>JAQPPZ010003614.1:4800000-6000000 GCA_028583015.1 Wollemia nobilis | reverse complement strand
ATCCGGCCTGTGCCAGCTGTTAGAATATTTTCGTATATAGTATATTACATTAAATATGTTAACTATTTCAGTTGAGGAACTGCCCAGCAAGTTCGAACTGCATTAATGGAGTTCTTTGTACACCTTATATATTTACCATGAATATGAAGAGCAAGGTAATGATTCAGTTTGTAACATGGCATCAGAGCAAACATTATTTTTTTTCGATAATGTGCAAGGATAAGATGGTACATAGCTATTCCAATGCACTCTGAAAAAAAATCGATTCACGGCCATATTTTTTTTTTTGTTGTTGCAGTAGATATACAAATTTCGTCATTGCATTTGCCATTTTTTATACATATCTTGGCCCACAAGTTGCAGCGTCACCAGAAAGAGGTGCCATCGGCCACGACGTGGTTGAGCACGTAGCTTAAAAAAAAAACACACGACGTGTAGATTTATTACCGAAACGTGGAGGAGAGGCACCGTAGTTGCAGTGGAAGCGAAACGCGGAGGAGAGGCACCGTGTTTTTGTTTTGAAGCGGACACAAGATCAGCGTGTCGCAGCGGACACGAACCACGAAAAGTTTTTTTTCCAACGCGCTCAAGAAATTTTTTTTAATACCTGTTAATTAAAATTTGGCATCGCGTTTTCTTTTTGGGGAATGAAAAGGCACTGTGTTTTTTTTTGAAGCGGACGCGAGCTCAGCGTGCTGCAGTGGATGCGAACCGCGGAAAGTTTTTTTTCTTTCAACGCGCTCAAGAAATTTTTTTAATTCCTGTTAATTAAAATTTGTTCAAGCCAGTGCCGAAAACGCGAACCACGGGGGAAAGTTTTTTTGTGACGACGTGCCGAGATTGTGTGGGAACGCCTCGCTGACGCCCGCAGAGGGCATTTTGACGCCCATCTTGTTGACGCCTCGTCGGCCCGGTGACACCCAAGGAGGGCATTTTGATGCCCCGAGGGTCTTGTTGACGCCTCGTCGGGCATTTTGACGCCCGGTGACGCCCAAGGAGGGCATTTTGACGCCTCGAGGGTCTTGTTGACGCCTCGTTGGGCATTTTGACACCCCAAGAAATTTTTGGTGACATTTTTTTGTTGTCATTATTTTTTTCCCCAAAGCAATTGTTCAAAGGCATTATACTCTATTTTGCCTTCACTTCTTACAAGATAGAGGGGGGAATTCAAAGGTGCATTTTTTATTTTTACTCGACACCTTCTTTTGTCAAATTTGGGTGCATTTTCGGTTGAACCCGACACCTATGTGAGAAGCATTTTTTGAGTATGCTTGTTTGATTATTGCATTTTTTTTTTGCAATTAAAAATCATCTACATGAACGCATCCACTACTTCTCTCAGCATATGTTCCACAGGTTCTCCAAAAGCAGAAAGCAGTTATCTCTTTTGCACAGGGATCTTCATTGATCATCTACTTGATGTTTTCTTACCAACACTAATTTTCTCCTAGTTTTGTGTTTTTTTGACTTAATTTCCTCCAACTGATTATTCTTCTTCTGAAGATTCTCAGGCAGGTGTCATTAAAAATTTGTTTGAGTGAATTTTTTACCCCCATTGCTATTGTGTTTAGGCGTAAATCCTGACAAAAGTCTTGGACTCCAAAGTGTTTAGGGGAAGTTACGCCCCATGCATGCAGATTCCTGTCTTTCTAAGGTAGGTGCCATCAACAAAGCAATCCTTTTCAGTACTGCCTATGTTCCACGTATCGTTCTGATCTTCATAATACCTATAGTCTCCCTCACGTAAGGGTGGGTATTGTTTTGTTTTAGTTCAGGTATAACTGGCCTGGCAATGGTATATCGAAAAGGGGACCATTTGGTGCTATAAGGAACCCTAAACAATGGCTACAATGCACAAGTATCTTTCAGATGCCCAATTGCTCAAAGGCACCAATTTTGTGCCATGGAAGCATAAAATGAAAGCTATTCTTCAAGTTGAAAAATTATGGGATGTCGTCAGTGGCACTACCTCTCGTCCCACCACAACAGGGACAAATCAAGATGCATTTGATGATCAAGACAGGAAGGGCCTCATGTTTTTGTTACTTGCCATAACAGATGAGGTCCAACCTCATATTTGTGATGCCATGAGCAGTAAAGATGCTTGGGCGGCATTGATTACTGTGTATGAAGGAAAGAATAATTCCACAATTCTTCACTTACAAAACCAGCTTCACAATCTCACAATGCATTCCGAGGAGACTGTTGAACTGTTTCTCTGCAAAGTGGCAAAATTAAAATCTAAACTCAATACTATGGGAAAACCCATCGATGATGATCTTTTGACATCTATTATTTTGACGGCACTCCCACCATCTTACAAAAGTTTTATCACTTCACTCAATGTTTCCGGCAGAACATTAACTTTTGTTGAATTGGTTAACTTGCTTCAAACTGAAGAAGCCAATCAAGTACAGAAAGATGAGGAACCTGCCATTGCTCTTTCCACTCATCAAAAAGGGCCCAAGCAAGGAAAATTCTAGAAGGGAGGGTCTTCTTCCAAAGGCAAATGCAAGCCTAATCTCCAACGAGATAAATATTACAAGATCTGTGATATGAACAATCATGATACCAACCGGTGTTGGTTCAAAAACAAACAACAGAATGATCCCTCATAAAATAAGAAAAGCAAAGGGAAGCAAAAATATCCCCAGCATCGTAACCAACAAAAAGGTCATGTTGCTTATGCAGATTCTCCTTTAGATCATTCCAATTCTTCTTCAGATAATGACTTCGAAAGAGCACACAAGGTGCTCATGACCCATACTTCCTATTCCAACTCAGATGTTGTATGGTATATTGATTCTGGAGCAAGCAAACATATGACTGGGAACAAGTCCTGGTTTCAAACCTTTCACGCCAAAGAAGGCAAACCTGTCACTATTGCAGACAATCAGGTCTATCAAGTACAAGGTGAAGGGGATGTTACAGTCACTCTCCCTGATGGAGACTGTGCCATAGAGAAAGTTCTCTATGTTCCTGGCCTTACCAAAAATCTCTTATCAGTTCCACAGATGTTAGATTGCAATATGGATGTTGTTTTCCAAGTTGAAAAGGGAAAAAAGAGATGTTTCATCAGTCACCAAGGTCAACACATTGCCATTGGCTCCTACAAACATGGATTATTCATCTTGGATATAGTTTCTACATCCCATACTGCCCTCATTGCCACTACACAAGCAACAACTTCCTTATGGCATAAAAGATACGGGCACCTCAGTTCTGGGTATTTACTCAAATTAAGCAAATATGACATGGTCAAAGGGCTTCCTTAGCTTTCATCTGTTCTCCCAGTATGCTCTGATTGTCTCGCAGGGAAACAACATCAAGTTCCCTTTGAGACTAGTTCTTCTCGCTCTAACAAACCCTTGGAGTTAATCCATGCAGATCTGTGTGGTCCTTTCCCAACCAGTCATGGTGGAAAGAGGTATTTTTAGCTATTTGTTGATGATTACTCTCACAAAATATGGGTCTTCTTCCTTGCACTCAAGTCAGAAGCTCTTCTATACTTTCGTCAATTAAAAAGACAAGTTGAGAAGGAAACAAGTTGTTCCATCAAAACTCTCCGCTCAGATCGAGGGGGGGAATACACTTCCAAGGAATTTTCAGCATTTCTGGAAAAACATGGGATTAAGAGACAACTCACTACAGCATATACACCACAGCAAAATGGAGTTGCAGAAAGAAAAAATCGCTCCATAGTAGAAATGAGTCGGTGTATGTTAAAAGGAGCAAACTTAGAAAAACAATACTTGGCGAAGCAGTAAACACAACATCTTACCTACTAAATAGAGCACCTACAAGGGCTCTACAAGGAAAAACTCCACAAGAATCCTGGAGTGGTAAGAAACCCTCAATTTCTCACCTAAGAGTTTTTGGATGTCAAGCTTTTATGCATATTCCTAAACAGAAAATAAGGAAACTAGATGAGAAAACTCAAAAATGTATATTTCTTGGTTATGATGAATATTCAAAAGGATATCGGTTGATTGATCCTATAACCAAGAAAACACACATCAGTAGAGATGTAGTATTTGATGAAACTTTCACATCAAATAATACACTTGTATATCTTAATGAATATGAACCTAAGAAAGAAGCAGCACCTCCTCAGAAGAAGGTTCCTAAGTGGTATACTAGTACATTGCAAGATTCAAAGTTGACATCACTTCCAGATCTAACTCTAGATCGACCCGCTACTTGCAGTATGACTCAATACAAAAGAGCAGATGATGCAGCAGCAATAACAGATGTTGATGACCTTTGTCAATATTTTGATGACTTATCTGTGAATATAGAAGATGATGCAGATATAGATATGGAAGATGAAAAAGTCTATCTGACAAAACTAGATGAAAAAGAACCCACATCAGTCTCAGATGCACTTAGTAAAGATCAATGGAAAACTACTATGGATGCATAACATACATCTCTAATGAAAAATCAAACTTGGAAGTTAGTGAATTTGCCTTCAGGAAAGAAATCCATTGGTTGCAAATGGGTATTCAAGATCAAATATAAGGCAAATGGTGCAATAGATAAATATAAAGCCCGACTTGTTGCAAAGGGCTATGCACAAAAAGAAGGCATAGACTATGAAGAGACATTTGCTCCTACTGCTAAAATGACCACTATTCGAGTTCTGTGTGCAATAGCAGCTCAATTTTGTTGGCAGCTACATCAGATGGATGTAAAGAGTGCTTTCTTAAATGGTGACCTACAAGAAGAGGTCTATATGTCTCAACCTGAAGGTTTTATAGTTCAAGGGCAAGAATAGAAAGTCTGTAAGCTAGTAAAATATCTATATGGACTTAAACAAGCTCCTCGAGCTTGGTATATCAAAATTGATAGTCACCTAGTGCAACATGGGTTTAGAAGAAGTCCTGCAGATCCTAATCTATATATCAAGAACAATGGTTCTAACATAGTAATTCTAGTACTATATGTGGATGATCTGATCATAACAGGTAGTTCAGAGAGTATGATCAAAACAGTTAAGAAAGATCTTAATACCTCTTTTGAAATGATAGATCTTGGACTTCTCCACTATTGTATTGGTCTAGAAGTAACTCAATACAAACATTGCATACAAGTTACTCAAAAGAAATATGCCATGATTCTAATTGAAAAGTATCGAATGACTGACTGCAAGCCCAAATCCACACCAATGGAAGCAGGACTTAAGTTATCCCGATTTGATGAATCTCCTAAAATAGATAGTACTCTCCATCGTCAGTTGATTGGGAGTCTCATCTATCTCACAAACACCAGGCCAGATCTTAATTTTGCTGTGGGTTATCTTTCACGATTCATGCAAGATCCTAAAGTTAGCCACTGGAAAGCAGCAAAAAGATTCCTTTACTATGTCTGTGGTATGACAGATATCGGCCTGGAATATAAAAAGAACAACAAGTTCTATCTTCAAGGGTACACGGACTCTAATTATGCTGGATCCATAGATGACCGAAAATCAACTACAGGTTATATTTTTCACCTTGGATCTGGTCCTGTCTCTTGGCATAGCAAGAAGCAACATGTTGTTTCTATCTCTTCTATTGAGGCGAATATCGAGCAACTAGTGGAGCAGTCTGCGAGATCATATGGTTACGTCGCATCCTCATAAGTATGGGCCTTCCAAAGAAACTTCCTTTACATTTATTCTGCGACAATCAAGGTGTTCTGAATCTCGTCAAGAATCCTATTTTTCATGATCGAACCAAACACATTGACACTAGGTGTCATTTCATTCGAGATGAGGTTCCAAAGCATCATTTCCAGCTCCACTACATTCCCACAGATGAGCAAATAGCGGACATCTTCACCAAAGCGCTTGCTCGAGTCAAATTTGAATTGTTCCGCAATGCGATGTGTAGTCAACATTAATGTAATAAGGGGGGATGTTAGAATATTTTCGTATATAGTATATTACATTAAATATGTTAACTATTTCAGTTGAGGAACTGCCCAGCAAGTTCGAACTGCCTCAACGGAGTTCTTTGTACACCTTATATATTTACCATGAATATGAAGAGCAAGGTAATGATTCAGTTTTTAACACCAGCTGATCTCGCTCTGCCTGTGTAAGAGTGGCCAAGTCATCTCTCAAACCTCCATATTTCCATTCTCTGCTCTTTAGCAATCCTCTCTGCAACATAAACAACAAAACAACAAATAATCATTAATAACAATTCAAGTAATTAATAATGCAAGTAAAATAAGTTCAATTTAATCAATGATGATATCATCCACTATTGGATGATATCATCCCAAATTTGAGCATGTTCGTCTCCGATTTTGCTAGCCGAAATTGTCCTTAATTTGACGAAATCGTCCCCCTTTCGTCGATTTTGCCTTTGGACGAAATCGGCGAACTTGAGACGATTTCGTTGAAATCGGGACGATTTCATCCCGATGACATCGATGGCCCAAAAACGGCTGCGATGCTCAAAAATTAATCAAAATTTATCTAAAAAGCATGTAAATTCAAATTAAATCATTCTAAGTTAAGTCTAGACTCTTACCCGTAGTCCGCACCGGACCTCTGTTGATTTGTGCGTCATCTCCACCATTTTGCTTCCAAAGCTCTAAAACCAGGAAAGATGAACAGTAAAAATGAATTAGGGTTTTACCCTATTTTTCTTAATTTTATTCAAAAATAATTCAAAAATAATTTTGCTTTTCTGTGTTTTTACCTCAAACGTTCGATTTGGGTAAAAACACGGAGGGGGCACCATAGTAAGTTGTTGTACGATTCGACCAAGAATCGTCGCCTAAAAATTGGAATAATTTTTGCTTTCTCGTAGATCGAGAAGAACTCATCTTTAACGCATTTTCTTCGAAAAATTTTCTAAAGAGGGGGCAAAATGTAGCACCCTAAAATTGGTGCAGTGAAATATTAATAATTACATTCATCCTAGTAAATAATTTAAATTCAAATTTTAACCTCCCAAACCGCTCGTTAACCATCGGGTAATCCATTTCCCCCTTTTCCATGCCATTTTTAGAGGTTGTTTTTACCGTTTGACGATATCGTCGTCGATCAGATGATATCGCCCCAGATCTGACGATTTCATCTGGACTAGGACGTCCAGACGATCTTGTCACAAAACTGATTTTGCATAATTAGCTTCTGTTCCAACGGGCCTCTAATTCGGGCAGAAGCGTGTTTGCGCCATTAGAGACCCTCCCCCATTGGAGATCTCCCAAATAGGGATGATCTCCAACCTCCTAACCTCCCTCCTAAGCCTATTTAATCCTAAGCCCTTCCCTTAGCACCCCCCTGGCTGAAATTCTATGTAACTTGACTTCTCATACGATAAAACATCCTAAGTTTCCATTTGCATTAGTTCTATATCAATTTTGTTGCAAGTACATTACTATTTTTTAGCCGGAGCAAGCTTACATCGTCATCGACGAACCTGTTCAGATCGAAAGCGAGCTTATCGAATCAAAGATGATTTCGTACCAATGCAAGACGATTTCGACTGCAGTCAATATTGAGGCAATCAGTGCCTGAAGTTTGCATTTCTCTATCTTTTCTCTGTTGTTTTATTCTGCAATTAGCTTATTTTATTTAGTATTTTATACTATTTTGCATTTTGGAGTTCACCCATCTAGATTAAATGCATAATTAAGCCATGATTGTGATTAAATTAGCATAATTCATTCCTATTTCTGTGTTTAAGTTTCAGTTTGATAGTGCTACTGTCATTTTATACTATTTCCCTCTATTATCATTGTTGTATTTTCTGTATTTTGCACCTATTTCTCTGTTTGCAGTCTCTAATGAATTCGTCAGATCTCAGACGATCTTGTTTGATCTCAGACGATCCTGTCAAATTAGTGGCGATCCTGACTGCTTCAAGAATCAGAATCATCATCAGACATCCAGATCAGGTATTTTCCTTTAATATTGCTTAATTTCTCTATTTTTTTGTTCTATTCTGCTTTTTTGTATTCATTTAATCTGCATCTTCATATAGAATAGCTTAGACGCATTTTGGCCAAACCTAGGATTTGAATGCTTAAGGTTGAAAACGAACACATAAAACACATTCCCAACCTAGGCATGGAAACTGCCATTAAATGTTTCCTGGTGAACCCACCATCCATCGAAAAATCACCAATACACACCTCCTTTGAGAGGCGGTACCTTTGCAAGTCCTCTCAGTCCAAGGTACCGTGACATCCTTTTCACATCCCCCTTCCGGGCATAGATCCTATAGCCTGAAGGTAAGGGTGTGAAAAATTTGGAGCAATACAAGGACATCATGAAAAAAAATGTCAGGTGAGAGAACCAAGGGAGCATGTTCACCCAATTTTTCCAAAAGCAAACCACCTACATTCAATTGGGTAGTTGGGAGAAAAAGCTTTAAATACAACAAACAAGAAGATTGCAATTGAAGAAAGGATTGAGATTATTTTTTTGGAGTATTTTCGGATTAGCATTCAGTCACCCCGAATTACTACTTTGATACAGGATTATCAAATTGTAGCAGAAAAGCTAATTGTATGAATATGGGAAAGAAAGTTGTTGAGTCAACAAAAGTTGTTGATCTAAAGAAAGCAAAAGGAGTCAAAAAAGCTAAAAAAACCAAGTGAAATGAAAATGTGGAGCTCGAACCATATTACAATGTGGTGGCCCAAATTGGAGACTATGCTATTTCAAACAAGCGCGTGGAAAAATTGTGCTAGGACGTGGAAGCTGCTATTGGGCAAGGTTTGATGCCAGAAATTATGTTAACTATTTCCTATCATACGTAGATTTCCTGGTACCTGTGTACACCTTTTCATCCTTGCCCTAAGTTGGTGATGGCAATTTTAAAGTTTTACAATCTCACCACAAGGGCTATCCGAAATATGAAGGGAGATAAATTATTCACCATTTCAACCAACACAGTCACAGAGGCATTTTCTTGTGGGGTGAAGCATTCCTCGTATGTCATGTTATAAAAATTAAATCTTGAGCAAGATGAGAGGTACCAGTCAACTGTGACATTGCACTAGTTCATGGAGAATCAGTTAATAAAGGTGCCCCAGTTTGGAGAGTTGTCGATTTTACCAAAGTCTTTGATAGAGTTTAAAATTTTGAACATGTTTTCCATGTTGGATTGGGTGTCCAATATTCCTACCGACTCTACAATGTATAAATGGTAGGCAAAACTAGTACAATGTATTTCACATGTGGAATTTTATGCCCCAACAGTAATGCAAGCAACCACAAACCCAATTTTATTTGAATGGGCAGGTTAAGTGCTTCGAGCAATGCATACCTAGTTGGAGAAGATACAGAGCGAAGGAGCAATTTCATTCAGGTATACTTCATTTTTGGCCTAGTATTTCTTCTTCCACATGCACTGGTATTTTTATTTCATAGTGGTCAAATAGGTTTATGAGACAGACAAGAAGCTGCCAATTTATTTGTGGACTCTAAGCTTATCCAAGAAGGAGTCATTTTACAATTTTAATCGTATGCTTTTGGTCCCCACCTTCAAACTTATTTTTGGCACATGTGAGAGTGTTCCAAGGGCGATGAGGGAGGAGATCATTGCTAAGGAGAAAGGATATATTTTCTTATTGATATAGGGCATAGCGGTACAAATTTTTGGCTTTGATAGCAAGCCATTTCTCCTTTTGTATTTTACAATAAAGCACATTTTTGTGATGGAAGTTATCCACCAGACCGACTTCATCAATGATGTATATGGGATAGGACGAGGAAAGAAGACTACATGCACCATTCTATTTTGCTTCGATGATATTGAAGTAGACCAAGTTTTCTAAAACAAGTTGATTAATGAAGCTCTCTATGACATGGGTATGGTGGAGTTACCTCAACGATGGAAGTATGACCATTTGGGTCGGTTCACGACATTGATTAAAGCCAAAAGTTTTCACTGTTACGCCTAGGTGAATATTGAGTAGTAGAGAAATAATACAGAGGGGCATGATCTTGAATGGCCCATTTAGTAGATGATGATGTTCCTACCATGGAATAATTTTATGAGATGGAGGCCAAATATAACCCTGCAGTACACAAGCACCAGACACCTCCTTCTGGCTTTTTTAGAAAAATGAATGAATAGCTATCCACTTTGTCCGAGGATAAAATTACTAACTGGTGGGTTATGAGAGCCCACCAAGTAAAAACTAGGTTAGCTTATGGCCTGGCAATGGATGATGCATTTTTATACATATATGATGAATACTATGATAATTATCAACCAATATATTTGCTAAAATTATACCTCGAATATTTGAAATATTTGACAATGAAAAGATCGTGGCTGGATAGGAGAAACAAGTGGTTGAGGAAGCACCACTTAAGGAAGAAGAGAAACAACTATCACTGGAAGTTCAGCCCAAGTAGAAGAAGAAAATTAAGTTTGAGGCATATCCTTTTCCTACGATCTCCAAGAAACCAAGAATATATGTAATTTCTTCATCAGGTACAATCTTGCGATCGAATCCATACAAGATGACATTTCAATAAATCTTCCTTTGGTTCAAGCAATACAACTTGTCCAACACATGGAAGTTATATATCTAGAGAAGGAGATATAGGAGGAACAAGACAAGGGTAAACCAGTGTCACAACCACCCTCATCATCAACTCAAAAGGTGTTGAGGCCCAAAGGTACATTTTTTACCTTCTTCCCATTCTCTTGAGCATTCAGTGACTATTGCATCCCATTTCGTAGTCATCACTTCCATCTCACCTCCATTCGGTATACCCTCCACTTCCATTTCACTTCCTATTTTCTAGTCCCCAGTCACTGATGCTCCCTCTTCTTCTATTTTTTCTTCTATTGTTTCCATTTCTTTTAGTTATTTTGAATTGGGTCTCAATCTATTTTTGCACCCTTCATCCTCCATTACAATAATTTATACCGTATCTATAAGTACACAAGCTCCTCCTTGATTAAGCGTAACTATAGTGGAATTCCTCACTTCTATTCCCTCAACCACTTCCGTTCCACCAATCATTCCCATTTCTATTTCCCTTCCAGATCCAAAATCTCAACAAGCTTATTTTCCTCCTACTCCTTTTATTGAGTTGCAGGTGTTACCAAAGCCAGAGATGGAAATTTTTCTAGAGCATCCTATTGCATTAAAAATGAGTTGAGCTCTCCAAAGTTCATCACAAATGCTGAAAATCTGTAAGAGAAAAGAAGCTCAAGCTCCAACAAAGACATTGAAGAAAGTCACTTTTGACCCCAAAGTTATGGAGTCTCATATTGTAAAAATGATTTCCCAGGTCTAGAAGCCCAAAGGAGAAATGATCCTAAGTGATTACACTTATGAAGTTATTGTAGGGGACCTAATGAAGATTGATACTATGAAGAATATGGGGAATATACAGGTGGATATGAGCTCTCTTTACCTATATGGTGAGCATTACAAGAAAATCTTCTTTGAGGCTGAGGTGAAAATTGTTGAGTTAAATAAAGCTCTAACAAAAAATAGGGTACAATTGGAGACAACAAGAGCAGAGGTAGAGCATTGATAGAAAAAAGTGGAATATTTGGATAATATAGCCAAGGGATACCAGACATCTTGGGTAAGAGCAGAGAAGCAAGTGCAAGCATTGATCGCCCAACTTGAAGCTTTACAAAAATAGCTAGTCGAAAAAGCCACATAATCAGTGGGCTTCTCCAAGGAGAAAATCAAAGAAGCTCATCACCATTTAACTAAATATTGTGTGACATTGGTGGTAGATGCACTCAAGGTTCTATTGTACATTCATGAGGCTTGGATAATAATTTTCATTGGCGATCAGACCTTGGAGTATGCCAAGGAGCAGCTGGAACCCAAGTTGGATATGGCACTAAAGATTTAGGTGTTAGATCAGTCTAAATTCCAAGTTAAGAAACTAAATAGAATGGATCAATCTTGTGCTAACACTAGGATTATATTGCATAGCTTCTTTTCCAGGTTGGATCTGGCTAGAGAGGGCCAAAATCTAGCTACTATGTTTGAATAGGAGCGTTGCATTTCACTCATTTATTTTGAAGCTCTAGTCGATACTAGGTTTTATAGCTTCACTAATGATCAGGGGGAGCTTTTATCGAAGAAAGAATCAAATGTGGCATGGATTTTTTTTTTTGAGATACTTTAGATATCGATAGTTGGGAGGATCCAATCATGGAGTAAAAAGTACTGCCATGCATGGAGAGGCTCAATCGCATCAAATCATCTCTATTGGAGATTATTCAGAGAGCTAATCATATCATCCTGAACCATGTTGAGACGTTGTTCTTTGTCATTGATTCACTCCAGTATCCTTCAAATCTTGATGAAGAGTCTTGGGACCTGGCGGTTACAATATATGAGGTTACCAATGCAAGTCTCGCCAAGCAAGAAGCATGAGCATGGGAAGAAGTAGAGAAAATAGAAGTTGTAGAAGAATAGGAGAAATAGACACAAGAGGAAAGAGGTTACTGAATCAAATGTACAACCTAATGTAGCTAGTGGTGGTCACAGCCGATCCCAATGTGTGAAGACCTGGGGTCGATTGCATCCAGACAAACATAATACCTCGAGAGCCACCAAAAGTATTGGCAATTTTACCACATTAAAATTTTAATTGTAAAATTCAAAGAATATAATATGAATAATGTAGTTGTTTTTATTTTATTGTTTTAATGTAATGTATTGTTTCCCTCCTTTAAGTGATTTCACTAAATAAAGAAGGCCGATTTTGTCCCTGAAAATACACAACAGTTTTTGTTGATAAAAATTAATGCAAATCGTAGCTAAAATATAAAGGAGAAAATATATGGCAAAGAATGTATCAGAATAGAAGGAGCTATGAAAATGGTCTAAATATTTGGCAATTTTTATTTAAAGGAAAAGCGCTAGTGAAGATAAATGGGAAGACATTTTTGCCCCAAGGAAGGGATGAAAATCATTTTTGCCCCTCTTTTGGGTGAAATACCATGTTAAGAAGATTTTGCTCAAGTGGAAGTAAAAGTAATGATAAACGCTTAGTTCGGAGTGAAGGATGAATTCTATCGATAGAAAAGATAGATAAGTTAAGCACTTTCGCTCAAAAATTATGCATTTAAAGTGATTTCATCCTATGTTGGGGTAAATTACTTTTTGAATTAATTTTGAAGCAAAAATGATGAATGGGGATTTTATCAAAGTCAAAGTCGTCCTTGGGAAGAGGTAAAAATTATTTGTCTTTCTTTAGGGTAAATTTCTAAACGAAGATGTTCTGGGGTGAAAATTAAGCAAAACATATTCCTTGTGAAGTCAAAGTCAAAATCACCTCAATTAAGCGGAAAAAATCACTTTCGCCCTTCTTTGGGGCAAAGTCCAAGTTGAGGACATTTTTTGGAGTGCAAATAATGAAGTGGCGTCATGAAGGTTGTGCCAGTCAAAGTCAAAGAAAATTTAAAGAAGGTGCCTACCAATGTAATTTTACCCTATTTTGAGAAAAAATATTGATTTCACCCAGTTTGAAGTGAAAGTACCAAAACAACATCTATATATGTTGGTCAAAGACAAAGTCACCCCAAGTAGGGGGAAATTTTATTTTTACCCCTCTTGAGGGAAAAAACAGTTATTTTTGCCCAGTTTTTAGTAGAAGTCGTTTCCATTCCATTTTCGGATAAAGTTCTCTATTTTCGAGTGAAATTTCTCAGGAGGAGAGTGAAAACATATTGATGGGAAAAAGCACCAAATTACTTGGGAAAGATCAATTATTGCCCCTCTCTTCAACAAAGTTTTCTTTCAAAGGCGTCACTGTTGCTAATATATTTTGGGAAAGATCAAATACTGGTGGAATTTAATTCTTGAATAAATGAAATTAATATTTCCATAATTCCTGTTGAAGAGATACCAAGATTAAATACTATGTCCTAGATTCTAGTGTGATCTTGTTTATATTTTAGGTGCCCTCCACTGATTTTATTCCTTTTTAAAATAAATTTAATTTTCGTTGTGTCTCCACTAGCAAGGGTAATATTTCAAGGTGTAAAGTGATGGAATGGTGTCCAAATTTTAATTTCTAAGCTCCTATTTTCCACGTGATGTTGCTGAGTTTCAATGCACTGATGCTTGGAACATTATTTTTATATCATTCATCTCTAACGATTTCCCAGCTGCACTCCATGAATATAGGATCGTTGTCTCTTGAAGAATATTCTGATTCGAGCATTACTGTTACCGAGGAGGGAATTACTCTTACCGGTCTTAGACTAGCTGACATTTTTTTTTAATTCACATTTAATTTTAGAGGTCAAATCCTCTATAAATACTAAGTATTTTTATGTAATGAAAGAGGATGAACAATCTGCAAAAACACTTGGAATTTTCTTCATCAATTCAAGGATTCGTGGCTTCTAGTTCTTGGAGTAGTGTTGTATGAAATTATTTTATGCTTTTCATTTCTGTTAAGTTCATGTTCTTTGTTAGGTAAATTTAAATTTTGCACTTTGAAATTTAATTCCTAGTAGAAAAATGAATGCTAAAATGGTCATTGGAAATTATCCCTTCAATCTATGAACAGTTCTTATTCTTTCCTTCTCATTACATGCTAATTGAAACTTAATTTAATTTTTAGCTGTTAGTTTATCCCCATCTAGTATTTTCTAGCTCATAGCCATATTTCCCATTTCTTTTTGTCATTTCCCATCTCTTTCCTACTACCCTAATATTTAAACCAAATTATATTAGTAAGGGAACCAACCCTCTCTAGAGATTGGCCCGAAGGACATCTCTCTCCTTCGACCTTTCAATGTTGGTCGGGTCTAGGGTGCACAAGCATTTTGTACTTAGGCATATTCGTGACCAACAGAACAATAATCATATCATCCATGTCAATAGCATAAAAATATAAATGGAAAACATATTTATCCATGGTGATCTTTAAATCTTTAAAAATCTAAACATCCTCACCCTCAAGCTTTGTGTTCTTAATTTTTATTGCTAAAACTTGCAAACTATGTTGGACATTTTGAATAGTTGAGTTGTCATTGATGTCAAGAGTCAGTTTCAATGAAACAGTGTAAGAGGAAGTGATTCCGCAAGCAGATTGAGTGGTCATTGATGTCAAGAGTCAGTTTCACTGAAAAGTGCAAGAAGAATCAGTTTTGCAAATCGGTGCAAAAGGAAAGTCCGCTTCCAGGTTGTCAAAATGAGTTTTGAGAGCAATGAAGAGGCCCAGACAAAATAATATTATAATATTTTATTATAATATTAAATCGGAAGATTTAAATTAATTTAAATAATTTTATTATAAATTAATTTATTAACTAATTTAATTAACTTTAAAAGTTATTAAGTTAATTATAGATTAATTATAATTTAATTATTAAATTAATCTATAACCCTAAGGTTGGGTTAAAATAAAATTAATTTACTAATACTAAGGTTGGGATATAATAAAATTAATTTATTAACACCAAGGATGGGTTATAAAGTCTATTCGAATTCTAATTCATCCATCGAAGTCAATAAAAACATGGCCTAAAGCATATAAAAAGGGACTAAAACATTGATTAAAATTTATCTGAATGCAATTCATGTAAAGTTCTAAAGACTTCGACTATCATGCAAGGAAGAAGGAAGATTTCAAGTTTCAAGGTTATAGGTTTTAGGAGAAAGGACAAAAGCGAGCAGTGCTCCATTTTCGTTACACAACACTATGTAGCACAACTAGCATTTATGGGAGGCGTTAAGGTTGATAGGCTCGAGGTGCAAGGTTTGAAGCCTATCGGATTATTTTTTACAATGCAAAGTGTAAAGGTTTTTGGGTGCCACGACGAATGAAAGAAACAAGAGGAATGCTTTTGCCTTCCCATTCATGTGGGATCTAGTAGCCCATGTGGTGGGCTAGCGCCTTGGTAAGACGCTTGGAAAAGGAGTAGTCATGCATTCGAAACCCATCGTGACATTTTGAGTGCAAGGTATGCTCCATAATTTTTTCTAAGGTTGTATGTGGTATGCACCGTGGTGTTTGTTGAAGGTTTGAGATTTTAGAGGTGTTTGGTTTGTGATAAATAAATATTGGCTAAGGTCTTTGAGGGAAATATAAGGGTTTTAAAATTAAATGTTTTATTTTCATTTTGGTAGGTTTGAGTTATAAAGTTGGAGTAATAGGGTGTAATCGAGTTTGATTATTTTTGTGTTTAAGAAATATTTCTGAAAAGAGTTAGTGAGATATTTTTTTCATCTAACCATTGAAATTGGCAAAGAAGAAAATTGTGTTTAAAACAGGTTTTGAGGTCACTTCTACATCAAATAAAAGGTATGGGCACATATTCCTAGTGAGTGATTGTTGAATGTTGTGAATGCTAAGTTGGAGTGAAAAGGATTGTTTTTATAAGCATTGTTGTTGAAGTAGCTAAGAAAAAACTTGAACTAGGATTTGTGCAAAGAACATGAGTATCATTATTATGTGAAGTTGTGGAAGATCATGAGTATCATTGTTATGTGAGGATCATTTGATAAGCATTTTTGTTGAAGTGAATGGTTGAGTAAAGAACTTGAACTAGGGTTTGCAAAGATCATGAGTATCATTGTTATGTGAGATTGATTGATAAGAATTGTTGTTGAAGTGACTAATTGAGTGAATAACTTGAACTAGGGTTTGCAAAGATCATGAGTATCATTGTTATGTGAGATTGGTTGATAAGCATTGTTGTAAACATTTGAGTGAGTGTTCATAATTTTGGACTAGGGTTTGTGAGCAAGAATTATTTCATTGAGTGATTGGTTGAGTAGAGTTTATTAGTCAATCAAATGGAAGTGTTGAAGTGATAGTTCTATTTCTGTAAAACAAATTATTCTATATTCCAAATTATTTTGAGAAAGAGATTGAGCATTGTTGTAAGTGTGAAACATATTAAGTCTCTAACAATTCTCTATATGTTTATGTGGTAAAAAGAGATATTGAAAGTAATTGAGCATTGTTGTGAGTGTGAAGCATATTGAGTCTCTAACAATTCTCTATATGTTTATGTGAGATTGGACAAGTTCCAGTGAGGACTTGTTGAACAGATTTAAGGCAAGTCTTTGAGTAGACCTGTGGAAAGATTTGTGTGAGCTTTTATGGAAGCTTACAATACAGATTTGAAGATAGATATTGTTGAGCAGACTTGACAAGTTCTAGAGAGGACTTGTGGACAGATTTATGTGAGATTTAGTGGAAGATTACAAAGTGGATTTGAGACAAGTATTTTAGAAGGCCTGTGAGCAGAGTTGATTGATTAATTTGTTCAAACCTTGAGTTAAGGTTTGGGGCAGATCCAACAGAGTTGATTTGTGATTGAGTCAAGATTTATGTTAAGACTTGAGTATAGATATTGAGGACATATTTGTGCTAGACAAAAAGACTATGTTTAGTATAGATCATAGGACAAATATTGAAGATAGATTTGTGCTAGACCAAAGGACTATGTTTAGTGCAGATTTGAGGATAGAGTTTGGTGCAGATCTGAGGACAAGTTTATGCCAAACCAAAGAGAGAGATTGAGCAGATTTATGCTAGACCAAAGGACTGTGTTTAATGCATATTTGAGACATAGCAAAGAGTAATATTTGGAGGTGACAGAGTATAGAGGATGATAGTATCCAGTGGATAGAGATCCATTAGCTAGGGTAGTGAGGACAGGTCTTCTGAGTAAGGATAGGAGTCTTCAGTGGATATAGATCCATTAGCCAGTGTAGTGGAGGCAACAGTTCTTCTAGAAGATCACCAACTAGAGTTAAGGAGAAAGGAGCTCTCCTATGGATAGAGATCAATGAACTTGATTATGGGATTTATGTCTCCTTTGGACAGAGGTCCATAAATATTGTAATAGAGAAAGAATTCCCAAGAGATTGAATGATAAAATTTTAGTGAAATATTTTCTCCGTGGAGTAGCCCACATTGGGTGAACCAAGTTAACTTGGTGTCTCTATTGTGTGTGGTGATTTATGCATTGCTCTGATTACTATTGTTGATATTGTTATCTATACATTACACAATATTGATTGGAAAGAAAAGTAGAAAGTGGTCTTATACTATTCACCCCCCTATCAATATAAGCTTGTGTTATTCAATTGGTATCAGAGCGGGTTCCTTCGTAAGAGTTTAACAACTTGAAGGAAAAACTTTCAAGAACATAATTGATTCTAATAATGGGTTCTTAGATAATTCAACACTAGTATTTGATGGAAGTGATTATATATTTTGGAGAATGAGAATGAAGATTCAACTGATGGCACTTGGCAATGAAATATGTGAAGTTGTTGAAAATGGATACACATCGCCAGATACTCCACCTATAGATAAATATGGTAAGCTTATACATATTTACAATTCAAAAGCAATGAATGCAATTTTGAGAGGTTTGAATAGAACAAAGTTCAAAAATATTATGCATTGCAAATCAACAAAGGCAATTTGGGATAAGTTGCAAAGTATTTATGAAGGAGATAAAAGAGTCAAAAAGGTAAAGATACGAAATCTCAAAGGATGATTTGAAGATTTAAAAATTAAGGATGAGGAAAACATTAGTACTTATCTACTTCGTGTAGATGAGGTTGTTAATGTCATTCAAGGACTTGGACTTGAGATTGAAAAATATAATGTTTGTGATAAGATCTTAAGATCTCTTCCAAAAATATTTAGTTAAAATATTTCTGCTATAGAGGAATCAAAATATGGTGATTCTTTGACAAGAGATATGTTACTTGGTATTATTACAGCTTTTGAGATAAGAACAAAAGAGGAACCTAATATCTAGGAGGAATTTCCCTTCAAAGTTACTAAGAAGACAAAGGGCAGGAAGTCATATTCAAGCAATGATGCCATATTACAACCCATTTTGCAACTTCCACCTTAGTTTTGTTAACCACCTGCGTGGGGCCATCCTATTGTGCACCCCATGCTACCTCCTTTGAGTGATTTCACTAAATAAAGAACGCTAATTTTGTCCCTGAAAATACACAATAATTTTTTGTCGATAAAAATTAATGCAAATCATAGGTAAAATATAAAGGAGAAAATATATGGCAAAGAACGTCTCAAAATAGAAGGAGCTATGAAAATGGTCCAAATCTTTGGCAATTTTTATTCAAAGAAAAAGCTTTAGTGAAGATAAAGGGGAAGACATTTTCACCCCAAGGAAGGGATGAAAATCATTTTTGCCCCTCTTTTGGGTGAAATACCATGTTAAGAATATTTTTCCCAAGTGGAAGCAAAAGTAATGATAAACGCTCAGTTCGGAGTGAAGGATGAATTCTATCAATAGAAAAAATAGATAAGTTAAGCACTTTCACTCAAAAATTACGCATTTAAAGTGATTTCATCCTTTGTTGGGGTAAATTACTTTTTGAATTAATTTCGAAGCAAAAATGATGAATGGGGAACTGATCAAAGTCAAATTCATTCCTGGGAAGAGGTAAAAATTATTTTTGTCCTTCTTTAGGTTGAATTTTGAAATGAAGATATTTCGGGGTGAAAATCAAGCAAAACATGTGCCTTGTGAAGTCAAAGTCAAAATCGCCTCTAGTAAGAGGCGAAAATCACTTTCGCCCTTCTTTGGGGTAAATTCCAAGTTGAAGACGTTTTTTGGAGTGCAAATAATGAAGTGGCATCATGAAGATTGTGCCATTCAAATTCAAAGAAAATTTAAAGAAGGTGCTTGCCAATGTAATTTCACCCCATTTTGAGCATAAACATTGATTTCGCCCAATTTGAAGTGAAAGTACCAAAACAACATCTATATATGCTGGTCAAAGTCAAAGTCACCCCAAGTAGGGGGCAAAAATCATTTTTTCCCCTCTTGAGGGCAAAATCAATTATTTTCACCCAGTTTTTAGTAGAAGTCATTTCCATTCTATTTTCGGATAAAGTTCTCTATTTTCGAGCAAAATTTCTTAGGAGGCGAGTGAAAATGTATTGATGGGAAAAAACACCAAATTGCTTGGGCAAGATCAATTATTACCCCTCTCTTCAACAAAGTTTTCTTTTGAAGGTGCCATTGTTGCTAATATCTTTTGGGAAAGATCGAAGACTGGTGGAATTTAATTCTTGAAGAAATGAAATTAATATTTCCATAATTCTTGTTGAAGAGATACCAAGATTAAATGCTATGTCCTAGATTTTGGTGTGATCTTGTTTATTTTTTAGGTGCCCTCCATTGATTTTATTCCTTTTCAAAATAAATTTAATTTTTGTTGGTTCTCCACGAGCAAAGGTAATATTTTGAGGTGTAAAGTGATGGAATGGTGTCCAAATTTTAATGTCTAAGCTTCTATTTTCTACGTGATGTTGTTGAGTTTCAATGCACTGATGCTTGGAATATTATTTTTATATCATTCATCTTTGTTGATTTCCCAGGTGCACTCCATGAAAACCGTATCGTTGTCTCTTGAAGAATATTATGATTCAAGCATTACTATATCTGAGGAGGGAATTGCTCTTACCGATATTAGATTAGCTAGCATTTTTTTTAATTCACATTTAAGTTTAGAGGTGAAATCCTCTATAAATACTAAGCATTTTGATGTAATGAAAGAGGATGAACACACTACCAAAACACTTTGAGTTTTCTTCATCAATTGAAGGATCTGTGGCTTCTAGTTCTTGGAGTAGTGTTGTGTGAAATTATTTTATGCCTTTCATTTCTGTTAAGATCATGTTCTTTGTTAGGTAAATTTAAATTTTACACTTCTGAATTTAAGTCCTGGTAGAAAACTGAATGCTGAAATGGTCATTGGAAATTATCCCTTCAATCTATGAACAGTTCTTATTCTTTCCTTCTCATTACATGCTAATTGAAACTTAATTTAATTTTTAGCTGTTAGTTTATCCCCATCTAGTATTTTCTAACTCATAGCCATATTTCCCATTTCCTTTTATCATTTACCATCCCTTTACTGCTACCCTAATATTTAAATGGAATTATATTAGTAAGGGAACCAACCCTCTCTAGATATTTACCTGAAGGACATCTCTCTCCTTCGACCTTTCAGTGTTGGCCGGATCTAGGGTGTACAAGGAGTTTGTACTTAGGCATATTTGTGACCAATAGAACAATAACCATATCATCCATCTCAATAGCATAAAAATCTAAATGGAAAACATATTTATCCATGGTGATCTTTAAATATTTAAAATCTAAACATCCTCACCCTCAAGCTTTGTGTTCTTAATTTTTATTGTTGAAACTTGCAAACTATGTTGGACATTTTGAGTAGTTGAGTTGTCATTGATGTCAAGAGTCAGTTTCTATGAAGCAGTGCAAGAGGAAGTGATTCCGCAAGCAGATTGAGTGGTCACTGATGTCAAGAGTCAGTTTCAATGAAGAGTGCAAGAAGAAGCAATTTTACAAATCGATGCAAAAGGAAAGTCCGCTTCCAAGTGGTCAAAATGAGTTTCAAGAGCAATGAAGAGGCCCAAGAAAAATAATATTATAATATTTTATTATAATATTAAAAGGGAAGATTTAAATTAATTTAAATAATTTCATTATAAATTAATTTATTAATTAATTTAATTAACTTTAAAAATTATTAAGTTAATTATAGATTAATTATAATTTAATTATTAAATTAATTTTTAACCCTAATGTTGGGTTATAGTAAAATTAATTTATTAATCCTAAGGTTGGGATATAATAAAATTAATTTATTAACCCTAAGGATGGGTTATAAAGTCTATTCGAATTCTAATTCATCCATCGAAGTCAATAAAAGCATGGCCTAAAGCATATAAAAAGGGGGTAAAACATTGATTAAAAGTTATCCGAATGCAATTCATGTAAAGTGCTAAAGACTTCGACTATCATGCAAGGAAGAAGGAAGATTTCATGTTTCAAGGTTATAGGTTGTAGAAGAAAGGAAAAAAGGGAGCAGTGCTCCATTTTTGTTACACAATACTACGTAGCGAAGTCGGCATTTATGGGAGGTTCTAAGATTGATAGGCTCGAGGTGAAAGGTTTGAAGCCTGCCTCATTTGTTTTTACAAGGCAGAGTGTAAAGGTTTTTGGGTGCCATGGCGAATAAAAGAAATAAGAGGAAGGCTTTGCCTTCCCATTCACATGGGATCTAGTAGCCCATGTGGTGGGCTAGCACCTTGGTAAGGCGCTTGACGAAGAAGTAGTCACGCGTTCGAAACCAACCATGAAATTTTGAGTGCAAGGTATGCTCCATAATTTTTTCTAAGGTTGTATGTGGTAGGCGTCATGGTGTTTGTTGAAGGTTTGAGATTTTAGAGGTGTTTGGTTTGTGATAAATAAATATTGGCTAAGGTCTTTGAGGGAAATATAAGGGTTTTAAAATTAAATATTTTATTTTAATTTTGGAAGGTTTGAGTTATAAAGTTGGATTAATAAGGTGTAATCGAGTTTGATTATTTTTGTGTTTAAGAAATATTTTTGAAAAGATTTATGAGATATTTTGTCATCTAACCATTGAAATTGGCAAAGAAGAAAATTGTGTTTAAAACAGGTTTTGAGGTCACTTCTACATCAAACAAAAGGTATGGGCAATCTTCTTAGTGAGTGATTTTTCAATGTTGTGACTGCTAATTTGGAGTGAAAATGGTTGTTTTGATAAGCATTGTTGTTGAAGTAGCTAAGAAAAAACTTGAATTAGGATTTGTGCAAAGAACATGAGTATCATTGTTATGTGAAGTTGTGGAAGATCATGAGTATCATTGTTATGTGAGGATCATTTGATAAGCATTGTTGTTGAAGTGAATGGTTGAGTAAAGAACTTGAACTAGGGTTTGCAAAGATCATGAGTATCATTGTTATGTGAGATTGATTGATAAGCATTGTTGTTGAAGTGACTAATTGAGTGAATAACTTGAACTAGTATTTATAAAGATCATGAGTATCATTGTTATGTGAGATTGGTTGATAAGCATTGTTGTAAACATTTGAGTGAGTGTTCATAATTTTGGACTAGGGTTTGTGAGCAAGAATTATTTCATTGAGTGATTGGTTGAGTAGAGTTGATTGAACCTAGTCATTCAAGTGGAAGTGTTGAAGTGATAGTTCTAGTTCTGTGAAACACATTATTCTATATTCCAAATTGTTTTGAGAAAGAGATTGAGCATTGTTGTAAGTGTGAAACATATTAAGTCTCTAACAATTCTCTATATTTTTCTGTGGTAAAAAGAGATATTGAAAGTAATTGAGCATTGTGGCGAGTGTGAAGTATATTGAGTATCTAACAATTCTTTGTATGTTTCTGTGAGATTAGACAAGTTCTAGTGAGGACGTGTTGAGAAGATTTAATGCAAGTATTTGAGAAGACTTGTTGATAGATTTGTGTTAGCTTTTATGGAAGCTTACAATATAGATTTGAAGATAGATATTGTTGAACATATTGGACAAGTTCTAGAGAGGACTTATGGATAGATTAGTGTGAGATTTTGTGGAAGCTTACAAAGTGGATTTGAGATAAGTCTTTTAGAAGGCATGTGAGCAGAGTTGATTGATTGATTTATTCAAACCTTGAGTTAAGGTTTGGAGCAGATCCAATAGAGTTGATTTGTTATTGAGTCAAGCTTTATGTTAAGACTTGAGGACAGAGAGATTGAGGACATATTTGTGCTAGACCAAAGGACTATGTTTAGTATAGATCAGAGGAAAAATATTGAAGATAGATTTCTGCTAGACCAAAGGACTGTGTTTAGTGCAGATTTGAGGATAGAGTTTGGTGCAGATTTGAGGATAGAGTTTGGTGTAGATTTGAGGACAAGTTTGTGCCAAATCAAAGACAAAGATTGAACAGATTTATGCTAGATGAAAGGACTGTGTTTATTGCATATTTGAGATAGAGCATAGAGTAATATTTGGAGGTGATAGAGTATAGAGGATGATAGTCTCTAGTGGATAGAGATCCATTAGCTAGGGTAGTGAGGAAAAGTTTTTTGAGTGAGGATAGGAATCTTCAGTGGATATAGATCCATTAGCCAGTGTAATGGAGGTAACAATTCTTCTAGAATATCACCACCCAAAGTAAAGGAGAAAGGAGTTATCCTATGGATAGATATCCATGAGCTTGATTATGGTTTGATGTCTCCTTTGGACAGAGGTCCATAAATATTGTAATTGAGAAAGGATTCCCAAGATATTGATTGATAAAACTTTAGTGAAATATTTTCTTTGTGTAGCCCACATTGGGTGAACCAAGTTAAATTGGTGTCTCTATTGTGTGTGGTGATTTATGCATTGCTTTAATTACTATTGTTGATATTGCTATCTATACATTGCATAATATTGATTGGAAAGAAAAGTAAAAAGTGGTCTTATACTTTTCACCCCCCTCTTAGTATAAGCTTGTGTTCTTCAATTGGTATTAGAGTGGGTTCCTTCGTAATAGTTTGAGAGCTTGAAGGAAAAGCTTTCAAGAACATAATGGATTCTAAGAATGGGTTCTTAGATAATTCAACACTAGTATTTGATGGAAGCGATTATATATTTTGGATAATGAGAATGAAAATTCAAATGATGGCACTTGGCAAGGAAATATTGGAATTAGTTTAAAATGGATACACACCACCAGCTACTCCACCAATAGATAAATATGGTAAGCATCTACATCGTTACAATTCAAAAGCAATGAATGCAATTTTTAGAGGTTTGCATAGAACAAAGTTCAAAAAGGTTATGCATTGCAAATCAAAAAAGGCAATTTGGGATAATTTGCAAAGTATTTATGAAGGAGATAAAAGAGTCAAAAAGGTAAATATACAAAATCTCAAAGGACGATTTGAAGATTTAAAAATTAAGGATGAGGAAAACATTAGTAATTATCTACTTTGTGTAGATGAGGTTGTTAACGTCATTCAAGGACTTGGACTTGAGATTGAAGAATATAATGTTTGTGATAAGATCTTAAGATATCTTTCAAAAATATTTAGTGAAAATATTTCTGCTATAGAGGAATCAAAAGATGGTGATTCTTTGACAAGAGATATGTTACTTTGTATTCTTACAACTTTTGAGATAAGAACAAAAGAGGAACCTAATCTCTAGAAGGAAGTTGCCTTCAAAGCTACTAAGAAGACAAAGGGCAAGAAGTCATATTCAAGCAATGATGCCATATTACAACCCATTTTGCAACTTCCACCTCAGTTTCGTTAACCACCTGTGCGGGGCCATCCTCCTGTGCACCCCCCGCTACCTCCTTTGAGTGATTTCACTAAATAAAGATGGCTAATTTTGTCCCTGAAAATACACAATAATTTTTTATCGATAAAAATTAATGCAAATCGTAGGTAAAATATAAAGGTGAAAATATATGGCAAAGAACATCTCAGAATAGAAGGAGCTATGAAAATGGTCGAAATCTTTGGCAATTTTTATTCAAAGGAAAATCTCTAGTGAATATAAAGGGGAAGACATTTTCGCCCCAAGGAAGGGATGAAAATCATTTTTACCCCTCTTTTGGGTGAAATAACATGTTAAGAAGATTTTTCCCAAGTGGAAGCAAAAGTAATGATAAACGCTCAGTTCGGAGTGAAGGATGAATTCTATCGATAGAAAAAATAGATAAGTTAAGCACTTTCACTCAAAAATTACGCATTTAAAGTGATTTCATCCTTTGTTGGGGTAAATTACTATTTGAATTAATTTCGAAGCAAAAATGATGAATGGGGAACTGGTCAAAGTCAAAGTCATCCCTAGGAAGAGGTAAACATTATTTTTGTCCTTCTTTAGGTTGAATTTCTAAATGAAGATGTTCCAGGGTGAAAATCAAGCAAAACATGTGCCTTGTGAAGTCAAATTCAAAATCACCTCTAATAAGAGGCGAAAATCACTTTCGCCCTTATTTGGGGTAAATTCCAAGTTGAGGACTTCTTTGGAGTGCAAATAATGAAGTGGCATCATGAAGGTTGTGCCATTCAAAGTCAAAGCAAATTTAAAGGTGTCTGCCAATGTAATTTCACCCCATTTTGAGCAGAAACATTTATTTCGCCCAGTTTGAAGTGAAAGTACCAAAAAACATCTATATATGCTGGTTAAAGTCAAAGTCACCCCAAGTAGGGGGAGAAAATCATTTTTCCCCCTCTTGAGGGCAAAACGAATTATTTTTTCCCAGTTTTTAGTAGAATTCGTTTCCATTCCATTTTTAGATAAATTTTTCTATTTTCGAGCGAAATTTCTTAGGAGGAGAGTGAAAACGTATTGATGGGAAAAAACACCAAATTGCTTGGGCAAGATCAATTATTACCTCTCTCTTCAGAAAATTTTTCTTTCGAAGGCGCCATTGTTGCTAATATCTTTTGGGAAAGATCAAATACTGGTGGAATGTAATTCTTGAATAAATGAAATTAATATTTCCATAATTCATGTTGAAGAGATACCAAGATTAAATACTACATCCTAGATTTTGGTGTGATCTTGTTTATTTTTTAGGTGCACTCCACTGATTTTATTCCTTTTCAAAATAAAGTTAATTTTTGTTGGGTCTCCACTAGCAAGGGTAATATTTTGAGGTGTAAAGTGATGGAATGGTGTCCAAATTTTAATGTCTAAGCTTCTATTTTCTACGTGATGTTGTTATGTTTCAATGCACTGATGCTTGGAATATTATTTTTATATCATTCATCTCTGTCTATTTCCTAGGTGCACTCCATGAAAATCGGATCGTTGTCTCTTGAATAATATTCTAATTCGAACATTACTGTTGTCGAGGAAGGAATTGCTCTTACCAGTCTTAGATTAG
This sequence comes from Wollemia nobilis, assembly GCA_028583015.1. Lineage (NCBI taxonomy): Eukaryota > Viridiplantae > Streptophyta > Pinopsida > Araucariales > Araucariaceae > Wollemia > Wollemia nobilis. The sequence continues at coordinate 5,973,321 of JAQPPZ010003614.1, read as the reverse complement.
CTAGCATTTTTTTTAATTCACATTTTATTTTAGAGGTGAAATCCTCTATAAATACTAAGCATTTTGATGTAATAAAAGAGGATGAACACTCTGCAAAAACACTTTGAGTTTTCTTCATAAATTGAAGGATTCTTGACTTCTAGTTCTTGGAGTAGTGTTGTGTGAAATTATTTTATGTCATTCATTTTTGTTAAGTTCATGTCCTTTGTTAGGTAAATTTAAATTTTACACTTTTGAATTTAAGTCTTGGTAGAAAACTAAATGTTGAAATGGTCATTGGAAATTATCCCTTCAATCTATGAATGGTTCTTATTCTTTCCTTATCATTACATTTTAATTGAAACTTAATTTAATTTTTAGCTGTTAGTTTATCCCCATCTAGTATTTTCTAGCTCATAGCCATATTTTCCATTTCTTTCTGTCATTTCCCATCCCTTTACTCCTACCCTAATATTTAAACTGAATTATATTAGTAAGGGAACCAACCCTCTCTAGAGATTGGCCCGAAGGACATCTCTCTCCTTCGACCTTTCAATGTTGGTCGGGTCTAGGGTGCATAAGCATTTTGTACTTAGTCATATTCATGACCAAAAGAACAATATCTATATCATCCATATCAATAGCATAAAAATCTAAATGAAAAACATATGTATCCATGGTGATCTTTAAATATTTAAAAATCTAAACATCCTCACCCTCAATATTTGTGTTCTTAATTTTTATTGTTGAAACTTGCAAACTATGTTGGACATTTTGAGTAGTTGAGTTGTCATTGATGTCAAGAGTCAGTTTCAGTGAAGCAGTGCAAGAGGAAGTGATTCCGCAAGCAGATTGAGTGGTCATTGATGTCAAGAGTCAGTTTCAGTGAAGAGTGCAAGAAGAAGCAGTTTCACAAATTGGTGCAAAAGGAAAGTCCGCTTCCAGGTGGTCAAAATGAGTTTCGAGAGCAAAGAAGAGACCCAAGCAAAATAATATTATAATATTTTATTATAATATTAAAAGGGAAGATTTAAATTAATTTAAATAATTTCATTATAAATTAATTTATTAATTAATTTAATTAACTTTAAAAGTTATTAAGTTAATTATAGATTAATTATAATTTAATTATTAAATTAATCTATAACCCTAAGGTTGGGTTATAATAAAATTAATTTATTAATCCTAAGGTTGGGATATAATAAAATTAATTTATTAACCCTAAGGATGGGTTATAAAGTCTATTCAAATTCGAATTCATCCACCGACGTCAATAAAAGCATGGCCTAAAGCATATAAAAAGGGGTAAAACATTGATTAAAAATTATCCGAATGCAATTCGTGTAAAGTGCAAAAGACTTCGACTATCGTGCAAGGAGGAAGGAAGATTTCACGTTTCAAAGTTATTGGCTGCAGAGGAAAGGACAAAGGGGAGCGGTGCTCCATTTTCATTGCACAACACTACGTAGCACAACTGGCATTCATGGGAGGCGCTAAGGTTGATAGGCTCGAGGTGCAAGGTTCGAAGCCCACCGACTTCATTTTTACAAGGCAGAGTGTAAAGGTTTTTGGGCGCCACGATGAACGAAAGAAATAAGAGGAAGGCTTTTGCCTTCCCCTTCACGTGGGAGCTAGTAGCCCACGTGGTGGGCTAGCGCCTTGGTAAGGCACTTGGCGAAGGAGTAGTCACGCGTTCGAAACCCACCGTGACGTTTTGAGTGCAAGGTATGCTCCATAATTTTTGCTAAGGTTGTATGTGGTATGCGTCGTGGTGTTTGTGGAAGGTTTGAGATTTCGGAGGTGTTTGGTTGTGATAAATAAATATTGGCTAAGGTCTTTGAGGGAGATATAAGGGTTTTAAAATTAAATATTTTATTTTAATTTTGGAAGGTTTGAGTTATAAAGTTGGAGTAATAAGGTGTAATCGAGTTTGATTATTTTTGTGTTTAAGAAATATTTCTGAAAAGAGTTAGTGAGATATTTTTGTCATCTAACCATTGAAATTGGCAAAGAAGAAAATTGTGTTTAAAATAGGTTTTGAGGTCACTTCTACATCAAACAAAAGGTATGGGCACATCTTCCTAGTGAGTGATTGTTGAATGTTGTGAATGCTAAGTTGGAGTGAAAAGGATTGTTTTGATAAGCATTGTTGTTGAAGTAGTTAAGCAAAAACTTGAACTAGGGTTTGTGCAAAGAACATGAGTATCATTGTTATGTGAAGTTGTGGAAGATCATGAGTATCATTGTTATGTGAGATTTCTTGATAAGCATTGTTGTTGAAGTGATTGGTTGAGTGAAGAACTTGAACTAGGGTTTGCAAAGATCATGAGTATCATTGTTATGTGAGATTGGTTGATAAGCATTGTTGGAAATATTTGAGTGAGTGTTCATAAGTTTGGACTAGGGTTTGTGAGTAAGAATTATTTCATTGAGTGATTGGTTGAGTAGAGTTGATTGAACCTAGTCAAGTGGAAGTGTTGAAGTGATAGTTCTAGTTCTGTGAAACAAATTGTTCTATATTCTGAATTGTTTTGAGAAAGAGATTGAGCATTGTTGTAAGTGTGAAACATATTGAGTCTCTAACAATTCTCTATATGTTTTTGTGGTAAAAAGAGAGATTGAAAGTAATTGAGCATTGTGGTGAGTGTGAAGCATATTGAGTCTCTAAAAATTCTCTATATGTTTCTATGAGATTGGATAAGTTCTAGTGAGGACTTGTTGAGAATATTTGAGGTAAGTCTTTGAGAAGACTTGTGGATAGATTGATGTGAGCTTTTGTGGAAGCTTACAATATAGATTTGAAGATAGATATTATTGAGCAGATTGGACAAGTTCTAGAGAGGACTTGTGGATAGATTAGTGTGAGCTTTTGTGGAAGCTTACAAGGTAGATTTGAGACAAGTCTTTGAGAAGGCTTGTGAGTAGAGTTGATTGATTGATTTGTTCAAACCTTGAGTTAAGGTTTGGGGCAGATATAGTAGAGTTGATTTGTGATTGAGTCAAGCTTTGTGTTAAGGCTTGAGGATAGAGATTGAGGATAGATTTGTGCTAGAATGGTGGGTATATTTGTGCTAGATCAAAGGACTATGTTTAGTGTATATTTGAGGATAGAGTTTGGTGTATATTTGAGGATAGGTTTGTGCCAGATCAAAGATAGAGATTGAGCAGATTTGTGCTAGACCGAAGGACTATGTTTAGTGTATATTTGAGATAGAGCAAAGAGTAAGCTTTGGAGGTGATAGAGTATAGAGGATGATAGTCTCTAGTGGATAGAGATCCATTAGCTAGGGTAGTGAGGATAGGTCTTCTGAGTGAGGATATGAGTCTTCAGTGGATAGAGATCCATTAGCCAGTGTAGTGGAGGTAGAATTTCTTCTAGAAGATCACCAACTAGAGCTAAGGAGAAAGGAGTTCTCCTGTGGATAGAGATCCATGAACTTGATTAGGGGATTGGTGTCTCCTTTGGATAGAGGTCCATAAACATTGTAATAGGGAAAGGATTCCCAAGAGATTGATTGAGAAAATTTTAGTGAAATATTTTCTTCGTGGAGTAGCCCACATTGGGTGAACCACGTTAAATTGGTGTCTCTATTGTGTGTGGTGATTTATGCATTGCTTTGATTACTACTTTTGATATTGCTATCTATACATTGCATAATATTGATTGGAAAGAAAAGTAAAAAGTGGTCTTATATTGTTCACCCCCCTCTCAGTATAAGCTTGTGTTCTTCAATTGGTATCAGAGCGGGTTCCTTCGAAAGAGTTTAACAGCTTGAAGGAAAAGATTTCAAGAACACAATGGATTCTAAGAATGGGTCCTCAGATAATTCAACACTAGTATTTGATGGAAGTGATTATATATTTTGGAGTATGAGAATGAAGATTCACCTGATGGCACTTGGCAATGAAATATGGGAAGCAGTTGAAAATGGATACACACCACCAACTACTCCACCTACAGATAAATATGGTAAGCTTCTACATCATTACAATTCAAAAGCAATGAATGCAATTTTGAGAGGTTTGCATAGAACAAAGTTCATAAAGGTTATGCATTGCAAATCAGCAAAGGCAATTTGGGATAAGTTGCAAAGCATATATGAAGGAGATAAAAGTGTCAAAAAGGTAAAGATATAAAATCTCAAAGGACAATTTGAAGATTTAAAAATGAAGGATGAGGAAAACATTAGTACTTATCTACTTCGTGTAGATGAGGTTGTTAATGCCATGCAAGGACTTGGACTTGAGATTGAAGAATCTGATGTTTGTGATAAGATCTTAAGATCTCTTCCAAAAATATTTAGTGAAAATATTTCTGCTATAGAGGAATCAAAATATGGTGATTCTTTGACAAGAGATATGTTACTTGGTATTCTTACAACTTTTGAGATAAGAACAAAAGAGGAACCTAATCTCCGGAAGGAAGCAACCTTCAAAGCTACTAAGAAGACAAAGGGCAAGAAGTCAGATTCAAGCAATGAGTCATCCAGTGATGAAGAAGCAAATTATGGTAGAAAGAATAAGGATTCAAGAAGATTTAAAGATGCAAAATCTGTTAGATGTTTCAATTGTGGAAAGTATGGTCACTATGCAACTGATTGTCAAGAAGCCAAAAATAGCAATGATGAAGAAAAATAGGATCATAAGAACAAGGAATCAAAAAAATACAGGTACCAAAAGAAAGGCAAGGATGGACAAGGCAGACAAGGAAAGAAGTTCTTTCAAAGACAAAAGAGGAGCTACTATGCAGACAAGGCAAGTAAGTACTCAAGTGATAGTGATAATAGTTTCTCAGATAATGATAAAGATGAAGTCCTATTTATGATAGAAGAAAAAGAAGAAGTTAAGAAAAGGTCACCAATAATTCTCAAGTGTTTTAGATGTGGTAATTTTGGACATCTTGAAGATAGTTGTACAAAGAATGGTTTCAGTTTTAGTGATGATGAATATGAGGATACACTTGAAGGACCAGAAGAGAATATTCTAATGGCACTAGAAGAAGAAGGAGGTGATCCTATAGAAGACAAGTCAGAAAAGAATGAAGATGTTTTCAAAGGTAAAAAAATAGAGGAAGAATCAGAAAAAGGAGAAGTTGATCTTGAGGGAGAGCTTATTTATGCTCTTAAAACTTTAAAGAAGGTAAGAAAGCAAAACTCCCAACTTGAGCTTCAATTTCAAGAATGTGATGAAGAGAGAGGAAAGCTTATAGAGGATCTAAATAATTCAATAGCTAAGACAAAGAAGTTCAAGGATAAGTTAGAAGCAAAGGTCTTAGAATGTGAAAGATTAGAACAAGAAGTAGCTCTACTAAGGGAAGAAGTAGAGAAGTCTAAGGATAAGCTACACAAGTTTGGAAGGAGCTCAAAGAATTTGGATAAGATTATCAAGACACAAAAGCCTACATCAAGCAAGATAGGTCTTGGTTTTGAACAGGCTCAAAAGAAACAAGAAGAAGAGTCAACCTCAAGTTCTGAAGAAGAAGAAGAAACTTTAGAAGAAGACAATGTAAGAGAAAGTGAGACTTCTGAGGATGAGTTGGACAATAGAAAGTTCAACAAGGAAAAGAACAATGCACAAAGGAGAAATAGATGGAATAGGAACCAACACAGGGTAAGAGAGACTAAGAGACCAATGAGGTCAAGGCAAGGAAATTTCAATGGATGATGTTTCTCATGTCACATATTTGGGCACAAGGCTTCACAATGCAGGACACATGAAAGATAGGAATATGGGAACTTCAAGAACAAGTAATTATTTCATGGGTATTGCTACTCATGTAATCAGTTTGGTCACAAGGCAATGAATTGCAGGGTTCATGATAGGAATAGATATGGCTTCACTAGGAGAAATCCCAAGATATTTGCACCTTCAAGGAATAACAATATTAAGTGTTACAAGTGCAATAATGATGGACACACAACAAAGTGGTGTAGAGAAGAAATTCCAGAGACAAGCAGGAACATGAACAGTTAGAGGAATCAAAAGGATCATATGAGAAGGAAAGCGGACAAAGGTAAATATCAGTGTATGCTGGGAGTAGAAATACTCCCACCCTAGAATTAACCACCTCAAGAGGAGGTGGGGGAGGGGCTAAGCTAAGAGACTCATTCTTAGCCCCGAGCCCCAAAGGTGACCCTTTGCCATTGATGTCAAAGGGGGAGAGATTTGAGTAAGGGGGAGAGATTTGATTTAAGAAGAGAACATTGAGTCAGGGGGAGTAGAACAAAAAAAGGTTAAGGAAATTGAAAAGGTAATTGGGTTACCATCAATGACAAAGGGGGAGATTGTTGGACATTTTGAGTAGTTGAGTTGTCATTGATGTCAAGAGTCAGTTTTAGTGAAGCAGTGCAAGAGGAAGTGATTTTGCAAGTATATTGAGTGGTCATTGATGTCAAGAGTCAGTTTCAGTGAAGAGTGCAAGAAGAAGCAGTTCTACAAATCGGTGCAAAAGGAAAGTCCGCTTCTAGGTGGTCAAAATGAGTTTCGAGAGCAAAGAAGAGACCCAAGCAAATAATATTATAATATTTTATTATAATATTAAAAGGGAAGATTTAAATTAATTTAAATAATTTCATTATAAATTAATTTATTAATTAATTTAATTAACTTTAAAAGTTATTAAGTTAATTATAGATTAATTATAATTTAATTATTAAATTAATCTATAACCCTAAGGTTGGGTTATAATAAAATTAATTTATTAATCCTAAGGTTGGGATATAATAAAATTAATTTATTAACCCTAAGGATGGGTTATAAAGTCTATTCGAATTCGAATTCGAAAATCGAATTCATCCATCGACGTCAATAAAAGCATGGCCTAAAGCATATAAAAAGGGGTAAAACATTGATTAAAAATTATCCGAATGCAATTCATGTAAAGTGCTAAAGACTTCGACTATCGTGCAAGGAGGAAGGAAGATTTCATGTTTCAAAGTTATTGGTTGTAGAGGAAAGGACAAAGGGGAGCGGTGCTCCATTTTCATTGCACAACACTACGTAGCATAGTTGGCATTCATGGGAGGCGCTAAGGTTGATAGGCTCGAGGTGCAAGGTTTGAAGCCCATCGGCTTCATTTTTACAAGGCAGAGTGTAAAGGTTTTTGGGCACCACGACGAACGAAAGAAATAAGAGGAAGGCTTTTGCCTTCCCCTTCACGTGGGAGCTAGTAGCCCATGTGGTGGGCTAGCACCTTGGTAAGGCACTTGGTGAAGGAGTAGTCACGTGTTCGAAACCCATCGTGACGTTTTGAGTGCAAGGTATGCTCCATAATTTTTGCTAAGGTTGTATGTGGTATGCGCCGTGGTGTTTGTGGAAGGTTTGAGATTTTGGAGGTGTTTGGTTTGTGATAAATAAATATTGGCTAAGGTCTTTGAGGGAGATATAAGGGTTTTAAAATTAAATATTTTATTTTAATTTTGGAAGGTTTGAGTTATAAAGTTGGAGTGATAAGGTGTAATCAAGTTTGATTATTTTTGTGTTTAAGAAATATTTCTGAAAAGAGTTAGTGAGATATTTTTGTCATCTAACCATTGAAATTGGCAAAGAAGAAAATTGTGTTTAAAATAGGTTTTGAGGTCACTTCTACATCAAACAAAAGGTATGGGCACATCTTCCTAGTGAGTGATTGTTGAATGTTGTGAATGCTAAGTTGGAGTGAAAAGGATTGTTTTGATAAGCATTGTTGTTGAAGTAGTTAAGCAAAAACTTGAACTAGGGTTTGTGCAAAGAACATGAGTATCATTGTTATGTGAAGTTGTGGAAGATCATGAGTATCATTGTTATGTGAGGATCATTTGATAAGCATTGTTGTTGAAGTGAATGGTTGAGTAAAGAATTTACTAGGTTTGAATTTTAATTGAGTGAAGAACTTGAACTAGGGTTTGCAAAGATCATGAGTATCATTGTTATGTGAGATTGGTTGATAAGCATTGTTGGAAATATTTGAGTGAGTGTTCATAAGTTTGGACTAGGGTTTGTGAGCAAGAATTATTTCATTGAGTGATTGGTTGAGTAGAGTTGATTGAACCTAGTCAAGTGGAAGTGTTGAAGTGATAGTTCTAGTTCTGTGAAACAAATTGTTCTATATTCTAAATTGTTTTGAGAAAGAGATTGAGAATTGTTGTAAGTGTGAAACATATTGAGTCTCTAACAATTCTCTATATGTTTCTGTGGTAAAAAGAGATATTGAAAGTAATTGAGCATTGTGGTGAGTGTGAAGCATATTGAGTCTCTAACAATTCTCTATATGTTTCTATGAGATTGGACAAGTTCTAGTGAGGACTTGTTGAGTAGATTTGAGGTAAGTCTTTGAGAAGACTTGTGGATATATTGATGTGAGCTTTTGTGGAAGCTTACAATATATATTTGAGGATAGAGATTGTTGAGTAGATTGGACAAGTTCTAGAGAGGACTTGTGGATAGATTAGTGTGAGCTTTTGTGGAAGCTTACAAGGTAGATTTGAGATAAGTCTTTGAGAAGGCTTGTGAGTAGAGTTGATTGATTGATTTGTTCAAACCTTGAGTTAAGGTTTGGGGCAGATCTAGTAGAGTTGATTTGTGATTGAGTCAAGCTTTGTGTTAAGGCTTGAGGAAAAGGATAGATATTGAGGATAGATTTGTGCTAGACCGAAGGACTATGTTTAGTGTAGATTTGAGGATAGAGTTTGGTGTATATTTGAGGATAGGTTTGTGCCAGACCAGAGATAGAGATTGAGTAGATTTGTGCTAGATCGAAGGACTGTGTTTAGTGCAGATTTGAGATAGAGCAAAGAGCAAGCTTTGGAGGTGATAGAGTATAGAGGATGATAGTCTCTAGTGGATAGAGATCCATTAGCTAGGGTAGTGAGGATAGGTCTTCTGAGTGAGGATAGGAGTCTTCAGTGGATAGAGATCCATTAGCCAGTGTAGTGGAGGCAGTAGTTCTTCTAGAAGATCACCAACCGGAGCTAAGGAGAAAGGAGTTCTCCTGTGGATAGAGATCCACGAACTTGATTAGGGGATTGGTGTCTCCTTTGGACAGAGGTCCATAAACATTGTAATAGGGAAAGGATTCCCAAGAGATTGATTGAGAAAATTTTAGTGAAATATTTTCTCCGTGGAGTAGCCCACATTGGGTGAACCACGTTAAATTGGTGTCTCTATTGTGTGTGGTGATTTGTGCATTGCTTTGATTACTGTTGTTGATATTGCTATCTATACATTGCATAATATTGATTGGAAAGAAAAGTAAAAAGTGGTCTTATACTGTTCACCCCCCTCTCAGTATAAGCTTGTGTTCTTCAAACTGATAGCCAAGTTTCTACTAATGAAGTTATATTTATTATTGGGGTTTATGGAGATAATAACATTTTTCTTTTGAATGGAACTATGAACTTGTAAAATTTTACATTCAAACAAATCGTGTTGAACATTTTTTGGCCTTGACACACAAGGTGTAGTTTCCTAAACCTGTGCATTATTATCCTCTTCTTATGATGCCCATTTGCTTAAAAATGCAACTTCAAATTCTTCCCATGTATATCTAGATTTACGGGCACTAGCAAACTCCATAAACCAAGATAAATTTTCTCCTCATATATAAAAATAAAGGTCACATATCCAAAATTGATAAGAATATTTTAAAGACTTATAAAGTTTCCACCACTCCCAAGCATCACTAGCATCCTCTCAAGTAAATATTGGAAACTCCATGATAATTTTGTTTTTCAAAGTAGCTTTAGACACCTAAAATGCATCATGTGTAGGGGACTACTCATATGGGCATGCTAATAGACTATATGAAGGATCTTGGAAAAATCCAAGGTGAAGGAGTGGTTTTAACCACTCAATTTGGGTAGAGTTGGCATACTCAGCCTTAGCTACAACTGACACCCATGGCTAAAAGAGCTAGTTGTGCCTCAGAGCCATGACTAGCACTGAAACTATTTTGAATCTTGGGCCAAGCCAAATTCAATTACAATAGTCTGGGCAACAAGATTCAAATTATTTTGGGTGAGGAAGCTTCGAGAGTTTTCCTCCCAACTGATCCAACCTCCTAGATCTTGATATTGGCTTCCTAAGCAAGCCAAGATTAGGTATTAGGAGGGATATAAGACCCCCCTTCAAATTGGGGAGAAGTCTAGAATGATCTTGAGTTGAAATGTAGAAAAGATCTACCAAAATAGATAGTGAAGTGACAACCCCTTGACGAGATTCAAATTTCTACCTAATTATGGAGTGACAAGCATGAACCCATCAATGAAGCTTCCAAAGGACTAAGAAGCATAAATCATAAAATCAAGCCAATCGAGAATGAATATTATCAAATTCAACTGCCAATCCATCTTGGGATACAAAGGCAACCCTTGATCATCAATTACATATAGGGAATCAAATATCTAAGCCCTGATACAAGAGCAAAAACGTTTGCACCTCAGCTATGGTTGCCAGCCATGGTTAACAGTGCCAATTGTGCCTCAGACCCATGATAAGGGTTTGATCTTTAATTTATTTTCTTTTAGTAGTAGATTTCCATTTCTAGTTATGAAAATTGCTTAATCTAGCATAGATTAACATTGTAGTAGACATTTTATCATTTAATTTAGCATTTAGAGGTAGATTTGCTCTCATTTCCTTACAATTATCAATTTAGACTAGTTTCTTGAAGTTTCATGCTTTTCAAGTTCTAATGGCTAATTAGGATGCATAATAGTTAAATTTCATGCTTTCTTTACATGATTTACATTAATTTGGTGATTTATTGCATATATTCATAGATTTACATGATTTCTTGCTTTCTTTATCATCAATTTATGCAATTGTATCAAAAGCCTCATCAAGAGAGGCCTCCTTTGTTATTAACCCCTATGATGTTGTTTTTAAATGCAATTTTGCAGGACCTAATCATTTTCAAGGCATTCAAGGTAGCATATACCTCCAAAAAAAGGAGAAGAAGGCTATCTTTGGCCTTAATCAGTTCATGTACCTTCTAAAGAGTCTATGTATTACACCACCTCCTCGTTTAGAGGGTCTTCAAAATTGTATCAATTGTATCAAAAGTTTAGTATCCCTAAGAGGGATGTACATGTAATATGGATTTGGCAAAGTTTTAATAAAATAAACCTTACTTTATTATTAAATTTATTGTTGTCCATTCTTTAATGCTTTAATACTTGATTTCAATTGATGCACTAGTTAGGTGTATGCTTTCTAGATCGTTATAGATGGTGATCATGATGGGGACCTTGCAAAATTCATGAGAAATGATGGATTTTTGAATGTTTCTTGTTGTAGGTGTCAACCGCACTTGACAGACACATCGCATAGTCTCCACCACACCTTACAGCCACGGCTAGTAGCAGATCAAAAAAATATATAGGATGTGAACTGTCTCTCCATTAAATGAGGACTCCAAGTAATTCTGATCCTCTATGTTTTTTATTTTTACTATATTTCTAGTTTTTAGCTAATTAAATCACATAGAAAATAGTAGAAGGAAAAGAATCAATGAAAATGAGATGTTATTTGTTAGCCATAGCTGACATCCATAGCTAGAACTATTAGATGCACCTATCAAACATGGCTAGTTTCTTGGCCTGCAACTCTATCCCATGACTAGCACTATTACCTGTGGGTTTGTCCCGCAACTAATAATTAAAGTTTATTTATAGATATTACCTATTGTGGCCTAATCAGAGGCTGAATTACATCATTTAACTACATTATCTGAAATACATTTCAATAATTAGATGCATCTTTTTTAATATTAAAATACTTTTATCATTAGGCATATAGGAAAGAGCATTGTATGCTTGGTGTTGCATTTTCTATTTTTTGCAAAGTTAAAATGAACACACACACACCAAGTAACACTTAAATGCTAGTGAGTTGGAAGTCATATCCAACCACTAGTAGGGTTCAATGATGGTGGTAGTGATTTCCATCTGTTGGCCCAACTCTTGCGAACCTTGTACTATTGGCCAATATCGACTCCAAGATATATCCTAATCATGCAAAATAACATGCATTCCTCTTCGGAGGGGTGTATCTCTATGCATAGGGTGCTAGGTGAGGATCGGTAGGACCTGTGCTCCCTGCCCGATTGTGGATTTCATCTCCACATTTTGAGGGATTTACGTGATTGTGACTTTCATTGTTGGTTGTTGAGCTACGAGCATACATGTGAAAATCTTAAACTATTTGAGCATTAAATCAAAAATTTTAAATACGATGAGATTAGTTTAAGTTCTCAACAAATTTCAAACACACCAAACCAGTTTAGGGTTCACAAGAAAATCCTTAAAAGAGATAATCATATTGTCTACTTTGTGTGTTTCTTTATTGTTTGGGTAATCCACATAAGATCCTTTATTTGGAACCCTAACCCTGATAATTTATTTTTTTATTCTACATCCAATAGACCAAAAATTGTGCAAATCATAACTATAACGAAAAAGTTATTTTGGTTTTATGATTACTCTATTTTTGAATCATTTTAAAACCAAAAATAGGGAAAAACTGCACTAAAACAGTCATAAAAAGCCCTAGACATCACCAAATTTTGCCAATTTTTTTTTTGTCTTAGTTAGCTCCTTGGGAACTCCTCATAGCATTTTTGAGGCCTGGCTCCGCATTTTCTCAAAATTCCAAAAATTGAGCATTTCTCCACGAGCCTCGATTGGCCAAATATTCCAAAAATACAAAATTTGACCCGAAAGTAACTTTTTGGAGTCATAGCCCATTGTGATCAGCTCATTGCACTGATAATTTTGGTATATAACACCCATAACCTTTTTGTGGAAGTCAAATTTTTATTTTGGGTAGGTTTTCCTTTAGGGTTTGCCTAGTTAGCGCATCATGACAACTATGCATAGTTGAGCTCAATCACAATCCAACAAAGCAAAAAAATCATGGAGAGGCCCTAAACACCTCCAATATTCTCCTAAGTATCTCACCATTCTTGCATGACACCTTCATAGTCGTCACACCCATCATTATCCTAAGGATCTCATCATTCCCGCACAACATCCTAATAGTCATCGCGAGGCCATGTCCTCACATAGGAGACCTACCCACCGAGGTGATAAGGTTACCATATACATGGCAAGAACTAATATAGTTAAAGATCCCCATAGCAATACAAAAATCCATGGGTCTTGCACAATGGACCGATCAGATCGATAACCTAGGCCTCATGTAATTTAAAGAGAGCGGCTACTCCAAGATCAATTGGAGGACCTGTGCATTGAGCATGAGTGTATAGAGAAAGAGTACATGGAAGAGAGAAGGTTGCAACAACATATATGGTATGAGCTCGAATGATATGAATAACAAATTTTCCAATATAATTTACATGAAGAACAATCATGTAGGGTAACTCCTAAAAAGAAACCCACACCTAGAGTTCATAGGCAACAAATCAACATGAGGCACCTTGTGCATCATCAAGAGTTGCCTCCTAAGTAGGTAGATAGCCATCCTCTTAGATAGACAGACAAACCTCTGGCTATCAATAAATAATGAATATGAATATTCAAAGATCCCTTACTCAATCATGAGTCTAAGGAATATCAAAGGGAGCATGTGATCAAGGTCAATGCTCGACATTTAGCACATTCCTCACAACAATTAAAGCCTATTCCACCATTCAAGAAACCTATGCTTACTTTTCACAAACAAAAAATTAAACCAGCCCCTATTAATGAATTTGATCCACCATTGCACATTATATCTAGCATTAATTAGATTGCATACAAGTGAGTTTTGGTTGACACTAGTTCATCCATCAATATCATCACTACTAATGCATTGAAACCTCTCAACATTCTGACTTCCCATATTACAACATCTACCTTCATGCTACAAGACTTTAATGATGCGAAATATTCCATAGTAGGCACAATAGTCCTCCCCATTGAGGTGGGATAAAATACTATTCCTACATTGTGCTACACTCTAGAGGGTTCAAGATAGTACAACATACTACTTGGAAGGCCATGGTTAAGAGTTGTGGAGTGTGTACCATCCATAATGCATCATTGTATTAAGTACATTCATGAAAATAAGGTCCATGTAGTTGAGGCTGATACAAATCCCTTTAAGTATTATAAACCAGTGGACCATCTGCAGGATCCTATTGTGTCATCCATGCATTTGAATACTAAACTTGATGATGTTATCCAAAGTTTGAATGCAACCCCACAGTGTGTTGTGAAGTTACCTTCACCACCGCCATCACCTATGGTTTTGCCTATTACACCTCCATATTTGATCTCTCTAAGAAATGATAAATCAATTAAGGCAACCATAGAAATGCTCACAACTATCTCAAACATGTCATTGGAGGACTCTTACTCCTATTAAAGGGGAAGAACCTATTGTGGTTATGGATAAATCAAAACATATCATACCATCCTCGTCTACCAAATAGTAGTTCATAGTTAATTTAGATGAAATGGAATGTAGAGAGGATATAGAGGCAAACGTTATGTTTACGCCTATCATTGAGTCCATTCAGGACTTAGGATGACCTTGTTGGCAATTTTGGGTTTGAGATCCTAGCTCCTTGTCTATGAGTTGTCATTGATGTCAAAAGGAAATGGCATTAATGTTAAGAGGATGTGTTGGCTTCAAAGGTGAAAGATTCCAAGAGAATCTTCTTAAGAGAATCCGGAGAGCTTCCATTGGATAAGGTTTTTGGATAGGGTTTTTATTAAAACCAAGTTAAATGGTTTTTATTAAAACCAATGGAGGTTCTCTTTATTATTTAATTATTATTTAAAACCCTTTAGGGTTTTAATTAATTAATTATTTAATTAATTAAGGGAGAAATTATTTTTAATTTATTAAAAATACTTAAAGGTTTTTAAACATTTTTTAATCTTAATTTATTAGAATTAATTAAGGGTTTTTAAACCCTTTAGAAAGCAATTTCGATTAAATTCGAAATTATGTTTCTCTGCCGTCGACGTGTTCTAAAGTCCATGATTGGACTATAAATATGGGAAGGATCCTAAGGTTTAACTCTCTCTTGAGAATTTTGGATGCATTAATTTTTGGCTGCGATGGATGCTCTGTTGACACCGTAGAAGAAGAGAGCTCGCGTTTGAAAAAATTACGAAGTGCTTGTTCATTGAAGTGGTAGGAAGTCCGTATTAGACTTCATTAGCCCCTTGTGGGCTAGTGGTAGCATAGGCTGTTTTTGGGCTTTGCGTAGGCAGAGGTCTACGTTTCGATTCCCGCAGAGGGAGTTGTGCATGGATTAAGTCATGTTTTTGTTAAAACGTATTTTGTGCCATGTTTTTCGGATTCGTCAAGGGCAACCATTCCACATTTTTTAGATTCGTCAAAGGCAGCCATTCCATGATTTTCAGATTCGTCAAGGGCAGCCATTCTAAGGTGTGATTAATTTCTTGATATAATTTTTGGCATTGTTTAGCATTGTTTAAAAGACAGGAGAAATAAGGGGATATTTCTTTGGTTGTATTATTGAGATTAGTCTTTTGCTATGCTTAAGTTTAAAATGGAGATATAAGGTGTAAGTTTTGGTTGTTGTGTTTTTGACTTCTTTGGTGGTTGTTTTCAAAAGAAGAAAAGCTAAAAGGTGTACTAAGGAAAGTTTTTATATGCTCATTTATCTTGGTTCTAACCCTAACTTGGTTGGAAGTTTGAGGGTTGTGTGTGGTGACAGCTTTAAGGATCAATTTTCTTCTACTCCAATAAGGTATGGGCACATTCTTCTTATGAGTATGATTGGTGTATGTTTTCTGAAATAAGGTTGGAGTGAAAAGGTTTTCAACTAGGTTTTCTTTGATTGGGTGTAAATACTATTTTCTGGTTTGTTGAAGACTACTTATGCATTGTTATCCTTAAGGAGAGTTTTTGATAAATGCATAATTTTTGGTTTGAGATAGTGGAAGCTTTGTGCACTAGGATTTGTATTTGTGAGTCAAGCTACTTGCATTGAGTTTGTGGAACCCTTGGTTGGCTATTTTGAGTTTGATGGTTGAGTTGCTTCCATAGAGGTTGTTTGATAAAGTTATTGCTTTACTTGATTCATGATATTGGGCTTACTCCATTGAGTTGATTTGAGCAAGTTATTCTTTGCATTTGGTGATATTGTGTTGGTGGCTATTTTGTTCAAATATCTTTGGAGGGAAAAGGATTTCTACTTGTTTCCTTTTCTTGTGATGATTGGTTGAATGCTTCAAGGTTAATGTTGAGTTGAATGATGTTGGTTAAACCTTGTCTATAAGCATTGTTGTTAAAGCCCTAATTGGTTGAGAAAAGATATTGGTTGTGGAAATAACATGAGTAGCATTGTTATATGAGATATTGCATGTTTGGAAATTATTGGGTTGTGTTTCATGTTCTTGAGAAAAGCATACTACATCTATCTTATTCTTTTGAGATTGAGATTGAGTTGAGATTGATATTGGGAGTTAAGTATAGATCATATTGAGTCTCTAACAATTCTCTTTATGTTTCTATGAGATTTGAGATTGAGATTGAGAGTTAAGTATAGAACATATTGAGTCTCTAACAATTCTCTTTATGTTTCTATGAGATTTGAGATTGAGATTGGGAGTTAAGTATAGAACATATTGAGTCTCTAACAATTCTCTTTATGCTTCTATGAGGTTGATGAATCACATTGGGTCTCTAACAATTCTCTTTGGGGGTTCATGCTAAGAAAGTTTTTTTCTTGGTGAACTTGTGAGCTGTTTTGGACAGGTTCTGTTGGGGACTTGTGAGCAGGTTTTGAACAGGTTCCGTTGGGGACTTGTGAGCAGTTTTTGGACAGGTTTCTATGGGTACTTGTGAGCAAATTTGGACAGGTCCTAGCAGAGGACTTGTGAGCTGAGATTGATAGTTCTATCAGAGAAATTGAGGATAGAGGTACATTGGTTCTATCAGAGAACCTGAGGACAGATTTGGCAAGTATTTGAGAAGGCTTGTGGATAGAGGATTGATTTGTTCAAGAGTTGGATAGATCTGATAGATAGGGAAGACTTTTACTAGACCTACTAAATATGTTTGGTACAGGTTGCTGAGCTACTGTGGATGTGATCATAAAAGGTAGAGGTCTCTTAGGCTAAGCATTGAGGACAAGAGCTCTTCGATGGAAAGGAGTTCCACATGCTGGCAAGAGGTAGAGACAGTTGATATTTTGAGGGATCATATCTAGAGCAGAGGGGAAGGTATCTCTTTGAGCAGAGGCTCATAAATTTAGATTGGGGGAAGGTTTCTCCTTTGGGTAGAGGCTCATAAATTTAGATTAGGGGAAGGTATCTCCTTTGAGCAGAGGCTCATAAATTTAGATTGGGGGAAGGTATCTCCTTTGAGCCAAGGCTCATAAACATTGTAATTGGGAAGGTTTCCCAAAGAACTTTGAGATAACTTTTAGAGAAAAGTTTTGTGGATGTAGCCCAGGCTTTCTGGGTGAACCAGGTTAAAATTGGTGTCACTTTGTGGATGATATTGTGCATTGCTTTGATATTGCTATGGGTATTTTTCTTTACTATTTTGAAGTATAAAGGAAAAAGTAAAAAGAGGTCTTATACTGTTCACCCCCCCTCTCAGTATAAGCTTGTGTTCTTCAGACCTCCTATCGAGTTGCTACCTATGGATCCCATCCTTTATTCTTAACTTGAGCATGGGAAAAATTTGATTATTACAATTTAAATAGAACAACCTCAGTAGGTTGAGGAGTCACCTACAACTCATCCAACTATTGAAGCATCTTCTCATGAGTTTGTGGGAATGGTTAACATTAAGTTAGAGGACCAAGTGACTCTAAAGTTGATAAAACAAGAGATGGTGCAATAATATGTTGCTTCCACATTAAAGGTGCCAAAACCATTGAAATTAGTCATCACTGACTCATTTCTTATGGTGCCTCCTCAATAGAGAGAAAAAATGTTTTCCCCATATCAAATTGGGGGTACCCAAGTGGCATAGTTCAAAACTACAAAGTGAAATAGAAACATGAACTGAGTCATAAACATGAGCATGTGGATACCACTATCGAAGTGGATCATCATGAAGCATCCACATCAGCTCAAATGAAGGAAATGGGTGATTTACAATTACCTGGTGGATATTTAACACCCACTCTTTCACCTCCTTCAGTAGACAATGGTATTTCAAACCAATCACTAGAAATACACATGGGAGTCATGTCAATCTTGGAGTATATTCAAAATCACCTTTATAATATAGAGGCACAAATGGAGTAACAAATGAGGTGTTGCAATATATCCTGATCTAGCTTGAGAGCCAAGAAATATAAATGCAAACCTCTTCTAAAGCTAAACCACATCCTATTCAACCATAGGAAAATCCTCAATAACAATAGGTGCCAACTCAATCGCTCCAGCAACCTAGCAAGTATCCCTCATTGCCTAAACCTGTGGTATCATTTTTCAATAGATTATATGCCGCAAATGCCATAACCCTACCAAAGGTGTGATATTTAAATGTAAATCACCCAAAACCCCAAGGGTATGAGGAAGAGTTATGCTACTTATATCATAGACAAAATGGTCATGATATTCAATCATGTCAAGGTTTTCGAGCCATGGTATACAACATGCTCAAAAATAAGTAGCTTCAAATTGTCAATCGATAAATAATCATAGTCAAAAATCCATTCCCTACACTCAAAAATCAAGAGGAGCCTCCTAGGCTAGCAACTATCATACATAGGGTTCAACCAGGTTATCAAAAAAAGCTAGTGCATGCTACACACTCAAGACACCAGCATCGCATTTGGACTCATTTAAATGAGCCCATATCAGATATTTTTCAAAAGTTACAAGAGGCTAAGGTCTTAAACTTATCCTACATAAACCCTTTTAGACCCAAATAGAGCTAAACCTAAGGGCTATAGGGAATACCATTATTGTATCTATCATCGAATAAAGGGTCATGGCATTTGCAATTGCTATGAATTCAGGAATGTGGTTCAATATCTCATAGATAGTGGGGATTTTCCCATAAATAGTTCATCCATAGTGACTCAACCCACCAAAATAGAGGCCACATCATCCCAGTTGAGACCCCAATATTAGTCATAGCCTCATAGGCCTAGTCAACCAGCTCACCGAGTACTTTCATTTTAGATGACTACTACGACCTTATTTCAAAATCTTTACAAGGCAAACACAATCGTGTTACTAGAGGTCAAAACTAGAGTACCTAAACATGGATCACCTGATGAAAGCCTCCATTGTTTCTATCATCGTATACATGGGTATGATATTCACGATTGCCAATCATTTAGGAAGGTGGTCCAAAACCTATTAGAATGGAATAAGCTACATCCAGACGATTCACTTATTTCTTCCCACCAAGTCATGAGCACCCCGCTGAGGTCCATGCCCCAATTGGGAGAGTTGATTTATGTCACTCTTCCTAAGTGAGATGATTACATTGTAGTGGATAACATACACAATGGGGATCATAAAGGTAATGTACCTTCCCCACCATCCACATCAAATTCAATGAGGCAAAGTGTAGATTCTAGAGGTATCACACCTCCTTACTTTCATTGAGTGGTACACACAATGGGGGTACCTAAGGTAGCGTACCTTCCCATTAAAAATACTCATAAACTCAAAAATGTATGGAAAAAAAATTAAAATCCATAAAAATCAAAAAGCAATAAAATTTAAAAATATTGCAAAATAATCAAAACTTCAAAAACATTTGCATCATGCATTTAATTTTTCACATGCAGTTTAATTAATTGCATTGCATTTATGTATTTCCATCCATCGCACATTGCATTAGGATAGGTTGTATTTACAATATTACAAATGACACCATGTTTGTACCTCAATCATGCATCTATGCATCATCATCATCCATCACCCATGTGAGTAAGTGTGTTTCTCAACACAACCCCTCTTGTTTCTATGAAGAATATACTAGGGTTTTCTAGTCATTCATCCATACCTAGTGGTCATCTCAAATTTAGTATAAAGTTTGCTTTGCTTTTGTAGATGAGGTCTAGTTTTTATAGCACTTAACATATCAGAGTCCCATCACTAATCAAACACATTAATAATCCTAATTAGGGTAAGGAAGGACAAACACTAAAAAGTGGTCCGAGTCACCTTAAGCGAAAGGTTTTATTACTTGCTCAGTTGTAAGGCGCAATGGTCTAGAGTAGTGGTCATTCAAAAAAATACAAGTTCCCCCTACCCGAAGAGACCCCTTGCTTACAAAAAGGAGAAACACACCAAAATCAAATCAAATACCTTGCTAAAAAAAAAATATATATATATATATACAAAATAAACATTGACTTTTATCACTATATATGAGCAAGAACCCCAATAAAATTGAAGAAAAGAAGGGGGTGAACTTCAATCCCTGGAATGGTCAATACTCGAAATCCATAGAGTGATCCCCAATACAAAAATGGGCTGAATGAATCCCGCCTGATATTGGGGTAAGTCTAAGCAATTTGCAAATGAGCTAGCTTTAGGTGGCCTGTATTGCCTAGTGGTCTAGTCCAACTAAGTTCAAACCTAGGTGAAGACACGAGATTCCGAAAGAAAAACAATACTAACTTGATACCAAATGAACATGCACAAAATAAGATGAACGTAATCGAATCGAAATTAACATAAAATGAGAGATAGGAGCACAACCCTTTTTTCTTATTAATATGATTCTAGATTCGGTTACAATCTCTCTCCTTCCCTTTTAAGGGCTAGGAAGATTAGCATGTTTCGATTACAATCTGTCTTTAGTAGTTCTCCTTCCGCGTGCCCACATGTAGAATGGGCGGGCCAAACTGTCACCGCCGCTTGTGTTGGTGAATCTTCAATCGCTGCTGCTTCTCCTGCGTTCAAAGAAACAATAGATCCGTTAGTAGCACCTGTGTAAAAATAAAACATTCGATATTTAAAACAAATAAAATAGCGACATAAAAGAAAATACGGTTTAGCTGCAGCGTGGAAAACATAACACAAACGTAATAAAATAATTACGTCATAATACATATAAATTCAACTAGGTCTGCATCATTTTTGAGTGAAATAAAATCCGATGAATGCATGCTTAAAATCAAAATTTGCATGTTGATATGCTTGCAATTAAAATCCCGAGATCATAATGCAAAAGAAATAAAAATAGAACACTGAGCTTTGTCGACGAATGGATGGATCCATGAATCCGGATTCATGTTTTCCATAAGCGCCCGATGACCTCCCTTGCAGAAGAAATCATGGATGTGGATGACGTGAATCGAGGCTAAAATGTCTGGCGGTAAACTGGCAGGGCTTCGCTGCTCCGAACGTACCTTTTCTTCTCTTATTTTTTTTGGGTGGAAAAGTCCACCATTTTATAGACCCAAGGGGTCTCTTTGGATAGGTGTGCATAAGCACCATGTGTTGGTCATAGGTTCCATGTGGCGGTCATGTCTTCCCATGAGAGAGGAAAGTCCTCCATGACTTGGGCTTTCATGAATGCCTCCGTGATAGTCCTCTAACGGCCCATGCACTTGACTGACTTCCACTTCCAGTTGTTTAAAGTCCACCTTCAAATGTTTAATGCTTATTTGTTTAATGTCCATGTTTGTTTGTTTGATGTCCACGTTTATCTGTTTGATGTCCGCTTTTATCTGTTTGATGTCCACTTTTATTGGTTAATGTCTTCTTAGGTGCAAAGATAGGAGTCTGTCGCGATATTGTGACGTCGCGATATCGCGATGTCGCAATTTTGTGACACCTAGGCCTCAGGCTTCCTTTTGGCCCTGGCATGTCGTGATATCGCGACGTCGCGATATCACGACACCCAGGCCTCAGGATTCCTTTTGGCCCTGGCGTGTCGCGATATCGTGACACCCAGGCCTTAGGCTTCCTTTTGGCCCTAGCGTGTCGCGATATCATGACGTCGCGATATCACGACACCCAAGCCTTAGGCTTCCTTTTGGCCCTGGCATGTCGTGATATTGTGACGTCATAATATCGCGACACCCAGGCCTTAGGCTTCTTTTTGGCCTTGGCGTGTCGCGATATTGTGACGTCATGATTTCACGACGTCCAGGCCTTAGGCTTCCTTTTGGCCTTGGCGTGTCACAATTTCATGACGTCGCAAAATCGTGACACCCAAGCCTTAGGCTTTCTTTTGGCCTTGGCGTGTCGTGATTTCGCGACATCGCGACACCCAAGCCTTAGGCTCCCTTCTGACTTTGGTGAAAAACTTCATAGGAAGATTGCCTTAAAAAATGACCAACTTCTGTCTGGACAATCCATAAAACAAAAGAAAGGTGTCGAAGGCGGACAGCCAGAAGAAAGAAAATGGGACATAACCAAAGCACTGTCACATAATCGGATTGGTGCTGTTTTGGTGTCTACACTAGGATCAGGTGAGCATGTGGTGATCATCATTACAAAAATGGGTTGAGTGAATCTCACCTATAAATGAGGTAGTCTTAGGTATCATCTAATATATTCATTTGC
This sequence comes from Wollemia nobilis, assembly GCA_028583015.1. Classification (NCBI taxonomy): domain Eukaryota; kingdom Viridiplantae; phylum Streptophyta; class Pinopsida; order Araucariales; family Araucariaceae; genus Wollemia; species Wollemia nobilis. Next base: position 5,950,888 of record JAQPPZ010003614.1, on the reverse strand, counting down.
ACACACACGGATAATGAATAGGTAGGTCTTTCATAGCAAAAAATTTATCTTTCAAAATTCTAGTATAGTTATTATACAACTTTTTATAAGTCAACTAAGGGGTTTGAGTTTCATGGAAAACCTCAAAAATTTCCAAATAGTAACAACTCATTTCAATCAATAAATCAATTATCCACTTATTTTTATAAGATTTTGTTTGTTAAAGGATGTTCATAACATAGGTTAGATACCGAATGGATATCATAAATGATATTTAGACGGCCACTGACTATGTTGTGCATATCTTTTAACTTACAAAATATTATGAATAGAAACAATATAATCATCTCATCGCATATATGGGTGTCTAATTGATTAATTATTATGATAAGATATATCAATTATATTTCATTATTGTTATACATTTTGTGGTGTCATCCATTATATTGTTAACTCATATTGCATTCATTCCTTATGTTTTAAGTGATTAAAGCATACAAGTTCATTTACATTAGATCATCATCATGTAAATAATGTATTACTTACATTGTATTCATCATATCATAATATCATAAATTAAATGCATACAAGTAAATCAAATTAAACATACATTGAACACTAAATATTGTATCCACATATCCATACATCATACTAGTCCATCTACATATCTAGATCACAATATCTAGTCACACATCCATCATCTAGCTAGTGCATGTCATCCATACATCACATCATATAGCATTAGATAAACATAACATATAAGAATTGCATCCATATGCATCTCATAAACATAACATATAAGAATTGCATCAATATGCATCTCATAAATTAAAAAAAAATAAATGTACACATGTACATAAATCCAATGTCATATCATATAAATATATGTGTCTCAAAAGTACATAGGTGTGTCCAAAATGCCTGTAGGCTACAAATGTGTAGGTCCTTATACTTTACACTTGAAAATGATATAATATACCCAATGCATAATCATGAATGCACTGCACCCCCAATCTTTGAGTCTCCTCCATCGCCTCCACCCTCTCGGTGAGTCCACCTAGAGCTAGTACCGATGGACCTCTTAGACCTGTGAGTCCTATGGCTAGGCCAAGATGAGGACTGCCCTATATCCTATGTATGAGTCCTCTAGGTCCCTGTATTTATAGATCTCTTTGGAATCTCACCACCATAGAGTGTGACCTCTCCCTCCAAGAGAGTGATGTGGGCAGAATTTGAAGCTCACTATCTGATATGAGTCTAAACTAGAGCTTGCAGTTTCCTAATATTTATAGATGGGTCCAAACCTATGGGTCCCTATACAATTGGAACCATAGGAGAAACCTATGGAGGTGAGGTATCACCTCATGAAATTACCAGATCCATCTCCTGAGTCCTAAGATATAACTAAAAGAGTAGAAGATCTCACTCAAGCATCTTCTCCAGATCTAGAGTGGCACTATCAATCTATGATAGGTGAAGAGTCCTCTCCTCCTGGTATCCTTGCAATTGAGCCTATCCCTTTGTGAGCTGATCCTTAGCTTCCCTTAGTTGTGCCTATAGAGTAAAATGGAGGTGTCCCTCCCCAAAAATTGCATTTGAGTGATCCTCAACTGTGACTGTAAACTAACCACCCAGGATCTGAGCTACAAGGTCTCATCATTCGACTCCTCCTCAATGTCCATGCCCTCACCCCATCCAACCTCTATTCATTGGTGCACTCGTTTCCCATGAGGATCTACTTCCAAATCTACCCCAGCTACCTCTTTTTTTGGTACTCCATCCCTAACTCTGCCTAGTGGGCTGCCACCTCACCATATCCTAGTAGTCCACTAGGCATCATAATCACCAGTGGTCCAAGAATTTTCTAGTATTGAATCCTACCAATCATCATCCTCATCACCTAGTGAAGTCACCTGAGGCCAAGTAAAATATCTCTCCACCTTAAGGTGGCAGTAGATAGTGGGCACTAGTGGAATATCCTGGCAGATCCCAAACTGCATAGTAACACACGAGAAATAAAAGAACTCATGCATGTCAGGATTTTAACCGAGGATCCACCTATCTCATCTTGTCCACCTCAAGTAGCAGTCTACCACCCCCCATGCCAATCCATGTAGGGTCACCATAGAACCTACCCTGACCATAGTGTAGTCAATTAGTCTAAGTAGTAATACAAATTCTCTACCCGAGACCTACTCTTGAAACCCTCGGCTTGTCTAGGCCAGCAAGCAACATAGCACTGAGAAGCATCTATAATGTCTCCAATATATCGAGGAAGTCCTCTATGGCAGTCAATGGTGATGTGCTACCATGCCCATATCTAGAGCTACCCCATGATAGAATCTATGGCTGCTCTATAGTACTACCCAAAATATCTTGCATCCTGGATAGGAGGTTCCAAGGGAACCTCATTCTATATGTATCTTGAAGTAGGACATGTATGACCTATCGCTCTGTGAAAATGTGCACCCTATACCAATGCTCAATGGGAACACCCTCGTGGTCAATGTCCTCTAGTTCCTCATCACTTTGAGCATCAAAAATTTGTTGAAAGACTACAAGCTTTGGCATGATAGGAAAAGAGATGATGGCCTCACCATAAAGAGGGATGTGGAAGATGTGGTAGACATCCTCAAAATTGATCGTAATCTCTTCGATCGACAAGTAAAATGTATTGGTCTATGCATCCTAGCGATGGGCCAAAGTAGTCATGTATGCCTGTTCGACCCTAATTGTAGGAAAAAAGATGACGTAACCAAGGTCTATAGCAATGAACCAATCAGCTAAGAGAAATCAGCTAAAAGGGCAAATAATAATACATAAAATTAATTAAAAACATCAAAAAATGTACTTCAAAAGTAAAAAAAATTCAAAAAATATTTAAAAATATAAAAACATCCATAAATGCAAAAGAAAGTTAAAAAAAAAATCAATTAAAAAGTCAAAAATAAAAAAATCAATAAATTGTAAAAATTTTCCTAAAGTTGCTCAACCACGATTGGGACCCGTGGCCGACGACAACGGTCAAATTTTTTATCGTTGGGATTTGAATCCTACTGCAACTGATAGCCATGACCCCCGATTTACCAATTGAGATCCGCGTCTGCCACCCGTGGCTGAGAGAAGTGCCCCTTTCGAGGTCACTTTCCATCCCGAGTATCCCCAAAATTTAAAAAACCTCCCCATCTAAGCTAACCTAGACTAATCCTAATGAGGTTCTTTACCAACAGTTTAATTTAGTTCATTTAACACATTTCTTAATAGGTTGTTTTTAAGTTGGTAATCAAATGAGTGAGGTTTGTAATGCTACCTTTGTGGCACTGACTCTGCCACTAGAAGATTCCTATGGTTGGTCAACCATGGTTGAGTGTGCATTTCAACAACGTTCTAGATCAAATTTTTAATCTCACCTCTCATAGATCTCTTGGAAGCTATAGTGAATTGGAAAATAATGAATTGAAAATGATAGATTTGTATTTTATATTTCTGATTTAATTCATAGCATTTGATGGCAACCGTGGGCATAGAATTAGGGTTTTCTGATCGCGGGTCAGAGCTGTGGCTAAGGAATTTGTAAAAATTGGTTGTGGCTGACAAGTGCAGTTAGCAAACAATAATAAAAACCCCCAAAGTGTCACCATGAGCGGCTTAAAATTCAAAATCAAAAGTATCTGATGGTTCAGAACCCTCGAAAATGTCAAAAAATAGCAAAAACATTAATATAATTGAAAATTCAAATGTGCCTTGTATTCAATAATTTATTCTATACACTTTGTAGTTGCAGAGACTTGTGATCCATGCAATCTGACAAGGTGAATAAGTCACCATAAGGAAATTGGTGGTAAAATAATCAGTTATTGATCGAATTAAGATGCTTCAAGGTTGTACATCATTTTGCATGCATGTGCAATAGCGTTGAAATGACGTCACATGCTATGGTGGAGAGCCAACTCTCTTTAAACACCACAATTCCTAGCATTAAAACTTCAAACCCTAAGAAGACCACAATGATCGGACTGTCCCATGGGAATGCAGATTTATCTCAATTCTTCTATAACATGTTTTAGCAAATCATCGAACATAGTGATTCAACATAAACCTAATTGGAATTGTTAGCATTTTGATTCCCCAAGAAGGCCACTATGACCGGACTGCACCATAGGATAGAGGTGTACAAATACTATCAAAATTTGTAATCATGGTTGAATTAGACCTTTCCAAGTAATATCAAAGTGCAAAAGTCTTCAATTGTTCAAATCAATCATGTTGGTCAAGCGACTTGTCGATTCATTAATTGTCCTACCCTCATCAAATTATCACTTGAGGGGGTAGTCATAATATAAATAATCATAATTAAATTCAATAGGAGATCACTCAATCTTGTCAAATTACATTCGTCTTACAAATCATTGACAAAAAGTATCATAAGCTTACCTTTTTTGGGGTACAAACCAAATATGATAGTTAAGCTAGTAGCTCTCCACCTATCGGTATGATTGTAGCACTAATGCTACCTGATCATCGTGGAAACACTTTATAAATTAAGTCTTCCCTCAGTTGGAAGCAATGATTCTAAGATGTACATCCTTTTTCATGACTGGGTATATAATATTGATCAGATGAATGATCATCATTCAACCTACGACATGGTTTTAGGAGGTCTATTTTTGCTAAACGTTGTTCGTTTTCACAATGCATCCCAAAAGAGGTATCTATAGAATCCTAAAACACATCATGTGTAGGGGAATACTCATATGGGCATGCTAATAGGCCATATGAAGGATCTTGGACAACTCCAAGGTGAAGCAGTGGTTTTAACCAATTAAGCTAGGTAGATTTGACATACTCAGCCTTAGTCATGGCTAACACCCATGACTAACAGAGCTAGCTGCGTCTTAGAGCTGCAACTAGCACTGAAACTATTTTGAATCCTGGGCCGAGCCAAATTTAGTTATAATGGTCTGGGCAATGAGATTCAAATTATTTTGGATGGCGAAGCTTCAAGAGTTTTCCTCTCAAGCAAGCCAAGATTAGGGATTATGAGGGATATAATACCCCCCCTTAAAATTGAGGAGAAGTATGGAATGATGTTGATTTAAAATGCAGTGAAGCTCTACCCAAATAAACATTAAAGTGACAACCCCTTAAGGAGAGTTGAAGTGCTGCCCAATTGTGGAGTGACAAGCATAAATCCATCAATGAAGCTTCCAAAGGACTAAGAAGCATCAATCACAAAATCAAGCCAATATAACGTGAATCTTATCAAATTCAATCACCAATCCATCTTGGAACACAAATGTGACCCTTGATCATCAATTCCACAAAGGTAATCAGATATCTAAACCCTGAATACAAGAGCAAAGACATTTGTGCCTCAACTACGGCTAATAGTGCCAGTTGTGCCTCAGACCCATGGTGAGGGTTTGATATTTAATTTCTTTTGTTTTAGCAATAGATTTCCATTTCCAGTTATGAAAATAGCTTAATATAGCATAGATTAACATTTTAGCAGATATTTGACCGTTTAATTAAGGATTTAGAGATAAATTTGCTCTCATTTCCTTGCAATTATTAATTTAGACTATTTTATTGAAATTTCATGCTTTTCATGTTCTAATGACTAATTAGGATGCATAATAGTCATATTTTATGATTTCTTTATATTATTTACAATAATTTGGTGATTTCTTGCATATCTTCATATATTTATATGCTTTATTGCTTTCTTTATCATCAATTTATGCAATTGTCTCAAAAGCCTCATCAAGAGAGGCCTTTGTTATTAACCCCTTTCATGTTGTTTCTTGAATGTAAGGTTTACAGGACCTAATAATTTTCAAGGTATTCAAGGCAGCATATACCTCCAACCAAAGGATAAGAAGGATATCTTTGGCATTAAGTAGTTTATGTACCTTCTAAAGAGTCTGCATATTACACCACCCCCTCATTTAGAGGGTCTTCAAAATTATATCAATTGTATCAAAAATTGAGTATCCCTAAGAGGGACTAAAGAAATTGACGAAGCACTTTGAACATTCTGATTGATATCAATATAAAGGTTACAATGCGGTTATGAGTTGGTTTATCTAACCAACTTGGTGGTTAATAAACCAACCTAGAGAGCACCTACGAGCGCTATCATTTTGCAATAATGTAATTACAATGACATATATGCTAACATCCCCCCTTATTACATTATTGGCAAATTCCAATAGTATCTCGAAAATTTTCATATTTGATACACCCAAGTGCTTTGGTAAAGATATCTGCAACTTGCGCATCAGTAGGAATGTATTGAAGTTGTATATGGTTCTTGGGAACTTCATCTCGAATGAAATGACATCTAGTATCAACATGTTTGGTACGTTCATGAAAATTTGGATTTTTGACAAGATTCAAAACACCTTGATTTTCACAAAACAAATGAAGAGGAAGATTCTTTGGAAGACCCATGTTTCTAAGAATGTGACTTAACCACATTATCTCGTAGACTGCTTCACTGGCTATGCGATATTCTACTTCTGTAGAAGATAAAGCAACCACATGCTGCTTCTTATTGTGCCATGAGACAAGTCTGGGTCCTAGATGAAGAACATATCCAGAAGTAGATTTACGATCATCAATGGATCCAGCATAATCCAAGTCCGTGTATCCTAGTAAGAAAAACTTATTATTATTTTTGTATTCCAGACCATAATTTGTACTACCATGAACATAATGAAGAAATCTTTTTGCTACTTTCCAGTGACTCATCTTAGGCTCTTGCATGAACCTTGAAATATATCCCACAGCAAAACTGATATCTGGCCTAGTATTTGTCAGATATAGGAAACTCCCAATCAACTGGCGATAGAGAGTACCATCTACCTGAGGTGATTCATCATATTGAGATAACTTAAGTCCTTGATCCATTGGAGTTGCTTTTGAATTATAGTTAGTCATCCAATATTTTTCTACTAAAGTCTTGGCAAATTTCTTTTGTGTTACTCTGATATGAAATCTTTGTTGAGTAACTTCTAAACCAAGACAATAGTGCAAAAGTCCTAGATCTGTCATTTCAAATGATTGCTTCAAATCATTTTTCACTAAGTCAATCATTCTTTTTGAGCTTCTTGTTATGATCAGATCATCTACATAAAGTACAAGAATCACTATATTAGAACCATTTTTCTTAATATAGATATTTGCATCTGAAGGACTTATTTTGAATCCATGCTACACAAGGTGATTGTCTATCTTGATATACCAAGCTCAAGGAGCTTGTTTTAGCCCATACAAGGATTTTATCAACTTGCATACTTTTTGTTCTTGCCCCTCGACCACGAATCCTTCTGGTTGAGTCATGTATACTTCTTCCTGTAAGTCACAATTCAAGAAGGCACTTTTAACATCCATTTGATGCAAATTCCACCCAAACTGAGCTCCCATGGCACAAAGTACTCGAATGGTAGTCATTTTTGTAGTAAGGGCAAAAGTCTCTTCATAGTCTATACCTTATTTCTGAGTATATCCCTTTGCAACAAGTCAGGATTTATGCTTATCAATAGATCCATCTGTCTTATACTTCACTTTGAACACCCATTTGTAGCCTATGGGTTTCTTTCCTGTTGGCAGATTGACTAATTTCCAAGTATTATTTTTTATGAGAGACTTATGTTTTACATCCATGGCCTTTTTCCACTGTGGTTTATCAAGTGCATATTGAACCGTTGTGGGTTCATTTGCATTCAATGTAGACATATAAATCTTTTCTTCATCCTCATCTTCTTCTCTATCATTTTTTGTACCCATTGACAAATCATCAAAGTGTTGACAAAGTTCGTCAACCTCTGAAGGAGATTCCTCTGCTCTCATTTGCTAAATCATACTGTGAGTACATGGCCTATCTAGAGATAGATCTGGAAGGGAATTCAACTTAGCATCTCTCAAAGTGCTAGTGTACCATTTTGGAAATTTTTGTTGTTGTTGTGGAAGTTGAACCTCCTTCTTAGGTTCTTCTTCATCTAGATATACAGTTGTGGATGTGTCTTTTTATGTGAAAGCTTCATCAAATATAACATCTCTACTTATGTATGTCTTCTTGGTCTTAGTATCAATCAATCGATAACCTTCTTTTGAATACTCATCGTAGCCAAGAAAGATACACTACAGGGTTTTCTCATCCAACTTCCTCCTTTTTTGTTTTGGAATGTGCATGAATGCTTTACATCCAAACACCCTTAGATGAGAAATGGAAGGTTTCTTACCACTCCAAGATACTTGTGGTGTTTTCCCTTGTAGATATCTAGTGGGTGCTTTATTTAGGATGTATAATGTTGTGTTTATTGCTTCTGCAAAATATTGATCCTCAAGATGTGCTCGCTTTAGCATACATTGAACCATTTCCATAATGGAACAATTTATCCTTTCTGCAACTCCATTCTGCTGAGGTGTATAGGCTGTAGTCAGTTGTCTTTTGATCCCATGTTTCTTAAGAAACTCTAAAAACTCTTCAGAGGTGTATTCCCCCCCTCGATCTAAGCGAAGGGTTTTTATCAAACAACCTGACTCCTTCTTGACAAGTTTCTTGAACTGTTGAAAGTAGAGAAATGCTTCTGATTTCAACTGAAGAAAGAAAACACACATATTTCATGAGTAATCATCAATAAATAGTTGAAAATACTTCTTCCCACCATAGCTGGATGGTATAGGACCACACAGATCGGTATGTACCAGCTTTAAATGTTTTGTAGCTCAAGATGAGCTAGCTTCAAAAGGTACTCTGTGTTGCTTCCCTGCTAAGCAATTCAAGAAAACTGGTAAGATAGACGAGAGTGGTGGAAGACCTGTCACCATCCCATATTTGTATAATTCAAGCAAATATCTAGAACTGAGATTCCCATAATGTCTATGCTAGAGAGAGGTGGCCTCCTTTGTATTTGCAGCCAGAACAACATGAGGAGTTGAAAGTGCATCTAGAATGAACAAGCCATGTTTGTAGGATCCGATTGCAACATGTTTACCACTGTGGGTGATAAAACATCTCTTCTTGCCTTTGACAACTCGAAACACGATATCCATATTTCTATCCAACATTTATTTGACTGAGAATAGATTATTGGCTAAACCTGGAACATAGATAACTTTCTCAATTTGACAATTACCATCAGGAAGAGACACAAAAATATCCCATTCTCCCTGTACTTGATAGACTTGATTGTCAACAATTGTGACTGGCTTACCCTCTTTCTCCACAAAAGTATCAAACCATGATTTGTCCCCAGTCAAGTGTTTGCTAGCTCCTGAATCAATATACCATACAACATCTATCTGGGAAGACGAAGTATGAGTCATGAGCACATTGTGTGCTCTTTTAGAGTTAGAATTTGAATCGGACCCAGGAGAATCTGAGTCTGAATTGGAGTCAGCATAAGCAACATGGCCTTTAGATTGCTTATGTTTGTTGTATTTCTGTTTGTTTTTACCCTTCTTCTGAGGACCTCTATCATTTTGTTGCTTGTTTTTGAACCAAAACCTATTGGTGTCATGGTTATTCATATCACAAATCTTACAAGATTTTGTATCCTTCTGCTGATTTTGCTTCCCTTTTCCTTTGGAAGAAGGACCCCCTTTTTGAAACTGACCTTGTTTTTTACCACTTTGTTGTGTGGAAAGAGCATTATCTGGCACATCATATTTTTGGACCTGAGTTGCCTCCTCAATCTGAAGCAAATTTACCAGCTCCACAAATGATACTTGTCTACCATAAACATTGAGAGAAGTGATCAACATCTTGTAGGAATTTGGTAATGCTCTCAAGATGACAAAGTTCAAGATATCATCATCCACTGGTTTTCCCATGGCATTCAATTTGGCTTTCAAGTCAGCCACTCTGCAAAGGAATATATCAACTGTTTCCCAAAATTTATACTGAGATTATGTAGTTGAGTTTGAAGATGTAGAATAGTGGATTAATTATTTCCTTCATATACTGTGATCAAGGCATCCCAAGCTATCTTTCTAGTTTTTGCATCACAAATATGAGGCTGCACCTCATCTGTAGTAGCATGCAAGATAAACACAAGACACTTCTTATTTTTCTTATCCCAAGCATCTTGATTTGTTCCTATTGTCTGAGGGCATTTTGCAGTGCCAATCATTACATCCCATAAATCTTCCAACTGAAGAATAGCTTTCATCTTTGTCTTCCATGGAACAAAATTAGGACCTTTCAACAATTATGAATCTGAGAGATACTTATGAATTGTGGCCATTATGAAGGTTCCTTATATCACCAATTGGTCTCCCTTTCTTTATACCTGCCAGATATTTATATCGTAACCATTAAAATATATACTTGCCCTTACATGAGGGAGACTATAGGTATATAGGAACAATATACTACTCAATATGTACCCGCCCTTACATGAGGGAGACTATAAGTACATATGAGAAGCACAATATATTGAACATAGGCGATACTGAAAGGGCATCGTGTTGTTAATGACACCTACCATAGAAAGTTTTATTCCTCATGCATGGGGCATAACTTCCCCTAAACACTTTGGAAAACAAAACTTTCGTCAGGATTTACGCCTAACAACAATCACGATGTGGGTATGAAATGGGAAAAAAAACTGGTTTGCCTTATTTCTCCTCGATGATTAATAGAGAACAAGCTCATGCATCGTTGTTGCACCTATATTAGGTGGTGAATACAATATTCCAAAGCACGACAACATTACCTGTAAGTGTGGACCAGAGGTATCTCAAATACCAAACGCTGTTGTGCAATAAATTGCACAAATAGGGTATAAATTTGGGGTCTTATATTTTTTGAATTTATGATTGTTAATGCAACAAAAAAAGGATATTTAAATGTAAAAGAAACAATCACAAATGCCCAAAAATTTAAGCACCTATTACAAATCTAGCAATTATTCTGCCAAATTGTTTGATTTTCCCCCTTTATCTTACAATTTTGCAAATGAATCATGTGAAGACCTGAGATCTTCCCCTCGTCGATTTGCAAAATAGAAAAGGAGTGAAAAAAAATGGTACCTGAACACCCAAAAAATTTTTTTTGGAGCCGTCAAGGTGTCATTGGACTGCACAGGCATCAAATGACCACTTCCAGGCATCAATTGGGTAGTTCGGGCGTCAACAATGCACTGCAGAGCGTCAAAAATTCAACCCACTGTCAAAACATGCGTAGGCATAAAAAAAAAATACCACCCGCCATCATAGTGTATGCAGAGGGACTGGAAACCGTGACCTACTACTGAACAGTAACCACGCTTACCACGGGAGCCAGAGGGCCTGATGTGAAAAAAAATAGACTAGGCAAGTGTTAGCAGCATCGAGGCCAGAGAAGGGGAAATTTTTTTTTAATCCCACATGACCTATGCTGCCACTGTGGGGATCTTTAAAATTATAGAAAGCTACTATAGATTTCGATTGCCTTCGGGCAACCACCCTGCCCTTTTGCCTCCATAACCGTCCACCATCGACCCACGTGCCCGATCCACCCTATCAAGATTTCCTCTATTTGCGTGCCTCTGTGTGCCTCACGTGTCCTCTATCTGCATGGCTCTGTGTGCCTCACCTGTCCTCTATCTACGTGCCTTTAGTCTTGTTGGCTGGGGTAGTCCATCCTCTGTCTGTATTTGGCTGGTAGTCTATCCTCTGCTTGCATTCATCAGTCTCACATTCGTCAAGGTCCGTAGTCTGTCCTCTATTTGCGTTTGTCAGTCTCGCGTCCATTAGGGTCCTTCAGTTTCGTTGGCTGGTAGTCTTGTCTGCGTCCATAGCTCTGATGCCATAAAGAAATTGACGAAGCACTTTGAACATTCTGATTGATATCAATATAAAGGTTACAATGTGGTTATGAGTTGGTTTATCTAACCAAATTGGTGGTTAATAAACCAACCTAGAGAGCGCCTACAAGCGCTACCATTTTGCAATAATGTAATTACAATGACATATATGCTAATAGGGACGTATATGTAATCTGGATTTGGAAAAGTTTTAATAAAAGAAACCTTAATTTCTTGTTAAATTCATTGTTTTCCATTTTTTATTGCTTTAATAATTTATTTTAATTGATGCACTAGTTAGGTGTAAGCTTTTTAGATCGTTACAGTAGCCAAGGTTTGAAATAACTAGAATTTCTCAAAAAATAATATTTTTGAGATCTCATCTATTTCTTTCTTCAAACAATTAAATATGTAGATTTTATTCAAAATAAAACAAATGTCAACTGATCTAATTACCTAGATTTATAGTTTTAATTTTCCCCTTTGAATGAATTTTCTATGTAGCCCCAAAAACAACACCAAAAGCCCAACTTGCAACCATTGTAACTCCCTCAATACTTATCAAAATTTAATAACTGAGCAATTATTTTTGTAGTACTTAGAATAACATATATTTTGGTGCAAAAGGATCCTAAAAATGACTACTATAAATCTATTACGGATTTTTTCTTTAAAAATAAATTTGAGTAGCCAAAAAACAACATAGATATCTTAACTTCAAACAATTGTAATTCTCTCAATACTTATCAGAATTTATCAAATGAGTAGTAATTTTCATAGTACTCAGAATAATATACATGTTGGTGCAAAAACAATCTGAAATGACACCTAAAAAATAAATTTTTATTTTTTTCTTTTGAAAAAAAAAATGTGCAGTAAAAAAATAACATAAATATCTCAACTTCAAATAGCTATAACTTTCTCAATACTTATCAGAATTTAAAAAATGAATAAATTTTTTTGTAGTACTAAAAACTATCTACACAATGATGCAAAAATATTTTAAAAATGACTATTTTAAGAAAATATATGGATCCTACAAAATGTGATGTTTCTCTAAAAATATGTCATAGCTCTACAAAAACAACCCAACTTTACCAGAATTGTTTCTTTGATACCAAATGTTGTGAACCCCTCTTCATTTTTTTTTTTTTTGTGTGGAAAAAACCTCAATTGGGATGCACTTTTGGGTAAGTCCCAAGGAGGCAAAGGTATCTATTCCGCTAAAAACAGGTAGGGCTCGCACCTAGATTATGTCTTTCACCTTAATCTAAAAGTATGTCTAAAACAGAAAAAACACAAACAAACAAACATAAAAAACACAACAACAAAAAACACAAAAACAATAAAAAACAACAAACAACAACAAAACACAAAACACACACACAAAAAATAAAAAAACAACACACAAACACAACAAAAAAAACACAAAAACATAAAAAACACCAAAAATAACACAAAAAACACAAAACTAAAATAACAAAAATAATACAAAAAAACACACACCGAAAAGCTAAAAAGAAGGAAAATAAATTACAACTTTGGCCTTTCTAGGCAAAAATGCTGTTAAGGTAAGAATCAACAAAGGAAACATAAGAATGATCAGTTTGATCAAGGAAACTAAAATACCTTGACCGAACCAAATAGAAGCAAAAATAACTAGGTACCTCTAGTATTGAAGACATCCAGAGAAATGATAGAAATACAAACTTTTGTTATTTGTGAATCCCACTATCTAAGAGGGTGGTCATAGTAAGTAAGATCACCTTTGTCTAATTCCCAATTAGCTAAAGCATAAACACTCATGTTATGTTGTCTGACCACATGATTGTATTCAACTTTCAAAAATCCCATCTAGATTGATTGAATCTTCTCAACAATTATTTTTATTCTCCAATCTATCTTATGATTCTTAGAAGGTGTTAGCTTCAACATATTAATCATGACTTGAGAGTTATATTCCATCAGCACATTTTTCCATCTAACCTTAGCAGCCTCTCGAAGGCCTCTAAGGATACCATACCCCTCAACAAGGTTATTGGAAAGGATACCCAAATTCTTAGAAAAAGTGAAAACCAAGGAACCATTTGAAAGTCTACTAATTCCTCTGGCACTAGATTTTCCAGGGTTCTCCTAGAGGCTCCATCGATGTTAACTTTTCTAAAATCCTTAGGAGGAGGTTTCCAATCCCTTGTTTTATCCTATAGGATAGGTTCATAGCCTACAAAACCTATGACCTGTGAATTTTATTCTAGGGATGAAACAAAAGATTTTTTGGATGTAAAAATTATAGATTGTCTAAAATAATTTCAAGCAATCAAAACATCATTAAAAATAAAAATAAATAGTATTCTAGGAAAATTCATAGATTGTCAATATTTTTGGCTACAAAATTATTGTATGTAGTTGTAGAGGTGAAATAAAGGTTGGATCTACTAGGTGTTGGCACAAGAAAGTGAATAGTATATTCCCAACTAATGCTAATAAATCATATAAGACAATCAAATTAAATTCATTAAGTCTAATGCAAATAGAATTAGAGAGATGAAAAAAATTAAATAGGGCAATTAAGATCCTACAAAAGGAGTAACAAAAATGAATATGAAATTTAGGGATAAACTAATCAAACATCAAATATACTAAAATATAAGCATAATCAAGAGAGAAATCCCATTTCCACCACCATAAACTAGCTTATACACAGTATTGTAGGAGACTTGGAGGTAGAAAAGTATCTTGTAATATAATTCTTGTTTAATTGCTAGATAAATTTGGTAAAGATTCACTAGTATCCAATCATGTATCATTTTTGAGAGGGATATGCCCCAATTTAAATATTTTTTGGGATTTCAAGACAAGAGAGGAACGTAAAATTATCCAATCTATGTTATTGGGAAAAGTGAGTTTCGACTAGGTGAAAAATGGGGTTAGAGAGTTGGCATGCTTTGATCAAATTGGCATAGGTAAAAAATGTGCCAAAATGGAATAATTTGGAGGCATGACGATCCCGTATGGGTTGGAAAATTACTAGCATGAATAAGTATGACCACTAGGAAGAGAAAATTTCCATTTTTAAGGTTTAGAGATAAATTATTGCTTAGTCAAAATAGTGGTTACAAACTTGTATGGGCTGCAAATTCATCCATTTGACTATTGCAGGGGAAAGAATTTCAAATTTTATCTCTGGATAAGATTTTTTACTAAGGAGACAAATTTGTAGCCTACAAACTTGGATATAAGTGATGAACATGTTTTGAGCACCTAATTTCTATAGTAAAGGCTAAAAAATGACTTGGGTGGGTCACCAAAATTGACTAGAAACTTGGGACATGTTAGGTGAGAAAAATTGTGTCTTTACTACCTCAAAATGTAGAGGTACACTAAAGCACCTATAATGAGGGGAGATAGTATTGTTACTATTGTCTTCTCTCATTTGTCCCTTAGTTTAGATTATGGAAGTGTTGAAATTATAGTTTGATTCATATCCAATATGGACATTGTATGATGTAATATTGATAGGTTTAAGGGAATTTCATTATGTAATATATTGAATTTATTGTAATATTTTATTATGTAATCCCTATGGACCATGATTAAATTTGTTATGATTAAACCCACTTTATAACTATAACTAACCTTAATCCCTTTAATTATGTTTACTTAACTTAAACTTTATTGACGTTTTGGTATTGGTATAAACACCCTCCATCACTCTTCATTTTTTTTTTTGGTACGTTAATAATTTTTCATTAAGAGGAAATTTGAAAGGTGCCCCAATGCATTGATACAACATAAAGGAAATGGATGCATAAGAAGCAAAAGTGCATCCTAGCGAAGCATAAGTAAGAGAAGAGGATGCGAGAAAATTTCAAAATGCATCCTAAGCAAAAAGGACAACATAGGAAGACAATCAGAGGAAAACCAAAAGGACAGGAAACCCCACAGGATCAACAATAGAAAATAGTGAGGAAGTTACTCCAAAGGAGGTGCAACAATAGTTTTCTATTCACATTTCTTGATTCAGCACTTCCTTGAAGACCTCCTTATCGATTTCAACAACATCATCCTCCTTTCCTTCGGAAATGCCAGCTGCAGTAGAGTTAGCAGGGACCTCCTCATCAAAGGTATCATAAAAAAATAGCATATTTAATGCATTCCTATGATCATTTAATTATGAAATGGCCTTCCCAAGAGCATCCCAAGAAGTTTCCATGTGGGAAATGGTCATAGAGGTGGATTGGATGACTAGTTTCTGTAGGTATTTCTCTACCGTGTCACTGGATTTGTCCTTACCACATTTTTTGGCCTTCTCAAGGCTTAGGTACGCTTTACTCTTAAGCCTTTGGGAACTCCTAGTGGGATTAAAGTCCACCTTGACCTTTTTCTTCACACTAAGATATCATTTTCAACCTTACCCTTCCTTTTGGCCTCTCTCATCCTAGGGCCAGGTGTGGATGAAGTATCATCCTCTGTGATTTCCTGAGTGATGATATTTCCTTTGGGAAAATTTTGTGATAGATAAGCATACATAATTTTGAATAGACCCTAATAGTAAGGCCAATACTGCTCCTTCTTGGCATGGGTGGAAGTTATAGAGTAGTCCATGGACCAATATAGGAATTCTGATATGTTGAGGAATTTAACGTCTCTGAAGTGATTCACAAAGGAACTATGGAAACTAGAAAATTTGGGACTCGAGATCGTCAATAGTTATATATTGCATTATGGGTTTCATTACCTCCTTCCAAGGAGTAGGCAGGTTCTTGTGAAACAAATATTTCTTGTGGATCTTCCTCAATGGTGATGTAGCTTTGAATTGACTAAGCTCCACCTCCCAATGGTGTTTGTTACTCCTAATTGTTTGGCCCTTTGCACTCTACCTAGTCAGCTCTTCAAGTAGCTATATAGATACCTGAAAGTTGACTCCATGGATTATGAAGACATCATTATCCCAAGTTGAGTTGAACATCATACTGGTGTCCCAATCGGTCCTAGAAAACATCTCTAAAAAGGGGATTAATTTTTTGTCTTGGAGGATAGCTTCAACAATAGGATCAATGGAAAATATTTTTGGCTCGACAAATATCATCCTAGCGGCTCACAGAACAAATGGACAAGGGTTTTTGAATAAGATGCAGAGGATCATACGAAATGCAGAATAAGTCCAGAATAGAGCTTTATCATGGTTTATAGAGCACCAACGGGACAGAAAATGACTCAAAAGACCTTTTGCCCAACTTCTCACACTAGTATTTCATCTAGGAAATATGAAATGCCATACATAAGGGTCTAATTGGTTGCAGGGATAACAGAGAAGGATTATCTGATAGACATGATTGTCGGTGAAACTAAAAATATGAGTTGTGAACAAGAGAAATTGACAAAAATGGATGCTTGGAAATCTGATAATGAATGGAATAAAGAAATATTCAGAAACCCAAGGAATAGAAGGGCATAAAGGAGAAGATCTTGGTACTATGTGATTGGAAAGACGAAAAAGGTAGGGTCTCGAATCGGCGGAAGGGGTGCACCACTCTTCATTTTAATTATCAAAGTGTTGTGATTATTATCTATGAATAATATAGTGATTATATATATGGTGCCTACAAGATATGAGTAGATGGATTACTTATGTTTATTTTTGGAAAATATTGTGAATTCCAATATATATTAGACAAATTGATATAGTAGTAATTTTTTTTTTAATAGGTTGAAAAGTAAGGGCATATCAAAGCCACCTTTCTCATGAATTGGACTTGGGTGTCTATTTAAGAGAGCCCAATGACTTTTACCACTATGGTGTCCTTGCTAGACAATATAGTAGTAAGAATTAATTTAGATTTCAATAAGAAGATGTTTTTGCTTTACTTTAATCAATGCCTATAATCAACCTAATAATTGTGTTACAATACAGGGTATAATTTCATTGAATAAAAAATCAAGTTGAAAACATCAAATTCATATATTACTAATTTATATATTCATTATTATAAAGGCTTTGAGTCCAAGCAATTGCAATAAACAACCAATAGGCTTAACACTATGATTATAAATTACATGGCATTAACTTCAAATTCATTAAAGAAACAAAGTGTAAAAGAAAAGATAATAATTATGTTCACGAGGATTTTCTTAAAATATAAATAAATAAATAAATGACTGCAATATTCTAGCTATTGGTAATAATTTGTGATAAAATAAAATCATAAGCATCATACGATTACAAATAAACCCTAAGTTTAGATATGTTGATAAGTAATTGCAATCAATAACCAATATGGTTAATCCTATGATTGTAAATTATATGACATAAAATTTATTGAAAATTATAAAATGAAAAAATAAAAGATAAAATAATAATTATTTTTAAAATACTTCTTAATTCCTGAAAAAATAAATAACAATAATCATAATATTATAGCTTGTGATTATCGATTAGGAAAAAAATCCAATCATAACCATCACAGTGGTGACCAATAAACTTTGTGTCCTTGTAATGTCATGCAATATATATTGTTAATACCAATTTGTGTTTGAGATAAAATACAGAAACAGGTTTTTAGTATCGCTCTATTAATTTTAAGTTTTATTATACAATTATACAACCTTTAATAGCTATAAAGTCTAGGAAGAAACATATGTAATACTACCAAACACTAATCTAAATAGATTCTCATATGTATTTGAGTAGCAACTCATAAAAAGGATATTAGTGTAATTGATTATCAACTTCTTGGAGAGACAAACTTTAATTGATAGTAAGATTTCATTAACACGGTCTCTTTTCAAACTAAATTATGAAGCTGTAATTAGAAAAAGTTGAGATTAATGGTGATATTTATAAAATAGAAATTACTAAAATGATAATTCAAATGATACAAATTTACAGAGTAATGGAAATCAGTTCAACTAATAATTATAACGTAAGCCTTATATTATTATAATTAAGATTATCCAATTACAAATTAAAAATTAAAATTGGTTAGAATTATTAAGTTGGAATTAAAAAATTTAAGATTGATCTTAAAAATTAATTCATCTAACGATAAAGAGATGTTCTCTCTGATTTTGGTCAATGGTTATGGTTATATTAAAGTATATGATACAATTTCATTAGATATTTGCATACATATAAAGAGATGTTCTCTTCCGATTTTGGTCAATGGCTATCGTCAACCAAATTGTTATATTATAGTATGTGATACAATTTCATTAGATATTTGCATTCATAAGTACCAATGAAGGTTGGTAAAATTTTCAAGATAATAATAAAATGAATGTGGTGAGAGTTGGTAAAACATTGAAGTTTAGTGATTAAAGACCATAGCAAAAATATATTTGAAAATACGTTATTTAAAAATAAAATAATTATTAAATAAAATATATTTTATTTTAATATTAAATTTAAGGTTTAAGGTGTAGACCAATTGGTTCGATCAAATTCCGCAAGGGGTGAAGGTTCAAGGTTCAAATCTCAAGCCTTATCGTATTGAACACTTGTCCCTTTTCAATGACGTAAAAGGTTTAAAATAATTATGGCTTGGTGGATATAGAGGCGGATTGTGTGAAGAACTATGTGGTGGCTTCCGAGATGAACAACACAGAATACTGTGATGGCCATAAAATCCAGATAGCCTATCCATATTTGTAGCGGTTACCGATTCCACCATGTAAATTCATAATAATAATAATAATAATAACAATAATAATATGTACAATGCACACCATTTCACACATGCTCGTTGTGGTGGTTGGGTTAATATTGAGGGAGTGGTATTTACTGTTTCTCTTCCTCTAATTACTGAAACGCGAGGGTTGAATATCAATGGAAGATTGCTCAAAAAATTTCAAAAAATAGTTAATGATTTGTAACACTCTATTATAGTTTTAATATTTTAGTATGCTTCTATATGGTTAAAGTTTTGTAATGATAGTCGAAAGATTTTTTTTTAATCTAAACATTTTTTAGAGACCCTATCAAAATCACCCACCTTTATAATATTATTTACTTGATAAAAAATGACATGAATTCAAAGTAGATGTATAGAATTTTAATTTTAAAAAATTATTATATCAATATGTGATTTGTTGGCCCCAAAGGCATAGCTAGACTGGTAATTGTGTGTTTGGACAGGTACTTACCAAGAAGAGACCAAGGTTAAAACCTCAGGGACATGCTTGTTGCAAAGGTAGTAGTCTAATATGAATTCTTTGAGTCCGTGCTAAACCGGTGATAATGGTATGAATCTCGAGCAACCAATGGTCCCCCTCACGTTGGATCAACAATAACAAGTTGGTATAGGCTTGTTGGGAGAAACCCAACAAGGTGGTACCAATGGTCCCCCTCACGTTGTATCAACAATAACGAGGTGGTATAGGATTGTTAGGAGCAACCCTAGTTTGAACCTTGCACTTGGCAATTACTAAAAATAGTATAGATGTAACCAACTCCCCTATGTATAAAAAAACAAATATGTGATTTGTTGAAATAATATTATGTTCTACTAATTTATGGTACTCTTATATTCCCTTTTTTCATATGGTCCCTATGACCTAGTCCTAAGCTACAAGATTCTTCCGTATTGTATCTCTTTTACTTATAAATATGAGTATGTATACATGCATGCTCTTGTATGCATTCATACACATACATTTATCTAGAATCAAAGGTTTAGGTTTGAGTTTGAATTTAGCAAGGTTAAAATTTGAAAGATATTCGGCAAGGAAAAAAATAGAAATGAAATTTAAAATTAAATTTTCTAATTTAATTTTTTATGATTTTAAATGTATATATATGTAGGCATGTAAGTTGTAGGAAGGCAATTAAATTTAGAAATTTGAATAGAGATCCAAGGTTCAAATCCTATGGGGCTTAAGGTTGTACAACATTCTTTGCTAACCAAAATATGGTTGGATAACCATATATTGGGTAATGTAATCATAATGTAACCAAAATACATTGTTTTCATAATCCACTTGTTATCCCATTCTCTTGACTTCGATTTAGTTTTAAAATATTTTAGTATAGGTTTTGATATATCCATAACCACACATATTGGATATGGCATGCTTTTATTAGTCATCATCCTTATGCTATCCCTAATTTTTTAATTTGAGAAGATGATGAAGAAGATTATTTTGAAATAAGATTCATGGAATAATTTTAATTCAATCCCCACTTTCAATTATTTTATTTTTAAATATCTAAACAACCTGGTTGATATATATATATATACATTATTGAATAATAAGGGGTTGTACTCTGGTCCCCCACCTTTTATAAATAACATCTCTCTTCTTTAAAGCTTGAGAGTTTAAAAATAGACACATTTCTTATCTCAATTGAGATACTATAACTAGAAACCTACATCATTTTACATAAAATGTTTGAATTCTTGGTTTTCATTTTTTGAATCTTCTCAAATTTTTGTATGAGTACAATTACTCCAAAATTTAGCATCTTTCTTGACATTTTCCTATAGGAACCTTCACAATACCAAAACTTCACCTCTATTATCTATGCCTTGCATCTTAGTAGAGTAATGTTTCAAAAATTTCTCACTATCATAGTTCGCTTTACCAAATTTGAATTGCTAGTTTCCTTCCTCGCTGAATTCATATCCCTTCATTGTTCTTCCCATTGTTTGAACCCTAGTTGATAAATATTTGCAATTTCATTTTTTTCAACTTGAAAAATTGTTACTACCCTTGTTTCAAATGGTTGACTTCGCAAGGTCGTATCTCTCTTAATATTTCTCAGATTTTTGTATATGACCACTCATTTTAATTATATTCAAATTCTACACAAGTTGGTCTAAGAATCAATTGAGTCAGATAACTCTTCATGAATAAATGGCTTTTAAAAGATAATATATTTTTCAATGAAAATCCTAATCCTCCGCACTTTTCAATTTTATTTTTCGTGATTTGAAAAATTATCATTGCCCTTGTTTTGAATGGTTGACTTCACAAGATCATATCTCCCTCAATATTGCTCAGAGTTTTGCATATGACCACTCATTTTAAAGCTATTCAAATTCTACACAAGTTGGTCCAAGAATCAACTAAATCAGATAACTCTTCATGAAGATATGACTCCTAAAATATGAGATATTTTTTAGGAAAAAACCCTAATCCTTCACACTTTGCAATTTTATTTTTCTCATTGTAAGCAACCTTCCATGCTCCTTCAGCCTTCCCAACCTTCCACTCAGCATCCTAGCCTTATGTACAAATACTTCAATCATTCTAGCCTTCCACGCTCTTTTAGCCTTATCAGCCTTCCATGTTCCTTCAACCATCCTAACCTTCCATCCAACATTCCAACTTTCATTGTAGCTCCTTCAACCAGCCCAACCTTCCACTCTCCTTTAGCCAACCTAGCATTCCACAATCCTTTAGCATTGACACTCCAAATATCAACTCTTCATTTAGCCTTCCACACTCTTTTAAACTCTAGCCTTCCACACTTCTTTAGCCAACCCAACCTTCCATGCTCCTTTAGCCTTAACACTCCAAAAATCAACTCATCATTCAACCTTTAGAATTCCACACTCCTTTAACCTCAAACATTCCATGCTATTTCAACATCTAACCTTCCAAGCTCCTTTATCCTCTAGCCTTCCATGCTCCTTCAGCCTTCAGATTTGTTGATCGTTAAAGCACCAGACCATTTGTTAGGCCCCTTAGGGAGCAACCCCCAAAATTTTATATATTAACCCTTTACATTTAAGAATATTATATCATGTTCAATAATTTCATCCTTAATAACCACTTCTAGTTATTTCACCTCATACAAGAACTTGTATAGAGAAAGACTTCCTTCTTATATGCTTTTAGTAGTTCTTCCATATTGACATAGCTTCCTAACACTGTCATAGCGTAACATTTTTTGCTTGGATAGAGATTACTAGAAATACACTCTTTCTCTTATCCCCACTCAAAGCATTCATACTTTTAGGTAGGCCATCCTTATTTCTAGTTTTTTTTTATGTAAGGGAATTGATAACTTCCCTTCATTTTCTACTACCAATCTTGGGTTCAAATCCTTGGAGTTGTCTTTATAACCCTTATCTTCCCTCATTATTAGAAACCTGGTGTGAGGGAGACCATCAATGGATTAAGATTAGAATCATCGTCATTGAGCTGGTGTGCACTCAACCTAAATAACTTTCCTTTCACACTAACTTTTCCTTATAAAAATATTTATTTTTGAAAAAAATTGAAACAAGCAAAAATGAGGTCATTGACTCCTCTACCATAGATAATAAAAGAAAAAAAATCACTATGCGACTTATGATTTCTGGAAAAAATTGCAGACAAGGGATTCTAGAGGAATACTACGCCCTCCTTCTAGAGTTTTTGTGTAGGATTTGGCCTTAGATACTGCCACATTTTTTTCCTCCACTACCTCGGGTGGTGGCTCTACCCTTTATCTCATGGCGGTCACTTACTCGGCAAGCTCAGTTGATCCTGTCATTGTCGAAGCTTAATATAAAAATGTACCAAGAGGTAATGCCGCTCTTATTCAAGTTGTTATCCTTGCTCATGAATTTCAATCTACTTGTCAATGGTTTGAATGTCATCACTTGGTGGGGTATTTTATGGGTAGAATCTCAAATGATACTTTGCTTCGTACCCGGGTCAACCAAGTTTGGGGCCCTTATGGTGTCAAGGTTTTAAATGTTCAGAATCTTACCAAAGGGTATTTTTTATTTTGCTTTGATGACCCTATGCATGCACAAAATATGTTGGCTAAAGGACCTTAGATGGTTAGGAATTCCTTTCTTATTTTGCAACCCTATACATGGGATTTCACTATTGCTAAGGTCTATTCCCTAGAGGTTCCTGTCTGGGTCGAGTTCCCTAGTCTTCCCATTCCCTTTTAAACTTTTTTAGATAAACTGGTTGCTCCCTTGGGAATGTTTACCTATTTTGAGCCTCCTCATTTCTTCTCAGCCCAACCCACTAGGAGGGTATGCATCAAGCTTGACCTTTCCAAGGATTTACCTAAGGAAATTGAGATTAATGTTGGATATTATACCCACAAACAAAGGGTGGCCTATATTAACCTCTTGAATACCTAATCTTGTTTTCAATAATCTACCCATAAGATAAAATATTACCCACTTATGGTAGGTAAATTCCAACAAAACTCTCCTCCAACTTCTAATAATTCTTCTGTTCAGGTACCTAGTGCCCCAGGATCTAGTTCTTAAGCAGCTAGGGTTACTGGGGGGCAAGAGGAATGGCAGGTGGTTAATTGGTGAAACCACTTCCATAGTGCATTTTAGTCCCAATCTCCTAAGAGTGCTTCATAGCCTCTTTTGTCACACTCTTCCCCTGTTGTCACACCACCAACTTTTGTGCCTCAGGATGTTTCTGTTCGACAAGCTCCTATTGCTCCTCCAAAACTACAATCCATTTGGTTTCCTCTGAATTTTGCTCAAGTTGTGAAGGCCATGTCAAGTTCTACTACCTCTCCGGAGGAATATGTCTCTGATACCTTCCGAAAACCTTTATCAAAAGGTCAGTCTGGGTATAAAGCTTGTCGTTCTCGTAGCCCTCCGAGAAATAATCTGCATTATGATAAGCACCGCCAAATGGAGGAGGCTTCTCGTGTTTACCAGGATGGTCAGGATCAGTATGCTTCTAACTCCTTCATGTCTCTTGTTTAGTTGGGAGCCTCTGAGGATGTTATGGAACTTTTGCATACTGATAGGTCTTAATGATTTTCTTCTCTTGGAATGTAAGAGGACTAATGGATCTAGTCCATAAATATATGATCCGCAGTGAGATGACTTTTGTCACTCATAAATTTGGCAATATTGATGTGATGTGTTTACAAGAAGTGAAAGTTTCTGATTTTAATATATAGTGTATCTATAATTTTCTGTGGCCTCGTGGTGTTTTCCATGTAACAAAAAATTCTAGTGGGACAAGTGGAGCTATCACTTTTATTTCCCCAAAGTGACACTCAAATATTGTGATGTGGGGAGTGGATCTATCCAATCAAGCAGTCTGGACTTTTTTGGAATTACATGGTAAATCATTTGGAGTTATTAATGTTTATGCTTCGAATAATACTCCAGAAAGGTGTGCCTTGTGGTGGTGGTTGGCTTTATCTCTGGATTTTGCCACATGGGTGATGTTTGGGGATTTTAATATGGTGGAAAAGCCTTCTGATAAAGTTAGTTTATCTCCTAACCGTTGGTGTGCTGGGGAGCGGGAAGCTTTTTATTTTATGAAAAATAAGCTGAGTCTTAGTGATCCTAATATTTGGTTTTCTCTTGCTAATTTTTCTAAAGCTCAATGGTTTACATGATCAAATTTTCAAGAAGGCAAAGCCAAGGTGTTAAAACGCCTTGATCGAGCCATGATTTCTTCCAATGAGACTTCTAAAATTGCTAGGGTTTCACCTTCTCAACCTCTTGTTTTGGTTATCCCAGATACTATTTTGTATGATCATGATCCTATTCTTTTTTCTTTGGAAGCCATTCTTCATCAGCCCTGACAAATTTAGACCCAATTTTATCTTAATGTTTCCTTCCTTCATCACCCGACCATGAAGGCTCATATTTGTAGAATTTAGAATTTTCTTTCGAGATCCTCGAGTGACTTTGGTTGGGTTTCTTCGTGAAATGCTGCTATTTTTAGAATCACCTATTTTCTTCACACTCTCGGAGTGGAAGTAAACAAGAGGAGGAAGAAATATAATTTGATTTTGAAGTCAAAATTAGTAAAAGTTTATGTGCAGCTTGAGGTTAATCCTTTTTGTTCTGATCTTCAAGCTTTCATGGCTGCCCTTCGACATGAACTTAAAAAATTTGATATGTATGAATCCAAAGGAGCACAATTAAGATCCAGGATGTATTGGTTAAAGGTGGGCGATAAAGTCTCTAAAAAAAAATTCAAGCACCTTTTCCCACCTGCTCATACTTCCCAATTCACTGCTCTACAAGTTGATGGTCAAAGGTTCACATCTATTGATGATATTTATGGAGCTTTTGT
This sequence comes from Wollemia nobilis, assembly GCA_028583015.1. Classification (NCBI taxonomy): domain Eukaryota; kingdom Viridiplantae; phylum Streptophyta; class Pinopsida; order Araucariales; family Araucariaceae; genus Wollemia; species Wollemia nobilis. The sequence continues at coordinate 5,925,104 of JAQPPZ010003614.1, read as the reverse complement.
TAATCATTATCAAAGAGTGTTTGCTTCTCAGGTCCTTACCCATGATTGAGTGCAAGCTCTAGAATATTTTTGTCAAGTCATACCTACTAGGCTTACTCAAACTCAACGAAATTTTTATGATCCACCTTTAACCCTGGAGAATCTCAAACAAGCTTTGTATCATATGGAAAATGACAAAGCACCTAGATTAGATGGTTTTCCTTGTGAATTTTATAAATAATGTTGGGACTTGATGGGTTCTTATTTGATTCAAGTGTATAAGGAAGTTGTGCTTACTGGGTCATTAGGGAATATCATCCATAAAGGTAATGTTAAGTTCATTTCAAAATGGAGAGAACCTGAACTTATTTCTAATTGGCGGTCAATCACCTTGCTTAATTTCAGTTATAAGATAATTTCCAAGGCTTTAGCTCTTAAACTCAGACCTATTATTCCTAATATAATCAGGCCTGAGCAGACTGGTTTTGTTCAGAAAAAATATATTATGGATAATGTTATTGTTGTTTGGGAAGGGGTGGAATGGGCTAGATCCTTTGGTTAGGATGTTCTTTTCCTTAATATTGATTTTGATAAGGCTTATGATAGAATAGAATGATTCTTTATTACTTTGGTGCTAAAGGCTCTGAGGTTTGGACCTTATTTTATCAAGATTGTACTTACGTTATTCAAAGATACCTCTATTGTGTTAACTTTGAACAAGAGACAATATTAGAATATTCAATTAGCCTGTTCTATCAGACAAGGTTATCTATTGGTGTCTTCTTTGTTTATTCTTACTGCTAAGACCTTTGGTTATCTTCTATCTCATAGATCTACTCAAGGATTGATCAAGGGAATTTATCTCTCATCCTCCCTCAAGCAATTGATTGATGGTCATTTTGCAGATTATTCTTTCTTGACTATTGTAGAATATGAGATCTCTGGTACTCATGCTTTAGATTATCTTAATATATTATGCTTAGCTTCTATCTCTAATATTCAATGGAGAAAAACTTCTTGCTATAGACAATCTAGAAAAGATATGCCTCCTTGGTTAGCTGATAAGCCTTGGAAGTGGATTTAACCTAGGGAAACCTTTAAATTTTTGGGTATTCCTTTTGCTTTTTTGGGTTATCCTGCCCATTTGTGGTATTATGTTGTTCAAAAGGTTGAGAATAAGCTTTTGTACTCGTGTACCAAAAAATTTTCCTTACCTGGCAAGTTTCCAATTTGTTCCAAGGTATTGGCCTCTACTGATGTGTATTACTCTTCTTGGTGGGTCCCTTCAAAGAATTTTTTATGCCAAAATGGAGAAGTTGCTTTGATATTTTTTGTGGTCCAATTTTGTTGGTAAGAAGGGATTTCATAGGTTATCTTGGGTTATTTGTTGTCTTCCTAAACAAATTGGAGGAATGGGATTGTTTGACTGTCAGCGATAAGGTTTTTTCCTCTGTGCTAAATGGATTGTGAGAGCTTTATAGGGGGAGGAAGCTTGGAAACTTTTAATTTGTCACTGCCTCTCCATGGGGCTTCCTTTTGGTAAGAAGGTGTGGAAAGGGCTTGATTTGCAAACCATTCTTATAGCCCCTGTTCCAATAAATATTTTTGGGTCCTTTGTTATGTAAATCATTTAGAAGGCCTGGGAGGCCATTAACCCTAGATTTCTTGGAAAGGTCACAAGGGGAAGCTGGGGGCTTCAATACATTTGCTTAATGTTTGGTGGTCTTCAACCATCACTTTGTAGGGGACTCCCCTTGCTCAAGTCTAGTGGATACATGCTCATAAATTTTATAAATGAGGTATTGCTCGGTTATCTGATTTCATGGATTTTCATTCAAGGTCTTGGATACCTTGGGAAATTTTTAGGATTTTTTTGGTTTATCTTCTGCTGATGAGACTACTTATGAGGTTTTTATTGATTCCACTCCTTTATCTGTTTGGGGTAAAGTTTTTTGGTATTATCAGAAACCTTGGTGGATTGATTGGTCTTGGCCCAAAGATGTTTTTCTCACCAAGTATAAACCTCATTTGGGATACTCTTGGATTTACCCTATTGTGCCTATGGCTGATAAGCTTAATTCTAGGTGGGATGTAGTATATCTTCAGTCCTTCTGGAGTCTCAAATTTAATACACTCTTGGCAAAGTATCTTGAACCTAACTAAGCCTTTTTTGCTTGGAGTTTATTGTTTCAAGAGCTTCCTATTGGTCGACGGCTTAGATATTTGGGTGTGAATGATATTTCCTATAGATCTTATGGATCATAGGAGGATGTGCATCATTTTTTTTGGTCTTGTGTGAGAGCTCAAGAGGCTTGGCAGTGGATTTTCTCTTTTTTTAGACCATATATGACAGGTCCTTGTTCTTGGGTGAATATTTTGTTAGGGGATCCACTTCAGTTTTCTGAGAAGCTTGTCCCTATGTGGCATACCTTTAGAGTGAGGATTATTTTTCATTTATGGAAAACTCGCAACAAAGTGATTTTTAGCCAACAAGAGCCTTCTCTTACTTTTTCTCTTGTTGATAAGTATCAGGTTTTATATGATTGTTGGCTGCAGATTTTAGTGCAAGCATAAAAAGTGAATATAAAGCTTCATAACTTACATGACCTTATTGATAATTTGGGTAATGCTCCTTGTGTAGTGAATCATGTTCCTCTAGCCCCTACACAACAATGATGCATAATCTTATAGTTGTTTTTTAGGCAGTTCTCCATTTATTTTTCTTGTGAACTTCTGTAAGTTATTTTGGTAGCTCTGCTAGTTTTTTAGCACACAGTTAGTGTGTTGGTTGTGTGCTCGGGGTGTGTTAATTCCACCCACCCTTTTTTTGTATGATTAAGCCATTTTTATATAATATTTTTTTCATCCCAAAAAATATTATTAGCAAAAATATATTATTTTTGGCCTATAGAATTAAACCTTATATTTGAATCAATTACATAATTTTATCGTCCAATGGAGATAACACAACAATTTAGGCTTTGGATCTTATTTAGAAGGTTCAAAGTTCAATTCGTGGCATGTGTGTGTCATTGTGTTAGTTTCTCTATTAATAAGATCAACTCTCTCCTTATGAGAGATCATGGTGGGATGGGTATGCTCAACCCTGAGTATCAATTGCAAGGGTTTCTCACATTAACCAAATCTTTCAAAAAAAATTATATAATTTTATTATTCTAAAAAAAAGATATATAATGACATTTTATTATTTAAAAAAATATTATTAAATATCTCTGTTTAAACCACGGCATGGGTGAGTGTGTGAGGGGGTGGTTGTGTGTTAAATTCCCTATTGATAAGCATGGCTCTCAACTTTAGGAGGGATCATGGTTTGGGAGAGCCTACTCAGCCTTGTGTGCGTTGGTCGTATGAGTTTCTCACACTAACCAAATTAAAAATATATATCTTTGTTTAGAAATTTATATATATATATATATATATATATAAATTCAGGTTTTAATTCCATAGATCAATTGTTTATGATGATTTAAAAAATATTGGTTGACAAATTAAGAAGTTTTCTAAGGATAGAACTTAACCTCATAGAGATAGTTAGTCATTATATATAAGCTACCTATTTTTTAGGTCATTGTGGAAGTAAGCTACCTATTTTTTAGGTCATTGTGGAAGCTTTGATGAAATTCAGAGAGGCATATAAAATTTTAAATTTCATATTTGCTCAATACAATATTGCAATTTTTTTCCAAAGAATAAAATACATTTTCTATCTAAACGTATTTTATTAGAAAAAATATTTTTTTCTTTGAAAAAAAACGTAATAATGTATTAAACAAATATGAAATTAAATTTTTCAGATACCTTTATGAATTTCTTCAAATCTTCCATAACGACCTAAAAAATAGGTAGCTTATACATCATTACTATCTTTATCAGGTCAAGTTCTATCGTTAGACACGTTCCTAATTTTTCAACTAATATTATTTAAATCACTAACTTCATTTTCTTTATAAAAAATTTATTTATGAAATTAAAACCTTATCTATGAATCAATTATATAATTTTATTTTCCAAGGGAGACAACTTGATCGTTTGGGATTTGGATTTTCTTCGGGAGGTCCAAAATTCAAACTATGGAATGTGTGTGGTTGTGTGTTAATTTCACTATTGATAAGCTCAACTCTCCGCTTATGAGAGATCATGGTAGGATGGGCATTCCAGTATGGATTGTAAGGGTTTCTCATGTTAACCAAATCCTTAAAAAAATTATATAATTTTTTTGTTTGATTACATAGGGAAATTGGTTATAGCCACTATTTTTAGTAACTAGCAAGCCCAGTGTTCAAATTGTAAGGGTTGCTTCCAACAAGCCTATTCATCTCGTTGTTGTTAACCTGACGTGATATGGAGACCATCGATTGCTCAGGGTTTGTACCATCATTGTCAGTATAGCGCACACTCAGAGAATTTAAAATAGACTACTACCTTTGCTAAAGCTAACAACGTGCCCTCAAGGTTTGAACCTAGGTCTCTTCTTGGTAAGTACTTGATTAGTCAAGCTAAACCTTTGCTAATCCACCTAGCCCTTGGGGGTAAAAAATATATAATTTTATTATTCTATATAAAGATATTTAATAATATTTTCTTACTTATTATTCTAACAAAGTTATTTAATAATATTTTCTTATCTTTGTTTAGAATAATAAAATTATATAATTTTTTTTATTTGGTTATTGTGAGAAACCCCCTATGACCAACATATAGGATTGAGCATTCTCCTCCCAACCATGACCCCTCCTAAAGTTGAGAGCTATACTTATCAATAGGGAATTTAACACAAAGCCATCACACACCCACCCCCTCACACACTCGTCTACACCACGGTTTGAATATTGGATGCACTGCACCCAGGTGCAATAAAATTATATAATTGGTTCATACTAACCAAATATTTTAAAAAAATTATATAATTTTATTATTCTAAATAATAATAATATTTTTTATTCTCATCCTAATGGAACCTACTCGGTAGCCTATGGTTATCAGGTTCTTTATAAGAAAAATTATGGGAGTATTCCTGTCACTTGGTGGAAAAAGGTGCGAAACAAATTTTCCTGGCCAAAATGTAACTTCTTTCTTTGGTTGGTAGCTCATAATAAATGCCTCACTTGGGATAATGTGAGGAAGAGGGGATTTCAGGGTCCCTCTTTTTGTGTCCTTTGCAGTAAGAATGAGGATGACACTTCTCATTTATTTTTCTAATGCTCCTTTGCTAGAGATATTTGGCACCGTTGGTGGAGCGCTTGGAACCATCCATGTTTTCATGTGTTGTCCCTCATGGATTTTTGAAGTAGTATGGGCAGACCTCCGGCCAAGGCCCCCTTCCTTTGGGTGGCTTGGAATTTGGGCCCTTCTTGCATCATCTGGAAATTTTGGCTCAAACGAAACTGATGCATATTTTAGGGTAGTTATTTGGCTGTTCAATAGATCTGGCAAAGGATCTTCTATATGGTTCAGGAAACCATCCATAGCAAATGTGATGTGGACCCTCTTTTGGATTCTAGGGAGGAGAAGGTACAAAAAGCCCTTGGTCTATTTGGGGATGGTGTGAACTCTTCTAGCCCTTGTAGGGTTCCTCAGCTCAGCAAGAAGGTTAGGAGAGATGGTAGGTGGAGGCCACCACCTAGATGAGTTTTAAAAATTAATAGTGATGGATCATCTAGGGGTAATCCTAGACATGTTGGCATTGGTGGTGTTGGGAGAGATTCTATTAGTGGTGTCATTTTTTTCTTTTCCATTTATAAAGGTGTTCACTCCAACAATTTTATGGAAGCTCTTGCAATTCTTGAGGCCTTGCGGAGGGGGTTTTCTCTTGGATGACATAGGATTATCTGTGACTCTGACTTTCAAATTGTGGTTAATATTTTAAACAGTAAAAGGGTGGAAAAATTTAATTGGCAGTTGACCTCTATAGCCATTCAAATTCTCAGAATGAGTGAAGAGTTTGAATTTATATCCTTTGTGCACATTCTAAGGGAATGGAATGTGGTTGCTGATTACCTGGCCAAAAGGGCTTATGAGCTGCTGGATCCTTGGAGTATCGATAATTAGGATAGTCTCCCATTTTGGGACTCTCAACACCTGTGGGAGTTGATCCACAAAGATGTACAGACTTAATGTGGTTTATTCTTGTTGTCTTTTTTGGGTGTCATTCTAGTCTAGTGGTTTTAGCCTATTTGGCTGTTTATTTGAGTCCTAGTTGGAAGCTCAATTATACTCTGTAATCCAGACTTTTTATCAATAAATTTTTACCTCTTTATTTAAAAAATAATAATATTTTTTATTTAAGAAAATGTTATTAAATATCTTTGTTTAGAATAATAAAATTATACAATTGATTCAAATATATATATATAAGGTTTTAATTTCATAGGTCAATTTTTTTTTAAGAAAACTTAGAATTAGGTGATTTAAATAATATTAGATGACAAATTAGGAAGGTGTCTAAGGTAGAACTTAACCCGATAGAGATAGTCATGATGTATAAGCTATCTATTATTTTGGTCATTATGGAAGCTTTGAAGAAATTCCATAGAGGCATATGAAAATTGTTATTTCATATTTGCTTAATACAATGTTGCAACTTTTGTTCAAGGAAAAAAAACATTTTTTAATAAAATAATGTATTTATAATTAAATCAAATGACATTATCTCAATAGACTATATTTTTCAACATTCAACATTCACAGAAGAAACTTAGTTTTAAATATTCTCAAGTAATACATATATAATTAAAAAATTGTTATAAATGTGTTCTAGAGGGGACAACAATGCAAGGGTTCACGCTTTGGATCTTCTTTAGGAATTCCAAGGTTCAAACCATGGCATGGGTGAGTATGTGAGGGGGTAGGTGTATGTATGACTGTGTGTTTGACCCTCATCTCTCACCCTTATCAAAGGTCATGATTTGGGTGAGTATGTGAGGGGGTAGGCGTATGGATGAAGGTCATAGTTGGGATAGGGATGCTCAATTATGAACATATGTAAGAATTTCTTTAAAAAAATTATAATATAAATAAACTCTATTTTAATCCCACATAATTCATTAAACATAAAAAAAATATTAAAATTAAAATTAGTTATACATTAATTTAAATATAATTGTTTTATTTCAATCAACGAACAATAATACTTTTCAAAATATATACCAACTTTCTTAAACCAAAAAAAAAAAAAAAAATTCTTAAACCACAAGTTTAATATTAATTTTTTTAAACCACTGAAATTAAAAACAAAGACTCTTTTTTTTCTTTTCTTTTTTGAGTAATACTTCTTATACACATCCACAATGAAAATTGAACTAGAGTCATATCACAAATAATATAAATGACATCGGAAAACCACACTCACGAAAATAAAAGCTATTCTTATTAAATATTAAAAAAATATTTTTATACAACTTTTTATGTTTTCTTTAAAGATGCAAGATCCTTGAAATTCCACTTGAATTGATCACAGATTTTGGGTCTTTAATGTCAAAACACAACAAACCAAAAAAAATAAAAGCGGATCAGAAGTCCCATGGTCCCTTGTTATCTAGAAGTTCGCTTTGACTTTTGAAACATAAAAAATGGTAAAGTTTGTCAAAGCTATGGGAGCGGTCTAAACATGTACATATGATAGTCAACAATCTTTGATTGAGAATGAGTAAATTTGCAGTAACAAATTGAACAAAGATGAAGTTAATAAAAACTTTCATTGTTTAAGAATGGAATTGATTAAAGATAAGGTTAACTAAATTTTTTATTATTTAGAAAATTAAATCAAAATAGTATACCAATTTACTTATATTTTTCAGGTTATGGTTTCACAGGGGTTAAAGATCAAATCAACAAAACTATGGAACCATTTAAAAATCAAACCAAAATAATCTACAACCTACACAAAGTCAACAAAACTCTTCATCATTTAAAAAATCAAACCAAAATAGTTTATGAACCTACCTATATTTTTTCGGTTATGGCCTTACGGTGGTTAAAGACCAAGTCAACAAAATTATTTACCATTTAAAAATCAAACCAAAATAAACTATCAACCTACCTATATTTTTGAGATTATGACCTCACAGTAGTTAAAAGAGGAAGTCAACAAAATTCTAAACCATTTAAAAATCAAACCAAGATAATGGCCTCACAGATTTTAGTCAAAGTTTTGCAAGGCAAAAAATTATTTAAGAAATAATATTTTTTAAATTTTATAAAGTAACATTAAGAAGTAAGGACTTTGGTTTTTCTTCGAGAAATTCAAAGTTTAAATGTAAAAAACAAAACTCTCAAAAATATATAGTTTCAAATTGAATTTAATTATTTCAGATAAGAACGCCTCTCCAATTTTCTGATTCTATTTTTGGATTCGACTACATCTTCAAGACCTGTCGCCACTTGGTGCTCCAAAATATCCAACAAATGGGTTGTAGTAGCTACTAAATCAACGATCCCGTGGAGTCAGTAGAAATGATATCTGTTGTTACCTTTCTTATAGGGAAACCAAATAAGCCGGCTCCAATGGAGCCTCCAATGGCCACCTTCAGCACCGGCCTCCCTCTTATCCGTCGCCCTAATTTGGAATTGGACTTCATTAAGCCCTCCGCCATTGGCTTCACAAGGCGGGGGTATCCAAGGCTTTTGCGCCGCAGCGCTCCAATTTTCGAACCCTAGATTTACCGTTGCCTTTGCGTTTGTGCAATTCCGGGGCCTTCGTTGCGGGTTTGAGGTCTGAGAACTCATAAGACCTGTGTTCAATTCCGCAACTGAAACCAGCTGCCTCGCCGAGCGTCGAACCATGGTGGAGAGTCCCGCTTTCCTTAACGGAGGGATCATGACTTTCTTTGCTTCTGCAACAGAAAGTGAGGCCCCGCTTGGCCTTTCTTTCTCCTCCAGAATTGCTTCTAGAAGACAGCAAAGAGAAAAATAGACATTTCCCCCCTGATCCTCTGGCGGTACTACGGTTTCTTGAAAATGGCCAAAGCGATGATCTTGGAGTTTGAATCTGTCTCCTCCCACCCCCTTGTTTCCTTTTGTTTCCTCTTCCGCTTCCTTTAACACTTTCGGTTTTAAAATTTTCTTCCATCTGCCGGACGAATTTTGCGCGGTCTTGGGAGGCGCGTTCTTCAAGCCGCCTCTGTTCGTGATCCGTGATGCGGATCGAACTGGCGACGCACATCTGGAACTCTCAAGGTGACCACAAACGATTATTGAGTGATTTTGTGGTAACTTTGTTCCCTCCACGAACAAGTCATCAGAAGATGACGGAATTTTCCCGAAATCTGCTGCATCGCGGGCTTCCTTAACATTATTTGTTCTACAAGACTCACAGTTTGTATCGTAATCAGTTTCGCCGAGATCTTCTGTTATTGGCTTCTCCGGCAAACCCTTGTCTGAGTGCGAGAGATAGACTGCAAATGAAATTCTGGGACAGTAACAGCCGTTTTGAACCTCAACACAGGCCATTTGCGATGGATCTCAGCTCGGGATTCCGTAGGCTCCTATATCTGCGTGTTTACAATACACAGCCTCCTGTTCTCGGATTTGTTTAGGGTTTAGCAGAGGTTATAAACGAGGAAGATCCGTCAATGGACCTAAAACCATTTGAGGGTTGACTGAACATTTTATGCAGCTTCAACTCGGGGGCCGCAAATGTATGACCAAGGGTGACCTGCATAATGGAACTCGAGTATTGAGTGACTAGCATTGTATAATAGAAGGTTACGTTTAGGTTTATGTGATATTGTGTTTTTGTATAATAGAAGGTTATGTTTTAGGTTTTTTAATAAATTTATGGGATATTGTGTTTTCATATAAACAGTTTATTTTTTAATAATATATTTTATGTTGAAATTTCCTTCTAATTTAATACCTCCTCTTCTTATTTTAAAATTTTTTAAAGGCACGAGGTTTGAGGACTTAATTCTAAAAACCGAGTCAACCAAATTCTAAAAACTAAGTCAACCAGAGCTGTAAAACAATTAAGAAGAATACTTAGGAACTTGCGCTATAGGTGGATATTGGCAAAGGTTTAAAGAGGTGCTATGTGGTGGATACTAGCAAAGGTTTAAAGACGTGCTATGTGTTATGTGGCTCGTAGCACAATGCTAAGTATTTATCGTATAAAAAGTTTTTGGTTAAGTTTTATAATTTTTAGGTAAAATAAAGTTAATAGATTTTAAGGTTTTGGAGAATTTAATTGAGCAGTTTATTGGCAAGCAATCAACTCCTATTCACATACCTTTATTAGTAATAATATTAATATATATATATATTTTTATTCATGTCCTACTAAGATCTATCTTTTATTCAACAACAATATTAATATATATATTATAATTTTTTTTATTATTATTATTATTAGAAACTCCTACTACCAATGCATAGGTTAAGCAGAGCCCAAATCCTTACGCTATCCCCCAAAGATTTTGTTTTTTATTAGTATAATAGTTTTATAACATTTCTTAGAAATACAATCCATCTCTACTAGTCCCCACAATACACTATAGTGGTTAGGGTTTTGACCTCTCTTTTCAAACCACCGTAGGATGTGGTGTGTGAAAGTGAACTTGTTGCATATGTAAAAATATCATCTCAATCATCATTTGAATTCAAATTAGCATTTTTTTTATTTGTCAAGGGTAGTGTGAGAAATCCCTACGATGAACCTCACACAACCCCATTAAACATTGGACCTCTCCAAGAAGAGTCAAAGCCCAAACAAAATTAGTATATATTAATGCTAGTATTTATTATTATTGGTGTAAAAAAAATCATCTATCTTCATTTGAATTCAAATTAGTATATTTTTATTTTTGATTGAGGTTAGTGTAAGAAATCCCTACGATTGATGCTCATAGTTGGACATTTGTATCCTAACCATGACCTATGATAAAGGTAAGCCCACCCTTTACACACTCGCCCACTCTACGGTTTGAACCTTGGACCTTTTGAAGATGAATCAAAACCCAAACAAAATTAGTATATATATTAATGCTAGTATTTATTCTTATTGGTGTAATGGTTCTATTTTTTATTATAATGTCAAAATTATTTTAGTTTTATATTTAATTTAGTTAAAGAATTTATATTAAAAATTTATAAAGTAAAATATAATTTTTCAGGAAGTAAATTATTATTAATAATTTATTTAATTAAATATTGATGTTATTGTCAATCTATGCATTTATAAATTTAAAATTGTGTAATATATAAAATAAAATAAAAGTCTAAAATAAAATATATTATTTGAAACACACATTCAAACTAGTATATATGGATTTGGATAGGGTGAGAAACCTTTACTACCAATGCCTAAGGGGCTGAGCATTCTCATATCGACCCTTAAAGCTGAGAGCTAAGCTTATCAATAGGGAATTCACACACCCACACATACTATGATTTGAACCTTGGATATTCTAAGAAGATCCAAAGCCTTAACAGTTACATTACTAGTATTTATTCTTATTGGTGTAAAGGTTTTATTTTTATTATAATGTAAAAAAAAAAATTCAAACCTTGGCGTGGGTGAGTGTGTGAGGAGGTGGGTATGTGGTGGCTTTGTGTTAACTTCTCTATTGATAAGTAGAAATCTTAGCTCTACAAGGGGTGAGTGTGTGAGGGGGTGGGTATGTGGTGGCTTTGTGTTAAATTCTCTATTGATAAGTAAAAATCTTGGCTCTACAAGGGTCATGGTTGGGAGGATACTGCTCAACCCTATGCATATAGAGCTTTCTAACAATAACCAAAATTAAAAAAAAAAAAAAAGTTTTGTATTTAATTTAGTTAAAATAAGTTATAATAGGAAATTATAAAGTAAAATATATTTTTTACACTGTAAATTATTAATAATATTTTATTTAATCAAATATTGATGTTTATTATTAATTTATGAATTTATAAATTTAAAATTATATAATACATAGGGCTAGGTGGATTGGTAAGAAGTAGGGCACTTACCAAGAGGAGACCTAGGTTCAAACTTTGGGGGCATGTAGTAGTCTGACTTGAGTCCGTTAAGTGTGTGCCAGTTTGATGAAAATGGTACCAACCCCATGACATCCATCAGGGTCTTTTTACTTTGAATTGTGTTTATCGAGGCAATATAGGGGTTATAGGGGTAGCACCATGATAGAAGGCAACACAACTTGACTGTGACCAGTTGTTAAAAAGGAAATGTAGTTACCAATTCCTTTATGTATATATATAAAAAAAATTGACCCTGTGACCAGTTGTTAAAAAGGAAATGTAGTTATTGATTCCTCTATGCATAAAAAATTTTTTAAAGAGAAAATGTTATTTCCCTAAAGTGGCACTCAAATATTGTGACGTGGGGAGTGGATTTGTCCAATAAAGCAGTCTAGACTTTTTTGGAATTACATGGTAAATCTTTTGGAGTTATTAATGTTTATGCTTGTTTATGCTTCGAATAATGCTCCAGAAATGTGTGCCTTGTGGCGGTGGTTGGCTTTGTCTTTGCCTCTTACCACATGGGTGATGTGTGGGGATTTTAATATGGTGGAAAAGCCTTCTGATAAAGTTAGTTTATCTCCTAACCGCTAGTATGCTGGGGAGCAGGAAGATTTTTATTTTATGAAAAATAAGCTGAGTCTTAGTGATCATAATATCTATTTTTCTCATGCTAACTTTTCTAAATCTCAATAGTTTATATAGTATTCAGTGCCCAGATTAATACAACAAAATGACAAGACGCAGGAGAAATCAAATGTTTATTAAATTAAAACCTTCTAACATTACAATGCAAATATATTGCATATTATATAGTGCATACGATAGAGAAAAGAAGGGAAGGTTGGAGAGAATAATGGAAGTGAGAGCGGCGGCAGCGGGAGGGATAAGGAGATGAGTGTGGAGGAAGATGGGCGTGTGGAGGGATAAGGAGATTAGGGAAAGTGGAGGAATAAGGGGAAGGAGAGAGAGAGAATATAGGAGGAGGTTAGGGGAAAATATTTTTAAAAGAATTTGCCGACAAAACTTAGCCAGCACAAACTAGGGGTTTTCACACTGGAGGCTAGAAACCAGATTTTTCTAAGCCTCTTTTGTGATGACCCTATTCACATTTGTAACATTCTCCCCCTTAAAGTTGAGAGGACTGACTACACAGTCTCTCAACTTTACAAATTGAGCTTTAGTCATTGCTTTGGTGAAGATGTCCGCAACATTCTCCAAAGTGTGACAGTATTGAAGCTCAACAATTTCATGTTCCACCATATCTCTGATGAAGTGATACTTCATATCAAAATGCTTCGTTCTGCTATGGTGGACAGGATTATATGCCAACTGAATGGCACTGATGTTGTCGCAGTAGATTCTGGTTGGACCACTTTGTTGTTCTCCAATCTCTTCTAGTACTTTCCTTAGCCACAAGGCTTGAGTACTTGCATAAGTAACCGCTATATACTCGCTTCTGTTGAAGATAGCGCTACTACTGTCTGCTTTTTTGAACTCCAAGTTATTAGTCCTGATCCAAGACTAAAACAATTTCCTGATGTTGACTTCCTGTCATCAATATTGCTACCCCAATCACTATCACTGAAGCCTACAAGCTTGATAGTGTTACATTTATGGTACTGGATTCCAAAATCCAATGTACCCTTCACATATCTCAAAATTATTTTAGCTGCCTGTAGATGCAGCTCAGAGGGGTTAGACATAAACCGAGAAACAAGAGATACAACATATTGAATATCTGGTCTGGTGTTGGCGAGAAACATCAAACTCCCAACCATGCTTCTGAAAGTGGTCACATCAACTTTTGGTGCTCTATCATCTTTGCTTAGTTGGATCCCATGTCCAATTGGAGTTGCAACTGGTTTGCAATGCTCCATAGCAAACTTCTTGATCATGTCCTGAGCATACTTATGTTGATAGATGAAGATCCTCGTATCTGATTGATGAACCTCCATTCCAAGGTAGTAGTGCATTAATCCAAGATCTTTCATCTCAAACTGTGTCATCATGGAGTGTTTGAACTCCCTATTCATTTTTTCATTACTACCCATAAAAATGAGATCATCCACATACAAACAAACTATGAGGATGTCTTTACCTTGCTTTAGGTAGTAGAGTGTGGGTTCATTTTTGCTCCTGGTGAACCCATAATCTTTGAAGTACCCATCAATGCATGAGTACCAAGCTCTTGGTGCCTGTTTGAGGCCATAGAGTGCCTTCTTCAATCTGTAAACAAGGTGTTCCTTACCTTGTACTTCAAATCCTTGTGGTTGCTCAACATACACTTCTTTTGTCAAGTAACCATTGAGAAATGCACTCTTAACATCCATGTGTTGTACTTGCCATCCTTTGTGTGCAGCTAAGGCAAGAACTGTTCTGATTGTCTCCTGTCTGGCTACAGGAGCAAATGTCTCTTCATAATCTATTCCATACTTCTGAGTAAAACCCTTTGCCACTAATCTTGCCTTGTGCTTCTCAATGCTTCCATCAGCATTAAACTTAGTCTTGAAGATCCATTTACAGCCAACACATTTCTTTCCTTTCGAAAGCTTCACGAGCTCCCAAGTGTCATTGTTTTTTATAGAGGTTATCTCCTCTTTCATGGCATCTTGCCAAATCTTCTAAGTACATGCCTTCTCATAACTAGAAGGTTCAAGCTGTGCACTAGTTAACAAAGCATAGTTAACTTGATCTCCTCTGGGTTCTTGCTGGGATTCATCATCACCATACAAGTGCATACTTTCTAATCTATGTAAAACAGAATCCATTTCACTAGCTTGACTCCTAGTATATCTTCTTGAAAAATTCTTATCCAACATCTGAGATGATGGATGATACTATAAAGTTCTCTTACCTTTGGATGGAACATCAATATCCATTGGTGAGGAACTTACTGATCGTTGTGGAGAAGGACTTGGAGAAGCAGTTGAATCTGAAGATGGACTTGGTGGATGTGTGGGCGGAGACTGCTTTCCTTTCTGTGGAAGCTATGGTTGCACCTGCTGAGCAACTACATCAGTGGCTTCAACATCACTGAATATTTGGGGCTTACCCCACTCTCCCCCTTCATCAAAAATCACATCCCTTGAAACCACTATCTTTCGAGTCGTAGGATTGTAGAGTCTATAACCCTTTGTGTTTTCACAGTATCCTACAAAAATGCAAGCTTGACTCTTTGGATCCAACTTCTTTCTCAGCTCATCAGGAATGTGAGCATATGCCAATGAACCAAATACTCTGAAATACTTCACATTTGGTTTCTTACCATACCAGGCTTGGTAAGGTGTCTTTCCTTTCAAACTTGAAGTAGGACTTCTATTCAAAATGTGAACACTAGTCCTTGTTGCATCTCCCCAATATGCATTACTCAAATGCTTTGTCTGAAGCATTGATCTCGCCATCTCCACAATGGTGCGATTTTTCCTTTCTGCTACACCATTTTGCTGTGGAGTGTAGGCAGTTGTGAACTGCCTCTTGATGCCATGATGTTTACAAAAATTCAAAAACTGATTAGAGGAGTATTCTCCTCCTCTATCTGATCTAAGACATTTTATTGAATATCCACTCTCACTTTCAACTTTTGCTTTAAAATCAACAAAGCATGCAAATGCTTCATCCTTATGCTTCAAAAAATATATCCAACACATTCTTGTGCAATCATCAATGAAAAGTAGGAAGTAAGAGTGATTACCTAGACTCTTGGTCTGCATCGGACCATAGATGTCTGAATGTACCAACTGAAGAGGATAGCTGGCCCTCCATGCTTGTCCACGAGGAAATTTCGATCTGGCATGCTTGCCCAAGGCACACCCTTCACAGACTTCCTTACTGTCTTGAACTTTGGGAAGTCCAGTCACCATTGCTTGTGAAGTTAGCAATTTCAAACTTGCTGAATTCAAATGACCATATCTCAAGTGCCATAGGACACTTGGATTGGTAATAGCAACATTTGCTAACTTATTTCCTCCTGGCTGGCCAAACTTCAAAGGAAATAATCTATTTTTTGACATTGGCACTTGTGTAATGATTCTATTACTATTGTTTTTGTCAAAAATGGTGCATTTACCCTCATCAAAAATCAACTTATAATTCTTTTCAAGCATTTGACCAACACTTAACAGATTGTGTTGAAGATGAGGAGTGTAATAGATATCACTTACATGTTTTATGCCTTCTTTTGTTGGAACCTCCATGGCTCCAATGCCTTCAACTGCCAATGACTTGTCATCTCCCAACCGGATGCTGGATTTGTATGAGGAGTCTAACTTAGCAAAGAGTTCTTCTTTGCCACTCATGTGATTTGAACACCCAGTGTCCAAAATCCATGTATCATTCAAATTTTGTTCTATCTGACCATAAGAAAGAAAGAGATTTGAGGACTCTTCCTCTTCTCCAAAATTCCCAAACTGACTGCTGCTCTGGTTGCTGCTGCTTCCTTGCGAAGTCTTTGACCAACAATCTCGAGCATAATGGCCAGGTTTGCCACAATTGTAGCAAACTTGTTTTGATTTGTCTCCTCCTTTTCCTTTGCCAGATTGTTTCCCTCTGTATTGCTGTTGTCCTCCTCTATTCTGACTTCCACCTCTGTTGGATGATCCTCCTCTGTTAGGAGTTCCCCCTCTTTGATTATTCCTGCCTCTGCCTCTTTGTTGACCTCTGCCACGGCCTCTACCTCTTCCATCATGTGTGGCAAAAGCTTTGTCATCTCCTCCATAGCTGGTGGTAGGAGTTTCCTGCAACCTCTCTTCATGTGAGAGAAGTGAACCAGTTAATGCATCAAAAGACAATGTGGTTAAGTCTTTTGATTCTTCAATAATTATTGCAACAAAATTCCATTTTGGAAGAAGTGTTCTCAACACTTTCTTCACCATCATCTCTGGCTTGATATCCTCCCCTAGTGTGACCATTTTGTCGACTACTGCTTTCACTCGCACGCAGTAATCACCGACTCTTTCATTCTCTTGCATTTTGAGATTCTCAAAATCTCGTTTCAAAGTTTGTAGTTTTACCTGCTTCACTTGGTCACTGCCTCTATAGCTTTCTTTTAAGGCATTCCATGCATCTTGTGCAATTACATAAGATGCAACCCTAGGGAAGATAGTTTTATCTAAGGCAGCATGAATGTGATATAAGGCAAAAGCATTATTCTTTTGTGCTTCTTTTCTTGTCTTTTTATCAACATTAGAAAATGCTGCCCATTCAGCAGCAGTTGGTTCTGTATAACCTTCTTCAACTACATCCCAAAGACCTTTTCCTATCAACAAAGTCTTCATTTTTATAGACCAGTATTCATAGTCACTACCATTAAATTCAGGGATTGGTAGACTAGTGTTTGCAGCCATTGCAGAATAAAAACAACCTTTATTCGAAGCAAACAAGTACTTTTATTGAGGCAAACTGGAAATACAAAGCAGTACTAAAAGATTTAATTATTCAAATCAAATCTCGCCTTTTTAGTACATTCATGTTCTGCTTCGGAACTGCTGCTAATGATGATGATCTCAGGTTTCACTTCCACTGGATCTGCTTCTGCTGCTTCTTCTTCTTCTTCTTCCTCTTCTGCTGCTTCTTCTTCTTCTTCTTCTTCCTCTTCCTCTTCTTCCTCTTCCGCTGGTTCAGGTTCAGGCTCAGGAGAGCGTGGTGTATAGCCCTCACTCAATTCAGCTGTTGGTACACCTGGTGTGTAACTGGCACCAGATTGTACGTCCGAAACAAATTGCACGGTCTCGGACTCTTCAATTCTCTGTCCAAAGATATTGTCTTCGAAATCTGCCTCGTATCCTGAATCCGGCTTCCTCAGGTGAGCAATCACCTGATTCTCCAACTGACAAAACACAGTATGAAGCCCGGATCGATGAACCCTTGCATCAAAGGATTCTGGCGTTTCTCTCTTCAAAATCGAAAGCAGTGCATTATAGCACCCCTCCGACCGGAACATCTAACATTTCACGGGCAGATTAATTCTCTTTTTTCAAAAAAAAACTCTTCCAACAAGGTTTTAAAAATTTTCTAAAGTTTTTTTTAAAAATTTAATAAATTTTTATATTTTATTTAAATTATCTTTTAAATTTATTATTAAAAAGATAAAATTAAATAAATATAAAATTGAAATTTATTAAATAATTTTAAAAACTTAAAAAAAAAATAAAACCTTAAAAAAAATGTTTAAAAATTTTACCTTGCCGCGGCTTGATCCCGCGACCTCGCGGATACAAGCGAGTTCTCCAACCGCTACACCACGCGGTGGCGCTGGAAACCAAAGGGAGCTCGTCCCTTTTATTTCCCCTAACGGCGCGATTTCGAAAACAAAAAAAAAAATTTGTTTATTGCCTCCGGCGAGAATCGACCTCCGGACCTCCACTGAGCAAGGCGTCCGCCCTAGCCACCTCCGCTAGGCGCCCGGACGAATACAAAGGGGAAACGCGGCTGTTAAATATTTAAACGGACCGCATTTTTAAAAATATATATATATATGTGGGTTTTATCCCACATACACTGCGCAAACGCGCAGGTGGCGTATATAACCCGGAAGACGCAGAAGGTATTCCGATTGCCTTCGGGAAATCGCAAGCGACTGATTTTGCCACCAAATTCTCCAATCGCCAATCGACACGTCAGCACGACACGTGCCAAAATTTTGGACCAATCACGCGCTGCCAATCGGACCGCCTCGTCAGCCAATCAGACGTCGCCACGTCAGCTACTGCCTCGATCCGTGTACCATCTCGTCAGCTCTGCTGTCGCCACGTGTCGCATCCTCGTGTCGCCACGTGTCACCTCGATCAGCGATCCACCTCGGGATATGAGCCAATCCGATCCTCTTCGACTGTTGTGCCTGCCTCGAAAATCATGCTCGCCTGGTTGCGCCTCGGGAATCGTGCCCATGCTGACCTCACTACGCCTCGAGAATCGTGCCCGCCGGACGCCAGAGTCTGGCTCTGATACCAGATATAGTATTCAGTGCCCAGATTAATACAACAAAATGACAAGACGTAGGAGAAATCAAATGTTTATTAAATTAAAACCTTCTAACATTACAATGCAAATATATTGCATATTATATAGTGCATACGATAGAGAAAAGAAGGGAAGGTTGGAGAGAATAATGGAAGTGAGAGCGGCGGCAGCGGGAGGGATAAGGAGATGAGTGTGGAGGAATATGGGCGTGTGGAGGGATAAGGAGATTAGGGAAAGTGGAGGAATAAGGGGAAGGAGAGAGAGAGAATATAGGAGGAGGTTAGGGGAAAATATTTTTAAAAGAATTTGCCGACAAAACTTAGCCAGCACAAACTAGGGGTTTTCACACTGGAGGCTAGAAACCAGATTTTTCTAAGCCTCTTTTGTGATGACCCTATTCACATTTGTAACAGTTTACATGGTCAAATTTTCAAGCAGGTGAAGCTAGGGTGTTAAAACGCCTTGATCGATCCATGATCTTTTCCAACGAGACTTTTAAAATTGCTAGGGTTTCACCTTCTCAACATCTTGTTTTGATTAT
This sequence comes from Wollemia nobilis, assembly GCA_028583015.1. Taxonomy (NCBI): domain Eukaryota; kingdom Viridiplantae; phylum Streptophyta; class Pinopsida; order Araucariales; family Araucariaceae; genus Wollemia; species Wollemia nobilis. The sequence goes on along the minus strand of JAQPPZ010003614.1, from coordinate 5,905,654 downwards.
CCCAGGTACCATTTTGTTTGATCATGCTCCTATTATTTTTTTTGTGGAAGCCATTCTTCATAATCCTCGACAATTTCAGACCCAGTTTTATCTTAATGTTTCCTTCCTTCATCACCCGACTATGAAGGCTCATATTTGTAGAATTTGAAATTTTCTTCTGAGACCCTCTTGTGACTTTGGTTGGTTTCTTGGTGGAATTCTACTATTTTTAGAACCACCTCTTTGCTTCGCACTCTAGAGTGGAAGTATCCAAGAGGAGGAAGAAAGATAATTTGGTTTTGAAGTCGAAATTAGTAAAATTTTCTATGCAGCTTGAGGCTAATCACTTTTGTTCTGATCTTCAAGCTTTCATGGTTGCCCTTCGACATGAGCTTAAAAAATTTGATATGTATGAAGCCAAAGGAGCACAATTAAGAGCTAGGATGCATTGGTTAAAGGTGGGTGACAAAGTCTCTAAAGAATTTTTCAAGCACCTTTGCCCACCTGCTCATACTTCCCAATTCATTGCTCTACAAGTTGATGGTCAAAGGTACACATCTCTTGATGATATTTATGGAGCTTTTGTTAATCATTATTAAAGAGTGTTTGCTTCTTAGGTCCTTACCCATGATAGAGTGCAAGCTCTAGAATCTTTTTATCAAGTCATACCTATTAAGCTTACTCAAACTCAACGGGATTTTTGTGATGCACCTTTAACCCTAGAGAATCTCAAACAAGCTTTGTATCATATGGCAAATGAAAAAGCACCTGGATTAGATGGTTTTCCTTGTGAATTTTATAAATATATGTTGGAACTTGGTGGGTTCTTATTTGATGCAAGTGTATAAATAGGCTATGCTTACTGGGTCATTGGAGAATCTCATCAACAAAGGTAATGTTAAGTTCATTCCAAAAGGGAGAGAACCTGAACCTATTTCTAATTGGCGGTCAATCACCTTGCTTAATGTTAGTTATAAGATAATTGCCAAGTCTTTAGCTCTTAAACTCATACCTATTCTCGTTAGGATCCTATCCTAACATTAATTAATAATATTAATAATAATAATATATTATATCCTATGGTCATAATAATAAAATAATATAATAATTAATTATATTATTTATTATATTATTATAAGATTAGGGTTAGGAAGCATTGCAACCTTTCACCTATAACCCTAGAGGGGTATAAAACATTGTAAGAACTTATCATTCAATAATCCATGAAATATTATATAAAACATTTATTAAAACATTAAAGGGACTTCCCAACAAACTAAAATGATGCTTTCATTGACAGCAGTGACTACGAACTTAAGTAACTCAAAACGAGCAGCATAGTTGCAGGTGTTTTCAGGTGGATTTCATCGTGTATGTCAATTTTGTGGAATCTATCCCTTTGGTATATAATCCATATACACGTTCTGTTATAGCTGTGTTTGGATATAGAACCAATTGGTGTGATACAACCTTGACCTTTGTGCAAGTATACACGAGTGATTATGATGACAACTTTTATATTTGAGTGAACTTTACTGGAAGTATAGTAATTAAAAAAAAAAATTAATACCATTTATGTAACTTTTGAATCTGGATATTACATACGTTTTTAAACCTTTTTGAAGTGACATGAAAATATTGCCTCAAGGCAATAGAGTGATCATTCTACAAGCTGAGCCAAAAAATCACATTAAAATACTAATAAGATAAAATAATATTAGGAACTATTTAAAGATATGTGAGTGAAGACAGTAAACTCCTTTTTGAACTTTGATTGATGTCTGGTAAAACTACAACCAGATGTCAGTTTTATTTCTACATCATTTCAAACGTAATTCTTACTTTTAAGGAGAGAAAGTAATACCCAGATACATGCAAATCACCTCACACTTTCAAAGATTAAATTATATTCCTCTAAATAGGCATAGTACCAAGGAAGACCTTGTTGTGTATATAATGAATGCCTCACATATATCCATCAACAACGGATGTCTATTCCCTCTGTGCACTCAATATCATAACCTCCATTTGTGCAAAACATGGCCTCAGATATTCATGTTTCCCGTTTTCCTCCTACCAAGATATCATCGAACTAGCCGACACTAAATTTTCTGTGCAAAACCTTCACAACGAGAACAAGAACATCACCATGATTTATACTGAGGAAGACGAAAACCATGCAGACGTGGGATACGATTTTGATGTTTCTATGTTGGCCAATGCCACAGACATGGACAACAACGATGATTATTCTGAAGAAGAATATAGTGTGAGTAATATTTCAATTGTATTAGGCTAAAGTTTACATGTTTATGATAAATTCCCAAAAAAATTATTATTTCTACATCTCAGATTATAACCAAAGCAAGTGTGCAAGTACAATAGCAAAGATTCTAGTTGCTTAAGCATTCCAAAAGTCACAGGTATTTCTCTGGTAATATTATTATTGGACACATTGAAAGCATGTAGACCTTTAAGATTCCCAATTTTTGAAGAAATATCACCTAAACAATTCATTACCAGATAAATCAATGGATATTATAAGTGACAAAATAGAATCAGAATATACCATGGTCATTTGTTTGGTTGTCACTTGCACTTTTTTCTTGCAGTAATATCGGTCTCAAATTTCTAAGCTTTTCACTTGTTCATTCTGCATTGCTACCAAGTTTACCAACTCTCTTGGAATGAAACCTGTTAACCTGTTATGTGATATGTCCAAGACATGAATACTTGAAATATTACACAATTCATATGAAATACATCCTTGATATTGATTTCCCCTTAAGTCAAGTACCATCAACTTAGAAAGTTGAGCTAGCCAAAGTGGTCCAACTCCAAAGAAGGAATTTTGTTCGACGTCCAGAATCTACAGATTTGAGCATTTGAGAAGACTAGAGGGCAAATTTCCCAGTAGCATATTCCCATTGAGGTGCAAAGATGCAAGTTTCTGTAGATGTCTTATATCTGATAGAATTTTTCCTCCCAAATTAGTGTTACCAAGTTTAGTTTTACCAAATTTGAGCAATTGGTGATGCTCGATGGTATTACTCCAGACAACAGGTTCTCTGAAAAATCTAAAACATGCATTATTTAAAGATGGCCAATGGAAGGAGGAATCCACCACTTATATTATTCCTTGAAAATTATAAGAACACAATTTGATGGAGAACGGTGCCAAGTTCCTCTTGGATTATGCCTGTGCATGCATTGTAGGAGAGGTCTAATACACCCAATATGACTACCTTGAAGGGAACGGGAAGAAAGCCACTGAACATATTGTTATCCAAATATAGGACATAATATTGGTGTAGTTTTAGGCTGATAGGAACTTGACCTTCGAAGTGATTGTATGAGAGGTTAAGACTTAACAGATGATTTAGTTCCTCCAACCAAATTGGAACGCTTTCGTAAAGGTTGTTGTTAGAGAGGTCCAAACTAACTAACTTGTATTGTGCTAAAATATATTTAGGCACTAGACCTTCTATGCTACAGGAAGACAATTGCAAATATTCAAAGAGCATACTTGGTATCCAATCTGGACTAATATGGACAATCAAATTATTTTATGATAGACTCAAAAATAAGAGACTAGTGTAGTTTTGGAAAGAAGTCTCTTTGAAAGACTTAAAAAACTCGGACAATCTATTCATTTTTTAATTAAACAGTATCGCATGCATCCATTGATAAGTCAATTCCCAAATATGGAGTTTTATGAAAACCTTATCATAAATGACCCAACGTTAAAATGGAAACATGTGACAACCCCTATGTTAAGTCTGAAATGAAGTATGGTAAATATGCTTTTATTAATGTGGCATATGGAAGAGAAGAGAAAGATAATTTTAGTGGGAGTAAAAGAAACCTTCTGGATGTTGTTGTTGTCTTGCATATGCTTTCAAACCTGTATGAATTTTGTGACAGAGAAGGCAAAAAATTTAGTGTGGGTGTGATATCACCTTACATTGCTCAAGTTCTTTACCTAGAGAATAAGTTAATGAAACAATATGAATAGTTTTTTTATCAAAATTTCAATCCACTACAAGACCAGGACACTTGGAGAATTACACACTACAATTTCAGCTTTGAGGACAAAGCTATTTTCAAGAGGGGTGGAATGTTAGGATCCTATCCTAACATTAATTAATAATCTTAATAATAATAATAATATATTATATCCTATGGTCATAATAATAAAATAATATAATAATAAATAATATAATAATATAATAATTAATTATATTATTTATTATATTATTATAATATTAGGGTTAGGAAGCATTGCAACCTTTCACCTATAACCCTAGAGGGGTATAAAACATTGTAAGAACTTATCATTCAATCATCCATGAAATATTATATAAAACATTTATTAAAACATTGAAGGGACTTCCCGACAATCCAAAAGCGATTCTTTTAGTTTTAGGTTATTTATTTATCAATTTATGTGCTAGGAACCCTAGGTTCCTACCATATTCTTCCTAATAGAATCAAGCCTGAGTAGACTGGTTTTGTTCAATACAAATATATTCTGGATAATGTTATTGTTTCTTGGGAAGGGATGGAATGGGCTATATCCTCTGGTCATGATGTTATTTTCCTTAAGATTGATTTTGATAAGGCTTATGATAGAATAGAATGGTCATTTATTACTTCTATGCTAAAGGCTCTAGGGTTTGGCCCTTATTTTATCAGGACTATACTTATGTTATTCAAAGATACCTCTATTGTGTTAACTCTGAATGAGAGACAATCTCAGAATATTCAATTAGCTCGTTCTATTAGAAAAGGTTGTCCATTGGTGCCCTCTTTATTTATTCTTGCTGTTGAGGCCTTTGGTTATCTTCTAGATCATAGATCTTCTCAAGGATTGATCAAGGGAATTTATCTCCATTGCTCCCCAAGCAGTTGATTAATGGTCATTTTGTACGTTATTCTTTCTTGACTATTGCATAATATGAGATCTCTATTACTCATTATTTAGATTATCTTCATACATTATTCTTAGCTTCTGGCTCTAATATTCAATGTAGAAAAACTTCTTGCTATAGACAGTCTGAAAAAGATATGCCTCCTTGGTTAGCTGATAAGCCTTGGAAGTGGATTCAACCTGGGGAAACATTTAAATTTTTGGGTATTCCTTTTGCTTTTATGGGTTCTCCTACCCGTTTGTGGTATTATGTTGTTCAAAATGTTGAGAAGAAGCTTATGTACTAGTGTACCAAAAAATTATCCTTAGCTGGCAAGTTTTAGATTTCCAAGGTATTGGCCTTTACTCATGTGTATTACTCTTCGTGTTGGGTCCCTTCCAAGAATTTTTATGCCAAATTGGAGAAGTTGCTTCAAGAATTTTTGTGGTCCAATGATGTTGGTAAGAAGGGATTTCATAGGGTGGCTTGGGATATTTGCTATCTTCCTAAAAAAAATTGAGGAATGGGATTGTTTGACTGTCAGCGACAAGGCTTTTCTCTCTGTGCTAAATGGATTGTGAGAGCTTTATAGGGGGAGGAAGCCTAGAAACTTTTAATTCATCAATGCCTCTCCATGGGGCTTCCTTTTGGTAAGGTGTGGAAAGGGCTTGATTTGCAAACCATTCTTACAGCCCCTTTTCGAATAAATATTTTTGGTTCCTTTGTTATGCAAAGCATTTGGAAGGCCTAGGAGGCCATTAAACCCTAGATTTCTTTGAAATGTCACAAGGGGAAGCTGGGGACTTAAATACCTTTGCTTAATGTCTGGTGGTATTCGAACATCACTTTGCAGGGGACTCCCCTTGCTCAAGTCCAGTGGATACATGCTCAAAAATTTTATAAATGAGGTATTGCTCGGTTATCTGATTTCATGGATTTTCATTCAAGGTCTTGGATACCTTGGGAAATTTTTAGGAATTTTTTTGGTTTATCTTCTACTGATAAGACTACTTATGAGGTTGTTATTGATTCCACTCATTTATCTATTTGGGGTAAATTTTTTTGATATTATCAGAAACCTTGGTGGACTGATTGGTCTTGGCCCAAAGATGTTTCTCTCACCAAGTATAAACCTCATTTGGGATACTCTTGGCTTTCCCATGTTGTGCCTATGGCTGAGAAGCTTAATTCTAGGTGGGATGTAGTATCTCTTCAATCCATATGGAGTCTTAGATTTAATACACTCTGGGCAAAGTATCTTGAACCTAAGCAAACCTTTTTTGCTTGGAGTTTATTGTTTCAAGGGCTTCCTATTGGTCAGCGACTTAGATATTTGGGTGTGAATGATATTTCATGTAGATCTTATGGAGCAGAGGAGGATGTGCATCATTTTTTTTGGTCTTGTGTGAGATATCAAGAGGCTTGGCAGTGGATTTTCTCTTTTTTCAAACCATAAATGACAGGTCCCTATTCTTGGGTGAATATTTTGTTAGGGGATCCACTTCAGTTTTCTAAGAAGCTTGTTCCTATGTGGCATATCTTTAGAGTGGGGATTATTTTTCATTTGTGGAAAACTCACAACAGAGTGATTTTTAGCCAGCAGGAGCCTTCTTCTACTTTTTCTCTTGCTGATAAGTATCAGGTTTTCTATGATTGTTAGCTGCAGATTTTAGTGCAAGCAGAAAAAGTGAATATAGAGCTTCATCACTTAGGTGACCTTATTTATCATTGGGGTAATTCTCCTTGTGTAGTTAATCATGTTCCTCCAACCCCTAAACAACAATGATGCACTGTCTATTAGTTTTTTTTTTAGGCAGTTCTCTATTTTGTTTTATTTTGAACTTTTGTAAGTTATTTTTGTAGCTCTGCTAGCTGTTTAGCACACAGTTAGTGTGTTGGTTGTGTGCTTGGGGTGTTCTAATTCCATCCACCCTTTTTTTGTATGATTAATCCATTTTAATATAATGTTTTTTCATCCAAAAAAAAATGTTATTTGAAACACATTAATGTGTTTTTTAGGCCTATTTTTCTTTGGCTTATAACTATTATTTTAACTATTTTTATTAATGGCTCATATACATTGTATTTTCTTGAATGAATGAGAAAGTAAATGGTATGCATAAACATTTTAGAAATTTGACTCTAGAGATTGATGTATAAGTGAAGCCTTGTTGTTTAATAACATCAATATTAATTGTTGCTTTTTACAATATCATTCAATTATACTAATGTCTTTTTTTTTTTTCATAGGGAACCTCTCTCAATCCAAGAAGGAAACATAGTTATTAATTGTTGCTTTTTACAATATCATTAAATTATACTGATATTTTTTTTTTGTTGCATAGGGAACCTCTCTCAATCCTAGAAGGAAAGGTAGTTATCAATTCCTCTATGTATAAAAAAAGGTTGAGGAGAAAATATTATTTGAAACACATTAATGTATTTTTAATACCTATTTTCTTTGGCTTATAACTATTATTTTATATTTTTTTCTTAATGGTTCATATGCATTGTCTTTTCTTGGATGAATGAGAAAGAAAATGGTATGCATAAATATTTTAGAAATTTGACTCTAGAGATTGATGTATAAGTGAAGTCTTGTTGTTTAATAACATCAATATTAATTGTTGCTTTTTACAATATCATTTAATTATATTAATGTCTTTTTTTTGTAGCATAGGGAACCTCTCTCAATCCTAGCCCACTATGTAAAAATAAAGTCAATGAGACCTTTGACCATTTAGTGAAAGCATCCCATTGACAAGCCCTCTACCACTACCAACCAGTCTATCCCTTTTGGGTAAAATTTTAAGGTAAAGCATAGGTTTTGAAAGAGTCCTATTCCCCTTGTAATGGGGTTTGAACTTAGGTCTCGCGGATGAAAACTTTAAAACATACCACTATGGTATCTCTCATTAGAAAAATTTTAGGATTAATTATAGTTTTTTTAAAATGGTCTTGTCCCTTGCGTAACTAGAAATTGTTCATCAATTTTTTTTTTTTTTATAAAATAGGGTAAAAATTTATTAACTCAGCAAAACATTCATGATACAAAGAAAAAGCAGAAGCTATTCAGACATATCAGCTCTCAATAAAGAAGAGAGAGATTGAGAGCAATCAGAAGAAAGTTGAGACCAATTTTGAACATCCCAACCATCTTGAAACTTAGAAGCCCATTTAGCTAACAAATCCTCTACCTTATTCCACTCCCGAGGAATATGCACAAAATAAATGAATTCCAAGTGAGCAGAGATATTAAGAATTTTTTGAGCAACCCAACTCAACCGCCAACAACCATGAAGACTATCTCTAGAATTTAACAAATTTATAACAATTTGAGAATCAGATTCACAAACAATCCGACGCCAACCCAAATCATACCCTTGCTCCAAAGCATATAAAATTGCGAGTGCTTCCATGAAGTTATTAGAATGATGTCCCTTAAAGCAAGAGAAAAAAAATTGGATAGTACCACTACTATCCCGCCCCACACCACCAATACCAACATTACCCGGATTACCCCGGGAAGATCCATCCGTATTAATTTTCAGCACTCCCAGAGGAGGCGGATTCCATTTGCCAGCCCTCCGCACCTAATTATTTTGACCCATCCATCTGCAAGAGACATTAGGACCAGGACCATTAACCATCAAGCCTAATATTTCCATGATCTGACGTTCCGCATGGTCCACGGGAGAAATAATCTGACATTTTGCAGACACAGTTTCTTGGATCATTCACAAAATCCTCTGCCAGACCTTGGAAGTAGTTAACTCCTTACCTTGGAAAATCCGACGGTTTCGTTCAAGCCAAATCTGCCAAAAAATGCATGAAGGACCAATACTCCATCCAACTTGTAAAAAGAAAGTCGCTACAGGAGGCCGCCCCATACTCCTCCAAAAATCAACTATTGATGAAGCATGCGAACAAGGGTGATTCCATACTTCCCACCAATAATTCTAGACTTGTCGAGCAAAGTCACATTGGAGAAGTAAATGCCCAACAGATTCTTCAAAGATTCCCACATTTATAGCATAAAGAGGGGCCAGCAAACCCACGCTTTTGAAAATTATCCCAAGTGAGACAATGATTATGAGTAGCCTGCCACCCATAAAAACTACACTTCGTCCAAATAAACTTATTCCAAACTTGCTTCCACCACGGAACCTCCTCCTCACCAAACCGCTGTCGATCCAAAACACAATAACCAGAAGCAACCGAAAAAATCCCTCTATTATCTCTTCCCCATGCTAGCACATCATCCCCAGGTAGAGAAGAGCAGGGACGGCTAGCGATAATACGGGCCAGCTCTGCCCTCGCATCCATAGTGCCACCAGTATGCCATTCTCGAGGATCCTTCCACTGGAGACTAACCATCTGACCAAAGGACTTAACAGTTTTGAAATCTCCACCTTCAACCATCCAAAGATCCCAAAAGCATTGAGCAAGATCTTGAAGATGTGGAAACTCGCTAAGAAGAGGAGCAAAGCCATCCCAAGAATCCTGCCAAAAAAGAGCCCGAGACCCAGTATAACAAATCCAGACTAGTCGAGGATCATTTGTTTGGAATACTTTGAAAAAGGGAGCAGAGTTGGTTAAGCAGGGGTTATTCTGGACTTGTTCATCAAATTTTAATTTTTATAGTGTTGTGTAATTATGCTAATGTCAATTTTTGCTTTTTAAAATATTTTTTTTGGGATTCGAGTAGTGTGATAAACCCCTATGACTAATGCATAGGGCTGAGTAGTTCCCTTTTAGCCATGATCCCTTGTAAGGCTGAGAGTTATGCTTATCAATAGGGGATTAACACACAACCATAAACATATCATGGTTTGAACCTTGGACCTCCCAAAGAAGATACAAACCCCAAACCATTGTGTTGTCCCTCCAAGACATTGATTTTTACAATGTTAGGCCTTGGTATTTATGTATAGTTAATGCTTTTGCTATTTTTAATAAGTTCACTCACATATGGACAAACATCTAGTCATGGTTTGGAACTGGTTCTATGTTATTTCAAGTGATTTTTTCTATATTATTTAGTTATTAGTGGAGTAGAAACATGTTTTTAATTGTTTTCATATGATGATATTAGTGACTACAATATATGTTAATAGCTTAAGATAATTTCGATGAATTTTAGTATGTAATGGTTAGGCAATTTCCAATAACTTTGTTTACCAATCATATTCATACTTATAAGTTTAATGTTACCATCACTTTCTATCCTTTGTAAAGTAGAATCTTTGTTGATACTTATAAGTTTTAAAGCATTTCATTAACAATAATATGTTCTATTTGATTTGGTAAAGAATTGGTATAAAATGTATTGAAATATAAATTATTAGCTATTGTAAGTATTTAAGAGTAGATTTCACAAAGGTGATGATTTTCAAAATTAGGTAATTTTTGCATTACTAAACTCATATCAACTTTAGAATATGGTCTCTTTTTATGAATTGTCAATATCCTATTATATCATAAAAGATACTATAATCCATATTGAGAAGGACATGAACACATCATGTAAATAATTTTTCCTAAATTCTTAATCAAACATTTTTATGGATTATAAAATCTCTACTATCTCACAAAAGATAAATTATAATCCATATTAATAAAAGGACAAGAGAATATTAACAAAATATTTGTTTATAAATTCTTCCAAACTAAGAATTTTTACCAATAAGTGGTTTTTTACTACATCACCTAATATATTATAATTCATATCTAAAACTTCAACATATAAGAGAGTTATAACAAATATATCTCTATTGTATTCAACAAAAATAATCCTACATATAAGTTTACACTTCAAAATGTGTGTATGCACAAATGTTTATAGAATACATACATGATCATCCTAGTTTAGAACTATTGAAATGAATATATAACTAAGGTGTACTATGATAGTTTAAAGAGGAAAATAGATATAAACTAAATATATAATTTTATGATATATTGTTTAACTTGATCTCTAATTCTACAAAACCTTCAAAATACTATCACCCAATTTTAGAAAGAAATTGTGTTTTTTGTTACTTGTAATAAATAATCAAATTTTAGTATTGCAATTCTTATGAAATGACATTATATTAAATTTAAGTTCTATTCAAGGTACAAATAAAGTTGTAAGATATTTCATGGTACACTCTACATGGACCCTAATTCTCAAAGCCTTTCAAGAGAGCACTACCACTCTATTTGAAAAATATGTACACTTAAATTAGTTTGTCATCTAGTACACTTACCCCAATCTAAACACATTACAATATATTTTAATTTAAAAATATTCTAAACCAAAACAATACTCAATTGATTTTAGGCAAGCAAACCCAAGAGCATCTATATGTAAAAAATTTTGAACTCGCCCAAATTTCTAAATAAATATATAGAGTACTATTAATATGAAATCAAAAGTGTGTGGTTTTATAAATCTATACAAGTCTATTAATTATATGTGTGTGTCTTGTATCCCTTAAATCTAGATAAATATTATTAGTCACTTAGGATATTTAGGAAAATAGTAAGAATATTTATCAAATGAAAGGAGAAATAAAAATTGCAATTATGCATATAAGAAAAATAAGACCAAATTTTTAAGAACTATTGACAACATTAATCTAGATTCTAAAACACTAATTTGCGAGAAAGCTTACAAAAATAAAATGATATTCGCTAGTTCTAAATTTTATCTCCATGGTGTTTCACTACTTGTGTTTAGACCAATAGGGCAAATCTACAAAAATAATGCAACAACTAACATGTCCTTGTAGACACCAAAACAACACCAATCCGATTACGGGACAGTGCTTTGGTTATTTCCCGTTTGCTTTCTTCGACCGCTCTGCCTTCCCTGGTGAGAAGGCCCAACTATCGAATGTATCCTCCAAGTCCAGCTCGAGTTTGAGCTTAAGAAAATGCTGCTTTAAGCACTTAAGCAAATGTTGCTTTTAGCACTTAGGCAAATGCTGCCTGTCGTGATATCACAACGTCGTAATATCACGATGTCGTGATGTCGCGATTGTCATGATAGCGCGACGTCGCGACTGTCGCGATAGCGCGACGTCACGACTGTCGCGATGTCAGTCGCGACGTCGCGTTGTCGCAATGTCGCGACTATTGCGATATCGCGACAGCTCCTACCACTGCACCCTGTTTCCTTTTTGGTGTCGCGATATCGCGACGTCGCGATATCGTGACAAAACTCCGCATTTATGCCTGGGTAGACTTTAACCAATGAGGACAAATTTTACACCAATTAAAGTGGACTTTTAAACAATTAGAAGTGTGTTTTAAAAAATTAAAAGCGAGCATTAAACATTCGAAAGCGGACGTTAAAAAAATACAAAGGTGGACTTTAAACAACTGGAAGTGGAAGTCAGTCAAGTGCGTGGGCCGTTAGAGGACTGTCACAGAGGCATTCATGAAATCCCGAGTCATGGAGGACTTTCCTCTTTCGTGGGAAGACATGACCGCCACATGGCACCTATGACCAAAACATGGCGCTTATGCACGCCTATCCAAAGAGACCCCTTGGGTCTATAAAATGGTGGACTTTTCCACCCAAAAAAGTGGAGAGCAGAAAAGAAACATTTGGAGCAGCGAAGCCCTGCCAGTTTACCGCCAGACGTTTTAGCATTGATTTACGTCATCCGCATCCGTGATCTCTTCTGCAAGGGAGGTCATCGGGTGTTCATGGAGAACGTGAATCCGGATCCCTGGATCCATCCACTCGCCGACAAAGCTCAGTGTTCTGTTTTTATTTCTTTTGCATTATTATCTCGGGATTTTAATTGCAAGCATATCAACATGCAGATTTATGATTTTAAGCATGCATTCATCGAATTTTATTTCATTCAAAAATGATGCAGAACTAGTTGACTTTATATGTATTATGACGTAATTATTTTATTACGTTTATGTTATGTTTTCCATGCTGCAGCTAAACCGTATTTTCTTTTATGTCGCTGTTTTATTTGTTTTAAAGATCAAATGTTTTATTTTTACACAGGTGATACTAACGGATCTGTTGTTTCTTTGAACGTAGGAGAAGCAGCAGCGATTGAAGATTCACCAACACAAGCGAAGGCGACAGTTTAGCCCGCCCATTCTACATGTGGGCACACGGAAGGAGAACTACTAAAGACAGATTGTAACCGAAATATGCTAATCTTCCTAGCCCTTAAAATGGAAGGAGAGATATTGTAACCGAATTCGGAATCATATTAATAAATAAAAAAAGGGTTGTGCTCCTGTTTCTCATTTTATGTTAATTTTGATTCGATTACATTCATATTATTTTGTGCATGTTCATTTGGTATCAAGTTAGTATTGTTTTTCTTTCGAAATCTCGTGCTTTCAGTCCTAATACTTTATTTTTGTAGTATTTGGATTATTTCTAAATAATATAGTAGGAAACATGCATTGACATTCATTTCAAATTCAAAAGCACTTAGTTAGCCAAAAACATATTCTACAAAATTGCATAAGCTTAGTCTATGAAATTTTCCCTACAATATCACTTCACTCAAATACCCAATCGAAAGTAGGACAAGCTAAAAAGAGGAGTCAAAAGATGCAACCAACCTTCTATAAAAATGGTAGGTGCCAAATCAGTAACATAAAAGGAAGTTAGACATATTTTGAGCTGCATTGGTTATTAGATCTCAAATTAATGGTAGATGTTCCTTTTCTACTAAAGTCATCATATCTATGGGTGCTAAGGTATAAAATACATCAATATGATGGGCAAAAGAAAAAGGAAAAAAATTTCCCCACCACAGCAAAGGATGAGCACATGGTAGTCGATAGGAAGTAGGAAAAGGAAGTGCTAAGAGAAGAACCACCATTGGTTAAGAAAGTTCCTTAATGCAATGTTAAACACATCGTGACTATTCATTAAGTAGGAAAAGTAATGTGAGAGCAATTAAAGAGACATCCTCCATAGGATGTCAAAGTTTAGTTTTATAGACTAACTTGTTAGGATCATCTACATCATAGTTGTAGTGGTCATCCATCACATAGGTAAGCCTACCCTACTAACCTACTCATTCAAGGAGGGCATATCCACTATATTATAAAGAGAGAGATTTCATGGAAGAACTTCACAAAAACTTAATAACACAACCACCCTAAGGCCATATAAATGAGAGATGACAACAAAAACTTGTAATTCAAGGGCCTAAAAGCCTCGAAAAATTAATGACCCTATATCTAGAGACCTTAAGGATACCAATCATAGTTGTAGAATGAAAAACAAAGAATATGCAAAATTTCTACATAGCTTTTGGAAGGAAAGAGATCTCATCCTAACCTATAAATAGGTCTATAATTCTATTGTGAAGGCATTGGGATTTGTTTTCTCATGCCTCATATATGGTCTTGTAATCTCTTACATTCATTCCTTGAATTATATGATCAATGCTAAAACCTTATGCCATTATCTAAAGATCATTGAGCCTCTTTAGACCGCATGCCTTGTAATTATCTTAACACATGAATGAAAACTATGACTAATTTTTCTTTGTCCTACTCTAACTGTGTTTCAATTCTAGATTATGTGTGATAAAGTGTGTTCAAATCCTAGCTATTATACTATGGTGAACATGTTCAATTCTATCTTGTGCATGTAGTTAGGAGGGGAACCCTAATCTTGGTACATCGTCCCCATAGCTTAATATTTTGCTTTTCTACAAATTTATGTTCTTATAAGTTACATTTCTATTTTTATGTTTTATATCATTTCTTTCTCTTGCATTTCCTTTCCCTACACCCCAATAAAAGTAAGCCTGAGCCTATAAGGTTTGAAACCACATGAAGATAAAATCTAATGAAGATTCAACCTTGGCTAAATACTCTAGATATTTCCCTATAGGTGTTTCCTTTGCCCATGGAGCTTCCTATTATGTCACTCTACATAAGGAAAAAATGTCCTAGGCATGTCAGGTTGCTACCCTAATAGGTCAAAACATTCAAATACAACAATACTTTATTTGGGATGCCTAGTAGGATCATTTTTTATGTTTACCCCTATAAAACTAAAAGAATACTTTTTAATTTGACCTTGATGAAGGTCATAGTCAATATTCTTGTAGTAAAGCAATGGTAGATTCACCCGATAAATCCACTAGAAAGAAATAACTCTAAATAAGTCATCCAATAAAGCTAGACTTAGATTCTGGTGGGTGTCTTTATCTTTGTCTCTTGGGCTTGTTGAAGCATTATCTCCCCACCTAGTGATTTTTTTCACAAGAAAAGGACCTAGAAATATATGAGTATAAGGACTATAACCAAATCCTTTGCATGATATAATAAGCAATAGTTGGTGTCACCCCTGAATAAAAGAGTGATGAGGAGGAATCAACGATACAACATGGAAGTTCTATTGAACCATCCTCAAATATTTTTAATATGAAATGACAGAGGTCCTTTGATAATACCTACTCCATATATTTTATGGGATATGATTTATACCTTAGTGCTCAATCCCCTACCTTATTTCTTAGGATAATATGACATCACCTCGATGAAGTATTTACACCACCTATTTAGCTTATGTGTGGTACATTTTATTTAAAAATAAGATATAGCCCTAAGGCTACTAGTGGCCTCTTTCAGAAGGATATCTCATGAATGGTACATTGGCATTAGTCCTCAATCAATTAAAAGCTAGTACTAGTTAGTGGAACTCCTTATAAGTAGATTTAGAGAGAAGGAAGATAGGGCTTCTCTCTTTGAGCAACTCACAACCATAGAGACAATGGTTTATTTTAACCTTTGGTTCCATAAGACTTGGAAGAGGATCCTTGATAAGATTTACCTCCTTTGGGTATGGCATTTATTTACTACTTGAAATCTTTTAATTCTAAAATTTCCATGATGGTTAAGTCTAAGGAAGATAATTCATTCCTAGAAGCCTATGGGATAGCCATCCAAGTAAAAATGATCTAATCCAAATAGGAAGGCTAGATCATAGACCACATCCTTCAATTTTCCCTCTATGTAGCTTTTACATAACCCTGCTCCATCCATGCAATCCATGATTGGTCTAACTGCTTCTAGCATGAGCTCAAGGTAAGCTCTAACTTCCAACCTAATTCAACCTCATACTTATGCTACTAAAGTTAATTAAATGTGTAATATGATGAGGTGTTTATCCAATGATATCATAGCCCTAAAAAGAAATTAGAATACTCAATGGTTTACTCTTTGGATGTGACTCTTGGCCTTTAACCTTTCCATGACTCTTCATCTTCTTATTCTATAGACTCATGTACACATGGACAACATGCACATTTACATCATTGCACATTCTAATAATAGTTGTGCATTTATTACATTGCATAAAGTATATACTCAAACCCTGATATAAGACTCACTCATAATCTAAAAATATGCCCACGATGGTACATTAGCATGTACCAGATAATGGTTTTTTTATTTGTGGAAAACATCCCAAAAGGGATGCCACTTTCGGGTAAGACCCAAGGAGGCAAGGGTATCCATTCCACCAAAAATGCCCAGGACTCGGACCTGGCCTACTACCTTTGACATAATCAAGGAGCAAACAAACACACAAAACCAATTTAAAAATAAGTAAATAACAACAAAAATAATAAAATAAAATAAAAAACATTCTCCTTGAGTGTGTCAAAACAAAAGCACAACCAAACATGCACAATAAGATAAAATAAACCACAACACAAACCACATAGAAAAACACAAGAACCACATAACAAAACACAAACAAGACAAAAACAACAGAACACTACAAAGACATAACCCAAAAAAAACATGAAAAATAAATACAACCAAAACCTAAAAAATTAAAAAAAAAAACAACCAACAATAGACAATAAACAAAAACAAAAAACATAGAAAACACTCACACATAAAAACATGAAATAACACAAACAAAGAGAAACCCAAGAACAAGAACGAAAAAAACACAACAATAACAAAAAACATAAAAAAAAGCCCAAAACAACAAAAACACAAGAACAACAAAAAACAACACAAAGAACACAAAAACAAAACAAAACAAAAGAACCCACCCACCTTTAAAAACTAAAAAAAAAAAAAAAAAAAATTGAACAAAACAATGACCTATCTAGACCAGAAGACTATTAAGGCAAGAATCAACAGAGGAAACAAAATAAAGAATAGAATGAGCTAGGGAACTAAAAAAAACTGAATGAACCAAAGAGAAGCAAAAAAAAAACAAGAAGAAACTAGGTACCTTCAGAACTGGAGCCATCCAAAGAAATGATAGAAAGAAGAGCTTCCCTAATTTGAGAAGCCCACCATATAGGAGGGTGGCCATAAAAAGTAATATCACCTTTGTCCAAAGCCCAATTAGCTAAAGCATCAGCACTCTTGTTTTGATCTCTGACCACATGATTGTAATCAACTTTCAAAAATCCCATCTAGATTAACTAAATCTTCTCAATAATTCTTTTTATTCTCCAATCCACATTATGATTCTTAGAAGGAGTCTTCAAGAGATTAATCATAAGTTGAGATTCAGACTCAACTAACACATTTTATCATCCAACCTTAGTAGCCTCCTAAAGGCGTCTGAGGATACCATATCCTCAGCAAGGTTATTGGAAAGAATACCCAAATTCTCAGCAAAATCAAAAACCAGGGAGCCATATGAAAGTCTACCAATTCCTCCCACACTGGCTTTTCCAGGATTCCCTCTACAGGCTCCATCAGTATTGACTTTTCCAAAATCCTTAGGAGGAGGTTGCTAATTTCTAGTCCTATCCATCTTACTAATACTCAAATTCCCTTTAAGTTGGTTGCCCTTAGAATATTTAATATTTAATCTTTGCATCACTTGATCCCATATTTGGTGGGAGTTTTGGGGGTTATTAAGGAGTTGATGGACTGATTCAACTAAGTTGGCTATGGTCTTTTGCCAAATATAGTGAATATCCTTCCTATATTGATTAAAAATTTGGTTGTTCCTTTCATTCCAAATATTCCAAAGAAGAATGGTAGAACCCATCCAAACTAACTGCCTAATAAAATGATCAACACCCTCTTGATTAGTCCAATCCCTCCAAAGTTGTTCAAAAGTAAAAAAATTGGACCACTGTAAGGCAAGTAAAGTGGCCATTCTCCTCCATAGCTCAGAGGCTAAATTACATTCAATAAAAATATGGTTGATATTTTCTACATTATCTTCACACATTTCACATCTAAAAGGGCCATGAAAACCACGCTTCATAATTTGCTCACCAATAAGCACCTTACGATGCAATAAAAGCCAATTAAAGAACCTCACCTTAGGCCAGAGCTTTTGAGCCCACAATCGAGAAAATATGTCAGAAGAATTGTTGGGATTATTATGGCTTAAGGTCAAATAACCTTGAGCAACTGAATACTCACCCTTAGTAGTGTTGTTCCATCCAAAACAATCTTTTTCATGGGACCAAGAGAGGGATCTCATATGAAGGATGCCTTGGATATCTTGTCTTTGCCTTTTTGGGATTTGAATAGGCCAAGTCCTCAATAGGGATCCAATATCTACCAACCTTTGAATTACTAGTATGGTACCGACAGTAATTAGCCACCTTTATCCAATTAGCTCAGTGAAGCTCCTCTATCCAAGGCCTCCAATCGGGAAACTGAATTATCAAAGGCTTGTGACCATCCCAAGAATCTATTTTAAAATTTGCATGTTGACCATTATGAATGATCCAAAATAATTTTTTCTTTATCAAATCCTCACCAGTCTTAAGAACTGCTAAAATGGGAGAACCTTTGGTAGGAAGTTGATAGTGAACAAGGTCTTCAGGACTTTTGTTCTCAGCATATTTAGGACGAAGATTATTGGCCCAAAGAGCATTGGGGTTATGCAACATCCTCAAATATAATTTAGCAGCTAAATCTTTGTTGTTATTAATTGAAGATTGGAATCCTAACCCCCCTTCACTCTTGGGAAGACATAAAGTATCCCATTTCACCAAGGCCCATTTTCTTTTCTCCTTAGTATCACTCCAAAGGAAACGATGACTGATTTGATCCAATTATCGAAGAACAACCTTTGGGATATTCAAAACGGAAGAAACATAAATAGGAATAGCTTGAAGGACTGAATTTACCAAGGTGATTCTACCCCCAGAAGAAAGCCACTTGTCGGTCCACTTTCCAATTTTCTTCTTGACTTTGTCCAACAACCAATTCCAATCTTTATTTTTCTGCCTTTGAATATTTATAGGAATACCTAACTAAGTGATTGGAAGAGAGGTCTTCTTATATCTTAATTTATCCAAGACCATGGATTCCTGTCTAGCAGAGCAATGAAAGAAAATAACTTTAGATTTGTCTTCATTGATCAACTGCCTAGTAGCCTTAGAAATATAGCTAATGATTTGCTTAATATTAGAAGCTTCCTTAACTGTAGCTTTACCTACAAGAGTAGAGTCATACACAAATTGAAGATGAGAGATAGGTCTAGCTCCATGAGCAATGGTAACTCCCTCAAGGGTTTTGTTTTCCCTCTTTTTGATCATAGTCCTACCCAAGCATTCAGCAAGAATGATGAATAAATAAGGAGATAGTGGGTCACCTTGCCTAATACCTCTGGAAGCTGGGAAATACTCAGAAGGCCTACCATTGATAATAACTAAGTAGGAAATTGAAGATATAAATCCCATAATCCAAACCATCCAATCCTTAGAGAAACCAAATTGCCTCAAAACTTTGATAAGGAAGTGCCAATCCACTCTGTCATAAGCTTTGGATAAGTCTAATCGATTGAACATGGAAGGATAATTTTGCATATCCATGGAATGGATGGCTTCCTGAGAAAGAACTATCTCATCTACTATTTGACGTCCTTCCAAATAACCCCCTTGCTCTGGGGATATAATCTTATGCAAAAGAGGCTTCAACCTTTCTACCATGATTTTAGTAATGATTTTGAGAAGAACATTACATAAAGAAATAGGTCTAAAATTTGAGATATGATAAACTTCTTGAGCTTTTGGAACAAGAGTAATATAAGTTTTATTGATAACCTTCAAAATTTCTTTGGATTTCCTGGCTTCTTCCACCACCTCTAATAAATCAACATGAAGGATATCCCATAACTCTTGGTAGAACTCAATGGGAAAACCATCAGGACCTGGGGTTTTCCATTTTTACATTTTAAAACCGTTGAAGCTCATTGATAGTAACAGGAGTAGTAAAAATAGAGCTCTCCTCAGAAGTGATAAGATAAGAGATTGCTTGAAGAACATTTTATTGTGAAGCTGAGTCAAGAGGAGTAGCAGCAAAAATATTGGAAAAGTAATCAACAACAATAGATTTCATGCCATCCCAAGTATAAAAAACATCTCCAGAATCTGATTTTAAGGAAGAAATAAAGTTGTGAGATCTTCAAGCTAGAAGAGATTTGTGGAAGAAATTTGTGTTTCGATCTCCTTCTTTAAGCCATTGAATTCTAGATTTTTGCTTCCATAAGATTTCGTCTATTTTTTCTCATTCCTCTAACTGAGTTGTGAGTTTAATTTCATCTGCAATTCTCTTCTTTGTGAGGCCATCTAAACGGATTTTATTATTTAAATTTTCAAGATGAGCAATAACTTCATGTTTTTTTTATGAACATCCCCAAACTCTTTCCAGTTCCAAGTCTTGATTTTGGATTTAATGTATTGCAGTATTTTGGAAAAACAGAACATCTTAGTCCCATGCCTAGGTTTACCTTCCTTCCACCATTGTTGCACATGAGATCTAAAGTAAATTTCTCTAAACCACATTAATTAAAAATGAAAAGGAGAGAAACTCACATTGGTTTTCCACATTTCCACCATGACTGGCCAATGATCCGAACCAGCATTATTAAGAGTCTTCACTTTAGTAATGTGACCATGGATTAAGAAATTTTTAGAGAGAAAAAACCTATCCAATATCTCCATTATACAAGCTAAGCCTTACCTTATATTAGACCAAGTCATAAGGCCATTATCTGGTTGGATATCCACAAGATCGAGGTTTGCAATATATTCTCTCATGAGGTTAGTGCTTTTGTCTAAATTTCTATTTCCCCCCATTTTCTCATCCAGAGAGAGGATGGTATTGAAATCTCCCCTAATCAAGATCCTAGTTTAGGAAAATGAGAGATAATATGAGTAATATTCTTCCACTGTCTACTTTTTTTCTCCAAAGAAGTTGGAGCATAATCTGGTTGGAATGTCTACTTTGAATAGCTATAGCCAAAAAATCTCAACTACCAACCATATGGTGAATAACTACCTCTTTTGGGTTCCAAAGACAAGCAACGCCACCCGAAGTCCCCTGGGAACTGAGGGAAACCACTTTTCCAGCTGGCCAAATTTTACTGGCAATTAATTCCATATCCTCCATTGATATTTTTTTTCTTGAAGGAAAACAAGATGTGGATGATTTATCTGAATCATTCTTCTAATTTCATTTTGTTTTGAAAGACTCCCTTTGAGTCCTCTAATATTCCAAGTGATGATCTTCATTAATACTAGGGCTAAAAAAGTTGGTAAGGGCATTAATCTTAACTTCCTCTACAAGATTTTCACCTTCTTTTACCATATGATATTGATTGGTCTTGCAACCTACTTTTTGATTAGAATCCATCTTCAATTTTTTTTCCCTGTTTCTTGACTTATTCCAATTGAATCTGATATGGCTTCTAACCTTGAAGAATGCTCATACACAGCCAAAATTTTACTAGATGGTTCAACGGAGTCTATATTGGAACCTGCATTATTTGAAGTTTTGACATTTGAAATATTATTTTTCTTGTGTAAATTTTCTCCTTTTTTTTCTGTTGAAAACCTTTGATTTGTTGGTTTGTCTCCGAGTTCTTCCCTTCATATTTAAATTGTGTTTCTAAGATTTTAGTTTCTATTATTTCCTCTTACTCACTTGGGACATCATTTGTAGAAAGGATTTCAAACATATTAGAATATGACTTTGATTGATCCTTCATAACTGGTTTTTTCTGAGTGTTCTTCTTCTTAGGTATTTGGAAACCTGCTGAGTTTATATCTTCTTTATTTTGATCAAGAATTTTATTTGGGCAAGCACTGGCCAAATGACCATATTCATGGCAAATTCTGCAACGAAAAGGAATGTTCTCATAGTCCACTACTTGCTTCCAAGTGTCTTCCCCAAATTGTAATGTGATATTTTTAGGTAGGGGTTTGTCAAAATCCATTAAAACACAAATCCGAGCATAAATAATATGTTCAAATTTTTGAGTACAATCAACATTCATCATAAAAGTTCCTAAAGAGTTTCCAATTGAAGAAAAAATAGTAGGATTCCAAAATTCAATAGCAGTCTCTTCTTTGGCTTTAAATTTAGTATGTCAGGGCTTCGTGAAAAGCCCTGCCCTTCCAAAAAACCAAGGACCCCCTTGAAAATTTTTCTCTCTATCTTCATTATTAGAAAATAAAACAAGAAAATAACCATTTGGATAAATAGATATTTGTAACTCTCATTTAGTTTTCCAGCTTTTTGTAGCCGAGACTTTGAATGCAGATAGACTTGGACGAAAACCCATGAACCGAAAAATTAGTCCTCTTTTTTCCAAATCTTCAATGCCAGTCTGAATGTTACCCATATCAAGATTAACAATAGGAGTTCCATCAGTTTCTTTAAGACATCCTGACTTCGTTTTCCTAGGATCAATATTGGGCATTTTTAGAGGTTTATGGGAAGCCCTAATATTGATATTAGCATTGGGCTGAGGCTGTTCACCATGAAGGGCATCCCTAAAATTTATTTTTGGGAATGATTATTCAAAATTCTTACCCTTGATAGGGGTTTTCACAGTAGAATTATTTTGTGGGTGCACCTTAGCACCAGATTCACTTGAGATATGAGCCAATTTTTGATCAACTGCTTGAAAATTGTTTTGTGATCTCTTTAATCCTTGCCCTAGACGTCGTGGAAAGGTATGGTTTTCACTTTTCTTTTGTGCAGAAAATTAGAAGCCGTTGTCACTCAATTTCACAGTTTTATCTGTTGAAAGACAAATTTCTAACCCATATTGTATCCCCTACAACATTTCCTATTAAAATATTGAGCATAAACCATAAAAATATTGGCCATTAGGGCTCGAAGGCCCTAAAAACCAACCTCTGGAGTTGCTTGCACTCAACCTAGATGGAACCCTTGTATAGCCGCTTTCCAAATATCATTCACACATAGAGATCTACCAAATAATGTTATATATTCCAGAACCCCTTGTATTACATTATTTGGTTATTGAAGACTTTAGTCTTCAATATGGATCTTCATATTCATATGTTCTTCAACTGGATCACATTCTTGTTCTTTTTATTTAATCTATGTATGGCTAAGTAATCCAAATTATTGTTGTCCTCTCATATTTCTCATTATGTATCTTCGATTTCCTCACCAAATTTTATGATATATGGATTTTCATTTCCTGCAATCTGTTCCTTAGAAAATCCATTAGTGTTGTTTTAAATTACAACAATATCTTGTGAAATCCCAATTGATTCTAGAGCATATATATCATTGTGAATTGATCATGTAGCTTCTATATCATTTTTATTTATAATGAGACACTTATTGACTCCATTTATATATCTAAAATCAACCATCCTTTTTCTCTCTACCAATTTGGCTACTAAAATAAGATTTGATGTTAATCCAAGAACATACATTACATCATGTAACAAAATATTTTGAAATGATGTACTAGGTGTTACACACCCATATCCATGTATAAGATAGATTTTTCCATCTGCAATTTTTAACCTAAGATTGTTAGTGACTTCAAGACAATCAAACCATTGTAAATTTCATGTCATGTGATGACTTGCACCAGAATCAATAAACCAAATGTCTTTTCCATTTTGACTTGTAGAGTTATTTGTGCTTGAAGTAATTTTACATTTTTGATATGGAATATTATATGGATTTTGATATTGAATCCTTTCATAGTATACCTTGTGATGATATGTTCCTTTTGCCAACTTATCCATTATTATCTTCAAAAAGATAATTTTATTGTTGTATTCCTTATGTCTAATAATCTCTTCAACTTCTAAATTTTAAGTTGAATTTGAGCAAAGTCAGAGATAATTTTTTGCACAAATTTCCTTGTCTCCTAATCTCTTGAACTTCTGACCATCTGAGCAAAGTCAGAGATGAATTTTCGCATGAAGTTGATTCGACCAAAAAATAACTAAATTTATTTCTTGTTCATCGGCACGGGTAGATCTAAAATGGATTTTACCCTATAAGGATCTATAGCAAGCCCTTGTTTTGACACAACATGCCCTAATAGTTTCCCCTTTTGAATAGCAAATGCCAACTATTTTTGGGTTCAGTGATATGTCGAATTCCCTATATTTCTCAAAAACTTGAGCTAAGTGCTCAATATGCTACTCCTTCTATGAGAACACTATCATGTCATATAGATAGATGACAATCACTTTATTGACCAGTTATCCAAACATTATATACATCACTCTTTTGAAGGTAGATCCTACGTTTGAAAGCCCAAATGGCATGATTTGATAGACAAAAATTCCTCATTTTCTGGTAAAGGTTGCCTTGTATTGGTATTCATAGCGGACCTAGACATGATTGAATCCTAAGAAGCCATCTAGTATGGAGAATATCTTTACCCCTGCTAAAATGTGTAGTATTTGATCAATTTGAGGTAGGGGATAATGATCTTTTAGAGAGACCTTGTTCAGGCTGTGGAAATTCACACATAACCTAATATCTCCATTCTTTTCCTTACTGGGACCAGGTTTGCCAACCAAGTTGAATGTTTAATAGGATATATTATTTTGTCATTAAGTATATTTAGAAGCTCCTATTTCATTAAAGCTTCAATATTTGGGTTAACTAGTCTTTGCTTTTGTTTGACTGGCTTTGAGACAGACTCAAGTTCAATGGTATGTTGAATGGTGTTTCTATCATAAACTTTTAGGTCATTGTATTTGTAGGCTATAATATCATTGTATCTCTTGCACAGCTCTTGGATTACATTTAACTCCTTTTTAGAGCAGTTTGTACTAACCTTGAGATATTTTCTTAGAGCTATTGGGATTTCTTTATATTATTCATCATCAATTTTGATCATGTGGTCCACCGAACGATCGTTACTGTCAAATAGGCTTTCTAATGTGATTATCCCTTTTGGGATGTGATTATTTTTCAACTACAGGAAATATTCTTCTTCTTGATCTTCGTCTTTCACATGTTCAATGAAGCAATTCATCTCTTGGACTAGGAAATCCACTATCTTTTCATAATTCTCGAACACTTACCAAAAAATTATCCTTATCTGATACCGAAGGTAGGTATATCAACCTTACTGCCTTAGATCTATATATAATATTTGATAGAGAACAGTAATTAGTGCCTATGGCTACCAGGGTATCAGCATGAGTATTCTGGTCTCTAGGAATGACCTTGATATTCAAAGACTTAAAATATTCTAGCAAATCCCAGACTCGGTTCCTATATGCCCTAAGGTAATGTTGTTTACTTACACATTTTTTAGTGACCTGATTGACCACCAGTTCAAAATCACCAAATATTTGCAGATGTTTGACTCCTAGCTTCTCAGCCTTCCTTAATCTTAAGCACAAAGCTTCAAATTCCATCACATTATTAGTGTAGCTCCAGGTCATCCGATAAGAAAAATTATTTTGATATCCTGTTGGTGTTATTAATACCACTCCTACACCTGCACCATTTTTGCATTTGGCCCCATCAAAATATAGCTTCCACATTTGGTCTGGTTCTTGTGTGGGACTTTTCTTTGATCTCTTATCCTCTATTTTTTGGATAGAATAAGTGCTAATCCTAGTTTCTATCATGGCATTAAAATATCTCAATGAAAATTGATCCTCACTCTAAAGCCCTTCTAGGACCTCCTCCATTAGATCTTCCTCTTCGATAATGATACCCACTGTTTTTACCTGCTGATATTCTTCCTCAAGTCTTTCTATATGAAATGAGGAGGGCTTCTCTGATAATATTTTCACTCTTCTACCTTTGAAAGGAATTTCCATGTGGGAGTAGTCCAATGATAGATATCCTCCTAATTTAGCAGTGAATTCTCTAGAGAGACACATTCTAAAGTAAGGTTCCATGTCTACCACTACAACCTCCTGTATTACAGTGACCTAAGGCAATCTGTGTAAAACCATTGGGTTGTCTTTCATGAATCCTACATTTTTGATTGGAGTTTCATCTAACTATAAAAATCAAGGGTAGATCCTTGTATATTCCATACCCATAACATCACATACTACCTTAGGCATCATAGTTGTAGCAGTAACTAAGTCTATCATGCAATTGTGCACCACCATCCTTCCATTTCTAGATATAGATAAAATTGAGAAGGCCTATTCTTGCCCATCCCCATGATAGGATATTATTGAGCCAAATTTTTCTTAGAGGGTGATTTGTTTTGGACCATTATTAGTTATAGTGCTTCTTGGAGCATATCAATTTGTTCGAGGATTAATAGGGCATCAAACATACTAATATTTGGAGGGATGTTTTTTAATTATTCCACTATATTGAAACCAGGAGAAAATGGTTGCTTCTCTCGGTTCTTTTGGTAGCCTTCATACCTGTTACAATATTCCTGGGTGGCTTTTATCCACTGCCTTTTCATTAGGGAAGGATATTTTAGCCTGTCCCTAGCTTCCTCTTGTGTTGGCATTGCTTTGTGTTAACCCACGTTGGGAAGCATTTTCCTCTTTGGGGTAGTAATTTGTGGGTGGGAATCACCTGGGGGATCTTCCTTTGAACCCCTTCCTTATTTGTCTTATCACCAGACACTTTCAAAGGGTTAAGGTCTTAAGGATCCACCAGTGTTGGTTTATTTCCATACCTAGTAAGTATTGAAACTTGCTCATTCAAAGCCAACGTGCAGTTATGTTCACTTTCTTGGATTATATTGACATGGCCCTTTTGTGTCCGATCCATTATTTCCACTGCTACCTTCTGCATGTAGTGTTGGTGCATCGTGCATGTATTTTTTGCATGTGGGTCATTGCACGTAGAGAATCAGTACTTTTATTGGGAATATGAGGAGGGATATTCTTCTTCATTAGTGAGAATAGTATTCATTCTTTCAATGACTTTATTGGTAGAAGAAACTTGATCTCGAGATATGTATGGGAATCTCCTAGGTTGGAAATTTCTTTGTGCCTCTCTCCTTTTTATGAGAGTCATTTCGTTATTGATATTTTTTAAAAAATTCTAGAAATCCATGTTGAGGTTCTTAATGGAGTTTTGCAAGTCTAACAGGATGAACATCTGAGGATCTAGTTTCGGGAGTGCAGGTGTTGCAAGGGGTGCGGGGAGATTTGGCAATGTGGGTAAAACTGGAAGAGCAGGTGCCAATGATGTAGTATTGCATTATGGTATGCTTACCAGAGGAAGAGTATTCACTTGGTAGGATAGTGTTGAGGGTGCCAATGGTGGTTGGCTTTGGGTAGCTCAGGAAAAAAGGTATAGTGGGATTCAATTAAAGTCATCCAATGACTATTAAGAGCTATTCAGCTTTTATGGCCTCTTGGAAAATTTGAGGGAAATTGAATACATTGGCTTATCTTATCATCAAAATAAAATCTAGGCTAAAATATCTTAGATAATAGTATACGACATGTTCTTTAGTAGTTCTAAGACCATCGGGGACTCTATGCCATGAACGAGTGAATTTGATGTTGAAATCACTTATTTTATCCTAGGGATATTTTTGTATGGTGGTAAACTGAGTTATTGAGAAGAAGGGATCATCCTGCTCATTAAATTTGATAACCAATATCCTAGCCAGGTCAGCCTATGAAGTGATACTTCCATCAGGAAGAGTTTTATACTAGTATAACATTTTACCTTTTAATGAAATAACCAATAACTTTATCATAACATCTTCATCAAAGATGTGTATTGCGGCTAGGGCCACTACATCTTGTTAATGTTCAAACTTCATTGTACCAGTACCATCATAAGTGGGTAGTGCCTTTAGTGCTATAGGGAGGATGGTATTTTGGTCAGTAAGATTAAGTGGACCGGTATTATTCCAGGTGGGGCATCCCAGATTTTGATTCTGGTTTTAATTTTGGGTTATTGCTTATGTAGGGGTAACTAGTTCTTTAGTATCAATATTAGGAGATTTTTTATCTCTTAGAGGTGTGTAAAATGAAATGAGTTTAGGAGATACTGGTGGTCGCTACTTCAGGAAGTTTAGTTCAAATAACTCAATAGGCTCTTCAAAAAAACTAGCCTTGCATCTTATAATCATGAAATATTTCTACTGCAAATTTGATTGGGATTATAATTCAATAGAGTATCTAGGTTATTTTTGGGTAAAGTAATAGAGTAGAGAATCACCTATCCTTATCCTAAAATAAATGTGGGACTCTTTGAGTCCCATCGGGTATACCAAAAACCATTGGTCGGTAATTTGCACCTAATAGAAGGATTGTGCACCCTGTGGACTAGACCAACATTGAAAGGCCAAAGGGTAACGTAGCCCAATAGCCAGTCTTCGGAGAAGGCCTATTCCTCACAACTTCAATAGAGGCTAATAGAATTTAAGTAAATAAAAGAGCAAAGTAAACAAAATAAAATGACAGTGAGTTAAAGTGGGTGGATAAGCCGCATCAAGATATATGTAGGCAGTAACGGGAGGTACACTCACACATACAATCATTTAATAGATCAGTTAATACATTTAAACTAATATCATTTATGTTTAGAACTATTTTTGTAAATTCTAAAGCTGATAAATGAATAGCCAAAATCTATATAATAGAATAACAACTAACTTATTCGCCTATTTTAGCAGAAAAATACAAACACAAAAATACATACATATAATCGAAATGATCCGAAGGTCAAATAATGTCTTGTTTGTATTAATGAACTCCTAGTCTTGCATAAAAATTGTAATAGCTTAGAGATGACCCCCATAATGGGTTACATTTCATATTTTATAGCCAAAATATCTGGCTTTTCTCTTACATTGGGTGAATTCATTAAAGCACATTGTACCCTCTCGATGGTGGGCTATAATTTCTCAGACTTCCTGTTGTAATTGACTGGGCATTTCAAGGAACCCGATACGACTTCGAATGATCTCTATTAAATATCATCTCCTTTGCCTTGCTCTAGCTTGGTTGACATGATTGTACCTGCTTCATTTATGGTGTTGGATATGGTGGTGCATCATTAAATTTACTTACAATATACCTCCCCTTGATTGCAATGTATTGGAGAGGAAGTTTGTCCTCGAGCTTCAACATGGGGTTTCAAAAGATATACTACAATGTATGGAAACTAACATTAAATACGAGTGATAGTGCCTTGAGGCTAGGCTCTGATATCTAGGTTAGAATTAGCTTCAACTAACCCTTACCCCATTTTGATTGTAGCTTACCCTTGGATAGGATATTTTGGAACTATCTGGTGATAGCTCACCTTTATCCTTTGTTGTTATGTCTGGGTATAGCTTTTTGGACTCCTTCTGCCCCTAGGGATATTCAAAATGGATGCCCTACCTAGGGTAGACGTCTTCATGCAAATTCACCCTCAAGATTCCTTTTGACCATCTGCCCATGTTGGGGAAGAACAATTAGGGTGAAGCCACATTTTGTGCTTTTTATAAAATTCTACCCAAATTGGGCAGGCAACATTAGCACTTCTTTTACCTTTATCCTTCCACCAGAACTTGTCGTCATAGCTCGGGTGGTGTTTTTTCGATGGTGGAGCATACCTTTGTGGTGAAAAATTCTGCCCTATCATGGCCCACCCAAGATATGAGCTTCCTCTTTGGTTTGGGTGGAGTTTAACAAAACTGCATATTTCACCTTACAGGTAATTGCAAGCAATAACCAATATGCTTAACCCTATGATTCTAAATTATATGACATGAAATTTACTAAAAATTATAAAATAAAAGAGAGGTAAAATATAAGATAAGAATTATTTTTATAATAAATCCTTCATCCCCAAAAAAATAAATAACAATAATCATAATATTATAGCTTGTGATTATTGATTATGATAAAAATCCAATCATAACCATCATAGTGGTGGCGAATAAACTTTGTGTTTGCATATAATGACTTGTAATATATTATGTTAATACCAATTTGTGTTTGAGATAAAATACAAAAGCAAGTTTTTAGTATCACTCTATTAATTTTAATTTTTATTATACATAATATACAACCTTTAAAGGCTATAAAATTCTAGGAAGAAACATATATAATACCACCAAACACTAATGTAATTGGATTCTCATATGTATTTATTCCTATAGTACCAAGTTATAAAAAGGATATTAGTATAAATGATTATCAACTTCCTAGAGAGATAAATTTGAATTGATAGTAAGTATTTCATTAACAAAGTCTCTTTTCAAACTAAATTTGAATTTATAATTGTATCGCTCCAAATTTTTTGCATCCTTACCCTTCAGGCTATAGGATCCGCGCCCGGAAGGGGGATGTGAAAAGGATGGGACAATACCTCGGATTGAGAGGCCCTTTGAAGGTCCCGCCTCTCGGGGGAGGTGTATAAGGGTGAATTTTTCGATGGATGGTGGGTTCACCAGGAAACTTTTGAATGGCGGTTTCCACGCCTAGGTTGACAGTGAGTTTGATGTGTTCATTTTGTGCTTTAATCATTCAACTCCTAGGTTTGGCCAAATATGAATCTAAACTATTCTATATGCCAATGCTGATTTAAATGACTACAGAAAATAGAAGTGAATGCAAATAATAGAGAATATGCTAACTAGAAGGTGTCATACCTAATTTCGGATTTCCGATGAAGATTCTGAGTCTTGTAGCAGTTCGAGATCGTCTCAATTTGTACGTAATCGTCTGATATTTCTCAGGATCATCCCAAATCATAGAAGGTCATCTGAAATCTGATAGAATCATCTAAAATCTGACGAATTCGTTAGACGAATTTGTCAGAAACCTGCAATCACAAAAAAAGACAAAAAATACCAAATATGCAAATGCAGAAGCAAAGGATAATGGTAGAAATAACAGCAAACATGCCTAAATAATGGATTCCAATAACAAATAAGGAAATGCAGTAGATTTAATGATTGATTTTAATTTTATCATGCGATTATGCTAAATGAGGTGAACTCCAAGATGCAAAAATATAATAATTTAAGACAGTGCAAAAATACAATATGAAAAATGTAGAGAAAGCTAAGAAAATGCAAACTCTAAACTCGGATTGCCCCCAATCTGAACTACAGTCAGGATCGCCTCCAATCGTACGAGATCTTCCCTCGACAAAATCGTATCAGAGATCGTCCACGACGATCCAAGCTAGCTTCGACTGAAAATAGTAGAGTTCCTACAAATAAAAATGCAAAAAAATATCGAATGCAAGCAATAGTGCGAGGGAATAAGGAGCTAACTCTGCAATGAAATCCATCAACTAAGGGGTTGGGGGTTTAGGGAGAATCAGGGTCAAGGAGATTCAGGGGGATAAACTAGAAAAATCCTAGTTTATATAGGATTAGGAAGAGGTTTGGGAGGTTGGGGATCATCCCAATCTGGGAGATCTCCAACAGGGAAATCTCCAACTACGCAGACACGCTTCTACCCAAGTTGGAGAGGCTATTGAAACAGAAGCTAATTATGAAAATTTGGTTTTGGGACGAAATCGTCTGGACGTTCTGTTCCAGACGAATTCGTCAGATCGGGGACGATTTCATCTAATCTACGACGATATCGTCCAACGGTCAAAACAAATCCTAAAAATGGCACGAAAAATGGGGAAAGCGGGTAATAGGCGGTTTAACGGGTAGTTTGGGGTTGAAATTCAAATTTTAATATTTTATCTTTTTACTAAGGTTTTAACGGTGCCAATTTTAGGGTGCTACATTTTGCCCCCTCTTTAGCGAATTTTTCGAAGAAAATGCGTTAAAGACGAGTTTTTCCCATTTTACAAGAAAGCAAAAATATATTCAATTTTTTAGACGACGATTCTTGGTCGAATCGTACGAATGCTGACTATGGTGCCCCCTCCGTGTTTTTACCCAAATCGAACGTTTGAGGTAAAAACGCGAAAAAGCAAAAATTTAAAATGTTGATTTTTAAATAAAACTAAAGAAAATAGGGAAAACCCTAATTCATTTTTACTATTCACTTTTACTATTCCAGAGCTCTGTAGAGAAGAAAAATGGTGGAGACAACGCACAAAGCGACAGAGGTCCGACGCGGGCTACGGGTAAGGATCTAATCCTAGTAGATTAGGTTTGATTTAACTTTGTGCAAGTTTTTTGATTTAAATTTGATTGTTTG
Organism: Wollemia nobilis; assembly: GCA_028583015.1. NCBI lineage: Eukaryota > Viridiplantae > Streptophyta > Pinopsida > Araucariales > Araucariaceae > Wollemia > Wollemia nobilis. The sequence continues at coordinate 5,873,430 of JAQPPZ010003614.1, read as the reverse complement.
GGGCATCGCGGCCGTTTTTAGGCCGTCGACATCGTCGGGACAAAATCGTCCCTAGATCGTCGATTTCGTCTGATGGCAAAATCGGCGAATTAGGGGCGATTTCGTCCAACAAGGGGCGATTCCCAAGTTGCAAAATCGAAGACGATTTCATCCTCACAAAGGACGATTTTTCCCAATTGTGGACGATATCATTTTAAACTTGATTTTAAGTTGTTTAATTTGATGTTAATGATTGGTTTATTAATGATTTTGTTGTTTTATTGTTTATTTTGCAGAAGGGGTTACTAAAGAGCCGAGAATGGAAATATGGTGGGCTAAGAGATGACATAGCCACGCTCGACCAGGCAGAGCATGACCGACTAGGATAGGTCGATCTATAGCATGGTACCGACTGACATGGGGCTACTGACAGCCCTAGCAGAGAGGTGGTATCCGGGGTCGTCCTGCTTTTGGCTACCGACAGGGGAGATGGCTCCCACTCTAGAGGACGTATGGAGGATCATGAGGATCCCCATATAGGGACGGCTGATGATGCCTGTGGCCAATCAAGGCCAAGGCGATGATGAGGCTCACTAGAGACCCGAGCTTCGCCCTGGAGAAGGGCAGAGTGAACATCGAGTCTCTACGACAGATGCCTGGGGCATCTAGGCTGACTCAGGTTTTGGCAGGAGTTGTCGATGGCTTACTACTGTGCCACCAAAGTGGGTGCAGACTACCGTGGGTGCTCTCAGACATAGTCTGCGACATGAGAGACCACGGGTATAGATTTGCATGGGGTAGCTTTGTACTTTGCCGCTTGTATAGGATCCTGCATGGGGTCGTATACAAGGGAGGTCGATGTTTGGTCTTGACATCGTTGCTACTGTAGGTTTGGTGCTGGGAGCACATTGCGGTGCGAAGGCCGGTAGGGCTCCCATTGATAGGGGTTGACGGGAGAGGCCCCAGGTTTTCTATTGGTGGCTACAAAGAGGGTCACAACGGCGGATAGATCTACCGATGTCACGGAGGTTGCTAGACGACCTCATCCCGGACCAGATCACCTAGAGGTCGTGGCGAGAGCACCCCGGGTGGGCAGAGGATGGGCAGGAGCTGGCTCGCATCAGGTGAGTCTGCTGGCTAAGGATGGAGCGAGGAGAGGTAGAGCTCCATCGCTACGATCGAGTACTATGATAGTTCGGTCTACAGTAGGGGATCCCTTCTCTCAGGGATTACGAGTACTCCCGGACTATTCGGGATAGTACTACGTTGAGCGGGGCTCCAGATATGCAGCGATTCTGGAGTCAGGACGTGGACGATGCCCCCATCCAGCCAGTGGATGGTGACGACGTCGGGGTTGCGGACGGCTACGATGCCTGGTATGCAGGCATCCGCCCTCCTTGGATGACGAGGGCGCAGGGTCCAGTGCACGCTGTGGTGCACCAGATGGGGAGGCGATGGCAAGGTGCTATTGAGGCAACACGGGGTCATGGGGGGAGAGAGCAACGATGGATCCCATAGGAGAGACGCTAGAGGATGGCACGGGCTCCATAGAGGCCATGGGAGACAGGGCGGAGGGAGGAGAGGCTCCCTTCGTAGCAGGGGGAGAGACCACCATCACCTGATAAGGGCAAGGGTGTTGACACAGGGGAGAGCAATGAGACAACGACTCTCCGGGCTGAGGCTGCCCACCTTCGAGCTCAGGTGCAGTCACTGCAGGACGAGGCCACTCAGCTGAGGATGCAAGTACGGACACTACAGGATGAGACGACATGGCTCAGGGTGCGGAGCGGAGGAGCGAGCAGGGATGATCTAGTGCGGTCGATGATGCAGACTACATTCTACTAGGGGGTATACTTCCAGCTGGTTCCAGAGGGCCAGAGGGTACAACTGTCGACCAACATTGCAGAACCAGTCAGACTGGGATCGACGAGGACATCCTCCCGATCGACGACGAGGACCCGAGATACATCCCGGACCTCTATGGGACCACCTCCTCCACGTCAGGGTGGGGGAGGAGATGAGGCTGAGAGCTCGAGGGCTTCTCGAGGCTAGGTGTCTATGGACTATAGATTTTGTAGATATTTTTGAGAGGATTGAGTATGCCAGGGTATAGATTGTGGCATACCAATCCAGTTTTGATATGATGTATATAATTTTTTGATATATATATATATATATATAATGTTTTTGATGATATGACTTGTTCATATGTTTTTATGATGCTTTAATGTTTGAATTGTTTGCTTATTTGATTGAGGATTCATGTAATTATGTCGTGTTGAAATATTATAATTTGATGTCATGCTGTAAGATTTTAAATGAAATAATCTGATGTAAACAATTGGTTGTTGTGGTGTGATTTGATTGAAAAATAAAGAGACTGCTAACAATAATTTCAAAGGACATTGTCATTGTTATAGACCATTTCATGGAGTCGCCGCTCACTCGGTCGTCAAGCTAATCCTAGTATAGAAATATTGTTAAAAGTAAAAGAGTGCTTAAGAGACTTGTCTTAAGACTTTGTGTTGTGATGATGGAGATAATGATGGTTTGATGATTTGTTTTCAGATTTTCATAAAAATAGTATGCATGAGATACGTAAAAGAAATATGATTTTGCTAGGCATAAATTCCTAAGTGTGATAAAATTTTGAACAATTCCTTAGAAATTATACCATGGTTGCAAAATTGAATTTTGACATAATGACATGAAATAGAATAAGTGTTCGTTCGTTTTTAAAGCATAATTGTGTAACATAATGATGCAAGTCATATGTTTTGATGAATTTGTTTTAAAATAAATGGAAAATAAAATTAGAACAATGGTTTGCGCTAGGCATAGAATTATAGGTATAGACTTATACCATCATCGCGAAATCCAAAGAAGAAAATAGATTGTTGGTTTTATTGCAAGATTAATTTTTGACTTTTGATAAACAAAAAATAATAATATGAAAATTTTGTTTGAAATTATTTTTGAGATTTTGTGAGAAGATGTATGTAATTGCTTTTATACAAAACAAAAATTCTGAAATAAAAGGATAAAATTATTCCGAAAAGAGTTACAGAAATATTTTAAATTATCTCAAAGAGAAATGTAGATTTATAAGGAATCCTCATGTGCAAATGTGAGTTCATTACCAATCTTGATTTATCATAATGATACAAAATCTCTCAAATACAAATGTGTGTGCAATTGTATTGTTCATTCACCAATTTTGAGCAAGATAATTTGATACAAGTAATTTGCCTTAACCAAATGAATGTTCGTTGACCATGATTTATATGCATGTAACCATACCAGACTACTATGTAAGTTAGGTTATCAAGAGCTAGCTAATCCATAAGCTGACATAGGTCTGTACAAAAGAAGGTCGCTAATGTGACAGACATATCACCACGCTAGGGATTACCCAAGGCCAAGCGGGTTGGGCACAAACCACCTGTTATGGGGCTTACCTCACGGTTTTTGAATAATTGAGAATTCCGGGGATTCAAGCTCATTCACCCTTCTTTTCTTTTCAAGGGGTAGGGAAAGGATTTTATTGCATTTTGCTTTTGCTTTTCTCTTTTGCTTCTTTTTATTTTTTTGTATTTTTGCTTGATATTTGAGATAATGCTGAAATATTGTTGTGATGATACAAAATAACCTTTTTCTTTTTCTCTTTTTCTTGAACTTTTCTTTTTCTTCCTATGCTAGGGATACTTGCTCGGATTAGTCTGTAGAGCAAGGGATTTTTATTCCGGGTAGGGGTGAGCTTGTCCTTTTGTCAATTCTCAAAGATTCTAGACCATGTGCATGATAGGATAGCAGGGGAAACTTTTCGCTCAGGAAACCATTTCTACTATGTAGCATCATATCGAATTTGCAATGAAATCATTTTAATGTGAAAAGATATACTTGGTTCAAGTAAATAACAAGATCAGTTCTCTATGCTCAAAACTTTATTTAATGCCAATGTGGACTTTGATATAAGAGAGATTAATAATCATACCAAATAAAATCAAGATATTTATTCATGTGAGTGTGAAAGTGTGGGATTCCAAATAAATGCTAATTTATCCAAAATAATTGAAAATATAACTGCAATACTCCAAGAATTGACAGGTATGAAAATAAAAGATGTTTTTGAAGATTTTGATGATTTTGATGTTTTTATATTTTGATTTTGATTTATGATGGAATTGGTGGTATATACAAGATGATCTATATACACTATACAAGGTTATTTGAGTATAGCATGTCTAAGGTTGCTTCAAAATCAAAGGAGGTTTTGAAGGATAATTTGGTTGTGGTGAAGGTAAGAACAAAAGGTGATGAATAAAAGGTAGCGATAACAAAAGCTTTGTTATAATGTAGAATAATGTAGCAAAATATTTGACTTTTATATGTGTAAAATTGATCATGTTACAAAATAAAATGTCAGAAGGATAAGAAGGTTCTTCATTCTTATCACTATCTTCCAAGTCTTGATAAGATGGAGGGAGCATATGTGAAAGATATGCATGGGTGTTATTTGGTAAACAAGGATGATCATATATGGATGAAGAAAAGTGATGGATAGAAGATAATTGTGACAATGGAGAATGTATAGAACTTGATGTTTCAACCGTTAAATATTCTTCAAATGGTGTTGGGTCACCATGTATGGTAACAATTTTATTTGCAAGTTCAAACTTCAAACATTGGTGAAGAGTGGAAGGGACAACCCTCATCGTATGAATCCAAGGACTTCTAAGAAGTAGGTTGTAAGGTGAAGGGCAATATGCTACATAAAACAAAGTATCCAGGATCTTGGATCCAATATTAAGGGGAAGAATTATAGTACCTTGAGCTTCTTGAATTTCATTGTTAAAATATTTTATAATAACATTTGATTCATTAAGATCTTCTTCCTTTAATTTGAGTTTTTGGAATAATTGATAAGTGCATAAATTAAGAGAGGAGCCATTATCTACCATGATAGTTTTAACAGGTGTTTCTTTACTAGATCCTGTAATGTAAAGATAGGAGTCTTCTTGTGGAGTAGAGGAAGGAATCTCCTCATCATAGAATGAAATATGGTTAACCTCAAGAGGGCTTACACCATTAATTATGTTCTTAGGGAAAATATCATGAGGAACAAATTGTTGGCTAGGTATCTTGAACAAAGTTTCCTTATGAGAACTTTGTAATACTTCTAAAAGGGATATCTTTGCTTGAGGATTAATCACTTGTTGTTGGCTATCAAAGTGGATTTCAGATTGAGATTTTGATTCTAAAGATGAGCTTTCTATGCTTACATTCCATTTTGGATCATTCTCTAGAGCCAAAGATAGTTTTGAAGGTTGGTCAAATGAGGAATCCATATCTTGAATATCGGATTGAGTTGATTGAACTTGAGGTTGCTCATTTGTAGTTTCTATTACAATATTAGTAATATCATCATGATGGGACACATTAACATGCAATATTTGATTGGTTTCCTGTTGTTGATAATTGAATAGGGGTTCTTGGGAGATCCCCATGTCTTGATTGATTATTGGTATTTGTTGTGTAGGAGTTTGATTGTTTAATGGAGATTTATAATCGAGTTATAGATTGTAATTCCTTTATATTAAAAAGACCCTCATCAATCAAATCTTGAATTGCACATCTTAAATATTTACAATTTTGTGTCATATGTCCATCTACTCTATGATATTCACAATGTAGCTCGGGTTTAAACCAATCTGTTGTGGTATCAAGTTGTCTTATGGAAGGGAGTTCAATCTTATTTGTATCAAGTAAATGCTTGAGAATTATATCCATTGGTTGATTGAGCTTTGTAAATGTACGTGATGAAGGTTTTCGAGAGGTTTTTGATATGTGCCTTAGGAGTTCAGTCATAAAAGGACCTAATGGTTTCTTACCTCTCTTTTCTTTGTTATGGGTAGAATGATGATAGGAAGATTGTGAAGTATGATGTGAGTGCATGGTAGGATTGGAAGAATAAGTATTTTCTTGTTGAAATGGATGTGTTGTATTGAAAGAAGAATATTGAAAGGATGGAGGAGGATTGTATGTGGATTGATAGACATAATATGGATATATGGGAGAATAGATAATATCGTTATGAAGAGGATTGGAAAAGGGATTGTCCTGTTGGGTTAAGGATGAAAAATGAGAAAAGTGTGATGGAGGTGATGTTGAATAGGGATGAGGTTGGTCATAATCAACAAATGTATTTGGCTGAATTCTTCCAACATTACTGATGGGCTCATATTGATTTGAGTAAAAACTCATGGTTTCTTTAGTACTTCTAAAAGTAATATTTAATATCTACTATTTAGAATTGAATCTAAAACATACAAACTTGAAATGATGATTTTTTGTTTTTTTTTTCTTGTATACATATATATATATTTTTGATTTTTTATATTTTTGAATAAAAAATATGCCTATGTTATTCACGTCGGGTTCACCAAAATGTATCGCTCCAAATTTTTCGCATCCTTACCTTCAGGCTATAGGATCCACGCCCGGAAGGGGGATGCGAAAAGGATGGGACAATACCTCGGACTGAGAGGCCCTTTGAAGGTCCCGCCTCTCGGGGGAGGTGTATAAGGGTGAATTTTTCGATGGATGGTGGGTTCACCAGGAAAATTTTGAATGGCAGTTTCCACGCCTAGGTTGACAGTGAGTTTGATGTGTTTATTTTTATGCTTTAATCATTCAACTCCTAGGTTTGGCCAAATATGAATCTAAACTATTCTATATGCCAATGCTGATTTAAATGAATACAAAAAATAGAAGTGAATGCAAATAATAGAGAATATGCTAACTAGAAGGTGTCATACCTAATTTCGGATGTCTGATGAAGATTCTGAGTCTTGTAGCAGTTCAGATCGCCTCAATTTGTACGTAATCATCTGATATTTCATAGGATCATCCCAAATCATAGAAGGTCATCTGAAATCAGACAGAATCATCTAAAATCTGATGAATTCATCAGACGAATTCGTCAGAAACCTGCAATCACAAAAATAGATGCAAAATACCAAATATGCAAATGCAGAAGCAAAGGATAATGGTAGAAATAACAGCAAACATGCCTTAAATAATAGATTTCAATAACAAATAAGGAAATGCAGTAGATTTAATGATTGATCTTAATTTTATCATGCGATTATGCTAAATGAGGTGAACTCCAAGATGCAAAAACGGTAATAACTTAAGACAGTGCAAAAATACAATATGAAAAATGTAGAGAAAGCTAAGAAAATGCAAACTCTAAACTCATACTGCCCCCAATCTGGACTACAGTCAGGATCACCTCCAATCGTACGAGATCATTCGAAATCGTCCGAGATCGTCCGCGACGATCCAAGCTAGCTTCGACTAAAAAATAGTAGAGTTCCTGCAAGAAAATGCAAAAAAATACCGAATGCAAGCAATAGTGCGAGGGAATAAGGAGCTAACTCTGCAATGAAATCCGTCAACTAAGGGGTTGGGGGTTCAAGGAGAATCAAGGTCAAGGAGAGTCAGGGGGATAAACTAGAAAAATCCTAGTTTATATAGGATTAGGAAGAGGTTAGGAGGTTGGGGATCATCCCAATCTGGGAGATCTCCAACAGGGAAATCTCCAACTACGCAGACACGCTTCTGCCCGAGTTGGAGAGGCTGTTGAAACATAAGCTAATTATGAAAATTTGGTTTTGGGACGAAATCGTCTGGACGTTCTGTTCCAGACGAATTCGTCAGATCGGGGACGATTTCGTCTAATCTGCGATGATATCGTCCAACGGTCAAAACAAATCCTAAAAATGGCATGAAAAACGGGGAAAGCGGGTAATAGGCGGTTTAACGGGCAGTTTGGGGTTGAAATTCAAATTTTTATATTTTATCTTTTTACTAAGGTTTTAACCGTGCCAATTTTAGGGTGCTACAATAATTAGAAAATTTAAGATCAATGGTGATATTTATAAAAAAATTTACTAAAATGATAATTCAAACCATACAAATTTAGAGAGTAATGGAAGTCAATTCAACTAATAATAACATAAGAATTAAATTATTATAATTAATGTTATCCAATTACATGTCTACCTTAGGGCTACAAACCAAGTCATCAATGATAAAAAATCCAAAGTGGTCTTTTTCAATCTTGATCAAAGGCTTGAGGACATAATTTTAGAGATCTTGGGATTCACAAGGACTTATCTCCCAGTGGTTTACTTGGGGTCCCTTTGCATTTTAAAAAACTAAAAATAGATATCTGGAGGAATATTTTAGATTGTATCAAGGACAAAATTAATCATTGGTCTCATAAATGGTTAAGCTATGGGGGTTTTTACAGTCAGTAATTCAGGCCATGCCAATTTATAAATTTTCTATCCTTGCTGCCCCACATAACATATGGAAATAGTTGGACAAGATGGCTAGAAATTTTTTATGGGAAGGAGTAAAAGGAGAGAGGAAATGGGCCTTAGTAGGTTGGGAGAAAGTAAGCCAGCCCAAGGTAAAATGAGGTTTGATACTAAGAAGATCACAGTTAAAAAATAAATCTTTGGCTAGAAAGCTTTACTGGAGGTGGATTTCCCAAACAACTTCTTTATTCAGTAGAATCTTAACTAGTAAATATTTGGTACATGTAAACCCAAGTGAGGTGGGTTGTTTCCCTTTGGATGGTAATGGATCTTTACTATAGCAGGCTCTCAAGTTAGGATCTTAGGTAGTAAAATATGGATTATTTTGGAAAGTGGGGAGAGGGGAGAAGGCATGATTTTGGACATATTCATCCGATCAATACCCACCTATCATTGTTGAATTTCCTGAACTACAACCAATAAAAACAACCATATAAACCAGGGGGTGCATCCAAATTGAAAGTTATTTCAACACTAGTCAGCTAGGGTATTATAAGTTTAACCAGTTTAAGAAGTTGTATGAGTGGCCAATTTCAATCCCTCTGGATTTGACACCCATCATGACTAAAATCTTGGCAAAAATATTTCTCACAGGTAGAGATGAGGAGGATGAATTATCTTGGGGCTATGGGAGCCTTGGTGTCTACACAGTGAAGTATGAATATGATAAGATCCTTCCAGAGCCTCCTCCTCATACATATCAGGTTGAGGATTGGAGAAATATTTGGTAGTCCAAGGGTTGGCCAAAAGTAAACTTTTTTTCCTGGCAGTTCATGCATAATGGAATTCTTACTTTTGATAATCTCAAATGTAGGGGAATAATTGGTCCATATCAATGTGTTTTATGCTACAAGAGTGAGGAAACAACTGACCACTTGATGTTTGAGTGCCCATTCATGCACCAGATCTAGGAGAGATGGTTTTTATATTATAAAATTCAAGTTAATGGTGATTTGAATTGGATTAATATTTGGGAAAGATGGAAGAGGGGTATATTTAAATCTAAAGCTCTTTGTATTGGTTTGGAGCTTGGATTAAACTTCATTTTGTGGCAAGTGTGGTTGGAGAGAAATGCCAAAAATTTTAGAGACAATTTTTCTTCTTTAGATGGAGTTTGGCAGGTCATTTGGAGCAAAGTCACAGAAACTGTGGCAGTTTATGCTAAAGAGGAAAATCATGTTGTTATTGGGGCAATGTAGAAGGAAGTTGAAGTGCAAGAGGGGAAGGATAGAGCTAGTTGGAAACCACCCCTAAAATTTTGGATTAAAATTAATACTTATGGAGCTACAAAAAGGTAATTTAGGTAGAGCTCGAATTGAAGTGGTTGTCAAAATCATGTTGGAAGAGTGCTCTATTGGGAACTGCAAGGCTTGGGAAGAGCCACAAATAATGAAGCAGAAGCATTAGCTATCAAATCTGCTTCCATTTTGGTAGTAAAACAAGGTCACAGGAGGATAATCCTAGAATTAGATTCTCAAATAATGGTTGGAGCTCTAGATTGCATGAGAAAATTTGATTTGAAAACATGGAGGTTGAGGATTCTTTTCACTCAAATTAAGGAATTATGGAGGGAATTAGATGATGTGATTCCAGTTTATGTGAGTAGAGATCTAAATAAAGTGGCAAACTTCCTGGCTAATATGGGTACTGAGAAGGAGGTAGGGGTTCAGTGGCACAGTGACATGGCTATTGATGATGAGATGATTAGGCAGGTTGGTGAGAAAATCTAGTGCTTAGCTAATTTGGATAACCATTCCAAAAATACTGATTAGGAGATTTTTTCTTCAATGTAGATCTTCTTTTATAGTTGTAGACAAGTGAAAAATCATTGTAGAAATATATTTTAAGAGATTTGTCTCCAATGCAAATCTTCTTTTACTATTGTAAACATGTATTCTCTTTGGCTAAGGCTAGGAAAAGTCTCATCCCAACTTGTAAATGATCTTTGTTTTAATACAAGTTTTTTCAAATTATTTTTCAAAAAAAAAACTAAAATTGATTAGGATTATTAAGTTGGAATTAGAAAATCTAAGATTTATCTTAAAGATTAATTCATCTAATAATTTTAGTCAATGGCTATGGTCAAGCAAATTGTTATATTATAGTATGTGATACAATTTCATTAGATATTTGCATTCATAAGTATCAATCAAGGTTGGTAAAATTTTTAAGATACTAATAAAATGAATGTGGTGAGAGTTGGTAAAACACCAAAGTTTAGTGATTAAATACTGTAGCAAAATATATTTGAAAATATGTTAAGCAAAAATAAAATAATTATTAAACAAAATATTTTTCAATTCATAATATAAAATTTATATATAATAATTAAATGATATGAATTACTTTTTTTTAATACACACAATGCACATTATTTTACACATGCATGTCATGGTGGTTGGGTTAATATTGGGGAGTGGTTTTTTACCTTATCACTTCCTCTAATTCCCAAAGCAATAGGGTTGAATATCAATGGAATGCTTAAATTTATCTAAAAATAGTTAATGATTTGTAACACTCTGCTAGAGTTTTAGTATTGGTATTGCTAAAGTTTTGTAATTATGGTTGAAATATATTTTATGCAAACATGTTAACTCACCCTTATAATATTATTTACTTGATTAAAAAATGACATGAATTAAAAGTATTAGATGTATAGAATTTTAATTTTAAAAATCATTATATCAATATGTGATTTTTTGGTCCCCAAGGGCTAGGTGGATTGGTAATTATCTGTCTAGACTAGACAGGCACTTACCAAGAAGCGATCTAAGGTCAAACTTCATACATGCAGTTACCAAGAAGATACCTAGGTTCAATCCTCGGAGGCATGCTTGTTGTAAAGGTAGTAGTCTAATATGAATCCTCTGAGTGCATGCCAAACCGATGATGATGGTATGAATCTCGGGCAACTAGTGGTCCCTTTCATGTGGGGTAAATAATAACGAGGTGGTATAAGCTTGTTGGGATTAGTCCTTTTGGTTTGAACCCTACACTTGTTAGTTATTAAAAATAGTGTGGATGTAACCAACTTTCCTATGTATCAAAAAAATAAATATGTGATTTGTTGAAATAATATTTTTTCTACTAATTTATGGTACTCTTATATTCTCTTTTTTCATATTATCCTTATGACCTAGTCCTATGCTGCAAGATTCTTCCATATTGTATCTATTTTACTTATAAATATGAATATGTATGCATGCGTGCTCCTGTATGCATTCATACACATATATTTATCTAACATCAAAGGTTTAGGTTTGAGTTTGAATTTGACAAGGTTAAAATTTGAAATATATTCGACAAGAAAAAAAATAGAAATGAAATTTAACATTAAATTCTCTAATTTATTTTCTTATGATTTTAAATGTATATATGTGTAGGTGTAAAAGTTGTAGAAATATAATTAACTTTAGAAATTTGAATAGAGTTCCAAGGTTCAAATCCTATGGAGCTTAAGGTTGTACACCATTCTTTTCTAGCTAAAGTATGGTTGGATAACCATATATTCGATAATACAATCACAATGTAACCAAAATAGATTATTTTCATAATCCACTTGTTATCCTATTCTCTTAATTTAGATTTACTTTTAATAAATTTTAGCAAAGGTTTTGATATATCCATAACTGCACATATTGGAGTATGCTCTTAAATATAGGTCATCACCCTTAGGCTATCCCTAATTTTTTAATTGGATAATATGATGAAGAATATTATTTTAAAAGAATATTCATGGAACAATTTTAATTCAATCCCCACTTTCAATTAGAGTATTTTTAAATATCGAAACAAACTAGTCGATATTTGAAATGTATATATTAACTCTTTACTTTTAATAATACTATATCATGTTCAACCATTTCATCCTTAATAACCACTTTTAGTTCTTTCACCTTAGAAAGACTTCCTTCTTATATGCTTTCAAAAGTTCTTCAATATTGACACAAATTTCCAACACTGCATAGCGTAGCATTTGTTGTTTGGAGAAAGATTGCCAAAAATACTCTTTCTCTTATCCCAACTCAAATCATTCAAAATTTTATGTAGGCCATTCTTACTTCTAATTTTTCTTTTTTACACAAAAGAATTGATAACTTCCCTTCGTTTTCTACTACCAAACCTGGGTTCAAATCCTTGAAGTTGCCTTTATAACCCCTACCTTCCCTCATTATTAGAAAAATGGTGTGAGGGAGACCATCAATGGCTCAATATTGAAATTATCATCATTGAAGTGGTGTGTACTCGTCCTAAATAACTTTCCTTCTATGCTAACTAACTTGTCCTTATAAAAATTATTTATTTATACAAATTTTTAAAGGTTTGAAACAAACAAAAATGTAGGTCAATGACTCCTCATTATTAGCAACCCGGTGTGAGGGAGACCATCAAAGACTCAATATTGAAATTTTCATCATTGAGTTGGATTGCACTCATCCTAAATAACTTTCCTTCCATGCTAACTAAATTTTCCTTATAAAAATTATTTATTTTTACAAATTTTTAAAGGTTTGAAATAAGCAAAAATGGAGGTTAGTGACTCCTCTAACATAGATAAAATTATTAGTAAAAAATATTAATTTTTGACCTATAGAATTAAAACCTTTTAGAATCAGAATGTGCGAGGGGGTGGGAGTGTGGTGGCTATGTATTAAATTCCCTATTGATAAGCATAGCTCTTAGATTTACAAGAGTTCATGGTTGGGGAAGACTACTCAGCCTATGCATTTGTCATAGGGGCTTCTCACACTAACCAAATCTAAATCATTGAGTTGGTGTGCACTCATCTTAATAACGTTCCTTTCATGCTAACTAATTTTTTCTTATAAAAGTTATTTATTTTTATAAATTTTTAAAGGTTTAAAACAAGAAAAATGGAGGTTAGTGACTCCTCTAACATAGATAATATTATTAGTGAAAAAATATTAATTTTTGACCTATAGAATTAAAACCTTTTAGAATGGATGAATGTGTGAGGGGTGGGTGTGTGGTGTCTATGTGTTAAATTCCCTATTGATAAGCATAGCTCTTAATATTATGAGAGATAATGGTTGGGGGAGACTGCTCAACCTATGAGTTGGTTGTAGGGGCTTCTCACACTAACCAAATCTAAAAAAAACTTATATGTGAACCAATTATATAATTTTATTATCCAAGGGAGACAGTGGAATCGTTTGGGATTTGGCTCTTATTTGGGAAGTCCAAAATTCAAACCGTGGCATGTGTGTGGTTGTGTTAATTTCCTTTTTGATAAGCTCAGTTCTCCCCTTATAAGAGGTCATGGTAGGATGGGTATGTCCAACCCTGGCATGGCATGTATGTGTGGTTCTGTAAATTTTTCTATTGATAAACTCATCTCTTCCCTTATGAGAGGTCATGGTAGGATGGGTATGCCCAACCTTGAGTATCTAACATAGGGGTTTATCACATTAACCAAATCCTTTAAAAATATATATATAATTTTATTATTTTAAAAAAGATAATTAATAACATAAGAAAATGATATTAAATATCTTTTTTTAGAATAATAAATTTATATATTCAATTCATACTAACCAAATTATATATATATATATATATATATATATATATATATATATATATATATATATATATATATAAATTTTATTATTTTAAACAATAATAACATTTTATTATTTAAGAAAATGTTATTGAATATCTTTGTTTAGAATAATAAAACTATATAATTGATTTGTAAATAAGGTTTTAAATCCAGAGGTCAATTTAAAAAAAAAAATAGTGGTTGACAAATTAGGAAGGTGTCTAAGGATAGAACTTAACCTAATAGAAATAGTTAGTGATTTAAATAATAGTGATTGAAGGAAGGTATCTTAGGATAGAACTTAACCTGATAGAGATAGTTTGTAGGTCATTATGGAAGCTTTAAGAAATTCCATAGAGGCATTTGAAAATTTTAATTTCATATTTTCTTAATACAATATTGCAACGATTTTATTTTCTAATAAAATAATGTATTTTAAAGTAAATCAAATGACATTATTTCAATAAATTATATTTTTCAACATTCAAGAAGGAAACTTAGGTTTAAATATTCAAAAAAAAAATATATATATATATATATATATATATATATATATAGTCCATGGAGAAGCTTTAAGAAATTCCATAGAGGCATTTGAAAAAATTAATTTCATATTTTCTTAATACAATATTGCAGTAATTTTAGAAAAAAATATTTTCTAATAAAATAATGTATTTTAAAGTAAATCAAATGACATTATCTCAATAAATTATATTTTTCAAAATTCAAGGAGGAAACTTAGGTTTAAATCTTCAAAATATATATATATATATATATATATATATATATATATATATATATATATATATATATATATATATATATATATATATATATATATATATATAGATGGAGTCCATGGAGAAGCTTTAAGAAATTCCATAGAAGTATTTGAAATTTTTAATTTCATATTTTCTTAATACAATATTGCAATAAATATTTTTTAATTAATAATGTATTTTAAAGTAAATCAAATGACATTATCTCAATAAATTATATTTTTCAACATTTAAAAAGGAAACTTAGGTTTAAATCTTCAAAAAAAAAATATATATATATATATATATATATATATATATATATATATATATATGGAGTCCATGGAGACAACCCAACCGTCCGAGGTGGATTCCATGGAGACAGTGCAACCGCCCAAGCTTTTGGCTCTTCTACGTGAGGTCCAAGGGCATGGACGAATGTGTGAGGGGTGAGTGTGTGGTGGTTGTGTGTTAAATTCTCTATTGATAAACATAACTCTTGGCTTTACGAGGAGTCATGATTATATATATATATATATATATATATATATATATTAAATTCTCTATTGATAAACATAGCTCTCGATTTTACGAGGAGTCATGGTTATATATATATATATATATATATATATATATATATATATATATATATATATATATATATATATATATATATATATATATATATATATATATATGGAGTCCATGGAGACAACACAAGCTGTCCGAGGTGGATTCCATGGAGACAATGCAATCGTCCGAGCTTTTGGCTCTTCTACGTGAGGTCCAAGGGCATGGATGAATGTCTGAGGGGTGAGTGTGTGGTGGTTGTGTGTTAAATTCTCTATTGATAAATATATATATATATATATATATATAAGATAGATAGATGGAATCCATGGAGACAGCGCAAGAATCGTCCGAGGAGGATTCCATGGAGACAATGCAACCGTCCGAGATTTTGGCTCTTCTACATGAGGTCCAAGGGCATGGGTGAATGTGTGAGGGGTGAGTGTGTGGTGGTTGTGTGTTAAATTATCTATTGATAAACATAGCTCTTAGCTTTATGAGGAGTCATGGTTGAGAAGTTTCTCACACTAACCACATAAATAAAAATAATTATTAATATAAATAAATAAATAATATATATATAGATAGATAGATAGATGTGGACCCTATTTTAATCCCCATAATTCATTAAACATTAAAAATATTAAAATTTAAAATTAAAATTAATTATACATTAATTTACATATAACTGTTTTATTTTCAACCAATGAACAATTATATTTTTTTTTTTAAGATATAGGGGTTTTGACCAGGAATCCTCCAACCTGTTACAACAACTCCACCAAGGAGACACACACCCACCCCCCTCACACTCTCACCCACACTACGGTTTGAACCTTGGATCTCCCGAAGAAAAGCCAAAGCCCAAACCGTTGCGTCGCACCCAAGGTGCACAATTATATTTTTAAAAGAGTTTATTTTTGTTTTCTTAACATACAAAATTTCTTAAAAACCAAGCTTCATATTAAAAATTTTAAACGCCTAAAATTAAAAATAAAGACCATAAAAAAGAAACCCACCTGGTTGAAAAAATTTGTTTTGCTAGGGTTTGATGCAAGACTAGCTGTGCATTTTTTGTAAGGGTTTCAGTGGAAAAATCTTGTTTGCTGCATTAACACCACCTCAGAGGCGGTGTTAATTCACCCTTTTTAATGGCTGTCGCTCATGCAGTCAGTTCCCTTAGTCTAAGTCTTCTGGAGAGCTCAATGGTACCGGGGAAGCACCGTGCAAGTTCATTCTGACAATGTATCACAAGGTAAAGTCCCTGTCCCTGAAGCTGTTATTCCTTTGCATGAATTTCATACGACTTGTGAATGGTTTGAGAGTCATACCCTGGTGGGTTATTTTCTGGGTCGTATCCCATATGATACCCTTATTCATTCATGGGTCCAACAAGTTTGGGGCCCATATGGAGTCAAAGTGGAGAATGTACAAAACCTTACAAAAGGGTATTTCCTTTTTCACTTTTCAGATCCAGCTCAAGCACTGAAGGTTCTATCTAGGGGTCCATGGATTGTCCGTAATTATCTATTGATTTTGTAACCCTACTCTCAAAATTTCCAAATCAATGATCAAGCTACACTAAAAGTCCCGGTGTGTGTTGAATTCCCTGGTCTTCCTGTTCCTCTTTGGGGTTTTTTACAGACTTTAGTTGCCCCCTTAGGTAAGTTTGTTTTCCTTGAGCCAGAAAAGTTTTTCTCCACTTGACCCACTAGAAGGGTTTGTATCAAAGTTGACCTTACTAAGGATTTGCAGGAGTTTATTGATATTAAAATCGGAGACCAATCCATAAGGCAAAGAGTTGCCTATATCAATTTACCCAATACCTGTTATCAGTGTCAATCTATAGCTTACAAAATTTGGGAGTGCCCTTTGATGGAATGGAAATATAAGACAAATCCCTCGCCCACTCCTATGGCTCCTGCTAATGACTCGCGGGGAAACACTAAAGAATGGACTACTGTCTCTAGCAAGAAATCTCGTGGTACTAAGCAACAAGAAGCTTCAATTTCTGCTGCACAACCTGCCCCTTCTCCTTCTCAAGACATGCAAGCTTCTGCTGAAGTTGTTCAGAATCCTATTGATACGGCCCCTCCGGTTGTTGACATGCAACCCCCAGTTCCACCAGTGTCTCAACTTATTTGGTCGGGCCCTTCTTTGGCCTCAGTGGTGGCAGCTCCAGATAATTCTTCAGTGGAGGAGGGTCAGACCTTGAAGTTCCATCGCTCTCGTAGCCCTATTCGAAATGATAAATGTCGACAACTAAATAGTGATGCTTTCCATGTGACCTCCAACTATTTTGGCTCACTTACAGGTTTGGGTGATGCAGAGGATGTCATGGAGATCATGCATCCTGACAAATCCCAATGATTTTTTTATCATGGAATGTTCGAGGACTGACGGACCCGGTCAAAAAATATTTGGTCCAAAAATGAGATGTCAAATGTTTCTCGAATGCATGGAAGCCTCGATATTTTATTTCTACAAGAAGTTAAGATTTCTGATTTCAATCTGTAGTGTACATGTGATTTTTTGTGGCCATGAAGTACCTCTTTTGCCACAAAGCATTCCCTAGGAAAAGGAGGAGCTATCACTATCCTTAGGCCTCGATTACAGAATAATGTTGTGACTTGGGGTGTTGACCCATCCAATCAAGCTGTCTGGATTTTGCTCGAGATCTATGGAAAATCGCTTGGGGTGGTTAATGTGTATACCTCAAATGTCGCTTCTGACAGATGCGAATTGTGGAGATGGCTTGCCATGAATCTGCCATGTGCCACTTGGGTGCTCTATGGAGATTTTAATATGGTGGAGAAATCTTCTGATAAGGTCAGTCATGTCCTGATGCGGTGGTGTTTAGGTGAAAGAGAAGCTTGGTTTTTTATGAAAAACAAGCTTCACCTTTATAACCCTAATTCCTGCTTCTCGCCTTCTGACTTCCCGCAGGCTCTTTAGTACACCTGGTCCAATTTTTAGGCTGCTTCTTCTAGGGTTTTGGTAATATTGGACAGAGCCATGATTTTTGAGTGTGACAACTTTCAGTTCTCCCGTATTTTGCCTTCTTCATCGTATGTGTTGACTTTTCCTGGTACTACACTTTTTGATCATTCACCTATTTTATTCTTGGTGGCAATGTTAAACTTTCAACCTAGAGTGCATTATTGACAGTTTTACCTAAATGTTTCTTTTTTGCATAGCTTTAGCATGAAAGCTCATATATATCGCATTTGGAATTTGATTCCTATACCTGATGGTAATTCTGGAAGGATTGAATGGTGGAATGCTGCCATTCAACAAACCACTAAGGTGTTGCGAACTTTGGGTGTTGAGTTGCAAAACGACAAAAATAGGATAAGTCTGCCTTGCAAAGTGAGCTATCCAAAGCCTGTCTCAGGCTTGAAGCCTCTCCTTTCAACTTTGTTGCTCAATCTCAAGTTTCTTCCATTCGACATGAGCTAAAAAGGTTGATTTGTATGAAGCCAAGGGGGCTCAATTACGTGCTCGAATGCATTGGCTCAAAGTGGGAGACAGAGTGACCAAAGAATTTTTTCAGTGCCTCAGACCTCCTGCCCAACATTCTCAGTTTCAAGCCATTCAATTTGATGGACAGAGATTTACAGATCTTTTAGACATTGTCAAAGTATTTGTTTCACATTATCAAGGTGTTTTTGCTTCTCAACCCCTTGATGATGCTAGAAGGCAAGCTCTTCCTGATTGTACCGTTGTTGTCCCCAACAAGATTTATCCTAAGCAAATGTTATTTTGTGACACTCCTCTTTCTCTAGAAGATCTAAAAATTGCCTTGTCACTTATAGCCAATGATAAGGCGCCTGGGCTTGATGGCTTCCCATGTGAATTCTATAAAGAATTTTGGGATATGCTTGGTTCTGATCTCCACAAAGTTTATCTTGAAGCCCTACAATGTGGTTCACTAGGTTCCATTATTAACAAAGGCAATGTTAAATTTATTCCTAAGTCTAGAGATCCTGAGCTCATCACCAATTGGAGGCCGATCACCCTGCTTAATGTGAGCTACAAGATTATTGCTAAAGCCCTTGCGCTTAAGCTTAAATCTATTCTACCTTTGATTGTCAAACCTAAAAAAACTGGCTTTGTTAGGGGAGGATACATTCTTGATAATGTTCTTGTTGTTTTGGAAGGTATGGAGTGGGCAAGAAATTCTGAACAAGATGCTTTATTCATTAAGATAGACTTTGAGAAAGCCTATGATAATATGGAGTAGTACTTCATAACTGCCATGCTTCGAGCTCTAGGTTTTGGGCCAGTATTTGTGAGCATTATTCTTATGTTATTTCAATATGCTTCAGTTGTTCTTACCTTGAATAATAGTCAATCTCAGTCAATTTCTCTTGGTCGCTCTATGAGACAGGGGTGCCCTCTTGCTCCATATCTTTTCATTCTTGCTACAGAGGCTTTTGGCTATTTTTTGGCCCATAATATGGATCAAGGATTAATCAAGGGTATTGCTCTCCCTAATTCTGACCGTTAGTTGGTCAATGGTCATTTTGCAGATGATTCCTTCTTAACGCTTCAAGAAGATGAGAAATCCCTTTCCTCGGCTATTATTTTCTTAGAGGTGTTCTTTTTAGCCTCTAGTTCTTCTATACAATGGAAAAAAACATCCTGTTTTTGGCAATCTCAATCTCAACTGCCACACTGGTTACATCAATTCCAATGGACTTGGATTCATCCAGGTGAGGTGTTTAAATTTCTTGGAATTCCTTTTGCATTTCATGGTTCCTCTGCTCAATTGTGGCAGTATGTTATTGATAAAGTGGAAAAGAAGCTTTCTTACTAGACTAGTAAAAAACTTTCTCTGGAAGGAAAATTTTAGATGTGTTCTAAGGTTTTAGCCACTACCCATGTCTATTATTCATCTTGTTGGGTTCCATCCTAATCTTGTTATAAAAAACTAGATAAGCTTCTGAGAGACTTCTTGTGGGACAAAGACTCTATCAAGCAAGGTTTTCATCGGGTAGCCTGGGAAATTTGTTGTTTGCCCAAGGATTGTGGAGGCATGGGTTTGTTTGATTGTCACCGAAAAGGTCTTGCCATTGGTGCTAAATGGATCACCCGATATTTAATTCGGGATGAATCTTGGAAAGTGCTGGTTAGGCATTGCATTTCTTCTGGTTTGCTTCAGGGGAAGAAAATTTGGAAAGGGGTGGGATTGCAATCCATTCTTACTACCCTTGTCCCTATTAACGTTAAAGGTTATTTTATCATTCAGTGTATTTGGAAAGCCTGGGAGGCCTTCAAACCCTGGCTTAGTTGGAAAGGGAGTTTTTGCAAAGCAGGTGTCTCTTTGTCTTCCATGAATATTTGGTGGTCTCTTGTTATCACTTGGCAAGGTTCTGGTGCAGTGGGTCAAAGCGCAGAGGTTCTATACGCGTGGTATTGCTTCCATTTTTTATTTCTTCTCCCAACATGCCAGGTGTTGGATACCCTGGAAATATTTTTTTCAAATTCACAATTTAAATCCTGGTGATAGAGACACTTATGAGGTGGTTATTGATAGTATTTTGTTTTCTATTTGGAGCAAACTACATAAGAATTTTCAAAAACCCTGGTGGTCAGATTGGTGTTGACCTGGGGAGCTTCCTATTTTGCAATATAAAGCTCATCTTGGTTACAAATGGCTCACCCCACAAATTCCAATGGTTGATAAGCTCACTCTGATATGGAATTTAGTCTCTCCTCCCTCCTAATGGAATAAGAGGTTTCGGATTGCTTGGGCTACTTATATTGAACCTAAACAAAAAAAAATTGCTTGGAGTCTCTTATATCAAGGGTTACCTATTGGCAGTAGTCTCAAGCATCTAGGTGTTCATAATATCATTTCCCCAGTTTGTGGACAAGCGAAAGATTTACTGCATGTTTTTTGGTCTTGTGATTGGGCTCAGTCAGCTTGGGAATGGCTTCTTTTATTTTTCAGACCTTTTATGCAGGAGGATTTTACTTGGGTGCATGCTATTTTGGGTGACCATATTAATTTTTCCTTCAAATTGGATGTTGTTTCAACATTTTTAGAATTGGTACCTTGTTTTATTTGTGGAAGTCCCGGAATAGAGCTATTGTTTCTCAGCAAGATGTCGGACATGTCTTCTCTGTTGCTGATAAATATGATATATTTTTTGATTGCTGGTTACATATTCAAGTATAGGTTAAAAAAGTACAAGTGGAGCTACAGTACTTGCGTACCCTCATGGATCATTGGGGGAATACACCCTGCATTATGAGTCATGTGCATCTTCCTTCCCCTTCCAGGTGGTAGTAATTTCTCGTCTTCTTTCTTTTCGAATGCATATTTAATACTGTTTTGGCAATTGTTATTGGCAGTTTGTGGGCTATTTCTGACACTCTTGTATACTCTTAACCACAATGGTTAATATATTGGTTTACGGGGTGTGCTAATCCCACCCACACTTTTTGGTATGATTAAACATTATTTTATTAATATAATGGCTTTTTCATCCAAAAAAAATAACGACCATTTATATTAGATATTATGAAAATATTTTTAAACGACTTTTTATGTTCTTACTATTACTATTAAATATTCAAAGATCCTTGATATTCCACTTGAATTGATCACATATTTTGGGTCTTTAGATGTCAAAACACAACAAACCAAAAAAAACAAAGCAGGCTAGAAGTGGAATGGTCCCATGTTATCTAGAAGTCCACTTTGACTTTTGAAAAATAAAAAATGTGAAGTTTGTCAAAGCAATGGAGTGGTCTAAACATGTACATATGATAGTCAACAATATTTGATTGAGGAAGGGGGTAAATTTACCGTACTTTAGAATTGGATAGAGATAAAATGGAGTGTCTAATTATGTACATATGATAGTCAACCATCTTTCATCGAGAAAGGGGTAAATTTGTCGTACTTTAGAATTGGATAAATATAAATTTTTAAGATGGACTTTTATTGTTTAAGTAGAGAATTGCTTAAAAGAATTCAACAAAACTCTAGATCATTTAAAAAATTAAATCAAGAAAAAGTACTTTAAAAATTTTATTAAGAAAATATTGTAATACAGCTCTGAAAATTATAGTATCAAAATTGAATTTCTTTATTTCAGACATGAACGTCTCTCCAATTTTCTGATTCTATTTTTTTGGATGAAAAATTCATTATATTAATAAAATAATGTTTAATCATACAAAAAAGAGTGGGTGGGATTAGCACACCCCGTAAACAAATACATTAACCATTGTGGTTAAGAGTATACAAGAGTGTTAGAAATAGCCCACAAAATGCCAATAACAACTACCAAAACAGTATTAAATATGCATTCGGAAAGAAAGAAGCCGAGAAATTACTGCCACCTAGAAGGGGAAGGAAGATGCACATGACTCATAATGCAGGGTGCATTCCCCCAATGATCCATGAGGGTATGCAAGTACTACAGCTCCACCTGTACTTTTTTAACCTATACTTGAATCTGTAACCAACAATCAAAGAATATATCATATTTATCAGCAATAGAGAAGACATGTCCGACATCTTGCTAAGAAAAAATAGCTCTATTTCGGGACTTCCATAGATAAAACAAGGTACCAATTCTAAAAATATTCCAAACAACATCCAATTTGAAGGAAAAAGCAATAGGGTCACCCAAAATAGCATGCACCCAAGTAAAATCCTCCTGCATAAAAGGTTTGAAAATTTCAAGAAGCCACTCCCAGGCTGACTGAGCCCGATCACAAGACCAAAAAACATGCAGTAAATATTTCACTTGTCCACAAACTGGACAAATGAGATTATGAACACCTAGATGCTTGAGACTATTGCCAACAGGTAACCCTTGATGTAAGAGACTCTAAACAAAAAAAGTCTGTTTAGGTTCAATATAAATAGCCCAAGCAATCTGAAACCTCTTATTCCATTGGGAGGGAAGAGAGACTAATTCCATCTCAGAGTGAGCTTATCAACCATAGGAACTTGTGGGGTGAGCCATTTGTAACCAAGATGAGCTTTATATTGCAAAACAGGAAGATCCCCAGGCCAACACCAATCTGACCACCAGGGTTTTTAAAAATTCTTATGTAGTTTGCTCCAAATAGAAAATGGAATACTATCAATAACCACCTCATAAGTGTCTCTATCACTAGGTTTTAAATTGTGAACTTGACGAAAACTTTCCCAGGGTATCCAACACCTGGCATGTCGGGAGAATAAATAAAAAATGGAAGCAATACCACACTTATAAAACCTCTGCGCTCTGACCCACCGCACCAGAGCTAAGGGAGAACCTTGCCAAGTGATAACAGGAGACCACCAAATATTCATGGAAGAAAAATAGGCATCTGCTTTGCGAAAACTCCCATTCCAACTAATCCAGGGTTTGAAGGCCTCCCAGGCTTTCCAAATACTCTGAATGACAAAATAACCTTTAATTTTAATAGGGATAGGGGTAGTAATAATGGATTGCAATGCCACCCCTTTCCAAATTTTCTTCCCCTGAAGAAAACCAGAAGAAATGCAATGCTTGACCAACACTTTTCAAGATTCATCCCCAATTAAAGATCGGGTGATCCATTTAGCACAAAGGGCAAGACCTTGTCGATGACAATCAAACAAACCCATGCCTCCACAATCCTTGGGAAAACAGCAAATTTTCCAGGCTACCCGATGAAAACCTTGCTTGACAAAGCCTTTGGCCCACAAGAAATCTCTCAGAAGCTTATCCAGATTTTTATTACAAGATTTGGATGGAACCCAACAAGATGAATAATAGACATGGGTAGTGGCTAAAACCTTAGAACAAATCTGAAATTTTCTTACCAGAGAAAGTTTCTTACTAGTCCAGTAAGAAAGCTTATTTTCCACTTTCTCAATAACATACTACCACAATTGAGCAGAGGAACCATGAAATGCAAAAAAAATTCCAAGAAATTTAAACACCTCACCTAGATGAATCCAAGTCCATTGGAATTGATGTAACCAGTGTGGCAGTTGAGATTGAGATTGCTGAAAACAAGATGTTTTTTTCCATTGTATAGAAGAACCAGAGGCTAAACAGAACACCTCTAAGCAACTAATAGCCGAGGAAAGGGATTGCTCATCTTCTTGAAGTGTTAAGAATGAATCATCTGCAAAATGACCATTGACCAACTGACGGTTAGAATTAGGGAGAGCAATACCCTTGATTAATCCTTGATCCATCTTATGGGCCAAAAAATAACCAAAAGCCTCTGTAGCAAGAATGAAAAGAGATGGAGCAAGAGGGCACCCCTGTCTCACAGAGCGACCAAGAGAAATTGACTGATATTGACTATTATTCAAGGTAAGAACAACTAAAGCATCTTGAAATAACATATGAATGGTGCTCACAAATACTGGCCCAAAACCTAGAGCTTGAAGCATGGCAATTATGAAGTACCACTCCATATTATCATAGGCTTTCTCAAAGTCTATCTTAATGAATAAAGCATCTTGTTCAGAATTTCTTTCCCACTCCATACCTTCCCAAACAGCAAGAAAATTATCAAGAATGTATTTTCCCTTAACAAAGTTAGTTTGTTTAGGTCTGACAATCAAAGGCAGAATAGATTTAAGCTTAAGCGCAAGGGCTTTAGCAATAATCTTGTAGCTCACATTAAGCAGGGTGATCGGCCTCCAATTGGTGATGAGCTCAAGATATCTAGACTTAGGAATAAATTTAACATTGCCTTTGTTAATAATGGAACCCAGTGATCCACATTGCAGGGCTTCAAGATAATTTTTTTGGAGATTAGAACCAAGCATATCCCAAAATTCTTTATAGAATTCACATGGAAAGATATCAAGCCCAGGTGCCTTATCATTGGCCATAAGTGACAAGGCAGATTTTAGATCTTCCAGAGAAAGAGGAGTGTCACAAAATAACATTTGCTCAAGAGAAAGCTTGATGGGGACAACAGCGGTACAATCAGCAAGAGCTTGCCTTATAGCATCATAAAGGGGTTGAGAAGCAAAAACACCTTGATAATGTGAAACAAATACTTTGACAATGTCTGAAAGATCTGTAAATCTCTGTCCATCAACTTGAATGGCTTGAAACTGAGAATGTTGAGCAGGAGGTCTGAGGCGCTAAAAAAATTCTTTGGTCACTCTGTCCCCCACTTTGAGCCAATGCATTTGAGCACGTAATTGAGCCCCCTTGGCTTCATAAAAATCAACCTTTTTTAGCTCATGTCGAATGGAAGAAACTTGGGATTGAGCAACAGAGTTGAAAGGAGAGGCTTCAAGCCTGAGACAGGCTTTGGATAGCTCACATTGCAAGGCAAACATAGCCTATTTTCATCGTTTTGCAACTTCAACACCAAGATTTCACAACACCTTAGTGGTTCGTTGAATGGCAACATTCCACCATTCAATCCTTTCAAAAATACCATCAGGTCTATGAATCAAATTCCAAATGTGGCATATATGAGCTTTCATGCTAAAGCTATGCAAAAAAGAAACATTTAGGTAAAACTGTGAAGAATGCACTCTAGGTTGAAAGTTTAACATTGCCATCGAGAATAAAATAGGTGAATGATCAGACAGTGTAGTACCAAGCAAAGTCAACACATACGATGAAGAATGCAAAATACGAGAGAACTGAAAGCTATCACACTCAGAAATCATGGCTTTGTCCAATATTACCAAAACCCTAGAAGAAGTAGCCTAAAAATTGGACCAGGTGTACCATAGAGCCTGCGGGAAGTCAGGATGCGAGAAGCAGGAATTAAGGTCATAAAGACAAAGCTTGTTTTTCATAAAAAACCAAGCTTCTCTTTCACCTAAACACCACCTCATCGGGACATTATTGACCTTATCAGAACATTTCTCCACCATATTAAAATCTCCACAGAGCACCCAAGTGGCAAATGGTAGATTCATGGCAAGCCATCTCCACAACTCGCATCTGTCAGAAGCGACATTTGAGGCATACACATTAACCACCCCAAGTGTTTTTCAACAGATCTTGAGCAAAATCCAGACAACTTGATTGGATGGGTCAACACCCCAAGTCCCAACATTCTTCTGTAATCGAGGCCCAAGGATAGTGACGACTCCTCCTTTTCCCGGGGAATGCTTTGTGGCAAAAGAGGTACTTTGTGGCCACAAAACATCAAATGTACATTGCAGATTGAAATAAAAAATCTTAAGTTCTTGTAGACATAAAATATCGAGGCTTCCATTCATTCGAGAAACATTTGACATCTCATTTCGGACCAAATATTTTTTGACCGGGTCCGTCAGTCCTCGAACATTCCATGATAAAAAAATAATTGGGATTTGTCAGGATGCATGATCTCCATGACATCCTCTGCATCACCCAAACCTGGAAGTGAGCCAAAATAGTTGGAGGTCCAATGGAAAGCATCATTGTTTAGTTGTTGACATTTATCATTCCGAATAGGGCTACGAGAGTGATGGACTTTCAAGGCATGACCCTCCTCCATTGAAGAATTATCTGGAGCTGCCACCAATGAGGCCAAAGAAGGGCCCAACCAAAGAAGTTGAGACACTGGTGGAACTGGGGGTTGCATGTCAACAACCGGAGTGGGCGTATCAACAGGATTCTGAACAACTTCAGCAGAAGCTTGCATGTCTTGAGAAGGAGAAGGGGCAGGTTGTGCAACAAAAATCGAAGCTTCTTGTTGCTTAGTACCACAAGATTTCTTGCTAGAGACAGTAGTCCATTCTTTAGTGTTTCCTCGCGAGCCATTAGCAGGAGCCGTAGGAGTGGGCGAGGGATTTGCCTTATATTTCCATTCCATCAAAGGGCACTCCCGAATTTTGTGAGCTGCAGATTGACACCGATAACATGTATTGGGTAAATTGATATAGGCAACTCTTTGCCTTATGGATTGGTCCCCGATTTTAATATCAATAAACTCCTGCAAATCCTTAGTAAGGTCAACTTTGATACAAACCCTTCTAGTGGGTCGAGCGGAGAAAAACTTTTCTGGCTCAAGGCAAACAAACTTACCTAAGGGGGCAACTAAAGTTTGCAAAAAACACCAAAGAGGAACAGGAAGACCAGGGAATTCAAACCACACCGGGACTTCCAGTGCAGCTTGATCACTGACTTGGAAATTTCGAGAGTAGGGTTGCAAAATCAACAGAGAATTACGGATAGTCCATGGACCCCTAGACAGAACCTTTTGTGCTTAAGCTGGATCTGAAAAGCGAAAAAAGGAAATACCCTTTTGTAAGATTTTGTACATTCTCCACTTTGACTCCATATGGACCCCAAACTTGCTGGACCCATGAACGAATAAGGGTATCATATGGGATACGACCCAGAAAATAACTCTCAAACACTTCGCCCCTTTTTTAAAATTCATGTAAAAAATCTTCTGATTCTATTTTTGGATTCGACTACATCTTCAAGACCTTTCGCCCCTTCTTGATCCAAAACATCGAACAAATGCGGTGTAATAGTTACTGAATCAACGATCCCGTGGAGTCAGTAGAAATGATATCTGTTGTTACCTTTCTTAGAGGGAAAACCAAATAAGCCGGCTCCATTGGAGCCTCAAATGGCCACGTTCAGCACCGGCCTCGCTCTTATCCGTCCCCTTAATTTGGAATTGGACTTCATTAAGCCCTCCCCCATTGGCTTAACAAGGCGCGAGGGATCCAAGGCTTTTGCGCTGCAGCGCTCCGAATTTCGAACCCTAGATTTACCGTTGCCTTTGCGTTTGTGCAATTCCGGGGCCTTCGTTGCGGGTTTGAGGTTGCGGGTTTGAGGTCTGAGAACTCATAAGACCTGTGTTCGATTCCGCAAGTGAAACCAGCTACCTCGCCGAGCGTCGAACCATGGTGGAGAGTCCCGCTTTCCTTAACGGAGGGATCATGACTTTCTTTGCTTCTGTAACAGAAAGTGAGGCCCCGCTTGGCCTTTCTTTCTCCTGCAGAATTGCTTCTTGAAGACAGCAAAGAGAAAAATAGACATTTCCCCCCTGATCCTCTGGCGGTACTACGCTTGCTTGAAAATGGCCAAAGCGATGATCTTGGAGTTTGAATCTGCACCCACCCCCCTTGTTTCCTTTTGTTTCCTCTTCCGCTTCCTTTAACACTTTTGGCTTAAAAATTTTCTTCCATCTGCCGGACGAATTTTGCGCGGGCTTGGCAGCCGCGTTCTTCAAGCCGCCTCTGTTCGTGATCTGTGATGCGGATTGAACTGGCGACCTGGAACTCTCAAGGTGACCACAAACGGTTATTGAGTGATTTTGTGGTAACTTTTTTCCGTCCATTAACAAGTCATCAGCAGATGACGGACTCTTTTCGAAATCTGCTGCATCGCGGGCTTCCTTAACATTATTTGTTCTACAAGACTCACAGTTTGTATCGTAATCAGTTTCGCCGAGATCTTCTGTTATTGGCTTCTCCGGCAAACCCTTGTCTGAGTGCGAGAGATAGACTGCAAATGAAATTCTGGGACAATAACAGCCGTTTTGAACCTCACCACAGGCCATTTGCGATGGATCTCAGTCTCAGGATTCCGTAGGTTCCTATATCTGCGTGTTTACATTACACAGCCTCCTTATTGTTTTTATTTTTATTTTGGTAATATTAAAGATGTGTTATGTGGTGGATATTAGCAAAGTTATGTGGCTCGTAACACAAGGCTAAGTATTCATTATTATGATTAATTTTGTTTTTATTTTCGTAATATTAAACCTTGAACTTTTGGAAGAGCTAAAGCCTAAACCTCCTCATATACTCATCCTTGTCACTGTTTGAACCTTGAACCTTTTGAAGAAGAGCCAAAGCCCAAACCATTGCGCTGCACCCCGATGCTATAATTAATTTTGTTTATACATATATAAATAATTTATAATTTTTAGATAGTTACGGAAAAATAAAGTTAACGTATTTCAAGTAAGTTAACGGATTTCAAAGTATTTGGAGAATTTAAATGGGGCAGTCAGAAAGCACTTAACTCCTATTCACCTATCCTTTATTTGGTAAAAATATTAATATTTTTTAATATATATATATTTTATTTAGGTCTTATCCATCAATTTATTCTTTATTTAGGAATAATATATATATATATTCAGGTAGTGTGAGAAACCCTTGCTACCAATGCATAGGTTGAGTAGATCCCAAACTGTTGTGTTGTCTCCCAAAAGATTTTATTTTGTTAGTATAATAGATTTAAAATATTTTCTTAAAAATACAATCCATCTCATCTAATCCCCACAAGACACCCTAGTAGTTAGGGCTTTGGATTCTATTTTAGGAGGCCTAAGTTCAAACCACAATAGGAAGTGGTGTGTGAAAGTGAACTAGTTGTATATTAAAAAAAAATCATTTCAATCATCATTTGAATTCAAATTAGCATTTTTTTTAATCAAAGTTAATGTGAGAAACCCCTACGATGGACCTTACAGCTACACATCCCCATCCCAACCATGACCCCATGACCTATGAGAAACCCCTATGATAGAAACCCCTACGATGAACCTTAGAGCTACACATCCCCATCCCAACATGACCCCATGACCTCTGATAAGGGTGAGCCAACCCCCTCACACACTCACCCATGTTGTTGTTTGAACCTTGGATCTCTCAAAATAAAAAGTCAAAGCCCAAACAAAATTAGTATATATTAATGCTAGTATTTATTATTATTGATGTGAAAAAATTTTATCTATCATCATTTTGAATTTTGAACTCAAATTAGTATATTTTATTTTTTGATCGAGGCTAGTGTGAGAAAACCCTATGATCAATGCTCACAGCTAGACATCCCCATTCCAACCATGATCTCTGATAAGGATAAGCCCACCCTTTACACACTCATCCACTTCACAGTTTGAACCTTGAACCTTTAAAAGAAGAGTCAAAGGCCAAAAAAAAAATTAAAATATATTAATTCTAGTATTTATTTTTATTGGTGTAATGGTTGTCTTTTATTATAATATCAAAAAAAAAATATTTGGTTGTGCAAGAAACCCTACGACCAACGCACAAGGTTGGTCAGGCTCTCCCCAACCATGACCCCTCCTAAAGGTAAGGACAGGCTTCCCCAACCATAACCCCTCCTAAATTCAAGAGCCATGCTTATCAATAGGGAATTTAACACAAAACCACCACACACTCACCCCCTCACACATTCATCCACATCGCGGTTTGGTTTGAACCTGACAATCTCCCCTAACCATAACCCCTCCTAAAGCCAAGAGCCATGCTTATCAATAGGGAATTTAACACACACCCACCCCTCACACACTCATACACATCGTAGTTTGAACTTGGAATGTTAAAAACATTTTAGTTTTATTTTTAATTTAGTTAAAAAAATTATAATCAAAAATAAAAAAGTAAAATATATATTTTTTAGGAAGTAAATTATTATTAATAATTTATTTAATTAAATATTGATGTTTTTTTTTCGGTTATTGTGAGAAACCCCTATGACCAAAGTAGTCTCCTCCCAACCATGACCCCTCCTAAAGTTGAGAGCTCTACTTATGACCAAAGTAGTCTCCTCCCAACCATGACCCCTCCTAAAGTTGGGGGCTATACTTATGACCAAAGTAGTCTCCTCCCAACCATGACCCCTCCTAAAGTTGAGAGTTATACTTATCAATAAGGAATTTAACACAAAGCCTCCACACACCCATCCCCTCACACTTGCCCATGCTACGGTTTGAACCTTGGATCTCTTGAAGAAGAGCCAAAGACCGAATCGTTGCTTTGCACCCCTAAGTGCAATTAAATATTGATGTTATTATCAATTTATGCATTTATAATTTATTTTGGTTACATAGATGAATTGGTTGCAATCACAATTTTTAGTAACTTCCAGCGCAGCTGGCACGATTCAAACTATCAGTGAAGGCTTCCAACACACCCATCGTCTCGTTAATGGTAATCTGGCATGATATGGGGACCGTCGAACACATAGGGTTCACACCGTATTTGTTAGTATATGCA
This sequence comes from Wollemia nobilis, assembly GCA_028583015.1. Lineage (NCBI taxonomy): Eukaryota > Viridiplantae > Streptophyta > Pinopsida > Araucariales > Araucariaceae > Wollemia > Wollemia nobilis. The sequence continues at coordinate 5,842,218 of JAQPPZ010003614.1, read as the reverse complement.
TTTATAAATTTAAAAATATGTAATACATAAAATAAAATAAAATTCTAAAGAAAATATATTGTTTGAAACACATGTTTAAATTAATATATATATATATATATATCTATATATATATATAGATAGATAGATAGATAGATAGATTTGGATAGTGTGAGAAATGTTTACTGCCAATACCTAGGGGGTTGAGCATTCTCATCCCAGTTATCACCCTTAAGGCTGATAGCTAAGCTTATCAATAAGGGATTAACACACACCCACACATACTATGGTTTGAACCTTGGATCTTCTAAGAAGAGCCAAAGCGTAAATTATTGCATTACTAGTATTTATTCTTATTGGCGTAATGGTTTTATATTATTATTATAATGTCAAAAAGTTTTATTTTTGTGTTTAATTTAGTTAAAGAAGTTATAATAGGATTTTTTTTAAATATTTGGACAAAAGGAGTTTTTAAAGGACCTCCAAACCTTATAATAAAAAGAAGCTAATCTCCAGCCACTAGGAGACTAAGGACACTTCAAATATTAAATCCAACCAACCCTTGGACACAACTACCTACACCTAGACCAACATATACTAGCTAAACAAACCCAAACACATAAGCCAAACATAGATAAATGTTGGGTACACAAGCCTGTATGGATAAATAGAGATAAAAAATTGGGCACACAGGCCTGACCACAACATTCAAAAAGCAAAATCCAATGGGGAGGGTTCCAACCACCCATTCTAAGTATTCTAACTTGATTTTGACATTTGTTTGAATTCATTGTCCAACGATCTAAGGCCATCTGGGAAATTACCTATCCAAATGTGAAGATCTTGCTATGTAAGACCTTGATTAGCTAGGAAGTCTGCAACTTTGCTACCTTCCCTGAACTGGTGCTTGAATTGGAATTCTTCTAAATTTTGAATCATTCTCTTGGCTTCAATTATAAAATTTGCAATAGTCTAGGAGGGATTTTGGTTGCCATTAATCATGTTGATAACATTGAGTGAATCTCCATATATGATTAGTTTCCTGTAATTCACCCAATTTAGTTGGGAAACACCCTAAATAATGCCCAAGATTTAACGAAATGGCTGGTTTGGTGACCCAATTTTTTAGCAAAGGCAAGAAGGATTTTGCCCTCCGAGTTTCTAAAAAATCCCCCTGCGCCTGTTGGACCCGAGTTCCCTTTAGAATCTTCATCAAAGTTGAATTTCAACCAATCTAATGGAGGGAGTTTCCAAATCATGCTAGCCCTCTCCTGACTCACCATGCTCATTGTATTTTGAGTCTAAGTTAAAAAACCCAACGATCTCTACAAACCAATCTCCCGTTCACAAGTTATCGAATCTAGTTTTAAAGCTTTCACATTTTCCACTATATCTACAATGGCCCTCGAGGAGACCGATGACTTAGGATGGCAAATATTTTTAAAGGCATAAGCATCCCTTTCCTTCCACAGCCACCACCAAATATGGGGTAACCCGAATTTCCAAAACTAGCATAGGTGGGGAGAGGAGAAGGGGGTGACCCATTGAAAAACCAAGTCCTCGAGCGAGTTGGAAAGAACCCAAGAAACCCAACTCCAAAAAGAACTGACGAAAGACTTCAAAGGTATAGGCACAATGGAAAAATAAGTGGAAAGGTGATTCAAAAGACTTACCACATAAGAAACACCTAGTAGGGAAAACCATTCCCAATTTTTGAAGATTATCAAGAGTAAGACACTTTCCTTGAAATGCCAACTAGAAAAACACATTGAATTTAGGCATCAGGCCTTTAATCTAGACTCGTGCATTGGATTCATTATGTTTGTAATCCTCATGCATAACTATAACAAAAAGAAAAAAATATCAATATAAAAAACACATATTTTCACACCATAAATAATAGCAACATGTACTACTCGAAAGCACTAAGTGTGTGCCAACCAATCTATATGCCATAGTAGAGATCTTGAAACACTCGACCATACTTAGGGATGCATGCCACATCTCAAAATTGACATGTCATTATGATCCTTGTTCTAGCTATTCTAGCCTATCCACTCTACTGTACTTGTTAGAGGTGGTATTGGTGGAGTTATGTTCATATATCACGAGCTAGATCATGCTCGCAACTATGAGAAACTCTATGATCATACATATGATTATGGAAGAACCCTTTGATCCACTAGAGTGGCATGTTAATATTTCATCTTATAGTAGGCCTTACTTTTCACCACTATCTTGTATGTCTTCCTCATCCTTCGTAATGTTTCCAATAGTAGGTGGCTCCCCTTACTCATTTGGATGCCTAAAATTACATTGATCCCCTTTTATTGGGCCTATTGCCACTCTTGCTCTAGTCAAACCATCTTCTCTCTAAGGCACTATGCATCACCATATCTCACTCTTCTTGGGTTTGGTCAAATGTTGTGTAGATGGTGTCCATATCCATCTACATAGTCACCACCCTAGCCTGTAGAGCCTTTGTCTCCCTTTACTGGTCTCTTAGACCTACAACCTAATTCGATCCCATATATGTCATTATAGGGGTAACTCCTATTGTTCTCCTTCCCCCTTAGCTGGAGATAGTAATAGTCATCCTCATGGCTATAACTATATCCACTTGAACTTATGCTCATGTTGTTCTAGGTAAGTCTATCCCCTTTTGTTACTACTCCATGGTGATTCAAGTGGTCTCTCTTAGTGTTAATTGCATTCATCAACTCATAACTTGGTGCTTCTACACTAGCACTGGTGGGGAGATCCTTACAGGCATGATACCCCTATACTGTATCTTATACCTGAGGCCACCCCGATGCAATACATCCCTAGATCAATGTATAGTGGATCATCCAAGTCCTCCTCAACCCATCACCTCACATCAAGATTACCTCTAACTCTTGATGGATCTTGTTGCACCCATCAAAACTAGTAGTCACCAAGATTTGGAATCTCCTATAGAATGTTAAAATAGCACTGTAATAGGTAAAACTGATACAACTCTTGCTTGCCCTTCTTAGTGGTGATACATCGAATCCTCTATACTTGAGCTAGATCCATAGTATCCTTCACCCAACCAGGGTCTAGATGCCACAATCACCATATGATTTGGTTCTCCTAAAGCTCATCTATCACCTGCCTCCCTAGTGGTAAGACACCAACATATGCCCTATACACATGCTCATAGCATCGGTTCCACCTATATGTTGTTGGTTATACTACGTTAGACAATGGTCTTGGTAGTACATTTGACCTCCAGACTGCTATGTGCTTCCATCACTACACTTGGAGCAAAGTCGTACAAACTAAGCCTATTTGTCACTTATACACAATATCAAGAAACATTTTGTTATAAGTGGTCTAGCACATATGGTCCCCATGTAAACCTCACCTGCTAGTCTTGCATGTTTTTTTCTACTCTCAAACATTCCCATGGTAGGTATCATCTACTAGTATGGCACACTAGCATCCCTTCCACCACCCCATGGAGTACAAACATTAGTTCCCCAACTCCATATCAACATGGAAACTCATCAACATGAAATTCAATCTATTGGATCGGATGTATTAGGTCCCCTAACATCATCTTAGATGCCACCTATGGTAACTATACCCTATAAATAGTCCTCCCTCTGATGGGGATCCTCAAGATGTACCACACATCCTCCAGTGTGATGGTCATATCCCCTATTGATAACTAGAATGTGGATGATTTCGGATACCATCGCTCCACTAGTGCCATCAATAGTACCTTGTGATGTAAGGTATTTTTTCCAGATGTAGTAGACCCATGTCCCCTAGTGTTTCCCTCTCTACCACTATGAGATCTCTCATAGTTTTTTCTAATGTTCTTAGCCACCATTTGCTACTTTGGAGTACATATAGCTGCACTATCAACATTTAAACATTCAAAATCTAATCAATAACTTCATAATCATCATCATCATAATGATAATCATAAACCATAATCATCCATTTTTTCATTCTAATTTTTTGTTTTGCAAAAATAACAACTTTATGCCCTGATATGGCATGGCCTTATAAAACAATTTGTGCCCAATGACTGAATTCATGCCTCATGGAGAATGTTTTGTAAAAAGTTACTAAAAACATTAAAAATTGCTAAAAATTGAATATTTTTATAGGAAAGCCTAAATCTAGCCTAAACTAGAAATGGGTTTCGAGTCATACCTTTACCCTATGTGTAGCAGTGCCATCATCGCATCTAACAATAGCAACATGATGATTTGGGAGTGCAATTCTTCTCCAGAGATCTTTTCTCATCCTTGCACAGTGAGAATGAGCTCATTTTCCCTCCTTTTTCCTCTTTTCTTCTCTCTCTTTTTCCCTCCTTTTTCTCTCTCTCTTCCTTTTCCTTTTTCCTCTCTTTCTTCTCTCTTCCCTTTCCTCTTTCTCTCTCTTCTTTGCTTTTTTCTTTTTCTTATTTGTTTTTTTCTCAATTTTTTTTTACCTTTTTCGATTTTTCTTCAAGAATTTTGCATTCCTTCTAAAAATGAAGGGGGTACCCTAGCCTCAGAGGTATTAATGGTAGTAATATCTTGATTTGCATGAAAAATTTTGTAGTGTTTGGAATGACACCCTTTTTGCATTGCCCCTTCATCCAAACCCAACCACCCTCTTTTTTATGTTCATAATTTTTTTCCTGTAGGTGTCTACATCTTCTTTGATACATTTATTTGGCCCTAAATTCATCAGAGGGGGAAAAATGTAGACATGGAAAAATGACCCATCAAAATAATTCAATTTTTCCTTAGATCTTTAGGAAGCCACCTAGACTTTCTAAGTGTAAATTTGGGCCCCCTTTTCTCCTTTTCTTTGCTCTTTTTTCCTACCCTTGACAAATTCATGCTCGGTCCATATGGGGCACAAATTTGGCTTTCCAAATTTACACCCTCTAAGGATGGGGGAATGAATTTTACTTTTTAGGGATTTTTCTCTCAAAATTCCCTCCCTTTGTTGAACCCTTTTGGAATTGACTCTTGCCCACAATGAAATTTTACTTTTCCTTAATTTTATCACTCCAAAACTCTTATAAAATAGAGGATTGGATTCCCCTTTTCCATAATATTGATCCCATATAAATTCTTTATAGATCTCTTCTTATGCAAGTGCTCTCTATGCTAAAAAATGCTCTTCTAATGTGGGAATGTTGTGCTACTATTTTGTGTTGTGGATTAGTTGCTCTTGGTGAACAAATGGAGGAGCCTTTATGATAGGAGAGGTCTACCATTTTGATAATTATCTTCAATATATCATTTCTCTTTGCTTCCTCCATTAGCTAATTAGATTTTTGTATTGCATTATTAGTATTTTAGAACTATTTTTCATTATTTTGCATCGCATTTTTCGATGTTTGGGACCCAAAAAGTGTTATAAACCAAATCCATGCCCTATTCATATAGGGTGTAAATTTTGTAGTTCAAAATCATGCTCTCCCATTACAAGGCATGAATTTTTCAATTAGGGTTTGGGGGCAAGTTCGGCTTCCCAAAAATCCTATTTTGTGTCTTGCATGTTACCTTTATTTCTTTCTATCTATCTACATTTTATTTCACTGTTGCATGTTTATTTTATCTTGCTTTTTCTTACTCTAAATATCAATAATCATTTCATTTCAAAAATTTTAGCTAAAATGAACAAGGGTGCTTGATTTCTACACCTCCAAGCTCAGTCATATAGCGGTTTAAGTAGGCCCATAAAAACTGAAAAATATTTCTAGGTTTTGTGAAGTTGTTTAATAGGTTTGAATATTTCAGATATTTGGATGAAAGTTAAAATATAGGATCAACCATTGCATCAAATAAGTGCTCTAAATAGACTTTAGGTCTCTTTGTTGCTTGTTTTTTTTTTATTCCTAATTCAGATCTTAATCATAAGTAAATGAAGACATTTACTTTATTTATAGGCATTGGAAAAGAAAATCATATAGTTTGCATCTAGGGTTAATTTTCTTTGTGCATTCTCTTGTACCTTTTCTAAGAGGAAGAAATTTCATTTCAAGTAATCTAGGATTAAATCTCATTGAAACAAAGAATCATTTTAGGATTAGTTCCTTATTTGATTGCATTAATGTTTTCCCTCCATTGTACTTCTATTTTCGTAATTTAGATTTTAGAAAGGCCAAACATAGGTACTTGCTTGATATACACATCAAACATTCCATCATTGGACTTGGAGTGAGTCCTTAAACCATTCCTGGTGAACCCTTTCGATCCTCTAGCCCTCGAGTGTAGAGGTTATAACATAACCCCATGGTCACCTTGGCTCCCAATCGATCTAGCTAAGAATCATATGCAGTAGGGTGGTTTTCCCCCATCTACAAGAACACTACTTGCCTCTCTATTAGTATAGGAGGGTAATATTCCTAAAATTTGTGTTCAATACACTATTGATAATACAAGGCCAAAAATATTCCTAATATTTGCTCAAGGTTGTTTGGCCTTATACCATAATAATCCCAACCAATCATCTAATATATTTTCTTAGTTGTGGGCTCAAAATCTCTAGCCTAATATGAGGTTCTTTACTTGGATTTTATTGCATCATAGGGTGCTTACTGGGGAGCATCTTATGAAGTGTGGTTTTCATGGCCCTTTTAGATGTGAAATGTGTGAAGAGAATGTGGAAACTCTTAGCCATATTTTTATTGAGTGTACTTTAGCCTCTGAGCTTTGGAGTAGAATGGCCACTTTACTTAGCTTACAGTGGTCCAATTTTTTTACTTTCGAATAACTTTGGAGGGATTAACCTAATCAAGAGGGTGTTGATCATTTTATTAGGTAGTTAGTTTGGATGGGTTCTACCATTCTTCTTTGGAATACATGGAATGAAAGGAAAAACCAAATTTTTAATCAAGAAAGGAAGGATAGTTGAATCAGTCCATCAACTCAATAATTACTCCAAAACTCCTACCAAATATGGGATCAAGTGATGCAAATATTGAATATTAAATCTTCTAAGAGAAATCAACTTAAAGGTAATATGAGTAATTTCAATATGGATAGAATAAGGAATTGGCAACCTCTTCCTAAGTATTTTGGAAAAGTCAATAATAATGGAGCCTCTAGAGGGAACCCTGGAAAAGATAGTGCAAGAGGAATTGGTAAACTTTCAGATGGCTCCGTGGTTTTTACTTTTTCTAAGAATTTGGGTATTCTATTCAATAACCTTGTTGAGGGGTATGGTATCCTTAGAGGCCTTCAAGATGCTACTAAGGTTGGATGGGAAAAGATACTAGTTGAGTCTGACTCTCAACTCATGATTAATATTTTGAAGACTCCTTCTAATAATCATAAGGTTGATTGGAGAATAAAAAGAATTATTGAGAAGATTTAGTTAATCCATATGAGATTTTTTAAGGTTAATTACAATCATGTGGTCAAAGATCAGAATAAGAGTGTTTATGCTTTAGCTAATTAGGCTTTGGACACAGGTGATCTTACTTGCTACGACCACCCTCCTAGATGGTGGGCTTCACAAATAATGGAAGCTCTTATTTCTATCATTTCTTTGGATGGCTCCAGTTCTGAAGGTACCTAGTTTCTTCTTCCTTCATTTTTGCTTCTCTTTAGTTCGATCAGGGTATTTTAGTTCCCTAGCTCAAACTTATATTTATTTTGTTTCGTCTATTGATTCTTGCCTTAATAGTATTTTAGTCTAGAAATGTCATTGTTGTGTTCTATTTTTTATTTTTTCTTTTCTATTTATGTGTGTGTTGTTTTGTTTTTGTGTTTTTTTGTGTTGTTTTTTGTTGTTTTGTGTTGTTTTGTTGTTGTTCTTTTGTTTTTGATGTTCTCGTGCTTGTGTTTTTGTATGTTTGTGTTAATTGATTTTTTGGTGTTTTGGTGTGTGAGTGTTTTCTATGTTTTTATTTTTCTCTGTTGTCTGTTTTTGGTTGTTATTTTATTTTATTTTATTTTATGTTATTATTTTTTGTTTTGGTTGTTTTTTTTTCATGTTTTTGTTGGTTGTGTCTTTGTAGCGTTACATTGATTTTTGTTATGTTTGTGTTTTTTATGTTGTTCTTGTGATTTTTCTGTGTAGTTCATGTTGTGTTCTTTTCTTTTTATCTTATTGTATGTGTTTGGTTGTGCTTTATCTTTTTGACACACTCAAGGAGCATGTTTTTTTTATTTTTTGTTTTTTTAATATTTTTTTGTGTTTGTGTTTGTTTGTTCTTGTTTTTATTTTAATTTTAGGTTTACTCCTTGAGTATGTCAAAGGTGGTAGGCTAGGTGCAAGCCCTAGGCGATTTTTTTGGAATAGATACCCCTACCTCCTTGGGTCTTACTCGAAAGTGGCATCCCTTTTGGGATGTTTTCCACAAAAAACATATTCCTAAGGACTAAAGGTCTCTCCTAATATTAGGTGGTCTCGTGATATACCCAAAGATATGTGTGAGATCAATTTCGTAGATAGGTGTTGTCTAAGGCATAGATATTAGAGCCTAATCACCCCTCACTTCACTAGACACTTTACGAGCAATCTAGCTTAGCCAATAATGAAATATCCTTTGTAATATTTTAAAACCCATGGCATAGTGTTTCTATCCTAGATAACTAATACAAAAAATAAATAGAGGCTTAATATATATATATATTGTATTTTTTTAAGAAAACTAGAAAAAAATAGAAAAATGAAATCTTATACCTAACGGTCGAAATGAAAAAAACTATCATAGTCATAGCAAAACACAACATTGGAAAGTGCTATGATACCACTTGTTAGGAACCTACTATTAAAAATAAATTCACTCACACAAATATTGTAAATAAACATAAATGCTCAAAATATAAACTATTGCAATATGAAATTGTTAGAAATAGAGTTTATTCCATAATTTGGGTTTTGTAAATGTATCTACCAAGGTACATACTTAGGAAAAAAAATTTACTTTAGGGGGAATTTATCTAGTTACTTCATGTAATGTAATAAATGCACAAGTGTTAATGTGCAAGTTATATATGTGTAAGTTGTCCCTTGTACATCTAGGTAGATTGTTGGCCAAGGAATCTGTGTTCCTATATAAGAAAGGCCTCATTTTCAGATAGATATGAGAAGGGGAACATAGATAGATAGAGCTACTTACAACATAGTCGTAGGTAGTAGTGCAGTGTTGTGTATATCACCATATATTGGTAATGGGTACAACGTAGTTTAGTAGCTTCATTAATGGAGTGTTCATTTCCTCCATAGCTACGTTGTATTCATTTATATTATTTATATTTAGCATACTTCAATTATTTTGTAGATTTAATTTATTTTATATTATTCTACATCTTGTGATTGTTATATTACATTTATCATTACATCAAAATCTAAAAATTGTATCAGAGCTAAGGTAGATCTAGTCTATGTAGGTCAATAGGTAAACCACCATTATATTTGAGCTTGAGTATTTTATCAAACTAACACGCTGCTGGACCAACCACTATCAAAAGTTCTTAGAAGAATCTAGGTGGTAGAATTAGGGAGATTCACGAGTGAGAACTGCAAGAAATATCAGTTCCAAAAAATACTAAGATTGCATTTAACTAGTCTTTCCATAGAGTTATAGGAAAAACTTGTGAAGATTAGGAATCAACATTCAATCCACTAGATTGACAAATCATCTAGTGAGAATCATCTAAGATATATAGAATTTTCTAACTATTGCATAAATTTTCTTTTGTTTCAAAAAATTAATTCTTTGAGGATTGGGACTCCTACGATAAAAATCTAGAAGACTCCAAATTTGTTGCTCGAATTTCAACGTACCGTCATAGTGCAAATATTGGTTCCTTGTGCAAAGATAAGAACACTTTGGAAGAAGACTTCTAGATAAGAGTTGTGGTGAAATCAGGAGACTGAAGATCTCTATTGTTGAATCAAAGAACTTCACATGTTAAATAATAGGCTATAGAAGCCTTGATACAAAAAGGCCATAGAATCCTTGAAGAAAAGTCCATAGGAGCCTTGAAGGAGAATCCATAGAATTCTTGATACTAGAAATTTCACAAAAGCCTTGATACTAGAAAGTCCATAGAAACATTGATTCTGTAAAAGGTCATAGAAGCCTTGGTACTGAAAAAGGCCATAGAATCCTTGATACTAAAAATGCCATAGAAGCCTTCATACTATAAAATTCCATAAAATCCTTGGTACTAAAAAAGGTCACAAAATCCTTTATACTAAAAAAGACCACAAAAGACTTGATATTGAAAAAGGCCACAAAATTCTTGATCCTAAAGAAGAATTCAAAGAGAATATTTGATTCAGAAGTAGACTAGATATTTTAGTACTAATACTTTATTGCAGGGAAAGAAGATTTAGTGAGCTAGAAAAATTCCTACAATAAAGTTAGGAAGGGTATCTTCTTTAGAATCATTTCAACACCTAAAGAAAAAGAGATTAGGAGAAGATCTCATTGAAGGAATTTTATAATTAGAAGAAGAAGGACTAGGAGAATCCTACTCGAATACAGAAGTAGCAAAATCAGATATCTAGAAGTAGATCTCACCACCAATACTTCTAGGAGTAGAATATTGAAGGGATCTTAAGGAAATACCAGTAGAAGATACAATATCAAAGACCTTGGGAAGGCCTCATCAAGCATCCAAAAAAGTCAAGGAGAGCCTAACTAAAGAAATTCTCAAATGAGAACTCATTGGAGAAATCCAATACCAAGGAGAAGCCCTTAATAGTGAAGGACTTGTGACAATTGTTGCCATCCGAAAACAAGCCCAAGATAAGGAGAATCTAGTAAGGAGTTCCAAATATGACTAGAAGAAGAATCGAGTGAAGACCTCAAGATATTCAAAATATTGAGAAAAATATCTTGCTTGAATTCAAAATTTGACAAGAAGACTTGAAGATATAAGAAGCTCACCAAATCTTGGAGATTTGAAGATTACCTCTCACAACAAGAAGACACCTCTTCAAAGATAAAAGACTTATCCAAATCTACAATAGAAGGAGAAGAACACAAGAGGAGGAAAATCCACTAAATCCTAGGATTGTGAAAGAAATTTTGAGACCATCATTTAATGAAGAAGGAGATATTCAAAATAGTTACAAAGGGCTGCAATATCCTACTCAAAGAAGCAACTTGGTGATCCTAAACACCAAGATCTACATCCCCTACAAAAGCAACACAATATCTACAAAAAAAATCAGAAAAAAAGGTAAGCAACTTCTTTGTGCAAGTAGATTCATTAATTGGATTACTTATCAGATTTGTTAAGCACCTGAATTTGGATTAAAGTTACAATTAGATTACAGTCTTCAAAAGTACAAAAAGAAAGGTTCTTTTTAAGGTTCATTTGTACATTTATTAGGAGTTGATTAGATTTCTAAATTACTTATATCAACTACCTATCATCTACTTTGGAAAAATAAAAAGAAGACTAAGTCCTACAATATTGATTGTAGTGAAATTATAGAATAATTATTGAAGGTTCATTTTTTATTATTCTTGATTAGTTGCAGTAAATTTGATTAAGTGCATGTTCTTGAGATTTGATTGGAGTGATAAGGTGAAATTTTTAGTGCATTAAAAATTAAATATTATTATATTCATTTGCACTATTATTAATCTCAAAAGAAATTAGTTTTGTGCTTTTGAGAAGGGTACAAAATCTAGTTTGCATCAAATGTCTAAAGATAATCTTAAAGCACATAAATCTGAAACTCATAGTGGCCAATAGAAGCCACCAAAATTGTTTAGTACAAATGAATAAAAATAAACAAAGGAAGCTTCAAATATTGAGACTTGGTGAATCTCAAATCCAAAGCACTACAGGGTTAAGTGCAACAAAAAATTCTTATATCTATAGTATTTGTAAAGCTTGGATCTATAATTAAATATCCAAGAAAAGAGGGCAAGGATTCTATCCAAAGTGATGTACTCAAAACCCTCATTTGTGCATTCAAAATTTGCTACAAAATAAGACTACAAGACCTGCAAGAAGGAGCGTATAAAGGGTGCAATAAGAACATATTATTCTCATAGAATATTACAAGGTATTGCACTCCATTATTTGTAGGAAAAGAGCAGATTGAAGGTGCCATTAAAGGCATAAAAAATACAGGGATATCCAGCCAAGAAAGATCAAACGTCAAGCACTCCTCATCCATGACAAAAGGAGCCATTCAGAGGGGCTCACACTTCACATATTGGACAGATGAACCTACAAAAGGTAATGCACATATCAGTCAATCATCAACCTGCATTTACTTAGACAAAAAAGGAGATTTATTTACAAGAAAAAATGTGATAGGTTCTACCTCAATCAACATGGATGAATAGCATAAAAGGAGCACATTGAAGGGAAAACGTAACTAGGATAACAACTGATATATTCAGAGGTTGCTATCTTGGTGAAGATTGTACACCAAAAGAATCACCCATAATGTCATTCGAAGATTTGAAATCATATCAATGATCGACCAACAAGAGAAGAGGTTGCTTTAACTTCAAGAAACATAGAAAGAAAATAATAGGCATGCAAAAAGGATCTATACTCTCCTTGGAAGTGTTACAATGAAAGAAATCCATGTAGAAAGGTTGAAAGCCACTTGGTATGAATTCTCTAAGGCACCATCCCATTACTTAACATCCAAGAAAACTCACAAAGGAGTTGCAAGCACTCACATAGGTGTTCATGTGTTACAAGGTGACCAAGAAGCTAGCATAGTATTACTAAAGGATTAGTATGTTAAAAAAGTGTGAGCGCTCATACATAATAGTGGTGACACTTATCACAATTTTCAAGACTTATCTTCCATATAAAGGGAGATCAAGGATGTGAAAGGATAGTCAAAGCAAGGTAGCAATAGAAGCAAGTGAGTCTAAAGTAATTCAACAATATTTTGACTGTATCATAACAATAGCTTGATAGCTACACGATAGCATATTGATAGCAACTTCAGCATTCCAAGATAAAATGGCAAAGCACACTAGTCCTGGTCAAATGGCTCAAGGAAGTATTGAAGTGAGTGTATAAGCAAATTGCATGTGGAAGAATATTCCATTACTCATAGCACCAAAGAAGGACAATCTATCATCGGTTTTGTAAAGTTATATTTCCATCTAATTTGCTTTCCATAAAAAGCGAGTTATAAGGTTATATTATAAGGTTGAATTATTGAAAGAAATAAATCTTCATTTGAAAGTAAAACTTAGGGAAATTAAATAATTAAATTGACTAATATTTTCAAAGCATAACCTAGGAGAAATAAGGAATGCTACTTGTATTTATTTCATTTAAAATTTGCAAATAGTAATGTATTATAATTTTTCAAATTTCGGAGTCATAAGGACTACAACTCCAAACTAGGTTATTGAAAATTAGAAACAATCCAAGGGATATAAAAAGAGGTTATTAAAGCTTTTTAAGGTTGGAAAATTATAATATTATTGTCTCAAAAAACTTCTCTAAAGGGACAAAATAAATCCAACATTAAAACCTCTTCAAAATTGAAAAGTGCTTAGTTCAATAGGAATAATAAGGTGTTAAGAAGTTGACTTTTGATCTTTACAAAATTTGTACAAAATCAACCAAAATTGAACTATATATTAACAAAAGCACTATATTATATCTTTAGGGAGACATAAGGAAGTCCACAAAATCTAAGGATTGATATTAGGGTGATTCAATGGCATCAAATAAATTCTTTATTTGGTAAAAATATTAATATTTTCTTTTCATTTTTTATTCAGATCCTACCCACCAATCTATCCCTTATTTAGCAATAATATATATATATATATATATATATAATTTGGTATATTTTTTATTTTTATTTTTATTCAGGTAGTGTGAGAAATCCCTACTACCAATGCATAGGTTGAGTAGACCTCAAACCATTGTGTTGTCCCCCAAAGACTTTTCTTTTATTAGTATAATAGTTTTAAAAATATTTTCTTAGAAATACAATCCATCTCAACTAGTCCCCACAAGACACCATCTATATTCAGCTCGAGCACTATCTCTAAGTATTCCAGGTACTCCCGTGTTAAATGAAATAAATTTGGCGAGAGACCATCATTGTCAATACCCATCCCTAAATTTCATAGAGGTTCTGGTGATGTACAATTCGAACTCACACTTTATGCCTACATACTCACCTCTTTCATGGACTGATAATCATCTTCCACATTCACAACATTTACAATTTCCATAGCAAAGTTGAGCTTGGATTTGCTGCCCTTGATCTTGAAAGCCTCGCGATTGTATGCACGAGCGACATCATCAGGATTTTTGTAAGTACCGAGCCATACCCTCATCCCCTTGATGGTATCTCTTATCTCTGCAACCCATTTTCTTGAGGGGTGTTGTCTTATGCCTTTTTATGGATGTCACTTATTACACTTTCTCCTCTTATTTCCATAACTCTGTGAGGAGCCATACTGGATTTCAACATAGACTTTCGATTGGGGTTGACAATAGTCTAAATTTTTTTCTAGATGAACCCACAAATACTTGATATTGGATCTTCTTCTAGAATAAGAGGTGGGTATGAACTCTGAAATAATGGATCCTCCACACATTTTGTCACACAAAATTCTCATAGGATATTCAAAATGGTTTGCAGTCCTAACACCATGGGATTAGAGCTTTATATCTTTTTTGATAAAGCAGACACACAAGATTTGGATTCATTATATTTCCATCTCTCCTATGTGGAATAATAATTTTAAAATAAAATCATGGATCCCATATACAATGAAAGTGGTGAGCGCCCATAGTTACTAGTCCACCACCGTGCTCCCTCGGTTTCGATGAATAGAAAACATGATCGATAACATCCTACTTGCAAGGATTTTTGGTTTATTTACTTCTATTTTCTATATCGCATGATTATTCATTTAGGGTTTTACAACATTATTTCTTTATCATTGGTTGGGAGGTGCTACTAACCCTCTTTGCTTTTTATGTGTGTAGGAGATAGGTACTATTGAGAAGTTGTTGTAGTTGGAGTGGTCCCATATTTTTTGGATACCAAAGCCCACTCAACCTTGGAGTTGTAGCTAGAGAACGAAGAGCAAGAGTTCTTATGAATATTTGGAAGACCCTCATTACAATATCATAATCATTGTATCAATACAAATATAATTGTAACATTGCCACCATTTTGCTTGGGGTAATTTGGAATTCATTTGTAAACATTGTATCAAGAAATAAATAAAGAAAAGTAATTTTGGGTAATTTATCTTTCTTCGTGTTGTATCTATTTTATGCTCTATTCTTTTGGTAACAGAAATGACGATCATAGTGGGACCCCCTAAGGGTTCCATTTTATTTAGCCTTGCTTTTTATTAGTTATTGATCTGTATTTTCTATATCTACAAGTTTTGGGAGTTTGAAGCATGCGAGGATTTGATCTCGGGTTGATAGATTTGAGGACTGTTGCATTCAATCCTATTACTATGAAATTGCGCACCTATGATTTTAGATATGGGAAACTGTGCACCTATGGTGAAGTATTGGGAGAAACATGAGCCTACAGTTTAAAATACATAACCATGTACATGTGATTTGGTATCTGGAGAAATGCTCATGCATGGTGACTACACTATGGAATCGTGGATCTGTGGTTTACAACTAGATGGAGCAACGAAAGGAACACAGGTCTGTAACCCTGTACCATGTTGTTTTTCTCTCTGTTTCTAGTTTTAGCATGCATTTAGGTAGATTAAAGGTCTTGGTCCTGTATGCCATTGTTTGCATTTAGGTCTTAGGATAAATTCAATTATATTTGCATCCATCCAAATAATAAAGCAAAAAAATCAAGAGGATCTACATTTATCATATTAGGAACAGATCATGCTGCATTACCCAGTTAGCAATAACTTGGGCATATTTTTTAGGGATTAGGCTTGACATATCCATTTTTGTTGCATAGTTGGACCCACAAACTCGCAGTTGGGATATCTCAAAAGCGCGTCTACGATTGGCAAACCGTGCATTCACAGTTTACCAAAACCAACTGTTGACCTGTGGTTGACCCTTGACAACAAAATCATCCAAAATTCATACCTAAAATTATCTTTTATCCCCTGATCTATTTTTTTTGCTATTCTTTGTTTCTTGTATTTCTGTATTAAACATAAAAATAGAATCGCATATTAATTTTGCATTTCACAATAAATCAAAAAAGCCTCACACACTCACATTAAACATTGGCAAACAATTGAATTTCATCACCAGAACACCAACATTATTACCCTATTTTTGGCCAAGACCGGATCCAAGATCCATCGTAGCTTGGGAAATTTATATGTATTTCTCTTTAGAGGGTATAACATTGACCAAGTGAGTATTGGGTGAGGACTAGTAGGACATGTGCTCCCTAACTGGGTATGGGTTTCATCTCCATATTTTTGTGGGTTTACACAATCAGACTTCATCACCGAGTTATTGAGCTATGAGTATATAGGTGAAATCCTAGATTAATTTAGGGTAAAACATTTTGCACACGCATTTTTCTTTTTCAAAACTAAAAAAAATCAAAAACAAAAACTTGCACAAACATAGGACCAAAAATCTTACTTTTTTATTTTCTTTGGGTGTTGTATTACATTATACTTTCATTCCACCTACATAGAATTGCATTTGCATTTTACATATTATTGCATATTAGTGTATGGTAACGACCCATGTTCAGGCCAAAAAGTTACCACTAATTCAGATTCAGTTGTCTTCCCCCATGGCATCTCAGTCTAGTGACGTCCCTAAAACTTCAGTGGTAAGGCAAGGTAGTATGGCTCCTCCTATGTCCTAGAGTCTATATGTAGGTCCCTCTAGTAGTGCCCCTATTTTAGACATAGATGTTATGCATAGGGCTACCCATACTGTTATTCCTGAGACTCCTAGGAATGAGCCACCCACACCAATGGATGGTTGTGTCACACTTGTGGACATGGATACCATTTGGATGTATCTGAATACACTTTGAATGGTTTTTCTATCATTAGCATCACTCACCATCCCATCCCTCACCATACCACCATTGCATCAAGAGTCCACCTTCACACATCCATTGTAGTCTAGATAAGTATTTAAAAATCCACTTTTTGAGTTGACTACTATTAACATGGCTAGCCACCCATCATCCTCTAGCCAACCAACCCTCACATTACCTCAAAATAATATCACTTGTACCAATCCCCTTTACGAAGCAACAACTTAGGTTGCTTCACAAATCCCCACATCCATTCAACCTACCACCCCTATAGGACCTATACATCATATCACCCCTCATTTGGTGGTAATACCTTTTTCTACCTACCCTCCACTCACATCCACTACCATGGTTGTCTCACAACCAACCTAGCCAACCACCTCATATGTGGTTGTGCCCACGTCATCTACACTTGCCATGCAATAGGCTTTCTTGCAGCTACAACAAATGATTTTAAATAATACTAATCACAGTGTTAAACTTGAACCTAATAAGCATTTGTAGAGGATTTAGCATAACCTACCATCCACATCTCACCAAACCCATACCTTTATCCAATATCCATATTGGGTATTGCGCCCCCCAACCACTACCATAGAAACTAATCCATCACATCAAATGTATGCTAGCACATCAAGTCAACATGTCATAATACCTCCATCAGCTCATCCATATCAAAACTTTCATCAACCATCATATCATCATATATTTTATCCTAAAATCCTCCATCATCCACAATCCACATACAATGCACCTTATTACCAACAGTATCAAGCAAACCAGGGTTTTTTACCCTATGGATGATCCTAAGTTCCAGTTCGTACAAAACCATATTGATAGCCTTACCATTTAGACCCAAGGTTTGCAATATTAGAAGCCAACATTAAGGTAACTACTCAATCACCCGATCCATGCTTCGGTGCCCGCATCATCTTATCTGAGGAATTTTTAGATGTCAAAGCTTGATACATTTAAGGGGGAAGAGGACCCCCAAGAGCATGCGATAAGGTTTGTAAATGCATGTTTTAGGATCAATAACAATGACGTGCTCATGCTACACACATCTCCTTAGACACTTAGGGGAGAAACCTAGGATTGGTACAACCACTTACCACATTAGAGTGTCTACACTTTTGAGCAACTTGCAGACCAATTACTAGAGCAATTCACCTTGAATATCCAAAATAAAACCACATTGACCTATTTGCTTAGTCTAAAGAAATATGATAACAAATCGGTCCATGATTTTGGCAACCGTTGGAGGGCAGTTATGATCAAGTTGCCATTCTCCCTCCTTATGTTAGAAATAACAAGAATGTTTATGAAGAGTTGTGCCAAGCCCATATCTTTGTTATTGTAGTTGCAATAGTATAGGATATTCTATGAGGCACTCACCCAAGCCAAAGTGATAGAAGAGATAAAAATCCAAGAGGGCAAGATCAAGCCTAAGAAAAAGGAGTGGTAGAATAATATTCAAAAGGAAAATAGCCAAAACTAGTCCAAGGTTGCTCAGGTTAACTAGATAGTCTTGGGTGAACCTTCATAGTCAAACCAACAAGCCCAAGTTTAGATCCAACAACCCCAACAACAAAAGGAGCAACCACAACAATTGAATTATCAAGCGGTTCCACCCCCAAAACAGGTGCAAAATCAAATGCAACCTGCAAAGAGGTAGCAAAGTCACTTTAGGCCTAGGAAAAATTACACACCATTACAAGAGCCCTACTTATCTATGTTTCAAAAGTTGTATGTGGCACAACTTTTCACATTATCGAAGATTGAACCCAAGGACCCTAATAAGCCAAAATAAAATGGCTATAGAGAGTACTTATACTACATATATCATCGACAAAAAGAATATGACATCAAAATTTGCCATGGGTTTAAGGGTATTGTGCAAGACTTATTGGAAGCAAGGAAAGATCAAAGTTGACAACCCACTAGCCCAATCCAATCAGAACCTTGGTATATATCAGACACCTTTGCCCCACCATGAGGCAAATCAATAAGTGATGGGAGCATCAACTTCTACAGTTCCTCCCAACCAAGTCAATTACGTGTCTCAACTACACCAAGGTTTTATAGGGGCTATTAGTGTGGTCACCCATGGGTAGAGACAAGAAAATTGCACAAACCAAGCTCCTGCAACATAACCAAGTATCCCCATACAACTAGGGCCATCAATTCCACCTCCACCATTTCATAATCCAAGAAATCCACCTCGCCCAATTGTCACCCTAGGTAGCCGATTAATCCAAAGTTTAAAAATAACATCAATAAAACTATCAATCTATGAGCTAATACAACAATCGCTCCCACGTTGATAAGCATTGATGGAAATCCTAAAATCCATCCAAGTACAATCAGAAGATCCCAATACTTTCAACTCCTTTGTGGGGAGTGTACAAAAGTGCATGGAGCCCTCGATAGCATTTTATGACTTTGAGGAGAAGAAAGTTTCGTCATATTTATTGGATCCTCCATTGCACATAGTGATCATATCAATAGAAAGTCATTAGAGTCCTTATTGACACCGACTCCTCCATAAAACTCATTACCACTCCTACCATAAAAAACCTTAACATACCACCATCCCACATTACATCATCCACCTTCACCTTAAGAGCCTTTAATAATGCCTTATGCTCAACTATGGGGAACATGGTTCTTCTCGATCACCATAAGGGTGAAAACTATTCATGTCCTCTTCCACATCTTGGAGGAGGTCATTTAGTACAACATACTTCTTGGATGCGTCTGGATCAGGGAGGTGAAGTGTGTGCCTTCAAAATTGCACCAATGCCTAAAATATGTACATGAAGGTAAAGTACATTGCATCCTAGCCAACACCGAGCCTTTTAAATATGACAACCTGATCTCAAATCCCTATGAGTTGATACTTCCATAAACCCACCTATCCATCCAACCACTCATAATCCGAACTACCCCCATTAATATAACTTCATCAAAAGCCCCCATCCTAGAGGATTTATCGATAATTGACCCTACTTTTACATCTAAAAGTGTCAACTCTAGTCAGCCCTCAAGAACCACATTCTATTTTTCCACTGCACCTGATCAACTTGCTAACCAATCATCAACTCCATCAGTCACACCACCCACTTCACAAACACCATTCATATTCACAACTCAACCCACCCCATCAACTAATAATCCCATCCAATCTCATCCATCCCAAACATCACTACCCATAGTCTCATAGATAGGGTCACCTATCCGAGAGGAGCCATCACCTCCACCTAAACTTCAAGCCACCCTATAAGCTCCTTCCTCATCCACTAATCCATCATCATCCCAACCATCCCAAGTTGCAGTACATCTTGCAAATCCAACCATTGGTGAGTAAATCATTGAGAGTGTCACAATTACACCACCTATTGAGTCAGTCAGAGACTATGGTCACCCATGCGATCCACACTTAGCCATAGGTACATTGTAAAAAATGGGTTCCCAATAAGATAAGATTAATTTCATATATGAGAGATTGGATTCTTTGTCTGATCTGCCTCCTCCTAGTGAGGAATCCTTACAATAATTTAATGAAAATTTAGATTATCTGTCCAACTTGGATTTCCCTTTGTGATAATTTTCGTAGGGTCAACTGGTAGGGATATGGACTTGGATGACATGAGCAAGGTCTACATCACATTATTGAGACAAAATAAAGAGAAACACCTGACTGCTATGATCTAGGGTACAAATATTCCACCCTAGACTCTTCTTTCAACCAAACCTTCCAACGACTCACCATTGAGTATGAAGAAGAGAAGAGCGAGGAGTGTGATGATTGTGATGATACTGATGATGAGTACCTAGACCCTAACTTTGCACCTCATCCACATGAGTCCTTTATAGATATTGTACTGCACACATTCATGATTAATCACATACCATATGATTACATATCTGATGAAGATTTCAGAGATTATATCTTCGATGAATATTTTGGAGAATTTCAACAAATAGAAGCAAATTTATATTGGATTATTCAAATATTTTATGGTCCCCAAGACAATGTGGTTCCTGCTAAACCCATCAAGAAATATGAGTGGTATACAAATATGTTTCCCATAGATCACACCATCTTTTTCTTAAACAAAGAGCATGAGCACCCTGAGCTAGATCCTCCACCACCACCTTGGCCAATCCCACATCACTACCATTTTTCCACCTTAGGTCAGTTGCAATCTAGAGATATTGAGTCATCACCTCTTGAATCACAACCACCTCATGTCCACCAAGTCAATATAATTTTTTTTGACTTGTTTGCCCCACTTTGTAACTCGTACAATTTGGTGAAACCAATCAGGTCGATGCTAGCCTTCTTGCCATGGATAGTATTTCATCCCCATCATCCATCATCGAGTTCATCATATCCAAAATAGCTACTATGAGCTTCAAACACTTACATTCCATAGCAACCTTCACCCTCATCTATCATAGTTTTTCAAACCAAAGTAGAGGGGGAAACCTTTGAGACATTTGAGCATGTGGAGGATGATATCCATCTCATCACAACTCCATATCAACTAGAGAAAGATTCCCATATGCTGATTGAAGAGTCTATTGATGTGAACCTTAGAAAAGACGCAGACAATTCTAAAATCATCAAAATTTCAAAATATTTATCTGTAGAGGAGAAAGAACATATGATCGATGTCTTGATAAAAAATGACATTTTTGCATGGTCATACAAAGACATTCCTAGTCTTGACTCCAAATTGGTGGTCCACAACCTTACTTTGGTGCCAGATGCTAAGCCTTTCAAGCAAAAGCTCAGGAAACTTCATCCAACTATTGCACTAATCATCAAAGAAGAGCTACAAAAATTATTGGACATGAATTTCATAGTCCCAATTGATTATCTAGAGTGGCTATCTAACATGGTACCCGTTCGTAAGACAAATGGGAGGGTATGCATATGCACTGATTTTTGCAATCTAAACAAAGCATACCCCAAGGATGATTTTCCTCTACCTAACATAGATCAATTAGTAGATTCATGTGCATGCCATGAAATACTTTAGCTAATGGATGGTTTCTCAGGATACAACCAGATTAGAATTAATCTTGAGGACCAATACAAGATGGCATTTACAATACCTTGGGGAATATTTTGTTACAAGATGATGACTTTCAATATTAAAAATGTAAGAGCTATGTATCAACATGCCATGACATACATATTCCACAATTATATGTATAGAATCATTAAGGATTATGTGGATGATCTGATTACCAAATCAAAAACACGTCTTGAGCACATTGAAGTCCTAGAGAGTATTTGATCGATTGCTTGAACATAAGGTAAGGTTGAATCCTAAGAAGTGCATATTTGGTGTTACATCAAGAAAAATTCTAGGATTCATTATCTCCAAGTGATGCATTTAAGTGGACCCTGATAAGGTCAAGGTCATTATCGATATGCCACCTATAACAAACCTGAGAGAGTTGCGTAGTCTACAAGGAAATATTCAATCTATCTGACGATTCATTGCACAACTCTCAAAAAAATGCAAGCCTTTCAATCATTTTCTACAAAAGGAGGTGATATTCTTCTGGAAATGTGAATGTCAAGATGTATTTGATGACATAAAGAAATATTTGGCTTCACCACCAATTTTTACGTCACCTTGTTCAGGAGTCCCTTTTAACCTTTATGTCCCTACAACAGATTTTACACTAGGGACAATGCTTGCTCAAAAAATGAGAACCATAAGGAGTAAGTCATTTATTACATTACTTAGACATTGGTAAGTTATGAAACAAGATATGCTTATGGAAAAAAGTTATTCTTAGCATTGGTTTTTGCCACTAAGAAACTCAAACATTACATGCTAAGTAACACTACTTATGTCATAGCTAGAGATAATCCTCTATGATACATAATGACTCACACATACAAAAACACACGTACCACAAAATGAATAATTCTTTTAATAGAATTCGATCTTGAGTTCATTAGTCAAAATTCCATCAAAGGTTAGGTGATAACTGATCAACTTGTAGAAGCTCCATTGCCAAACGATAAAGCACTTATCATTGAGCTTCTAGATGATTTAATAATTTCCATCAATAAACAAGAAGTGCTAGTCCCTCCTGAGGATGATGCCAACATGACAATGTTCTTTTACGGATCAAAGTGTGAAAGAGGACAAGATGATGGAGTCATATTCTACACACCTAAAGGAATCTTGATTCCTTAATCACTCAAACTCAAATTTCCATGCATAAACAACAATGCAAAGTATGAAGCCCTAATCTTGGGGCTCCAATCATCTATATATATGGGTATTAAATGACTAAGCATCTTTGGTGATTCTCAATTGGTCATTTACCAAGTGAAAGGACAGTACCAATGCAAGGAACTAGTCTTGAAGCAATATCATGAAGTAGCAACGAAGTTGCTAGAGAAATTTGATTGGTACAAAATTAGTAACCTACCTCACTCGACTAACAAATTTGTGGATGCAATTGCCAATTTGGGATCCTTGATCCCTAAGAATGAACATGGTGAAGTCCAACCATTAATCATAACAACAATGTCCAAGCTAGAAATTAAGTGAGCAAATTTTAAAGGTGAGAAGAGAGTTTGTTTGGTCCATGCCAAACCCTACAATTCTTACCTTGATGAGGTTAGAGACTTTCTCAAGTTTGGGACCCTCCCAATAGAAATAACGTGAACTTTAAAAAGGATTTTCAAACAAAAAATAGCTTGCTTTACTCTCTTGGGGGACGTGTTGTATAGACATGGCTATGATGGAATTCTACTTCGATGTCTAGATCCCGTTGAGGCACAACGAGCTATAATGGAAGCCCATGATGGTACTTGTGGTGGCCACTTTAGTGGAATAGCCATTGCAAAGCACATTTTGTGCATGGGTTATTATTGGCCCACCATGGAAATTGATTGTTGTGAATATGTCAAGAAATATAAAAAATTCCATCACACTAATTTAACTCATGTACCATCACAAGCCTTACAAACCATTCAAAGCCTTTGGCCCTTTTCACAATAGGGCCTATTGAGGTGTGATTTTGTCAGGTTACAAAACCACTCGACAACTTAGAATTTAAATTCTCTCTTGCAAAGAACGTAATATTTCTCCAAGGTTCTCACTTAATGTTTTATGTGTCATGCATAGATGTTTATATAAGTGCCTGAATAAACTCTTGGGTTTGCAAGTTTCTGTTTACAAGGGGCCTGGGAATTAAGTAAATGATTTCAAGTTTATCATGTATAACATGCTTTTCACCAAATTCTATTATCCAAATGATAAAGTAAATTTGCCTTATGATTAAGATCTATTGATGCAAACTTAACAATACCATTGATTAAAATGCTTTCAAAACTAATTTGAAATAACAATTTGCCTTAGCATTTTAATTAATGTGAAATTTCAATTACCTTAATAAAAATTAAAGTATGTGAAATTTCAAAATGATGATATAAACCATGATTATAAATATTCACCTTTAAAACCTACGGTTTAATCAATGAATAGATTTTATTCATCTCCAATATAAAATTAACATTGAACTATTTGAGATAATGAATAAAAATAAAAATGTTTAACCCCAAAATCATAAGGTTTTAAAAAACCTTATTAATCATAAATTCATAGGGTTTGCTATAAATATTATTTATGAACTGTGAGTTCTATGATTTAAAATCAAGTTCATAAATGTACTTCCTTATTATATTTGTTTATTAAATATTTATGAAATCAAATATTTAATAACCAACATAATCTTCCAATGTAATGTTTGGATTTGTGCATAAATAAATTATACTTAAAACATGAAATCCAAACAAACTTTAATAAAATAAATCACTTCTAATTCTCAACCTTATTAAATCAAAGTTAGAACCAGAATACTTATTTATAAAACATTTTATTCATCCCAAATATAAAATCAACATTAAAATATTTGGAAAATGAAATAAAGTAATAATGTTTAACCCTAAAATTGTAAGATTTTCAAATCTTATAATTATAATCCATAGGGTTTTAATATAAAACTGATCTATGAACTGTGAATTTTATACTTTGAAAATCAAGTTCATAAATATGTTTTTCTCATATTATTTGCCTATTAAATATTTATGGAATAAAATATTTAATAACAAATATAATCCTCTCAATGTAGGGTTTGGATCGATAAATAAATAAAACGGTATTTGAAGCATGAAATCCAAACAAATTTCAATAAAAGATATCAACCCTAATTCTCAACTTTATTAAATCAAAGTTGAAACCAGAGTACTCATTTATCTTTTATATATTTATTTATTTAAATATTAAAACAATTTAATATTTAAATAATAAATATATAATAACCTAGTATGAAATTTTAATTTTCATGAACATTGAACTAGGCTATGCAAACATAATTGAATATCAAATAAATAATCAAAAGTTCTATAAAGAAGAAATATTATTCTATCTCGGACAAATGCTACAGACAAAAATAATCACAGAGACTTAAACCAAATCATTGCCCACCAGTATTCACACAATAGAACAATGATATGATGCAATCTTCCGTGGAATTTTTAATTATTGAAAACTATACCAAACATTTTAATTATAATTCAAATACCAAAATGATGCTTATTTGAATCCCTAAAATATTTTGATATAATAAAAAATCTTACAATAGAATATGTTTCTCTGTAATTTCCAACTCTCTGTAGCTCCTTTTTTCCTTTCTTTTGCTCCTTCAACTTTCCTTCTCTCCTTCTCTGCAAAAAATGTCCGACCCCCTCTTTGGTTTCTAATTCTCCATTTATAACTTGAGAAATTCGTTCCTCTTGATTAGTTTACTCCGTTCCGTCAGTTTTTAAAAAACGAATTCTTGAAACCCTAATATCAATAAAGCCTTTTCAAAGGATTTATTATTTCTCCTCATTGGCATTCAAAAATTAAAATTAAAACATATCTATGAAACCCTAATTTCACCAATGCCTTTTCAACATAATTTAATAATCCTGCCAACAAGACAAATATTAATTAAAATATAAAACATTTATAAAATAACCTTATTAAATATAATTAAATTATAAAGTTATAAAACTTTATAATTTAATTAATTTAAAACATAACATAACTAAACATAATATACGAACAAACATATACATAACACCACACACTAACAAAATAATCTAAAAAGAATTAAATCTACAAAACACATTAACTTCATGCCAAATTGATGGAACCACAATGTGCTAGAATTAAAGCATAGATCCAAACTCTCACACCTTTTGGTGAATTAAACCCTGCTATATGACCTTCCTAAGGAACACCAATTTTGTGATATTTCAAATGGTAACAATGATAAACTAAGGCTTTAATCACTAAATTACAACACGACCCTGCAAACATAACTCAAAATATTTTAGATCTCAAGGTGAAATTTGACAATGCACTTGCTATAAGATAGAACACATAAAGATGAATATTCTTGACATTCCAATGGTGACAATATGAACTATAAATGCAGGCAATGCATTGGCATCAACTTCCAAATTTCAATTGCAGGCAATATTTTGGCATCAACTTTCAAATTTCAAGTGGGTCCCCAAATTTTGGGGTCATTGTGAAGGACATCACAACAATGGTGACTCTGTTGGTAAATGTCCCTGGACATTTCAGATTTAAAAACCAAACTCTAAAAACACACAAAACCCGAATATTAGAATTACAAGCATCAGTAAGTATCTAGAGAATGAGAATAGACCAATTTGACATGAACCACCAGAATCATTCAACATTAGCTCAGTGTGTGCGTAGTGATTCATTACTTATCACCTAAAACCATTCAACATTCCATCATCAGTTCCACATTTTAGGCTATGAATAATTCCTCTTTGAAGATAAAACCTATACCTGATTCTCTTTAGATCTTGCTCTATTGCCAGCCGAGCATTCATAGCTCCAGTAGAGATTATCTGAAATACCTAGATATTAGGTGGATGTTGTATTTCCTTTACTCTAAATATTGCTTCACTGCTAGTCGAGCGTCTATAGCTCCGGTGAAGGTTATTTAGTTTTGGATGATAGATTTATCATTATCACTCTTCATAACCTTTTCTCTAGACCTTGCTTCACTGCCAGTCAAGCATCTATAGCTTCGGTGAAGATTGTCTTACTTTTTTTAGTAATAGATTTGACTCTATTTCCGATTCTCTCTCTTTTTTTTTTATCATTCTCACTTTTTTTATATCTCTCTTTTTTATCTCACTCTCTTTTTACATCCGATAGAATGGTACTTTGCAACAAATCCACCTGCCACCTGGGTTAGATATGAGGTAAGGTTGAAAGAGTATATAAGGTATTTTTCCCTAATTTGCAAAACTGACAACTTCACGCATCCAAATTTCAAACAATATTCTTTAATGTATTTTGTGATACTTGTGGAGCTTTTGCAATACAATTCCAATTTTTCATATTTACCTTATCTTAGTTCACATTCATGAGGACATAAACCAATATCTCATTTTCCCTTTCTCCAGGCTTCCCAGGTTTTCAAAATAAGTAACTTCATCCTATGCGGTCCAGGATCAAAACCAAACACAGCCGACACCGAACTAGTGTCTCAATCACAATTACTTTACTTTTGAAACACCCACCAAAAAATTGTGCCTATTTGAATTACACTAATATCATGACACTCCAAAAATCTGGCAAAGTCAATTTGAAGATTGCATCGATTTGAATCATATCAAAGTCATGAAACTCTAACAAGCTTTGGCAAAGTCAGTTTGTCCTTGTACTCAACAAGACACAATAGAAATGTGGCAAAACATTAACAACAACCAAAACAACAAAACATCAACAAAAACATGAACAACATCGACAACACAACAAACACACAATCCAAAAAACTATTTACAAAAATATACATTATGTACAAAATACTGCAAAATTTCTACCAACATTTCCCTCGATCCCAAACATGATAGACATACCTTAAAAGACATATATCATGATTTGTATTCCAAGCTTTACATAGATCTAACCAAAACATGATCAAGTCAAACCATGCAACCTTTGTTTTACCTTTTACACCCCACTGATTTGATTCAAACTTATAAGCAGTTCCATGTTTAAGATTTGATTTATTAAACTGAAAAGTGAAAACATGATTTTCGATTATCCTTTGCTTATTCGAAAGGGTGTAAATTTCACAATTTGGTTCATAATTTAGAACTAGGCTCCTCTTTTCAAATAGGAGATCTTGTAAATAAGAACCTATTTCTAAAAATTTCAAATTCAAGTCACTTTCAAAGTTTTTAAAGCTATCACAATCATTCAAGAATTGACAAGCATCTAGAACATTTGGTATAAGAAGATCATTAAAAATTTGTGCCCTAGATTCATTAGTTGATTGCTCATGAATTTGATTAAGCATTTCAAACATATTTTCCTTCATTTCATTTATGGCAAAAATTTTAAAAGTTGTTTCCAACTTTTTGCTAACAACATTTGACATTTCATCATTGATAGCATTAGCATCCAAAAACTTATTATGCATCCCATTACCTAAAAATTTTGTAACCAATGAGAAAGGTGAAGATTTTACCTCGTCATCTATGCTCAACACATCATTATTAGCATTTACCAATATTTGGTGAGCATTTGTCACTTTTTCCTTTTCTTCATGGTCGTCATCATGATCACCTTGTAATTCTTCATCTTCATCAAATACCTATTTGTTAAAGACACCAAAATTAGGCACCCAATTAAACGTATGTCCATCCTTTTCAAACCATACATCTGACTGATCACAAGATGTGTTAAATAACAAATTTTCTTGATCAACCACCTGAGTTACTTCAGATAGATCAACATTTTCCTTTAGGTCATCACCAACATTAAATTCAAACCATTCATGTGAATTTGTACTCAAATTTTTATTAGTCACAGGTAAAAGAGATGACTTTACCTCATCCTCATTATTAACAAATGAGTCATAAGAAACATTTACCATTTCTTCATTTTCAATTTCAGCAAGGTGTTCAATAAATTCATCTTCAAAGTGATTCAATTTTAGAACCTTCTCTATTTCTGCAATTGGCATGTCATTTTCTGATTGTGTAGGAATTGTGAAATCTTCTTTTGAAATAGAAGTTTCAACATCCTGCATATCAAGTGAAACAAAAATTTTATTAGTAGAAGTATGAGAAAACAATGATTCACCATACATACCCCATCCATTATAATAATTATCTTCTAAAGCTAAAGGATAAGATTTTATCGTGGCTTTAGAAAACATGTGATTCTTTGATTGTACAGGAGTTGTAGACTCTTCATGTAAGATATCAATTTTAGCATCCTGCATATCAGATGAAGAAAAATTCTTATCAGTAGACATAAAAGAAAAACATTCATCATATCTTCCCCAACCATTATAAAAATTATCTTCTATAGTTAAAGGGTGAGGTTCCACCATATATTTTGTGCAAAATTTGGATAGGTCTATAATTTCCTTTTCAAATTCACCTTTATCAATCACCTGAGATGAATACCTACTGATTTCTTGTTGTATGAGCATTGTAGAATCCTTAAGTGACACAAGACTTTCAATTTCTTGCACATCATCTGAGATAAGAACTTCTTTGGAAATTGTGAATAAAGTGAATAATTCTTCTTCATGATCTGAAATAACAAAATAATTATCTTTCTGAAGCACTTGGTGACATTCCATCTTCTCTTTCATACCATATTTATATTCATTTTTAGATTCACCTTCTTCCATAAAGAATTCATCTTCAATTTCAAACAATTCATCTTCGTCAAACAATAAGATTTTAGGATCAATCATTTG
This sequence comes from Wollemia nobilis, assembly GCA_028583015.1. Classification (NCBI taxonomy): domain Eukaryota; kingdom Viridiplantae; phylum Streptophyta; class Pinopsida; order Araucariales; family Araucariaceae; genus Wollemia; species Wollemia nobilis. The sequence continues at coordinate 5,812,425 of JAQPPZ010003614.1, read as the reverse complement.
AACCATCATCGTCGAGGTATTATTTTTTTGTAATCCCTTGCAATATTCAATGAAATCACATCTATGATCATTCAATTCTTTAAATTTACCTATTTGAACATCACACTCATTATCCTCCTAAAACAAATGATGAAAATCTATCATTTCTTCTATATATTCTTCAGATTCATTTTCAAATTCATTTTCTTTAATTTCAAAAAAATCATCTTTCTCAGATTCATCCTCCTCAATTTCAAAGAATTCATCTTCCTTATATTCATATTTTGGTAAAACAAGGGTTTCTTCAATGGGATCAATTTTTGAATTTTGTTTTATAAGATCATCCCAATCCTCTTTTGTGAATAATGGCTCTAAGTCGGTTTCTACATTTTGATCAACTTGATCATCACAATGTTCATTGATGGGTATTGACTCTAAAACCTGCACCTCATTCTCAACATCTAAGGTAGTTGTGACATCTAAACTATCAATCTCAACCTGACTCATTTGTGATCTTTGATTATGAGTTTTAGGTCTAAGTCTATATAGTTGTTCCATATTAACACCTTGAGATATCAATTGTTGTTCAAATGTTACTGCCTCATTGTAAGCTCTAAGCAATGATGTAATTTTAAGACCTTTCAAAAACATAGCAGTAACATGATCTAAGGTCCCCATGTATATTTGAGTAGCTCTGTCTTCTAAAATGATATAATGTGTTCCCACCTCGGTATACAACCTATGGAATTTATCATTAAATGATCTCATGGGTTCGTTAATTTTTTTACGAATGGAGACAAATTGATTTAACATCATAACTGGATCATCCAACTTTCCAAAATGTTTAAGAAATGCTTTTTCTAGTTTAACCCAAGAAGTAGCAGACCTTACAGGTAATTGTATGTACCACTTAAGCGCAACCTCATCCAATGGGTATGAAAATAATCTGCAAGGAACATCTCCCTGCATGAGCTGCAAATGACTTAATGCACTCTTGTATCTCTGAATATGGTCCTTGGCTTGATCCACATCATGCCTAAATCTGGGTAAACAAACTTCTACACCTTCAGGAATTTGATGAATAGGCATGTTTAAACTGCTATAATAATCACCTATCCAAGAAGCCATCATTTCCTTTACTGAAGTAGGTGATGCCATTAGTGAACTTTAAAGAACACAATTTTAATGCCAATCTTATTAGTCAAAGAAATATATTTTGCAAATAAGCATAAAATGACTAATAACTAATCAAAATATATGCATCAATTAAACCTTGGCATTAAATAACATCCTTCAATTTGCAATTTTTTTAAACTACGATTTGAATGACTATGAATGAAAATCAAATATTTACCTTTCATGCCCTCCTTCTAGCGCCAATTTGTTGAGGTGTGATTTTGTCAGGTTACGAAACCACTCGACAACTTAGAATTTAAATTCTCTCTTGCAAAGAACGTAATATTTCTCCAAGGTTCTCACTTTAATGTTTTATGTGTCATGCATAGATGTTTATATAAGTGCCTGAATAAACTCTTGGGTTTGCAAGTTTCTGTTTACAAGGGGCCTGGGAATTAAGTAAATGATTTCAAGTTTATCATGTATAACATGCTTTTCACCAAATTCTATTATCCAAATGATAAAGTAAATCTGCCTTATGATTAAGATCTATTGATGCAAACTTAACAATACCATTGATTAAAATGCTTTCAAAACTAATTTGAAATAACAATTTGCCTTAGCATTTTAATTAATATGAAATTTCAATTACCTTAATAAAAATTAAAGTATGTGAAATTTCAAAATGATGATATAAACCATGATTATAAATATTCACCTTTAAAACCTACGGTTTAATCAATGAATAGATTTTATTCATCTCCAATATAAAATTAACATTGAACTATTTGAGATAATGAATAAAAAATAAAAATGTTTAACCCCAAAATCATAAGGTTTTAAAAAACCTTATTAATCATAAATTCATAGGGTTTGCTATAAATATTATTTATGAACTGTGAGTTCTATGATTTAAAATCAAGTTCATAAATGTACTTCCTTATTATATTTGTTTATTAAATATTTATGAAATCAAATATTTAATAACCAACATAATATTCCAATGTAATGTTTGGATTTGTGCATAAATAAATTATACTTAAAACATGAAATCCAAACAAACTTTAATAATAAATAAATCACTTCTAATTCTCAACCTTATTAAATCAAAGTTAGAACTAGAATACTTATTTATAAAACATTTTATTCATCCCAAATATAAAATCAACATTAAAATATTTGGAAAATGAAATAAAGTAATAATGTTTAACCCTAAAATTGTAAGATTTTCAAATCTTATAATTATAATCCATAGGGTTTTAATATAAAACTGATCTATGAACTGTGAATTTTATACTTTGAAAATCAAGTTCATAAATATGTTTTTCTCATATTATTTGCCTATTAAATATTTATGGAATAAAATATTTAATAACAAATATAATCCTCTCTCAATTTAATAAAATATAATCCTTTCAATGTAGGGTTTGGATCGGTAAATAAATAAAATGGTATTTGAAGCATGAAATCCAAACAAATTTCAATAAAATATATCAACCCTAATTCTCAAATTTATTAAATCAAAGTTGAAACTAGAGTACTCATTTATCTTTTATATATTTATTTATTTAAATATTAAAACAATTTAATATTTAAATAATAAATATATAATAACCTAGTATGAAATTTTAATTTTCATGAACATTGAACTAGGCTATGCAAACATAATTGAATATCAAATAAATAATCAAAAGTTCTATAAAGAAGAAATATTATTCTATCTCGGACAAATGCTACAGACATAAATAATCATAGAGACTTAAACCAAATCATTGCCCACCAATATTCACACAATAGAACAATGATATGATGCAATCTTCCATGGAATTTTTAATTATTGAAAACTATACCAAACATTTTAATTATAATTCAAATACCAAAATGATGCTTATTTGAATCCCTAAAATATTTTGATATAATCAAAAATCTTACAATAGAATTTGTTTCTCTGTAATTTCCAACTCTCTGTAGCTCCTTTTTTCCTTTCTTTTGCTCCTTCAACTTTCCTTCTCTCCTTCTCTGCAAAAATATTCGACCCCCTCTTTGGTTTCTAATTCTCCATTTATAACTTGAGAAATTTGTTCCTCTTGATTAGTTTACTCCATTTCATCAATTTTTAAAAACAAATTCTTGAAACCCTAATATCAATAAAGCCTTTTCAAAGGATTTAATATTTCTCCTCATTGGCATTCAAAAATTAAAATTAAGACATGTCAATGAAACCCTAATGTCACCAACGCCTTTTCAACATACTTTAATAATCCTGCCAACAAGACAAATATTAATTAGAATATAAAACATTTATAAAATAACCTTATTAAATATAATTAAATTATAAAGTTATAAAACTTTATAATTTAATTAATTTAAAACATATTTATAATATAACCATTCTAACTATATTAAATTATAAAGTTATAAAACTTTATAATTTAATTAATTTAAAACAATAAACAATTTTAAATATATTAAATTATAAAGTTATAAAACTTTATAATTTAATTAATTTAAAACATAACATAACTAAACATAACATACGAACAAACATATACATAACACCACACACTAACAAAATAATCTAAAAAGAATTAAATCTACAAAACACATTAACTTCATGCCAAATTGATGGAACCACAATGTGCTAGAATTAAAGCATAGATCCAAACTCTCACACCTTTTGGTGAATTAAACCCTGTTATATGACCTTCCTAAGGAACACCAATTTTGTGATATTTCAAATGGTAACAATGATAAACTAAGGCTTTAATCACTAAATTACAACACGACCCTACAAACATAACTCAAAATCTTTTAGATCTCAAGGTGAAATTTGACAATGCACTTGCTATAAGACAAAACACATAAAGATGAATATTCTTGACATTCCAATGGTGACAATATGAACTATAAACGTAGGCAATGCATTGGCATCAACTTCCAAATTTCAATTGCAGGCAATATTTTGGCATCAACTTTCAAATTTCAAGTGGGTCCCCAAATTTTGGGGTCGTTGTGAAGGACATCACAATAGGGCCTTGATTTTATCGATAATATTTCACCTGCCTCATCAGGGCAACATAAATTCATCATAACTACCACTAAATACTTCACCAAGTGGTTCAAAGCAATTCCAATGACCACTACGACTAGAACTTGAATAGTAGAGTTTATACTTTAGCATATTATCTATCATTTTGGGATTCCTTCCAAGATCATTTATTATAATGGTAAGTCATTTATGAACAAGGATTTTCGAGCCTTATGCAGTAAGTACAATATGAACCATAGTTTCTTGACTCCTTATTACCCATAGAAAAATGGACAAGCCAAAGTGACTAACAAGATAGTGATAACCATTCTCAAGAAACTCATCAAGGAAAATTATAGATATTGGCACACTCAACTCCCCTTGGAACTATGGGCTTACTGAACAAGAATCAGAATGCCAATGGGAGCAACAACATTTTCACTAGTCTATGGCACTGAAGAAATTATGCCTCTTCGACTAGAGATTCCTTCATTGTGAATCACATTGCAGGAATTCATAGATGATGACATAGCTATACAAGCACATCTTGACCAATTAATGCTCCTTGATGAAAGATGTATCAATGCATTGGAGTATCTACGAGTATACCAGGACTGAATCAAACATGCTTACAATGCAAATGTCCATCCTTAGAAGTTTCAAGTAGGATATCTCATGCTTAAATAAAAGCAATAAAATACCAATGCATTGTCACACCTGAGGGATAAATTTATGGCTAATTGGTTAGGTCCATACATTTTCAAACATAATTTGGGTCCAAGAACGTATAGACTTACCCAGGTGTTGTAGATGAGTTGGAGAGGAGAGGGCAATCCTCCAAGGGAGGTCCTAGGTTCAAATCTCCACCCTACCAAAAAGCTAAATTGGGTATCCAAAATCCAATTGATAATGTTGGTGTGGGCAGGGTCGGGTACGACTCTCGGGTGACTTTGACGGTGTAGAACCCCCTATTCATGGTCTCTCAGACCAAGGCAGCTCTGCAAGGGGTTTTTTGCTTAAAAAAAAAAGAAAGTATAGACTTGCCAATTTGGAAGGAGAATTGGAACCTGATCCATTGAACATAATACATCTAAAGGAATTTAATGCATAATATTATTTATGAATATGTACATATACATGGCTAAAAAAAACACAAATATCAAAAATATTTCATTTCATGCATTCCATATAGGTATCTTGTTCATACCATTCATTACATTATACCATATGGTAAATTGGATGACTACTGGTCCATCATGTCTTATTGCCTTAATCAGGGGCATCTCACATCACCTAGCAATACAAAGTTGCAATAATATGTAAATTTCTTGTAATCATTTCCTAATTAAGGGACTCGTATAAAGTAGGATAGATACCATATAATTGTTAGCAATAACAATTATGCGACCACTGACTACTTTTTGTGTCTTTTAATTTTCAAAATATTTGATCGAAAATACCACAAAACATCACAACCACATAAATCATTAAGCAATTCGCCAATATTTCCAATCACTTAGCCACCAATAGTGTTTTGAATAAACTTGATCCAAATTTAAGTAATCTCTAAATGCAAAAGGTCATTGCTAGTCGAACAGGTTTTCTCTTGGACCACACACAACAAAATACATTAAAAACATTATGAATATTGGGAATAATGAATTCAAATTTGCTATTGCCATAAGTGAAATATTTTCCCTATTCATCCAATTATGTGCATGGTCTAGGGTACTACAGAGTTGGAAAAAGGACAATTTCCCCAAAAAACATTCCTTGTTCTTCATCAAATCAAGCAAGTATCCCAAAAAAAGAAAGCAAAATTCCTTGCTTCTCCACAAAACGAGCAAGTATCCCAAAAATCGTCTCAAAGCAATAATTTTCTCCTATTTTCCCTTCCTCAAAGTGGGCAAAATCCAAAAAAAAAAATATCAAAGTAATAATAATCCCCTTTGTTCTTCCTCACAATGAGAAAATGAAAGCAATAAAATTCATTGCTCCATCACAAAATGAGCAATCCCTAAAACCCAAATAATAAAAGAAGGAAAGAAGGTTGAATCCTTGGAACTCTTAGTGTCTCAAAAATCATGGGGTGATCCTCATTACAACAATGGGTTGAATGAATCCCGCCTAGAAATGGGGTATCCTTACATGTGGTGTCAATTTTATCATATTAGCGACCTTCCTTTGTACAAATATATGGTCGCTCTTGTATGAGCTAGTTTATTGGTATAAGTCACAATTAATCAGTTTAACCTAGCTCATGATGGGAAATGAACGATTATTGGACCCAAAGTTGACCCTTGAGAAATTTGAAAACGCCAGGATAACCCTTGCATAAAGAAGATATGTAATATACATAGATGAGTTTGTTTGAATCACTAAACTATTTGAGTCTTTGTAAGAATATCCTACACAATACATTCAGAAAGACCATATCTATTGTATTATTACACATTATAATATCCATAACATACCATCTATCTATGCCCCTAATTAAGAAATAAAAAAATGATAATCAAGCTAAATCCAATGTTACCAAATCATCAATAAATCATGCGTATTAAACACCATTCAATTTGCATCCATAAATTAACAAGCGTACACAACACAAAACATAATAAAAACCATGTATATATATATATATCACATAGTACAAAATACCTATAGGCTATATACATCAGAGCACTAAGGCTCATAAGCAAAAATATAAAAATACAAAATGATGGTCGATGACCCCTATGAGGTCCCTATGCTAACAAATCACCATCGTGACACCTAACAAGACACTCCTAGCTAGCACTGTCGTGATCCCTATGAGGTCCTTGTGCTAACAAAGCACCATGGGAGCTTGATGGTCGATGAGTCCTAGCACTCACCTCGGTCCACCTGCTAGAACCCAAAATAGATGATGAAGAAGGAATGGTAAGATAGATCTCATGCTCATGAAAATCACTCTCCAAAATCATAATGTACTCACCCTACCTATGAATGGTCCTCAAGTCAACTTCTTGGTGAGCCACTTACTAAGATATATGTGCCCTAAGAGAGGCAATTATAGCAGTAGCATCACCCTCAACCAATGCAAGTTGTACCCTATCCAACTTGTCTTGCAAGCGGGTAACCTCACCCTACAACCTCATGATCTTTGTATCTCAAGTCACAATAGTATCCACACTTAGTCTGTAATGCAGAGCATCCACATCAGTTCGCAGACCCTCCACCTCACCCTGTAGATAGGTCACCTCACCCTAATGTCAAGCTATCTCACCCTTCACCTGAATCACCTCCAAATATAGACTATCCTACTCCACTTGAAGTATGTCCCACTCCTCCTCTGTATGGTGAGGAGGGAAATCATACTCCCTTAGCCACCATCATCTCCATCATCCTCATCTCCTTGACCTCCAACACCTTCATCTCCATCACTATCATCATGACTAACACTCACCTCTAATTATTGTATATCTATAATAGACTACCTCTTGTAACTACTACCCTGGTGTTGCTTAGCTCACCTTGGAGCTCGATCACTTGTATCATGATCATCCCCATTAACTACATCATTCACTTCTTAGCTTCATCTCTAAGGAGGCTAAGCTAAAAACTAGGCATCATAATCTATATTCGTACCTACATCATCTACATCAGGCACCTCGATAACTAGATCATCACCTTCATCATCCATAATCCATAAATTTGAATTCAAGGGTATGCCTAGCTAGTTTCCACATCACCTATATATCATGGGAGCATTAAGAACTCCCTACACCAAGCCAAACTACCTTTGCACCTAAGAGAATTGGATGTATTCCATCTCTCGAGTGTGGTTTCCCATCAACCATCTTCCTCATCTAACCCAACGAAGCTCCATAGCATCCATCCTTTATGTCAGGCCCCTCCATGGATGCCAACAAATGCCATCCCTGGTCAACCCATTGAGGCTATCCTTGTAGAAAACAACATCAATAAAATGCTTAATAGGAGAGGACTCCTTGATAACCCACCATAAAAAAGCTTAAAGAAACACAAGATCATAGGTACAAGGTAACCCCTTAGGATGGCCCACACTGATATGCTCCCACAACCAAATTTGGAGTAGTAAACTGTAGTTAATGCCCTTCCACCTCTACCTCTTCACTTCATACAACTTACTATAAAATTGATACAAGAGAGCGGGAGCCCATGCCAATATCTATGGATTTAACATCATCTAAAGCACAATCAAAACCTGGTTCCATGGGATCCTCTATCCCATGCTAATGGGCAACACCATGTTGCTCAATATGTACATCAAAAATATTAGTATTGTAGCCAACCTCTCACCCTTGAAAAAATCAAGGTAGGGGATTCCCCCTTTCTACAGTCCACATCTCAAAACTCATCATAAATGGGTTTGAGTACCTCCTGCTTATCATGACCCACCCTCACTGGTGGACCCTCGATAAGCACTCAAAATATGTGATACACATCCTCCAAGGTAACAGTAAGCACCCCTATCAAGAGCTGAAAGGAACCCCTATCTGGGTCCCACCTCTCAACAAGTGCGGATAGAAGTACCTCATCCGTTTGGACTGTCTCTATCCATCCACACCTATCCAAACCCACAACCTCAATGCCAATCATCTATTGTAAGGGTCATTCACACTTTAGAAATAGTGTGAGGCCATCTATATCTAGCGGTAAGAAGCTTAACTTGTGACACAAACAAGCAAAGCAACATAAGTACATCCAGAACGATAAAAAAATCATGTAATTTGCATTACATTGAACACACAAACACATGCACATCAAAATTAGAAACATTCTAAAAAAAAACTACCCCATGCATACTAGTAAAAAATAAAAATAAAAACAAAACAAGTAACACATTACATTTAACAAAAAAAAAACATGCATTCTAGACTACATTGCATTTTGTCACACACAAAAAAAAACAAACATGTCAAAAATACAAACTTTGTTCCAAAAAAACTTTCAACCTGCCCCATGCATCGTAGTACAAAAAAAAAAATTACCTATCCCATGCATGGTAGTAAAAAAAATAAACATGCATTTTACATTGCATCGCACTTCATAACACACAAACACAAGCAAAAAAAACATTTAAAAAAAAACTAAAACTTCGGCCTACCCCATGCGTGGTAGAAAAAATAAAAAATAAACAAACACAACATTGAATTCACACAAATCCACAAAAAAAAAAGTTTTCTAGCCCCTCTTAATGATTAAAAAAAAAACGTAAAACAAACAAATAAAAATAAACAAATATACATACAAATAAAACCCTACATTAATGTCTTTGAGCACCTACCTAGGCATATCGTATTTCGGCTTTTGATCCAGTCAAGCCACCACCTCCAACACCCACATCAACACTCCCATCACAAGCTTCCATTTCACTCATCTCTCTCAAAAAATTCAGCTTGCAAAAGAATAATGAATGAAAATGACTTGGTACCCTATATATAGCCACTTTTGCAACAAAAACCATGCACCGATAGTTTGTAGTGGAAAACATGCATCCACATTTTGCAAAGCGCACAAAATAGTAGACCCGTAGTTTTCGACACACAATGCGGACCCGTAGTCCAAAAAAATGAACCGCACACTAGCAGTTTGAAAATAAAATAGCATAAATCACACCACCCATTTTTAGAACATCATCATCATCAAATAATTTAGTAAACCTTATATCTAGTGAACTACCCTATAAACCTAGCAGTTGCAGCGACTACCAATCCATGCAATCCATTAGGATGGGTAACTCACCATAAGGACACTCATTCAAAAATTCAACATCAAATCACTATGACATTCAATTAGCAAGGTCCCTAAATCTTTGATCTTGGTTGTGTCCAACACAGATTTGCACAAGGTTATCCTTCAACCCCTTTCGTTGGGTCAAAAGCAAAAAATAATCAAATCAATTTTGGTATAATCAGAAATCACTCAAGTATCGAGGTCTTAGTGCACTAGCTTCGATGCATAAGAGTGACTAACAGTAGCAGGATTCACTGGCTCACAATGTGGTTAAAGATTTTACCACAATATTTTACGTGTAATCGAACCAAAGGTAAATTTACAAAAATACAAACAATCCCAAACTTGGGGCATCAAGTTGATCAAAATGACATACATTTGCATCACATCCACATCAATCAATAACCACCTCCTTTCATCATCCACACTTGGTCAATTGGCTCATGGGTTTCATCCTTTACCCATTCGCCAATTGAGGGGTAAGCAAACAAATCAAAATTTCAAAAAAAAATTGTCAAGTCATTCATTCTTTGCGTCAAGAATATTTGAGTCCATTTTTCCATTCAAATAAAACCAAGTGTCATTGTTTTTTGCACTGCATCATGTTGCACACAATGCGGTACAAAAAGGGGCTATCGAAATAGGACTAGACATCTGCACACATATCAAGGAGAAGCCAAATTTCAAGTTTGGAGGTCTTATTTTAAGGTATTTCTACCATTCAACCCAAACAGTTGGTCCACAATTTCACAGTCGAAACTGCACATCTACGATTTTACCACCACGCACCCGTGGTTACTAGTCCACCACCGTGCTCCCGCAATTTTGCAAAATAGAAAACACAATCGATAACATCTTGCTTGCAAGGCTTTCTGGTTTATTTACTTCTATTTTCTATATTGCATGATTATTCAGTTAGGGTTTTACAACATCATTTCTTTATCATTGGTTGGTAGGTGCTACTAACCCTCTTTGGTTTTTATGTGTGTAGAAGACAGGTACTTTTGAGAAGTTGTTGTAGCTGGAGTGGTCCCACATTTGTTGGATACCAAAGCCCACTCAACCTTGGAGTTGTAGCTGGAGAACAAAGAGCAAGAGTTCCTGTGAAAATTTGGAAGACCCCCATTCCAATATCATAGTCATTGTATGAATACAGAGAGAGAATTTTAACATTACCACCATTATGCTTGGGGTAATCTGGAATTCATTTGTAAACATTGTATCAAGAAATAAATAAAGAAAACTAATTTTAGGCAATTTATCTTTCTCTGTGTTGTATCTATTTTATGCTCTATTCTTTTGGTTATAGAATTACAACCTAAAACCTTGTTTGTGAATCAATTATATAATTTTATTGTCCAAGGGAAACAACACAACCATTTAGGCTTTGGCTCTTCTTTGGGAGGTTCAAAGTTCAAATCATAGCATATGTGTGTGGTTGTGTATTAATTTCCCTATTGATAAGATCGACTCTCCTATTATGAGAGGTCATTGTCGGATGGGTATGCCCAACCCTGAGTATCGATCATAGGGGTTTCTCACATTAACCAAATCCTTCAAAAAAATTAAATAATTTTATTATTCTAAAAAATTATATTTAATAATATTTTCTTATTTAAAAAAATGTTATTAAATATCTTTGTTTAGAATAATAAGATTATATAAAAAAAAAAAAATTGATATATAGAAGTAATGGTTACAATCACGATTTTTAGTAACTACCAGCACAACTGGTAGGGTTCAAACTATCTGCAAAGGCTTCTAGGACTTCCATCGTCTCAGTACATGGTAACCCGGCGTAAGATGGGGACCATCGGATGCACAACATTTCGGGCTTTGGCTCTTCTTCGGAAGGTTCAAGGTTCAAACCATGGTGTGGGCAAGTGTGTGAGGGGGTGGGTGTGTGGTGGATTTGTGTTAAATTCCTTATTGATAAGTATAGACCTCAAATTTAGGATGGGCATGGTTGGGAGGAGACTGCTCGACCTATACGTTGATCATGGGGGGTTTCTCACAATAACCAAATCCAAAAATATATATATATATATAATTGATTTATAGATAAGGTTTTAATTCTATAGATCAATTTTTTTAAATAAAAGTCAAAAGTAAGTGATTTATAGAATATTGGTTTACAAATTAGAAAGGTGTCTAAAGATAGAACTTAACCTAATAGAGATAGTTAGTCACGATTTGTAAATTACCTATTTTTAGGTCATTATGGAAGCTTTGAAGAAATTCTATAGAGGCATCTCAAAAATTAAATTTCATATTTGCTTTATAAAATATTGCGACTTTTTTCCAAGGAAAAAATATTTTCTAATAAAATAATGAATTTAAAATTAAATCAAATGGTATTATCTCAATAGACTATATTATTCAATATTCAAGGAAGAAACTTAGGTTTAAACATTCTCAACTGATATATATATATATATATAATTAACAAATTGTTATAAATATGTCCTAGGGAATGTCGCAATAGTTCAAGGATTTGGCTCTTCTTCACGAGGTCCAAGATTCAAACCGTGGTGTGGGTGAGCATGTGAGGGGGTATGTGTATGCATGGCTATGTGTTTGGCCTCTATTTATAAGCTCAGCTCTTACCCTTATCAGAGGTCATGGTTAGGATGGGAATGCCCAACAATGAATGTGGGTCGTAGGGATTTTAACCTCAATAAAAAAATTGTTATAAATCTTGTTAATAATATAGTATAGATTTATCGGACTAAATGCTTGTCCCCTTCCTAGTGCTTTCAGCGGCGTAAAAGATTTAAAATGATCGTGACATGGTGGTTATAGGGACGGACTGCGCGAAGATCTGTGTGGCGGATTTTGAGGCGGACAACGCAGAATACTGTGGCGGCCATAAAAAGCCAAACAACCTGCCCAAATTCGTGATGGCTACCGATTCCACCATGTAAAAAAAAATAAAAAAATAAAAATAATAATATAGTATACATGAACCTTATTTTAATCTTACATAATCCATTAAACATAAAAAAATATTAAAATTTAAAATTAATTATACATTAATTTAAATATAATTGTTCTATATTTTTAAAAGAGTTTATTTTTATTTTCTTAACATACAAACTTTCTTTAAAAAACACAAACTTAATATTAAATTTTTTAAACGCCTAAAATTAAAAATAAGGACCATTTATATTACATATTAAGAAAATATTTTTATACAACTTTTTATGTTTTCTTACTATTACTATTAATTACTATTAAAGATGCAAAGATCCATGATATTCCACTTGAATTGATCACAGATTTTGGGTCTTTAGATGTCAAAACACAACAAACCAAAAAAAAACAAAGCGGGCTAGAAGTAGAATGGTCCCATGTTATCTAGAAGTCCGCTTTGACTTTTGAAACATAAAAAATGGTGAAGTTTGTCAAAGCGATGGGAGCGGTCTAAGCATGTACATATGCTAGTCAACAATCTTTGATCGAGAAAGGGGGTAAATTTGCCGTACTTTAGAATTGGGTAAAGATAAAATGGAGTAGTCTAAATATGTAGATATGATAGTCAACAATCTTTGATCGAGAAAGGGGTAAATTTGCCTTACTTTAGAATTGGATAAATATAAATATAAAGTTAAGAGGAACTTTTACCGTTTAAGTAGAGAATTGGTTAAAAAATAATTTAACAAAACTCTAGATCACTTAAAAAAATTAAATCAAGGAAAAGTACTTTAAAAATGTTATTAAGAAAATATTGTAAGACAGCTCTGAAAATTATAGTACCAAATTGAATATCTTTATTTCAGACAAGAACGTCTCTCCAATTTTCTGACTGAACATTTATGCAGCTTCAGCTCGAGGGCCGCAAAGGTATGACCAAGGGTGACCTGCATAATATAACTCTGGGTGACTAGCATTGTATAAGGTGATAGAAAGTTCAAATAACTATATGATCTCGTATAAATTATGTTTTAAAAACTACTCTAACATTTTTTAAGGGCACGAGGTTTGAGGACTTAATTCTAAAAACTGAGTCAACCAGAACCGTAGAACAATTTTGAAGAATACTTCGGAACTTGCACTATAGGTGGATATTAGCAAAGGTTTAAAGAGGTGTTATGTGGTGGATATTAGCAACGGTTTAAAGAGGTGCTATGGGCTCGTAGCAAAGGCTAAGTATTCATCATATAATAAGCTTTGGTTAAGTTTTTTTTTAATACAATTTATAATCTTTAGTTAGTTAGATAAAAAAAAAAGTTAAAGAATTTTAGGTTTTTGGAGAATTTAATTGGAATAGTTCATGGGTAAGCATTCCACTCCTACCCATCTATCTTTTATTCGGTAACAATATTAATATTTTCTTTGCCCACCAATCTATTTATTATTGAGCAACAATGTTAAGATATATATATATATATATATATATTGGTACTTTTTTCTTTTCTTTTTTACTTGTAGTGTGAGAAACCCCTACTACCAATGCATAGGTTGAGTAGATTTGGCATTGTCCCCCAAAGACTTTTCTTTTATTAGTATAATAGTTTTATAAACATTTTCTTAAAAATACAATCCATCTCAACTAGTCCCCACAAGACACCGTAGTGGTTAGGACTTTGGGCTCTCTTTCAAGAGGCCTAGGTTCAAACCACAGTAGGACGTAGTGTGAAAGTGAACTTGTTGTATAAAAAAAATCATCTCAAATCATTTGAATTCAAATTAGTATTTTTATCCAGATTAGTGTGAGAAACCCTATGGACCTCACAACTAGGCATTTCCATCACTCCATGACCCCATGAACTCTGATAAGGGTGAGCCAACCCCCTCACACACTAGCCCATGCGGCAGTTTGGGCCTTGGAACTCTCCAAGAAAAATCAAAACCCAAACAAAATTAGTATATATTAATACTAGTATTTATTATTATTGGTGTTAAAAATCATTTATCATCGTTTGAATTGAAATTAGTATATTTTATTTTTGATTGAGGTTAGTGTGAGAAACCCCTATGATTCACGCTCACATCTAGGCATCTCCATCCCAACCATGACCTCTGATAAATTGGGGGAGATTATATTAATTGGAGATTATATTAATTGGAGATTTCAATGCAAGGACAACAAATAAGCAAGCTAACATTCTACAAGGTAGCGAATATATTTAGATTAATCCTCTTTGGATGCCAGAAGAGGAAAATCAGCAATGGCCCAAGACTTCAAAAGATGAGAATGAGGCTATCACGCATTACGGAGAGGAGTTGTTAGGCCTCTGCAACATAAACAACTTGATTATTTACAATGGGATGAAAAAATGGAAAAATTCAGGAAAGTATACATGCAAAAAATATAAGGGACAAAGTGTAATAGACTATGTAATATGCTCACAAAATTACATACCAAAAATAGAGGAGCTAGAAGTGGAAGATTCTCCAGTGGAACTTAAGTCAGATTACAACTCAATTGTTATGAAACTTTGAATGCTTGGAAACAAACCAAGGGAAAAACACTTGCAAGACAATCAAAATAAATATCCTCACAAGGGAAACATTCTCTTAACAGATGAAAATCGATAGAATTTTAGAGTTGTTTTAAATATCAAGTTACAAGAAAAGGAAAAACTACCTCACAGTAGTAGAGATTACAGTAAGAGTAAATGGTTAATGCACCTTATCCAAGAAACTCTAAAGAAATGCAAGAGAGCTAAACCTAAAAATAAAGAAAGGAATAGCTTCTCAACCAACCCATGGTTCAATGAATATTGCAAAAAAGCTCGAAGATTACTATAGGAACCAATGGATAAAACAAGAGCAAACAAAAAAGCATATGAGAAACTGGTAAGGGCAAAAAATGAAGAATACACTATAACAAGGAGGAAAGAATTGATTTACTTAGGGAAGCATGAACTAAAGAAATTTTAGAAGGAACTAAGCATGAAAATGATGCAAACTGAAAATAACATAATAGTTAATCAGTGGTTGGAGTATTCAAAATAATTATATTAGTGTAGTAACCAGTAGGAGACACCCCCTACTATCATTGTCAAGAAAGAACTTTTTACAAATGAAGACATTACTCAAGGGATAAAAAAGATAGCAACTGGTAAATCATGTGACATAGACAATATTCAGGTAGAGCATATAAAATGGGGGTAGATATCTTAGCACCATATATCAATGAAATTTTCAATGAGGTCATACAAAATGGCTTCCCTATCGAGTGGACAACTAACATGACCATTCCTTTGTTTAAAAGTGGAGATGTAAATAATCCCTCAAAATATAGAACTAGCATGATCAACCCTCGCTTTGTAAAGTTATTTGGGAGTACGATAGAGCGTAAGATCAGCATATGGGTAGAAGAAAAGAGAAAGAGAGCAAAGGGGCAAGCAGGTTTTAGGCCCAAGCACTCAACTATTGATCACCATATCATGCTCAGACACATAGTGGAAAAAATATGGAACAAAAAAGAGGAGGTTTTTTTGTTTTGTAGACTTCAAAAATGTATTTGACACAGTGCCAAGGAAAAAATTATAGAGCAGAATGAAAGATCTAGAGGTTCCAATTCAATATAGTGCAGTAGTTCACAGACTATATGAGCATGTAAAGGCTAGAATCAGAACACAAGAAGGGTTATCTGAATGTTTTGGTAGTGACATATTTGTCAAACAAGGTTACCCTCTATCTTCGATCTTATTTGGGTTGTACATTGACAAGTTAGAAGAATAGATAACCAAATTTGGGGGGTAGGGTGTGCACTTAGCCAAATATGTGGTAAAACTCCTCATGTATGCAAATGATGTAATTCTTATGGTCAAAACAACCAATGATATGGAAAACCACCTTCGAGCTCTATAACTCTTTTGTAAGGAATTTGGGATGTAGGTGAACAAAAGCAAAACAAAAATTATGATTTTTTTAGCAAAAAAGAAGAAGCAACAGCTCGAATTTTAGTTTGCAGGAGAACTGCTTGAGATAGTAGTAGAATACAAATACCTAGGCATAGACTTTCATGACAAACTTAATTAGAATACATGTAGGATGAAAAGAACTCAAAGTGGTTGGAGAGCACTATATGCACTTAAAAACAGGTGTAGGAATACCGAGTTGTGGGGCTAGAAGAACACCAAGATCTTATTTGACCTACTTGTTACACCAATTTTGTTGTATGGTTATGAGGTGTGGGCTAGTGGCACAAAAAATACAAAATAAAGGTAAATAGAAAGGATTCAAAAATATCTAATCATAAATTTTCTCAAAATTAAGGCCATAGCCCCTTATAAAATTATTCTAGCTAAAACTAGAATGTTCCCTTTAGAAGCAATTGCTATGACCAATTTGTTATGTTACTTCAAAAAATAGAAAACATGAAAAACGACAGATGGCCTAGGGCAGCTAGGGAAGAAGAGTTACATAGGCGAAAGAATACATGGATGAAATAAAATCAAAAATGGATGAAACATTGGGAAATCAACATAAATGAATGCCCAAATGTCAACAAAGACAAAAAAATTATGTGAATGAAAAGTTCAAAAGTGGAATGTGGAAAAATGCAAGCATGAAAAGACAATATTATATTGCAAAGTTTAACCCAATGTATGACCACAAGGAAAAAATGTATATAGGCACTGAAATCAAGTGGAAGGAAAAAATCCTCATTGCTCAGATAAGGACTAGCTCTCATAGGCTTAGATGTGAAACAGGGAGATGGACAATGCCCAAAGAACAATAAGAAGAAAGGATATGTACTCTATGCAACACAAAGGCAATAGATACAGAGGAACACTTCATCTATAAATTCCCGTGTTTTTTAGATATCTAGGGCAAATACAAAGAAACACTTGGGAACGGGTCTATGGTAGAGTAATTTTAAAAAAGTAAAATAAAAAAAGTTGAGAAATTGCTAACCCAAATCAGTAGGAGAAATAACAACCTTCTCAAAGATATTAAAGAGCATATGATATGATTTGAGTAATTGTACTTCAATATTTGAGGTCCCAAAGACCATATTTGAGTCTCATTGACCTAATTAAAATCATTCATTCATAAGGGTGAGCCCACCCCTTACACACTTGCCCACTTAGCGGTTTGAACATTGGACCTTTCGAAGAAGAGTCAAAGTCCAAAAAGAATTAGTATATATTAATCCTAGTATTTATTGTTATTAGTGTTATGGTTCTATTTTTTATAATGTAAAAATGTTTTAGTTTTATATTTAATTTAGTAAGAATTTATAATAAAAAATTATAAAGTAAAATATAATTTTGTAGAAAGTAAATTATTATTAATAATTTATTTAATTATATATTGACGTTATTGTCAATCTATGCATTTATAAATTATGTAATACATAAAATAAAATAAAATTTTAAAGAATATATATATATATATATATATATATATATATATTTTGGTAATATTAAGTAATGGGGGTTTTGACCAGGAATCCCCCAACCTGTTACAACAACTCCACTAGGGAGACACACTCATCCCATAACACACTCACCCACACCATGGTTTGAACCTTGGACCTCCCGAAGAAGAGCCAAAACCTAAACCATTGCACTGCACCCTCAAGTGTAAAATTATAATATTAAGAAGTGGGGGTTTTGACTAGGAATCCCCAAATATGTTCCAACAACTCCAAGGATTTTTCCTTTGGGTTTTAAGCCAACCGTATATCCCCATTTGTATTGTTGATGTTCAAACTATAGACCTCCTGTTCAATAGGGCCAAACTCACCTTCTCCTCACCACTTGCGCTACAAAGGCGGATTAAAATGGTAATATTAAGAAGTGGGGGTTTTGACCAGGGAATCCCCCAACCTGTTCCAACAACTCCACCAAGGAGTTTTTCTTTGGGTTTTAATCCAACCGTATATCCCCCTTTGTATCACCGAGGTTCAAACCGTGGACCTCCTGTTCAACAGGGCCAAGCTCGCCTTCTCCTCACCACTTGCGCTACAAAGGTAGATTCTAAAAAATATATATTATTTGAAACACATGTTGAAATTAGTATATATATATATGGATGGTGTGAAAAACCTTTACTACCAATTAGGGGATTGAGCATGAGCATTCTCATATCAGTTATGATACTTAGGTTGAGACTTAAGCTTATCAAAAAGGAATTAACACACACCCACATATACTATGGTTTGAACCTTGGATCTTCTAAGAAGAGCCAAAACCTGAACCATTGTATTACTAGTAATTATTCTTATTGGTGTAATGGTTTTATTTTTATTATAATGTAAAAAAAATAGTCCTAGGAGGAATAGCGCAACGGTTTGGGCTTTGGTTCTTCTTCGGGAGGTCCAAGGTTCAAACCGTGGCGTGGGTGGATGTATGAGGGGTGGGTTTTCATAAAAAATAAATAAATTTAGTTTTGTAGTTAATTTAGTTAAAGAAGTTAAAATAGAAAATTATAAATTAAAATATAATTTTTATAGGATGTGAATTATTAATAATAATTTATTTAATCAAAGTTTTATGTTATTGTTAATTTAAGAATTTATAAACTTAAAATTATATAATACATAAGGCTATGTGGATTGGTAAGACATCGTGCACTTACAAGGAGGATACCTAGGTTCAAACCTCATGGGCATGGTCAATCGAGGTAAAGGTAGTAGTTTGACTTGAGTCAATTAAGTGTGTGTCAACTTAATGGCGACAGTACCAACCCTAAGCCATCCATCAAGGGTCTCTTTTACTTCGACTCATTTTTACAAAAGTGAGATAAGGGTTATAGTGGTAGCACCATGATTTAACGCTACGACCAAAGATAATGTGACTTGACCCTATGATCAATTCTTAAAAAATAAAAGTAATTACCGATTCCTTTATGTATAAAAAAAATTAAGAAAAAATATTATATGAAACACAATAAAGTATTTTTTAGGCCTATTTTTCTTTGTCTTATAACTATTATTTTAACTTTTTTTTCTTAATGGCTTATATGCATTGTCTTTTCTTGAATGAATGAGAAACAAAATGGTATGCATAAAATAGAAATTTGAATCTAGAGATTGATGTATAAGTGAAGCCTTGTTGTTTAATAACATTAATATTAATTGTGCTTTTACAATATCATGTCATTTTTTTTCATAGGGAACTTCTCTCAATCTTAGAACGCTGGTAAAATCAAAGTCAATAATACTTTTGACCATTCAATCAAAGCATTCCATGGACAAGCACTCTACTAATACCAACCAGCCCATTTTTTTGGGTAAAATTCTAGGATAAATCATGGGTTTTGAAAGGACCCTACTCCCCTTGTAATGGGGTTTGAACTTGGATCTTGTCGATGAAAACCTAAAAACATATCACTATGGTATCTCTCATTAGACAGTTTTTAGAATATATTATAGTTTTTTAAAGAGTATGTCCCTTGTGTAGCTTGAACTTGTTAATCAAATTATAATTTTTATAGTGTTGTTGTAGCACCCTAAAATTGGCGTAGTAAAACCTTAGAAAATAATTAAAATTACCTTAGTAATAATTCAAATTCAAATTCAACACCAAAACCGCTTCAAAACTGCCATTTAACCCGTTTCCTCGTTTCCCGCACCATTTTTAGAGTTTGTTTTGACCGTTTGACGATATCGTCGCCGATCAGACGATATCGCCTCAGATCGGATGATTTCATCTGGACTAGGACGTCCAGACGATCTTGTCCCAAAACTAATTTTTTATAATTAGCCTCTATTTCAACATCTCTAAGTTGGGTAGAAGTGTGTCTGCACCGCTAGAGACCTCCCCCGTTGGAGATCTTCCAAATTAGGATGATCTCCAACCTCCCAACTTCCCTCCTAAGCCTATTTAAACCTTAGGACCCCCCCTTGACTTTCCCCTGGCTGAAATTTCTTGTAACTTGACCTTTACATGCATTGGAATACCCAAGATTACCATATGCATTTGTACTTTCCAAATTTTGTTGTAGGAACCTTGTCATTCTTTAGCCGGAGCAAGCTCAGATTTTCACAGACGATCCTGTCCAATTCAAGACGATTTCGTATCAATCTGAGATGATTTTGACTGCAGTTTGCATTGGGGCAATCAGTGCCCAGAGTTTGCGCTTTTTCTATACTTTGTTGTTATTTTATTTTGCATTTAGTCAGTTTTATTATTATTTCTTGTTATATTGCATCTTGGAGTTCACCCATATAGTTTAATTGCATAATAAGATCATGATTAGCTATTAAAGTATCGTAATTTATTTGCATTTCCATTCGGGATTATCTTATTAACATCCTTATTATTGTTTCATATCATTTTCCTTTATCAAAATAGTTGCAATTTTGGTATTTTGTATCTATTTCTCTATTTGCAGGTCTATAATGAATTCATCTAACAAATTCGTCAGATCTCAGATGATCCTGTTAGATAGGAGACGATCCTGTCAAATTCTAGACGATCTGGACTACTTCAAAAATCAGAACCTCCATCAAACATCTGAAACCAGGTATGGATTTCCTCACTTAGTTTGTTCTCTGTGTTTTCTATATTTAAATCTGCATTTCATATAGAATAACTTAGATTCATTTGGCCAAACCTAGGATTTGAATGTTTAAAGATAAAATTGAACACATAAAACACATTCCCAACCTAGACGTGGAAACTGCCACTAAACGTTTCCTAGTGAACCCCACCATCTGTCGAAAAATCACCTTAATACACCTCCACCGAGAGGTGGGACCGTCGCAAGGCCTCTCAGTCCGAGGTATTGTCCCATCCTTTTCACATCCCCCTTCCGGGCGCGGATCCTATAGCCTGAAGGTAAGGGTGTGAAAATTTTGGAACGATACATTTTGGTGAACCCGACGTGAAACTAAAACCTTTTGAAAACGAAAACAAAAACAAAAAAAAAATAGATGCATTTAAAATCATTAGAAAATTACTAAGTTGCATATCATGTTTAGATGGTAGCTCCTAAGAAAAGACTAGTAGTTATTATAAATGTTGAAGACCAATTAGCAGCCTTAGAAATTAATTTTGTTCTTAGTGTGCCTGAAACAGATAGAAACCAACTTTTGTGGGACGAACTTAATAGAAGACTAGGTGTCATTTCATCTAGGTCAACAGAACTTAAACAAATCAAGAGGCTTGTCCTAGATAGAATCTTGGATCCTCATCAACTCATTTTTTATCATGAACTTCAGAGAGCCTGCCATAGGTGGTTAGCTTATAGGAGAGCTCTTGTGTCTTCATAATTGTTCACCTTCGAGGAATACCTCGAGAACACAACCATTATACACCAATTCCTAGGTCATGTAGAAGACCAATAGGTCGTTCTTATGGATAGAGGAAGATTGAATAGAGTTCCTAGAGCTGTGTTATATCGAGAGTATTGCCATGAGCTTTATTTCTACCAACCAGAGTCTGAAACAGATAATATCGCTATAGCACATTTCATTAAATTTTTGAAAGAAAATTTTTAATTTGAAGAAGAACATTTCATGACTCCTGAAGAACTTGAGCCCATTAATGATATTTATAAATTGTTTATAGAAAACTAGATCATTGCTTTCATTATTATTATTTCTTGCGTTTTGAGTGTTGTTGGTTATCTTTATAATATTGTTATAAAAAATAAGAAAAACCAAAAAACATAACAAAAACCAAAACATTTTATTTTAAATATTATAGTAGGTATATAATTAAAATATATACCTCTTAAGCTTGTTGCACATATATATATATATATATATATATATATATATATTTATATTATTTGCTGAAATCTAAGTTTAAGCATAATGACTAAACTTAGGAATGGTAAACAAACTGAAGAAGAAGAAGAAGAAGATTGGTTAGGCAAGAAAAATAAAAAATTAAATACCCTTCCTGAGGATTCAATTCCAAAAGAAGAAACTCTAGAACAGCCAGAAGATGACATGGCTGAGTAAAATGAACAACAAGAAAATGTTAGAGAGGAAGGATCCTCATCCCCTAGAATGGCTCCAGATGGAACTATTGCTTTTGATAACTTCGATCATTTCTGGAAATTCTTCAATAATAATATTGGTGCTCTTAATATGGCAGTTCGTATTGATAGGGGACAAATTAGTGACACTCAAGCAGCCATGGAACATATGTTTGACATACACACTAATCCCTTGTCTTTCATTGATCAAGAAAGTGATAAAGCTGGACCATCCAATATGGATATGTCCACTATAATTCAGAATATGCAAAAACAATAGGTTACCCAACCTCCTAAGGAACCTATTATTGAGCCTAAAATCATTCCCACACAAAAGAGACCTTCATTCACTGCTTTATTTTGCCAAACTATTAATCAATATGCTTCAAATCAACAAAAACCTAAAATGAAGCCAAACACCAATTTTCAACAATCTGGGATACAACATAATACAACTTCAAAACTTCTTCATAACACCCTTCCTACCAAAAATTTACACAATAGCAATATAGCATCTAATCTTCATGTCCCTCCATCATATGCTCACAAATATTATATTAATGCCCTACCGAACCAATATGGTGGGCAAACCAATAATTTGGAAGCCATGGTGAAATAGTTAGCTTCCCGCATGGACCAGATAGATCCCTATCGTCCCTCGTACAATTATCGAGAGATGTGTAATCAACCTCTAGATCCTATGGTTGTAGCACAACCATACCTAATGAGGCCCAAAAATGCCTCATTATTGCACAATGTTTGACTCATTATTGCACAATGTTTGACTACCATATGATAAGTTAATTGCCAAATAGTTGACTAGAATATACTATTTGTTAAGTGTTTGCATGATTTTATGTTAGGAATACTATATCTCTGTTTTTGACTATTTTCAGCATTTTATGACTGATTTTGCGTGATTAAGTAGCAAGTAATAACATGCATTTCAATTAACCAAATGTGGTATGCTGATATCCATTAACTTCTCAATGGTTTTTGAATGTTTTCCTGCCCTTCAACTTGTTTCAAATCCACATTGAAGACAAAAGTTTAGGACTGTCATAAATCTGAAAATCTGGAAAAAACAGCCATATAAAAATCAACAAGTTGTCACTTTATAGGAACACCTTGAAGTTGTCAAGCAAAGCATGAGGATATGGATGGAATGAGTTCAGAAGGACTACAGAAGACATCTGACCTATTTAGAAGCATTCCCACATGGTCTAAATAGGCAGCAACAGGGTATAACAGAGTAGGGGCAATTGTGCAACACTGTTGCACTATTTCAGCATGGTTACTTGGTGAATGAAGTGTATAAATTTAGTAGCAGCTTGATGTACTCCTTCATGTTGATATTTTAATAAGTTTTCCATGTTCTAATTTGATTGAATTTGCAAGAAATGCCAATATTCTACAACTGTGCAATAGAACTGGAAAATGCAGTAATTTACCATGTAAATTCCAGCAAGCTACCAATGAATGGCAAGGCATGAAATTCACATCCAAGGAAGAATGAAGACTATTGCAATCTGATCCTGAAGGCTAATCCACCTTAGAAATGCAGCCAAAACCATTTGGAGTCAACACAGTTGGTCATTCTAAAGATCTTCGAAATGAACACAATGTCTTCGAAATGAGAATTGCAGTATCTTTGGAATGAGCCACTTATCTTCGAAATGAAAACAGAATGTACTTTTTGACTTGTTGACTGACTTTTGGCGGTGGAAAAGGGGATAAGAAGGTTGATAAAGTTAAGGGAAAATATCTTCCATCTAATTTTGTTGTCCTTGCCGTCCAAAGCCACCATGCATGGAAAAGATCAATTTGATCCTCTTCTAGGATAAACCCAGAAAAACTGTAGCATAATAGAAAGTTGTTTGCAAGATAGGAATGGCATATTCTGAAGTGGAGAATTATGTGTGAGATATTTCTAGACTCCTCCCACGTACTCCCACCACTGAAGATGCTTTCTAAGGGCCAATGACTACTACTGCAACACAAACTGTCCAGATTTGCATTTATTTTAGATCCAGAATTATTGGCAAATGACTGTAAAATAGCACATAGGCTGATTTGAGCATGGGATATATTGTAAATATTTATATAAATAACACAGCTCCCTCCTTGGTTGAGCCAGTTAGGAATTAGAATAGAGGAGAGTTTTCAGTAGCAGCAATTAGGACTGTACAGTGATTTTTTGTAATAGTTTTCAGCATGTTTTGTCATCAATAAAAGTGCAGTATTTTATCATTTTATGTTCTGAGTGTTAATTAGTTAAGGAGTGCTTTTCACCTCCTTCTAGATCAGGAAGTATGGGCCCACTTTCAGATCTAGAAGGAGGGATTTTATGGCAGGTTTTAATCTGTAATTTTGCTGCAGTAGAATTAATAGATTGCTTGCCAGATTTCATTTTCTTGTTTTTATTTTGTATTGTGTGATTTATGTTTCCTATTATGTTTGTGTACAACATTTGTGTGTATGTCAGCTGACAAATCATATTAAGCATTTTCCTTTATGTTTTTCCCTGCTTTCTATTTTAGCAACTTTCCATTTTCAGCATATTTCATTTTGCTGTCAATTCCTGTAGCAGAAGCTTGACGACCTTTTGTGGCAGGGCATTGACAGGTGTTTTTAGAATAAGTTTCATTTACAAGCATCATTTCAATTCTGCAAGAGTAGATTAGATTTAATTCATTTCTCAAAAGTAGATTAGATTTCAATTTAGCAATTTCAATTATGCAAGAGTAACTAGATTTCAATTCCGCAAAAGTAACTTAGGATTTCAATTTAGCAATTTCAATTCATGCAATTGTAGTTAGATTTCAATTCTTGCAACTTAGATTTAGTTTTCAATTCTTGTACTTTATTTTAGTTTCCATTCTTCAGACTAGGTTTAGTGTGACACCAAAAGGCTAAACCAAAATCTGCTTCACCAATAATTGCTTGAAATCTGAATGCTTGAATTGTACTCTGCCCTAACCTTCTATCGTAGACGACCTTGGACACCACCCCGGATTGATAAATCATTGAGATTAAATGATGAGACTCAATGACACTCATCATTTTGGCACCGTTGTCGGGGAACATGGTGTTGTTAGAGGGTAAAAGTAGTCAAATAATTATTATTGTGCTAAGTTATGAAGTTCAGAGTTAAATCTGAATGTAATAGCTGGTATAAATAATAATTATTGATAGTTGCATTTCAGTCCATTTAGAAAACAAGCAACCAGGAGGTGATCTTCACACTTGGGGTTAAATTGCCTAGTTTAATTCTCTCAAAGAGAGATCCCAACAACAACAAAGGGCAAGTAAATCAACCACCACCTTCAGCCCAACCTATGGCCAATATACAGGACAGCAACCCCTGTCTATGTAAGCTAAAAAAAAAAAAAATCACAAAAAACTTTTGCACAATCAAAATAGGAGTTTACAACTTAATGATGATCCTAGAGTTTTCCATTATTACTTAAATATTGTTAGGATTTTACCACGCTAAACCGCAACCTAGCAATTCTTAGCCTACATAGACAATAGTTGATCTCATTAGAGGTGATCCTACCCGACAAGTAGTTGATCTCGCTAAAGTTGTACACTTCTTGTCTTATTGTGCAAACCAAAAATATTTTTTTTAGCACAACCTGTGATCAATCTGAATAATACAGGATAGGCAACCCCTGTCTATGTAGCTGAATCTAGTATAAAAAAAAAAAACTGCAGGAAATGTTATTGACTGCAACAACATCCAACTGTACTCAAACAAGAACTTACCCGAGCTTGAAGAGACAAAAATCAATGGAGATACATAGAAAACATTTAGTCCAAACACACAGAAATTAGCCTTGGATAAAGGAGAAAAACTGCACATAGAAAATTTACTTCCATTTTACAAAGGGGTAAATTATGTCCTCCTAGGAATGAAACAAATTGAAGTGCAGCCAAGAAAATTCTTGAACATTATTAAGTCGGCTGACTTATAAACAAAAAGCAAAATTGTTGCTATTTTGAAACAATATTTCAATCCCTTTACATGGAATTACAAGGGTATATCAAGATTTTATCTTGATGTAAGCACTTAACATCTTTTGGGAATTGGTATTTAATTGTTTCAAGAATAGATTGACAAGATTTTGCAGACTAGGAGGCATGGACAACACTTGATTGAAGAAGTTTTCAGATATGGAGCAGTGCTTCTTTCTCCCATTGGTAATTCATGGAGGATGTTAGTGGTGAATGGACATTGCCTTCGGGTATACCATGCACCATTAACTAAGGAGGAGTTCTTGAAGGAGATTCCATTGGATGTACACATAATGGAAGAGAATTTCTCTTCAATATCAGATTCAGAGTGATGATAAAAAAGTCTGACAAAAAAAAAAAAAAGGAAAAAAAATACAAGAAAAGCAAAAAGAAGAATAGTCTTGTTTGTGAACTTCCTTTTGGGTACAAGCAAGACAAGAAAATTTGAAAAAAAAAAAAAATTGCAGCAAAGGCATGTCCCACAAAATGGGGATACATGAGGACAAGCATCAATTTCAGCAAGAAATAGGAACAATGGAGCCAATACTTCATTTCCAGCAATAAGGAGGCAATGATGATGTAAGAAGATTCTTACTGGTCATCTAGTAAGGAAGGTTGCATCAATGTTGTAGGTTTCAACAGAAAGAGATGGTGTTTTCATACAACAATTGACATGTTTTTGTAGAATAAGGATTGGTCTTATCCAAATAAGAGTGAGAGATTTTCTCTCTGATTGAAGCACTTGAAAAAAAAAAAAAAGGACAGAAGTTGGTTGAAAACCAGAAATGGCAGCCTCTTCTGATGAAAAAAAATGAAAAAAAAGAGATGAAAAAGAAAAAAGAAAAAAAAAATGAATAATTCAGTAGTGAAAACCTTCTTGGAGGCGCTACTGAGTTGGCTTGCATGAAAACCGATTTTTCGGCATGCATTGCCTTGTTGATCTACTCATCAGTGTTCCACCATTGTACAAATCTCACACTGCACATGTGTTATGTTTATGTTTTCAGATAGCCTGCTAACAATCATCAAAAGTAGCTTGTAAGGTGCATGACCAATTTTCAGGACAGTAAGGTATGTGTTTCTTGCATTTAATTCATAGTAAACATTTAGCATTTAGTGTATGATAGTCGGTATTTGGCATAAACTATTCATACAATATTGACAAGTTGAAAAAGGAACATGTTCAAGATGTCAAGAAACACCCCCTTATGCCCTTAATTGCATAGAAATTCCAAAACTATGCAAAAACCTGATTTTGGGATAGACATGGCAGCAATTCTATTTCAATTTGTAGGGCAAATTTTAGAAGGAAAACTGCAAGTTTATATCTCATAATTGTCTGATAAATTGAAGGAGGATAATCAACAAAATGCACCCGAAGGTTCTATTTTAGTACTACTGGAATAAAATAGCAACATACAAAACAAAGAATAGCATCTAAACAAAAGGATGAAGAAGGGATTTTTTTGATGTTATGGAAGGCTTATACACTCTAGATATGGACCCACAATAGAATCTGTAGCTAACTTTTGCATAGGAGGTCATTTCTGCATTTTTTGAAGATCTTCGAAATGAGAAATGCAGTCTCTTCGAAATGAACAGACATCTTCGAAATGAGAAATGCAGTCTCTTCGGAATGAACAGACATCTTCGAAATGAGAAATGCAGTCTCTTCGAAATGAACAGACATCTTCGAAATGAGAATTGCAGTATCTTCGAAATGAGCGGATCTTCGAAATGAGAATTGCAGTATCTTCGAAATGAGAATTGTAGTATCTTCGAAATGAGCGGATCTTCGGAATGAGAATTGCAGTATCTTCGAAATGAGCGGATCTTCGAAATGAGAATTGCAGTATCTTCGAAATGAGCGGATCTTCGGAATGAGAATTGCAGTATCTTCGAAATGAGCAGGATATCTTCGGAATGAGCAGAAACTGTACCAGAATTGCTGAAAATGCTACAGAATAGCAAAAAGAGTAGGGTACATCAAATATTGAGGTTTATAAGGCCCTACCACAAGTAAGTACATCCCTCAAGCATTTCAAATAAAAAAAAAAAAATTCAATTTTGTTCAAAAGGTGCAAACAACAAAAATAAGCATTCAAGCTGAAATGTTGTTAAGAACAGAAAATTCCATCAGTAGTAGTGCATCTACCAAATACGGTTCCACAATAAGACTATTGCAAGATGAATCATATGATATCAAGCCTTTAAGAGGTACCTTGCAACACTAAAACTTGTAGAAAAATAGAAAAAAGTCATACATGTGCTTAATTGCAAAATACTTGATATAGTGCAGCAAGGAGGAATTTCTCAGTTAGCAGGTAGCAAAAGATGTTGTTCATAAGAATAAAACCTGCATATTACTATGGCCTACTAAGATGCATGAGGGCATGCATCAGTTCAAGTTGGGGGGATGATGAGGCCCAAAAATGCCTCATTATTGCACAATGTTTGACTCATTATTGCACAATGTTTGACTACCATATGATAAGTTAATTGCCAAATAGTTGACTAGAATATACTATTTGTTAAGTGTTTGCATGATTTTATGTTAGGAATACTATATCTCTGTTTTTGACTATTTTCAGCATTTTATGACTGATTTTGCGTGATTAAGTAGCAAGTAATAACATGCATTTCAATTAACCAAATGTGGTATGCTGATATCCATTAACTTCTCAATGGTTTTTGAATGTTTTCCTGCCCTTCAACTTGTTTCAAATCCACATTGAAGACAAAAGTTTAGGACTGTCATAAATCTGAAAATCTGGAAAAAAACAGCCATATAAAAATCAGCAAGCCTGTCACTTTAAAGGAACACCTTGAAGTTGTCAAGCAAAGCATGAGGATATGGATGGAATGAGTTCAGAAGGACTACAGAAGACATCTGACCTATTTAGAAGCATTCCCACATGGTCTAAATAGGCAAGCAACAGGTATAACAGAGCAGGGGCAATTGTGCAAAGACTGTTGCACTATTTCAGCATGGTTACTTGGTGAATGAAGTGTATAAATTTAGTAGCAGCTTGATGTACTCCTTCATGTTGATATTTTAATAAGTTTTCCATGTTCTAATTTGATTGAATTTGCAAGAAATGCCAATATTCTACAACCGTGCAGCAGAACCGGAAAATGCAAGTAATTTACCATGTAAATTCCAAGCAAGCTACCAATGAATGGCAAGGCATGAAATTCACATCCAAGGAAGAATGAAGACTATTGCAATCTGATCCTGAAGGCTAATCCACCTTAGAAATGCAGCCAAAACCATTTGGAGTCAACACAGTTGGTCATTCTAAAGATCTTCGAAATGAACACAATGTCTTCGGAATGAGAATTGCAGTATCTTCGGAATGAGCCACTTATCTTCGGAATGAAAACAGAATGTACTTTTTGACTTGTTGACTGAATTTTGGCGGTGGAAAAGGGGATAAGAAGGTTGATAAAGTTAAGGGAAAATATCTTCCATCTAATTTTGTTGTCCTTGCCGTCCAAAGCCACCATGCATGGAAAAGATCAATTTGATCCTCTTCTAGGATAAACCCGGAAAAACTGCAGCATAATAGAAAGTTGTTTGCAAGATAGGAATGGCATATTATGAAGTGGAGAATTATGTGTGAGATATTTCTAGACTCCTCCCACGTACTCCCACCACCGAAGATGCTTTCTAAGGGCCAATGACTACTACTCGCAACACAAACCGTCCGTATTTGCATTTATTTCAAATCCAAAATTATTGGCAAATGATCGTAAAATAGCACATAGGCTGATTTGAGCATGGGATATATTGTAAATATTTATATAAATAACACAGCTCCCTCCTTGGTTGAGCCAGTTAGGAATTAGAATAGAGGAGAGTTTTCAGTAGCAGTAATTAGGACTGTACAGTGATTTTCTGTAATAGTTTTCAGCATGTTTTGTCATCAATAAAAGTGCAGTATTTTATCATTTTATGTTCTGAGTGTTAATTAGTTAAGGAGTGCTTTTCACCTCCTTCTAGATCAGGAAGTATGGGCCCACTTTCAGATCTAGAAGGAGGGATTTTATGGCAGGTTTTAATCTGTAATTTTGTTGCAGCAGAATTAATAGATTGCTTGCCAGATTTCATTTTCTTGTTTTTATTTTGTATTGTGTGATTTATGTTTCCTATTATGTTTGTGTACAGCATTTGTGTGTATGTCAGCTGACAAATCATATTAAGCATTTTCCTTTATGTTTTTCCTGCTTTCTATTTTAGCAACTTTCCATTTTCAGCATATTTCATTTTGCTGTCAATTCCTGTAGCAGAAGCTTGACGACCTTTTGTGGCAGGGCATTGACAGGTGTTTTTAGAATAAGTTTCATTTACAAGCATCATTTCAATTCTGCAAGAGTAATTAGATTTCAATTCTACAAAAGTAGATTAGATTTCAATTTAGCAATTTCAATTATGCAAGAGTAACTAGATTTCAATTCTGCAAAAGTAACTTAGGATTTCAATTTAGCAATTTCAATTCATGCAATTGTAGTTAGATTTCAATTCTTGCAACTTAGATTTAGTTTTCAATTCTTGTACTTTATTTCAGTTTCCATTCTTCAGACTAGGTTTAGTGTGACACCAAAAGGCTAAACCAAAATCTGCTTCACCAATAATTGCTTGAAATCTGAATGCCTGAATTGTACTCTGCCCTAACCTTCTATCGTAGACAACCTTGGACACCACCCCGGATTGATAAATCATTGAGATTAAATGATGAGACTCAACGACACTCATCACATACCCTAAACATTTTCCCATGCATGTTCTGCCTATATATAAAGGAACTGAAGATCCCATAGAGCATCTTTGCATGTTTAGGATAACATTTCATGATATATCACATGATGACTTGCTATTACTAAAAATGTTCTTGAAAAGTTTAGGAGGAATGGCATTAGAGTGGTACTATCAATTGCCCACTCATTCTTTGAGAAATTTTGAAGAGACTGCTGAATCTTTTGTGCATCAATTTAGTGCCTATATCGAGAGGCATGTAACCATTAAAGATTTGTACAACTTAAAACAAGACAAAGATGAATGTTTTCCGATTTCTTAGCTAGATGGAGGCAGTTGACGAAAACTACACTTTGTGCTACCTTATAGGGAAATGTTGGACATTTTTATTAATAATTTGCAAGAACAAATATCTTATGAACTATCAACTGCTACCTTAACTACCTTCGATCAGGCTATAGACTTAGCTCGAAGAGTAGAAGATGCCCTCATTAGGAGAGGCCAGCTTAGGAAGAAAGACGATGAGAAAACATCCAAAAATCAATATAAAAACAAACAAGTTGTAGGTGACGGAGTCACTGACAGTAGAAATGTTGCTAATATCAATACAACGAAGACAATAGAAAAATTTATATTGAAACCTCCTGATAAACCTCCTCGAGAGTTTACTAGATTGAATCAACCATTATCAACTATTTTACCCCAATTACTCGAAAGAGGTTTGATTCAATTACCAGCTATCCGGGAACCTGATCCAACCATACCCGGATACAGAGCCGACTTACATTGTGATTTCCATAGAGGGCCTGGACACTCTACCAACTCTTGTAAAAGGTTAAAACATAAAATACAAGATCTGATTGATAATAATGAGATGGAGGTGCAAGCTTTCCAACCTAAACAAAATGCTCCTAATAATGCTCAAAAGAACATTCCCCAAAATCAAAATCAAAATGCTAATCAATCATTAGATATATTTCAACATCCTTTACCAAGACATGGTAAAGAGGTGGCCAATCAAATTGAGCATCATAATGTCCCTCCTCCTACCCGATATGTAGGAACTATTAGCGGACATTTACCTAATCATGATTTACAAAAATTTGACACAACTTTATCCATGGTCACGACCAGGCCCCTACATAATATTCAAACTTCGGATCTCAGTGATGTAGAATCAGATACTGAAAGTGAAATAGACATCACCTCAAACCAATCGAATAGTTCTAAAGATGAATCAGATCCTATTCAACCTATCACAGATGCTATGGTTCCAGAAGAACCATTTCCTAGAAGAGTTACTACTCGACCCTCTTCTAATCAGTTCCTTTCTAATGAACAAGCCATAAATGCTAGACCAAGACCTATTCAGCATCCTCAATATAACATTGTAGGTACCATCGGAGTCGTTACCAGACAACAGGCTCAAAATTCTCAACAAGAACCAAATCAGAATGATGGATCAACTCCATTTGTTTTGAGAAATCCCAATAAAGGGAATCATGCTCCTAATGTTCAACCTAAACCCCCTTACAATATTAATGAGCAATTATCCAATACTACAGCCAGAATTTCCCTTTTGGATTTATTAAGATCTTCTCCTACACATAGAGATGAATTGATGCTTACATTAAGCCAAATGATGGTACCACAAAACATTCAACCTAAAGCCATGGCCAATACTATCATCACTAGAGAAGTTGATTGTATCGACTTTCGAGATAAAGATATACCGCAACATAGTTTACATAAGGATAACCCCTTATATATTACTGCTCTAATAGGAGATGTAGCTGTTAAAAGGGTCTTGATTGATAATGGTTCATCTCTAAATATTTGCACTTTTGACTTCTACCAGAGATTTGGGTTTAGAAGTGATGAAATGAAGAAAACTGACATGATCATAAAAGCTTTCAATGACGAAACACAAGAAACGTGTGGAGTTATTACCATCCCATTGCAAGTTGGTCCTAGAACCCTAGATACGATCGTGTTTATTGTACATTGCCCCGCATCATACAATATACTCTTGGGTCGTCCTTGGATCAATGCAATGCGGGCTGTCCCATCAACTTTACACCAATGTGTTAAATTCGAATTTAAAAATCAGTTGGTCACTATCCATGGTGATCCTAGACCTTTTGATATGTGTGCTTTGGCAGAACCTGTTGGAGTTCAATTTTGCCCTACTCTGTCATCCACACATCCTAATTCTTATTTTTCATCTAAAACTATGAAACACACACCCATAGCTTCACCTATTTCTCCTCCATTAATTTCACCCTCATATATAGATCAACAATCTTCTAAACAAACCACTCTAGAACCTCAAAAAGATCTTAAATCCACAACCAATCCTTCATGTTCTATCCCTATAATTTCAAAACCTATAGACCCATCTATTAACACCTCTACATTATCTACATCTATCATACCTTCCACATCTAAAGATATAGGGAATGATCCTTCTACATCTTATGCTCTTTTCGATGAACTCTTACCTGATTT
Source organism: Wollemia nobilis (assembly GCA_028583015.1). Lineage (NCBI taxonomy): Eukaryota > Viridiplantae > Streptophyta > Pinopsida > Araucariales > Araucariaceae > Wollemia > Wollemia nobilis. The sequence continues at coordinate 5,778,370 of JAQPPZ010003614.1, read as the reverse complement.
ATCTAAAATTCTTATATCAGAAAAAACAAATGCTTCTATGCAAAATTCCATTATCTTAAGTAATTTGCCGCCATCTCCTCGTACTTTGGGCCTCCCACAACCTATGGGAAGTACTTACCAAGTTGGGAGTTGTGCCTTCATTTATAAGGGATATGACTGGGGAAGAATACCCGGGAACATCAAAACTCATCATGAGGGATATGCTCGATGTTATTTTACTAATGAGTATATTAAAGCTAAACCTATAATGCTTAAAATGGGATATAAAGGGAAAGGCTTGGGACCTTTCCAAAATGGTATGAAAGAACCTTTCGAGGTAGAACCATGGCCCGCCCGATGTGGTGTGGGCCTATTTCCTAGTAAGGGTCAACCCTTCCCTTTTGAACATGATGATCAACTCATATGTTATCAAGATTATTTGGATAGGCGTGATGATTTGCCTCTACAAAATCAGCCATTTACATGCAATATGCTATCCATAGCTTATCCTGAAATGATTGCTTGGATCCGATGATGAGTTGGAAGGTGATATTTTCCATGATGTCTCCGTTGAAGAGATGTTACACAATGGGTTTTATTTTGATGGTTCTATACCAACTATAGCTCAGCTTGAGGCCACTACTCCTCAAAATGACTTATCTAAGTTAACCTTAAAAGAATTACAAGAATTGGGCGTCTCACCCACCCCACCTAATTTTGAAAGAGATCTACACATGGAAGTAGAAAACGTCATTAAAGTTAACATTGGAAGGATAATCCTCACATAATCAATATTGGGTCAGAATTAAGTCAAGAAAAACAAGAGCAATACATTGCATTCCTTAAAGAATATGAAGATGTCTTCGCTTGGACATATGAAGATATGCCAGGTTTAGACCCTTATGTAGTCATGCATCACCTAGTAGTCCATCCGGATGCTAAACCTGTTAAACAGAAACTTAGAAAAATGCATCCTAAAGTGGCTTTGCTAGTCAAAGGGGAGTTAGAAAAACTCTTGAATGTTGTTTTTATACAAGCTATTGATTATGTTGAATGGATCTCGAATGTAGTTCCAGTCACCAAGAAAGAAGCTACCAAAGTTAGGGTTTGCACAGATTTTAGAGATATTAACGCTGCATGCCCTAAAGATGATTTTCCTCTTCCAAACATGGATCAAATCATTGATTTTACTTGCTGGGAGTGGGATGATGTCCCTAATGGATGGATTCTCCGGCTATAATCAGATCAGGATAGCTCCTGAAGATCGGGCTAAAACAACCTTTATTACCCCCTGGGGTACCTTTTCTTGGAAAGTGATGCCATTCGGCTTAAAGAACGCAGGTGCAACCTATCAATGAGCTATGACTTATATTTTTCATGACATGATGCATGATATCCTACATGATTATGTAGATGATATTATAGCTCGCTCTATTAATGAAGATGATCATTTAGATGATTTGAGAAAAGTTTTTAATCGGTTAAGAGAATATCTTATTCGATTAAATCCTGCTAAATGCATATTTGGAGTTAAGTCCGGTAAACTATTAGGGGTTTTAGTTTCTTTACGTGGTATCAAAATCGACCCTCTCAAGATTGCGGCTATCACTGATATGCCCGCACCTACCAATATATCTGAGTTACGAAGTTTACAAGGTAAACTTCAAGCCATCCGTCGCTTCATCGATAAGTTGGCGGACAAAACCGGTCCCTTTCTTAAGCTCCTTAAGAAGGATGTCCCTTTTAATTGGGACGACGAATGTAAGGAAGCTTTTGAACTTCTTAAACAATACCTCCTTAACCCACCTGTGCTTTCACCGCCTAGACCTGATCGCCCATTTCTCCTGTATATTTTGGCTTCAGATTTTGCTTTAGGAGCTATGTTAGCTCAGCTTGATGATGAGAAGAAAGAACGTGCTAATTATTACATTAGCAGAACACTCATCAGTTATGAAACCCGTTACACAACATTAGAGAAATTATGTCTAGCAGTCGTATTTTCTACGCAAAAATTATGCCATTATATGCTTAGTCAAAAAACGTATGTCATTGCTAAATATGATCCTTTGCGGTATCTCATGAGTCGACCTTATTTATCGGGTCGCACAGCCAAGTGGGTTCTTGCTCTAAGCGAGTTTGAACTCACGTTTATAGGACAGAAGTCTGTTAAGGGTCAAATCATAGCAGATCAATTAGTTGTTGCACCCTTAGAGTCTACCCATCCCCTCATCATTGAGTTTCTCGATGAATGCCTTCAATTAGAGGCAGACCATGTTGAACAATGGTCCTTATACTTTGATGGAGCCCGATGCATGAGTGGGGCTGGTGCAGGTATTATTTTAATATCTCCACAAAAGCACATTATACCTTTGTCCTTTAAATTAACATTTGCTTGCACTAATAATATTGCTGAGTATGAAGCTCTAATCCTTGGATTACGAGTTGCCTTGGCACTAAAAATTAAAAATCTATTAGTTTTTGGTGATTCTCAACTTGTTATAAACCAAATTAATGAAGTTTATCAGACCAGAGATGATAAATTGCATCCATATAAAGCATATGTTTTACAATTAATGTCTCTATTTGATCAAGTTACCTTGGAAGCTATTCCTCGAACTAGCAACCGTGCGGCTGACGCTATGGCCGTAGTTGCATCTCTTCTGCCCTTGGAGTTAGATGACGAATATGCCACCATCATTATTCGTCGACTCTAGGAACCCACTTCAAATAAGTCATGCTTAGAACCTTTGGATGTGTTTCTAATCAATGAAACTACTCCTGAACCTTGGTATATGGATATATTTGATTTTCTTCACAATGGGACTTTCCCTGCCAATTCTAATAGAAACCAGCGTCGGTTATTACGTAGACGAGCAAGTCGATTTGTAATAATTGGCAATACTTTATATAGGAGATCTTTTGAAGGTATCCTATTGAGATGTTTGAATCTAGAAGAATCCAGATCAGCTTTGAGTGAAGCCCACGATGGATCTTGTGGAGGACACTTTAGTGGTAGTGTCATTGCTAAAAAGCTCCTTAGGATAGGATACTTTTGGCCTACCATGGAGAATGATGCACATGATTATGTGTGCCATTGCGACAAGTGCCAGAAACATGCTGACCTTGTCCATGCCCCTGCACAAGAAGCTGCAGGCTATTTCATCTCCTTGGCCCTTTTCAAAATGGGGCTTAGACATTATTGGCAAAATTAATCCTGTGTCATCTGATGGACACAAATTCATCATAACCGCCATTGAGTATTTCATGAAGTGGGTTGAAGCTATGCCTTTAGCTTCCTGCACTGGGACACAAGTCTCTAAATTTATTTTTAATCAAATCATTTGTAGGTTCGGAATTCCTGCAAATCTCATCTCAGACAATGGAACTTGTTTCAAAAATAAAGATGTTAAAAAATTATGCCAAAAATATAAGATTCAACATCATTGGTCCACTCCCTATTATCCTCAGGGTAATGGCCAAGCGAAAGCTTCAAACAAAACCTTAATCAAAATTCTCAAAATATTGGTCAATAAATCGGCCGTGATTGGCACATTCAATTATATCCAGCTTTGTGGGCTTATCGAACTAGTGTTCGAACCCCCACTGGAACTTCACCTTTTGTTTTGGTTTATGGTGCTGAAGCCATTTTTCCCTTTGAATTAGAAGTTCCTTCTTTGGCTCTACTACTTCAAGATACCGAAGTAGGAGATGAATATCGAGCTGGCAGACTCAGTCAGCTGGAGCTCCTAGATGAAAAGTGCATCAATGCTTTGGAGCATCTTCGTGCCTACCAAAACAAGCTTAAAAGATCATATGCTAAGAAAGTTCGTCATCGATCCTTTGTGGTCGGCGACCTTGTTTTAAAAGAAAATCAAAAAAAATACTAATGCAACTAAAGACCTTAAAGGTAAATTTGAGCCCAACTGGCTTGGACCATATATTATCACTGCTAAATTTGAATCAGGAGCATACAAATTATCTACCTTAGATGGTAAAGAACTTAAAGAACCCATGAACATTTTACATCTTAAACGTTACTATGCATAACAAAATTTGTCATTTCATCATTGTATATATTTGTTTAAAATATTTCAAAAAAATCACTATCTTGTATTTCTTTCAATTTATAAACTTAAAAATCTAAAAAACATTCAAAATCTTCAAAAACATCTTTTATTTTTGTACTTCTCACATTGTGACGCATTGCAATTATATTTTCAAATTATTTTGGATAAATTAGCATTTATTTGGAATCCCGCACTTTCACACTCACATGAATAAATATCTTGATTTATTTGGTATGATTACTAATCTCTCTTATATCAAAGTCCACAAAATTCAATTAAATAAAGTTTTGAGCATAGAGAATTGATCTTGTTATTTACTTAAGCCAAACATATCCTTTCACAATAAAATGATTATATTTGTAATGTCCATGCTATCCTACATAGTAGAAGTGGTTTCTTGAGCGAAAAGTTTCCCCTGCTATCCTATCATGCACATGGTCTAGAATCTTTGAGAATTGGCAAAAGGACAAGCTCACCCCTACCCGGAATAAAAATCCCTTGCTCTACAGCTAATCCGAGCAAGTATCCCTAGAATAGGAAGCAAAAGAAAAGGAAAAATCAAGCAAAATCATTTACACTATTTCAGCATTATCTCAAATATCAAAGCAAAAGATACAAAAAAAAAAAAAGAGAGAGAAAGCAAAGAAAGAAAGACAACAAAATGAGCAAAAGCAAAAGCAATAAAATCCTTTCCCTACCCCTTAAAAAGAAAAGAAGGGTTGATGAGCTTGAATCCCTGGAATTCTCAATTATTCGAAAAGCGTGAGGTAAGCCCCATAACAGGTGGTTTGTGCCCAACCCGCTTGGCCTTGGGTAACTCCTAGCGTGGTGATATGTCTGTCACATTAGCGACCTTCTTTTGTACAGACCTATGTCTACTTATGGATTAGCTAGCTCTTGATAATCCGACTTACATAGTAGTCTGGTATGGTTATATGCATCTAAATCATGGTTAATGAACACTTATTTGGTTAATTTAAATCACTTGTATCATAGTATCTTGCTCAAACCTGGTGAATGAACAATACAATCGCACACACATTTGTATTTGAGAGATTTTGTGTATCATTATGATAAATCAAGATTGGAAATGAACTCACATATGCACATGGGATTCCTTATAAATCTAACTTTTGTCTTTAAGATACTTTGAAATATTTTTGCAAATTGTCTGGAATAATTTCATTTTCTTCTCTGAGAACAGTTGTTTAGTATAAAGACAACTACATGCATTACCAACAAATCAAAATCATTTTCAAAAACATGCAATAAAGTTACATATAATTTTTGACTTTCGCGACGATGGTATAGTTCCAAAACCAAAATTGGAATTTTATGCCTAGCACAAGTCCTCATCTTCATATTTTCTATTTATTTTCAAAAATTAAAAATCAACCATGCAATAAAACTATTTATTTTCTTCTTTTGGATTTCGCGATGATGGTATAAGTCTATACCTAAATATTCTATGCCTAGCGCAAACCATCGAACTAATTTTATTTCCCATTTATTCCAACATATGACTTAAATCATTATGTTCCACAATTATGCTTTCAAACAGAATGCAACTTATTCTATTTTTCATGTCATTATGTTCAAATTCAATTTTGCAACCATGGTATAATTTCTAAGGAATTATTCAAAATTTTATCACACTTAGGAATTTATGCCTAGCAAAAATCATTTTAAAATATTTCATGCATATCATTTTTATGAAAATCTGAAAACAAATTACCATCAAACCATCATCATTTCTATCATCACAACAAAGTCTTAAGACAGTCTCTTAAGCACTCTTTTTACTTTTAACAATATTTCTATACCGGGATTAGCTTGACGACCGAGTGAGCAGCGACTCCATGAAATGGTCTATAATAGCGACAATGTCCTTTGAAATTATTGTTAACAGTCCCTTTTATTTTTATCAAATTATCATCTCAACAACCAATTTGTTTACATCAGATTATTTCATTTAAATTTTAAAGCATGACATTCAAACTATAATATTTTCAAACAACATAATTACATGAATCATCAAATCAATCACATCAAAAACATTAAAGCACCATACATAAGACAAGTCATATGATCAAAAATATCATATATATATATATATATATATATCTCAACAATGTATGTACATCATATCAAAACTAGATTGGTATGCCACAATCTACATCTTGGCATACTCAATCCTCTCAATCATATATCCAGTCATGCGAGTGCAGTAGCCTAGCCTCGAGAACCCCTCGAGCTCTCAGCCTCATCTCCTCCCCTCGCCCTGAGGTGGACGAGGTGGCCCCATCGTAGTATGTGTGGTACTGCGAGTCCTAGTTGTCGATCGGGATGAAGTCCTCGATGACCCAACCCTGATCGGATCCGCAATGCCGGTGGTAGCTATACCCTCTGGCCCTCTGGCACCAGTTGGAAGTAGATACCCTGGTAGAACGTGGTCTGAGCAATCGACCATGCCAGCTCCTGAGTGCTCGCTCCTCCGCTCCATGCTCTGAGGCGTGCAACCTCATCTCTGAGCTGTGTAGCCTCCGCTCGGTGACGTGTAGCCTCATCTTGTAAAGTCTGCACCTATGCCTAGAGATGGACAGTCTCCACCCGAAGAGTAGCCATCTCGCTACTCTCTCCTACCTCGACACCCTTGCCCTTATCGGGCGATGGTGGTCTCTCTCTCTATGGAGAAGGGGGTCTCTCCTCCCTCCTCTCCCGCTGTCATGGCCTCTGCTGAGCCTGTGGCCTCCTCTGCTCTCTCCCATCGTGACCCTATGCCACCTCAATGGCCACCAGGCATCGCCTCCCTATCCGACGCACAATTGCGTGAATCGGACCCTAAGCCCTCATCATCCGAGGAGGGCGGATGCCTACGTACCAGGCATCATAGCCATCGGCTACCCCTACGTCATCCCCATCCATTGGCTGGATGGGGGCATCATCCATGTCTTGACTCCAGAATCATTGCATATCTGGAGCCCCACTAACTGTAGTGTTATCCCAGATGGTCCAAGAAAACTCGTAGTCTCTGAGAGATGGGATCCCCTGCTGTAGACCGAACTACCTCAAAACTCGATCGTACCGATGGAGCTCCACCTCTCCCCTCTCCATCCTCAGCCAGCAGACTCACCTGACGCGAGCTAGCTCCTGTCCATCCTCGGCCCACCCTGGATGATCTCTCCAAGGCCTCCAGGTGATCTAGTCGGAGACAAGGTCGTCAAGTAGTCTCCGGGACACTGGCAGATCTACTCGTCGTTGTGACCCTCTCCGGAGCCACCAGTAGAAAACTCGGGGCCTCTCCCCATCAATCCCTATCGGTGGGAGCCCTATCGGCCTCCGCACCGTGATGTGCTCCCAGCACCAAACCTGTAGTAGTGATGTCATGACCAGACATCGATCGCCCTTGTATACGACCCCATACAGGATCCTATACAATCGGCATAGTACAAAGCTCCCCCAAGCAAACCTATATCCGTGGTCTCTCATGTCGTAGACCACATCTATCAATAGCCATGGCAGCCTGCATCCACTCTGATGGCATAGCAGCAGACCACCTACCACCCCAGCCAAAACCTATGTCAGCCTAGATGCCCCAGGCATCTGGCGTAGAGACTCGATGTTCACTCCGCCCTTCTCCAGGGTGAAGCTCGGATCTCCGCATAGTCTCATCATAGCGTGGCCCTGATTGGCCGTAGGAGTGATCAGCCGTCCTTGTATGGGGATCCTCAAGATCCTCCATACATCCTCCAGTGTGGGAGTCATCTCCCCTGTCGGTAACCGAAAACAAGAAGAACCCGGATACCACCTCTCTGCTAGGGCTGTCAATAGCCCCATGTCTGTAGACACTTGTGGCATATCTGCCACGTGCTGCAAGCCTACCTGAGCCAGCTGATCTCGCTCTGCCTGAGATAGAGCGGCCAAGTCATCCCTTAGTCCATCGTATTTCCATTCTCGGCTCTTTAGTAATCCTCTCTGCAACATAAACAACATAAACAATAAAAAATCAACAATAAAAATCATTAAATCATTAATCAAAATGCAAGTAAAATAAGTTCACTTTCACAAATGATGATATCGTCCACCATTGGGCGATATCGTCCCAAATTTGAGCAAATTCGTCTCCGATTTCGCATGAGGGAATCGTCCCTTATTGGACGAAATCGTCCCCATATCGTCGATTTCGCCCTTGGACGAAATCGGCGATATCGAGACGATTTTGACGAAATCGAGACGATTTCGTCCCGACGACGTCGACGGCCCAAAATCGGCCGCGATGCTCAAAAATCAATCAAATATAATCTAAAAAGCATGAAATTCTAAATTAAAGCACTCTAAATTCAGTTTAGACCCTTACCCGTAGCCCGCGCCGGACCTCTGTCGATCTATGCGTTGTTTCGACCATCTTGTCTACAGAGCTCTAGAAAACAGTAAAAATGAACAGTAACAATGAATTAGGGTTTTTCCCTATTTTTCTTAATTTTATTCAAAAACACTTAACAACTTTTTTAAAATTTTGCTTTTTCGTGTTTTTACCTCAAACGTCGATTTGGGTAAAAACACGGAGGGGGCACCATAGTAAGTTGTCGTACGATTCGACCTAGAATCGTCGCCTAAAAATGGGAATAATTTTTGCTTTCTCGTAGATCGAGAAGAACTCATCTTTAACGCATTTTCTTCAAAAAATTTGCTAAAGAGGGGGCAAAATGTAGCACCCTAAAATTGGCATAGTAAAACCTTAGCAATAATTAAAATTACCTTAGTAATAATTCAAATTCAAATTCAACCCCAAAACCGCTCCAAAACCGTCGTTTAACCCGTTTCCTCATTTCCCGTGCCATTTTTAGAGTTTGTTTTGACCGTTTGACGATATCGTCGCCGATCAGACGATATCGCCTCAGATTGGATGATTTCGTCTGGACTAGGACGTCCAGACGATCTTGTCCCAAAACTGATTTTTCATAATTAGCCTCTGTTTCAACGACGTCTCTAAGTTGGGCAGAAGCGTGTCTGCACCGCTAGAGACCTCCCCTGTTGGAGATCTTCCAAATTAGGATGATCTCCAACCTCCCAACTTCCCTCCTAAGCCTATTTAAACCTTAGGACCCCCCTTGACTTTCCCCTGGCTGAAATTTCCTGTAACTTGACCTTTACACGCATTAGAATACCCAGGATTACCATCTGCATTTGTACTTTCCAAATTTTGTTGCAGGAACCTTGTCATTCTTCAGTCGGAGCAAGCTCAGATCGTCGCAGACGATCCTGTCCAATTCGAGACGATTTCGTATCAATCCGAGATGATTTCGACTACAGTCTGCATTGGGGCAATCAGTGCCCAGAGTTTGCACTTTTTCTATACTTTGCTATTATTTTATTCTGCATTTAGTCAGTTTTATTATTATTTCCTGTTATCTTGCATCTTGGAGTTCACCCATGTAGTTTAATTGCATAATAAGATCATGATTAGCTATTAAAGTATCGTAATTTATTTGCATTTCCATTCAGGATTATCTTATTAACATCCTTATTATTGTTTCATATCATTTTCCTTTATCAGAATAGTTGCAATTTTGGTATTTTGTATCTATTTCTCTGTTTGTAGGTCTCTGACGAATTCGTCTGATGAATTCGTCAGATCTCAGACGATCCTGTCAGATAGGAGACGATCCTATCAAATTCCAGACGATCTGGACTACTTCAAAAATTAGAACCTCCATCAGACATCCGGAACCAGGTATGGATTTCTTCACTTAGTTTGTTCTCTGTGTTTTCTGTTAAATCTATTTTCTGTATTTAAATCTGCATTTCATATAGAATAACTTAGATTCATTTGGCCAAACCTAGGATTTGAATGTTTAAAGATAAAATTGAACACATAAAACACATTCCCAACCTAGGCGTGGAAACTGCCACTAAACGTTTCCTGGTGAACCCCACCATCCGTCGAAAAATCACCTTAATACACCTCCCCGAGAGGCGGGACCTTCGCAAGGCCTCTCAGTCCGAGGTATTGTCCCATCCTTTTCACATCCCCCTTTCGGGCGTGGATCCTATAGCCTGAAGGTAAGGGTGTGAAAAATTTGGAACGATACAGTTGTTCAATTATGCTAATGTCAATTGTTGGTTTTTTACAATGTTTTTTCCTGGATTCGAGTAGTGTGATAAACCCCTACGACCAATGCATAGGGATTGGTAGTCCCTTCCGAACCATGATCCCTTGTAATATTAAGAGTTATTCTTCTCAAATAAGGGATTAACATACAACCACAAACATCTCATAGTTTGAACCTTGCACCTCTCGAAGAAGAGCCAAACCCCAAACCATTGTGTTGTCCCCCAAGACATTGCTTTTTACAATCTTAGGCCTTGGTATTTATGTATAGTTAATATTTTTGCTATTTTTATAATAAGTTCACTCATGAATACACATTTATTCATGGTTTGGATCTAGGTCTTTGCTATTTCAAGTGAATTTTTCTATTTTCTTAAGTTATTAGTGGAGTAGAAACATGTTTTTAATTATTTTCATCTCATGATATAGTGACGACAATATATGTTAATAATTGAAGATAATTTTGATGAATTTTAGTAGACAATGCTTAGGACATTTCCAATAACTTTGTTTATCAAATATATTCATTCCTATGAGTATAATGTTACCATCACTTGCTATCCTTTGTAAAGTAGAATCTTTGTTGATACTTATAAGTCTTAAAAACATTTCATATTCGATTTGGTAAAGAATTGGTATAAAATATATTGACATATAAATTATTAGTTATTGTAAGAATTTAAGAGTAGATTTCACAAAGGTAATGATTTTAAAAATTAGGTAATTTTTGCATTACTAAAATCATACTAACTTTAGAATATGATCTTTTTTATGAATTGTCAACTTGTTATTATCTCATAAAAAATAATATAATTTATATTGAAAAGGATTTGAACACATCAAGCAAATAATTTTTCATCGTTGAAGGATGGAATTGATTAAAGAAATTTTGTTATTGAAGGATGAAATTGATTAAAGATGAAGTCAAACAAAATCTTCATCATTTAAAAAATGAAACTAAGATTGTCTGCCAACCTGCCTATATTTTTCAGGTTATGGCCTCACAATGGTTAAAGACCAAGTCAAAAAAAACTCTTGACTATTTAAAAATCAAACCAAAATAATCTATCAACCTACCTATATCTTTTAGATTATAACCTCACAGTAGTTAAATAAGAAGTTAACAAAATTATAAACCATTTAAAAATCAAATCAGGCCTCACAGATTTTTGTAAAAGTTTTGCAAAGCTTAATGCAATGGTGATAAGGACTTTAGCTTCTTGTTTAAAAATCTAAAATTCAAACTCCACTCACTAAAAATGACCATGACCGAAACTCATTGAGAAAAAATTGTAAGACAGCTATGAAAATTATAATTTCAAATTGAATTGATTTATTTCAGACAAGAACGCCTCTCCAATTTTCTGATTCTATTTTTGGATTCGACTGCATCTTCAAGACCTGTCGCCACTTGGTGCTCCAAAATATCCAACAAATGGGTTGTAGTAGTTACTAAATCAACGATCCCGTGGAGTCAGTAGAAATGATATCAGTTGTTACCTTTCTTAGAGGGAAAACCAAATAAGCCGGCTTCATTGGAGCCTCCAATGGCCACGTTCAGCACCGGCCTCGCTCTTACCCGTCCCCTTAATTTGGAATTGGACTTCATTAAGCCCTCCGCCATTGGCTTCACAAAGCGCGGGGAATCCAAGGTTTTTTCGAACCCTAAATTTACCGTTGCCTTTGTTGCGGGTTTGAGATCTGACAACTCATAAGACCTGTGTTCGATTCCGCAAGTGAAACCAGCTACCTCGCCGAGCGTCGAACCGTGGTGGAGAGTCCCGCTTTCCTTAACGGAGGGCTCATCACCAGAGGACAGCAAAGAGAAAAATAGACATTTCCCCCATGATCCTCTGGCGGTACTACGGTTTCTTGAAAATGGCCAAAGCGATGATCTTGGAGTTTGAATCTGTCTCCCCCCCCCCCACCCTTGTTTCCTTTTGTTTCCCCCCCCACCCTTGTTTCCTTTTGTTTCCTCTTCCGCTTCCTTTAACACTTTTGGCTTTAAAATTTTCTTCCATCTGCCGGACGAATTTTGCGCGGTCTTGGCAGCCGCGTTCTTCAAGCCGCCTCTGTTCGTGATCCGTGATGCGGATCGAACTGGCGACGCACATCTGGAACTCTCAAGGTGACGACAAACGATTATTGAGTGATTTTGTGGTAACTTTGTTCCCTCCACGAACAAGTCATCAGCAGATGACGGATTCTTCCCGAAATCTGCTGCATCGCGGGCTTCCTTAACATTATTTGTTCTACAAGACTCACAGTTTGTATCGTAATCAGTTTCGCCGAGATTTTCTGTTATTGGCTTCTCCGGCAAACCCTTGTCTGAGTGCGAGAGATAGACTGCAAATGAAATTCTGGGACAGTAACAGCCGTTTTGAACGTCACCGCAGGCCATTTGCGATGGATCTCAGATCTTACACAGCCTCCTGTTCTCGGATGTGTTTAGGGTTTGGCAGAGGTTATAAGCGAGGAAGATCCGTCCATGGAGCTAAAACCATTTGAGGGTTGACTGAACATTTATGCAGCTTCAACTCGGGGGCCGCAAAGGTATGACCAAGGGTGACCTGCATAATATAACTCTGAATACCGGGTGACTGCAATTGTATAAGGTGATAGAAGGTTCAGATAACTATATGAACTCGTAGAAATTATGTTTTAAAAACTACTTTAACATTTTTTATGGGCACGAGGTTTGAGGACTTAATTCTAAAAACTGAGTCAACTACAGCCGTAAAACAATTAAGAAGAATACCTAGGAACATGCATTATAGGTGGATATTAGCAAAGGTTTAAAGAGGTGTTATATGGTGGATATTAGCAAAGGTTTAAAGAGGTGTTATGTGGCTCGTAGCACAAGGCTAAGTATTAGGTTAAGTTTTTTTTTTTTTTTTTTTCTGTTTTTTTTTTTTGTCATTTTAATTATAAAAATAATAGTGTGGTGGAAATCACACCCCGAATGTCACTAATTGGATAAAGAAAAATAAATTGTATCCATCAACAATAAATTAAAAACAATTTACATCCAAAAAGGTTTTTTTAAAGAAGGGGTTGTGGCAGACAGGGCCTCATCCTAACTTGAAGCAACCATTTATCAGTTCAATCATTTTCCGATTACTCCAAAGGAAGCGAGACAGCCTAGAGATATCCTACCCCCAACTTGAAGCATGAGTAATTGGAGAAGAAGGACGGGACCAACCAAAATTATTCTCGCGGTTGCATGAAGCCCCCCACCTAATTTATAATCTTTCATTAGTTAGGTAAAAATAAAGTCAATGGAATTTAGATCTTTGAAAATTTTAATTGGAATAGTTTATTGGCAAGCATTCAACTCCTATCCCCCTATCCTTTATTCGGTAACAATATTAATATTTTCTTTTATTTTTATTTTTTATTAAGTTCCTACCCACGATTTATCCCATATTCAGCAACAATATTAATATATATATATATATATATATATATATATATATATATATATATATATATATATATATATACCCAGGTGTTGTAGGTGAGTTGGAGAGGAGAGGGCAATCCTCCAAGGGAGGTCCCAGGTTCAAATCTCCACCCTACAAAAAAGTTGAATTGGGTATCTAAAATCCAATTGATAATGTTGGTGCGGGCAGGGGTCGGGTGCGACCCTCGGGTGACTTTGACGGTGTAGAACCCCCTATTCGTGGTCTCTTAGACCAAGGCGGCTCCGCAAGGGGTTTTTTGCTTTATATATATATATATATATATATATATATATATATATATTTACATTTTTTTAAGAAACCCCTGCTACCAATGCATAGGTTGAGTAGACCCTAAACGGTTACGCTGATCCTAAAGACTTTTCTTTAATTAGTATAATAGTTTTAAAAACATTTTCGTAGAAATACAATCCATATCAACTAGTCCCCACAAGACACCATAGTGGTTAGGGCTTTGGGCTCTAGACCTCACAACTAGGCATCCCCATCCCATGACCTCTGATAAGGATGAGCCAACCCTCTCACACATTTGTCCATGCCGCAATTTGAACCTTGGACCTCTCCAAGAAGAGTCAAAGCCCAAACAAAATTAGTATATATTAATGCTAGTATTTATTATTATGAGAAACCCCTACGATGGACCTCACAACTAGGCATCCCCATCCCAACCATGACCCCATGACCTCTGATAAGGGTGAGCGAACCTCCTTACACACTTGCCCTTGTCACGGTTTGAACCTTAAACCTCTCCAAAAAGACTCAAAGCCCAAACAAAATTAGTACATATTAATTCTAGTATTTATTATTATTTGTGTAAAAAAAGAAAATCTTCTATTATCATTTGAATTCAAATTAGTATATTTTATTTTATATTGAGATTAGTGTGAGAAATCCCTACGATAAACCCTCATAGCCGGGCATCCACATCCCAACCATGACCTTTGATAAGGGTGAGTCCATCCCTTACACACTCACCCACTCCATGGTTTGAACCTTGGACATTTTGAAAAAGAGTTAAAGCCTAAACAAAATTAGTGTGTGTATATATATATTTGAATTTGGAAAAAAATTCCTTGCAGGGCTACCTTGGTCCGAGAAAGCACAACCAGGGGTTCTACACCATAAAAATCACCTAGGAGTCTTGTCGGGCCCTAATCGCACCAGCATTATCAACTGGATTTTGGGTAGTATATATATTAATACTAGTATTTATTCTTATTGGTGTAATGGTTCTATTGTGAAAAAAATTTAGTTTTATATTTAATTTAGTTAAAGAATTTATAATAAAAATTTATAAAGTAAAATATAATTTTTTAGGAAGCAAATTATTATTAATAATTTATTTAATTAAATATTGATATTATTGTTAATCTATGCATTTAAAATTATGTTAGTAAAATCCACTTTTTAGATAGTGTGAGAAACCTTTACTACCAATGCCTAGCGGGTCGAGCATTCTTATCCTAGTTACAACCCTTAAGCTATGTTAGTAAAATCCACTTTTTAGAGCATATCAGTCTATTTCCTTTCTCTTTTTAGGTTGCCAAGAAAAATTCTTCATAAACTTGAGCAAATCCAACATTCATTTCTCTGGTCTGGATCACAAGATAAGAAGAAATTATCTCTGGTCACTTGGGACCAAGTTTGCAGCAAGAAAGAGCAAGGAGGTTTAGGGCTAAGAATAAAATTATGAATCGAGCACTTCTTACCAAACAAGGATGGAGATTAGTGCAAAATGAAAATGTGAATTGGGTTCGTTGAGTGGTATTTTCACCCGATTGTGAAAACACACTCTCCGATAGGATTTGGGTTCTAAATCCTCTGCTTGCAAAGAAATTAAACAAGTAACTTCTCCAAGGTCTCCGCTATGTTAGCATTTTACATCTGTGTATTAATAATCTCAAATAAAGATATTCAATTAAAATGCTTGGAACACCTTAGTGGTTGCAAGTAATTGAAAACAAGGGGCAATGTTGGTTTATTTTACTGTGAAACTTTAATGATTGTTCGTTGAACCCGAATAAAGCAAATGTGATTTGATCTTCGTATGACCATGCTGTAACTTCAAAATGGAAATTTATGAAATGTCATAAAACATAACCCCTTCAATGAAATTGGAATTTTATGAAGGGAATATCATCATTCGCTCATGAATGAAAAACAAAACCGAAAAATGAAATTTTGGCCTTGAAATGGAAATTTTCTATTTTCAGATTTTGGAATTTTTAGTTTTTTATTTTTTTATTTTAATGCCTGTAAATGAAAATAAAGTGTAGAAAAAATAAAATAAAATGCAAAAAGAAAAATGAAAATAAAAATGCATTCAGTATGATGCTATCCTATTTTGACAAAACCGAAGCTAATGAGGTTTTCACGCATACAACCTAACCTATTGAACCCGCAAACTCGCACAATCCAGGTAAGTTAGGTGCTGGTCTCTGGGGTTTAAACGTGATTTTTCAGATTTAGACATTCGCATGAAGCAACCAAGAGAACTTGCATTAAACTTCACCTATAAGCCTAAAAATCCGAAAAGGGGAAAGATAAACATTCAATCCTGCATGCAGAAAATAACTCCTTCTTTCTTGCCAATGAGGTGCAACTCTCTCGAATTTTTTGTATTAAAAATTGGTCATTATACAACAACAGAATCTCTGGTTTCCCAAACCCAGTCTATGGAAGAAAACAACCTCAAAGCAGGCCCAGAATGGCCCTCTGGCCTTCAGCACTGCAACTCTGCTTACAGCAATTTCCTACCTAGTCCAATGTAAAGGAAATATCCGGACAAAGTGGAAGAAAAACACCACAAAAGCAGGCCCAGAATGGCTTATTGCCTTTGGCTCTTCAACTCTGCCCGTAGTGGTTTTTCGACCCTTGTACCAATCTGTGCCTCTGCTTTTATACTTTTTGGCAATGCTCTCTATTTTGCCCTGTGACGCTTCGCTTCATCTCCCAGATCGCTTCGTTTCACCTTCCCCGCCTTTTCATTGTTTTTGACTTTATGTTCGACATCGAGACGCTTGATCTTCTCTGTGACCTGTAACGCTTATGTAGCCCTTACACCTTTATGCCACGTGTTCCATGCTTTTTTGCATGTTCCGTAACGGCCCCCTGTAAATCGTGACCAAAAATAGCATGTCGCGATATCGCGACGTTTTTATGTATGCAGCTTTGCCCCTCTACCTGTATCGCGAAAACAAGACATGTCGCGATATCGCGACATTTTTTTGTCAACAGCCTTGTTTGTCATCATGCATCGCGAAAATGATACATGTCGCGATATCGCGACATTTTTCTGCTTCGGACCGCATGGATGCAACTTGTCGCGAAATCGCGACGTTTTTCTCCTTCGTTGTGTTTTGTTGCACTCAGCCGTGAAAACGCGACATGTCGTGAAATCGTGACACTTTTCTCATTTGCACCATCTTCTTTGGGTTGGAAATGATGATGCTTTTCTCTTTAGCTGTTTGTCGTGAAATCGTGACGCTTTTTTTTGGTTCAGAAATCGATTTTTTTTGTATTTTTTTTTTGTGATGTGTTTTTTTTTTTTTTGCTGTGAAAGTGACATGTCAGTTCGGCTTTTTTGTGTGGTTTCCGTGAATATTGTGACATGTCGTGATATCGTGACAATTTTCCACTTCTGTCTTTCTCTCTCTTCTATGACCCATGATTTCACAACACGTCGTGATATCATGACATTTTCTCTTCATGATGCATTCTTCTTGCCGCGAGGCTTCACTTTATTACATCGTGATCAATATTTTGAAGAAGCGACATGTCACGAAATCATGACAACTTTTCATTTCTAGTCGCGACGGAGCAACATGTCGCGAAATCGCGACAACTTTTCATTTCTAGCCGCGATGGAGCAACATGTCGCGAAATCGTGACAACTTTTCTTTTTGGCCGCGACGGAGCAACATGTCGCGAAATCGCGACAACTTTTCATTTCTGGTCGCGACGGAGCAACATGTCGCGATATCGCGACACTTTCTTTTCTTGCTATATTTTGCTCTTCCTTTGATTTTTTAGCATCTGGGCCACTGCGGTCTTCTTTGAAAGCATGCAAAAAAGGTGGGTCCCCAATTTTGGGGTGTGTTGTGGATCAGCCACAACAAATGGTGACTCTACTGTCAAATGCTCCCGAGCATTTTGGTGAGAACCCAACCTGAAATATAGAAGCTTAGATACAAGCGTCAGCACATAAAGGATAAACTAATACCGATAGATCAGAAATACATGAAACATCAGAATCATTAAGTATCAGCTCGGTGTGTGCAATGTGTTTTCATTCCCTATCGCTTGAACTTGATCAACATTCCATTGTCAGTTTCACTTATGATTTGTATGCAAGGCTATGAATGATTTGTGCAGGATTTGATGCATGATGAAGATGCTAAAGATATAACAACCTGCATTGCAAAGGCTCAAACCTTCTAATATCATGAACAAACATATCAAAACTATCAAACCCTCTTAGGACCAAATATATGTATACTGAATTAATTTATTAGATCCCAAAGTTGGTTATGTGTCACTACCATCTTGAACCCATGTGCAAGTGTAAGTGAGATCAGAGCTTTGGGGAATAGGATTCCCAACCTAAGCGAGATGGGAATTTAACCCTATCCTTACTATTCTGATTTGGAGTTCATTACCTCATCTTGAACAAAATGATTTAACCAGTTATGGATGAAATGGTCAGGCTAGTCTATCCTTTTGAGCAATCAGTGGTCTTGCTTTTAGACAAGACATGTTGCCATGCATGGGCATACTTAACCCCATAATCCATGATTTGGCTTCATTCATTCTTTTTCTTTTTTTTTTTTTCTTGGACCTTTGGGATGACTACCCATCCTTGCCAGGGACATGTAGTACGATCCCTCCAATCCAATATTAAGATGAAATGGAAAATATTATCTTTTATTTCTTGGATCTTTAGGGATGACTACCCATCCTTTGCAGAGGACATGTAGTACGATCCTTCCAATCCAAGATTGAGATGAAATGGGAAAAATTAGTTTTACTTTTTATTGCTTGGACCTTTGGGATGACTACCCATCCTTTGCAGAGGACATGTAGTACGATCCTTCCAATCCAAGCTTTATGATGAAATGGGAAAAATGGAAGCTTTGGGGAATCGGATTCTCAACCTAAGCGAGATGAGAATTATGTCCTATCCTTACTACTCCATGTAGGTCAAATCAGAGCTTTGGGGAATTGGATCCTCAACCTAAGTGAGATGAGGATTTAACCCTATCCTTACTACTCTGATTTTAGGCTTTAAGCATTATGGGAGTGGTAAAAACCACTGTTTTAAGGATAATGTTGCATGATAGGACAGACATGAAATATTCTTTTCACCTCACCTTTTCTTCCAAGCATGGTTTTGACCATTTTTCTCAAGATTCTTTTTAATGTGCATGGAATGTGCTTGGTTCAAGATAGTTTGGGCATCAGTTCCCAACCTTAGGATTTTTTTTATTTATGTTATAGAATAACCCTAAGAGGATTCGACACCTTCTCAATGATTGCACATGAAATGAAAATGTAACTTGAGATGACATGTATATGCAATGTGGAATGTGACATGAGATATGAATGCACTGCTTCTTTTGGAATATATCATCTACTTTACCATAATGTGCAAAACTGACAACTTCATGCATCACAAGATTCAAACGATATTACTTAAAATGTTTGTGTTACTTGTGGAGCTTTCTACAACACAATTCCAATGTTTCATATTCTCCTGATCTTAGGCACAAGTTGACATCTCAAAAACAACCTTTTCATCATTTTTTTTTTTAGACAAACCAAACATGTCAAATAAACACACAACTTAAATCATGATTAAACTAACAATCCCAAAAATGAAACTTGAAAAACACAAACCCAAAACCAAAACCAAAATCTATATACAAATGTACAATATAATACAAGATGATGCAAAGCTTGGACTATCACTTTCCCGGATCCCAAACATGATTAGAACATTTCAACAAAAATATAACGTGATATGCATGCCAAATGTTGTAGGAACCTAAAAAAAACAATATTAGACCAAACAATGCAACCCATTTCAACTTTCCTCTCTCACCCCACCAATTAAATTTAGTTCCATTAGTATTCTCATAGGTGAGATTCAAATTTTCAAATTGATTAGACAATGATTGATATTCAATTTTATCTTGTCTATTCTTTAAAATGCAAATTTCATAATTCCATTCATGATTTAGAATTAGGCTCTCTTTATCAAAAATGAGACTTTGTAAGCAAGAGCCTATTTCTAAAAATTTTAAAGCCAAATCATTTTCCAAATTTGTAGGCCAATCAAATTTGTGTAACAGTTTGCAAGCATCTAGGATATTTACTAAATTAGGATCATTAAAAGTTTTTACCCTAGATTCAATTAGTAATTGTTGATGAATTTGATTTAACAATTCAAGTGCATCAACTTCTTTTCCATTCATTAAAACAATATTATCAAAGGTGTGATTAGAAATCATACCCTGTTTTTCATTCACCTTTAATGACATTTCATCATAAACATCAATCCAATTCAAAATATGGTCATGCAAATTTTCACCTAAATCTTGGATGTTTGAACACAAAAGGTTAGACTCTACCTTTTGAACATTTTTGTTTACCAAAAATTGGTGAGAAATTACAATTTCTTCTTTTACCTCATGGTCTTCATATTCTTCATTGATTACTTGTTCATCAAACATACCAAAATTAGGCACCCAATTGAAAACATGGCCATCCTTTTCAACCTTCAAATATTTTTGGTCAAAGTGTATGTCCCATGACTCATCTTGATGATCCTTCATTTGAGTTGCTTCCAATTGATCAATCTCTTTGTCATTTGGTTCCAATTCTTTGTTCACTATCCATGGTATCTCTTCATTTGAATCCCCAACATCATCATGCAAACTTGCATCCGCACCTTCAATGAATTTATATTCAACATGATCGAATTTTGCAACCTTCTCAAATCTTGTGAATGTGAGATCTTCGTATGATGTAGAAGGTTCAACATCCTGCATATCAAGTGAAATATGAGTTTCATCTATAGGGGTGTGAGAAAAGAATGCATTATCATATCTCCCCCAACCATTGTGAAAATTGTCATCCAAATCCATGGCATGAAATTCCATGATGTTTGTGGCATGATCTTTTGATTCATTCATAAATTCTTTTTCTTCTTTGTCCTTGGCAATAGGATCATTATAATCTTCCAAAATTTGATGAGATTTGAAACCCTCTTCCAAAACATCCTCAAATTGTATAGGAGTTGTAATATCTTCCTTTGAGTAGGCGATTATGTTGTCCCGTATATCAATTGGCACACAAGTTTCATTAGTAGTTTTGGAGTGAGTGTAGTCTTCCCACTTCTTCCAAGCATCATAATAATCATCTTCCAAAATCAAGTGGTGATGTTCAACTACTTCTTCAACATCCTCCAATTCATCAATGTGTTTCTCATCAAATTCATCTTCACCTTCCTTAGATGGTTCAATTACTTCCAAAAGTGGGTCATTTCTTGAATTCAAATTTGTAAGGCTATCATAGTCCAAATTAGTAACCCATGATTCAATTTTATCATAATTTGGAGGGTGAAGAATTCTTTTATCATTAATTCTACATTTCTCATCAAGAGTATCTTCCAAGAACAAGTGGTGAAATTCTATCATATCTTCAAATTTATTTATTGGTTTTCTTCCAATTTCACTTTCAACCACTTCATTCAATTCTATGGTGGGTTCCGTCCTATCACATATATCAAACATTGTTGAATTTAGAACCCCTTCATCCGGATAATCGTGTATCTCTATGAATGAGATCATTTCTGCATAATCCTCACTAGCGGATGTTGGCTTAGCAATTTGCACCTCCTCGTGGACTACATCTAAGGTGGTTGTAAGATTTGGATATTCAAATTCATCCCCTTGATCATTTACCTTAGATATCATTGGAGTGGAGGGTGCTATTTTTGATGGTTGGTGTAGGTTGGCATCAATATTTTTAGAAGGACAATCTCTCATGTGAACATGTTGTGCCTTTTCTTCTTCAAGACCTTGTCGTTCTATCTCTTCTAAGATCTCATGGATTTTCTCTAGAGACAAACCACTCAGTTTTTCCTCAATGAGTGAAGCAAGTGTGGGGTGTATGGCTCCCAGGTATACTTCCATGGCTTCCTCTTCTAATGTGTTAAAATTTTCCCACATTTGGGAGTGCAACTCATGAAATCTTCCATTGAATTGACTCAAGGATTCATTAGGCTCTTTACATATGGAGGTAAACTGATTTTTCAAGATTTCTAAGTCAACTCTGATTACCAAAATGATAAAGATAGGTCTGCTTCTAGTTGTATCCAAGAAGTCCTAACCTCCATGGGTAGTTGGCTATACCAAAAGAATGGTTTATCATCCAAAATGTATGCAAATAACTTACAAGCCACCTCCTCATAGAAAATCTGGAATTGACATAATGTATCCTTGTAGACATGTAGTCTTTGCAAGTATCCTAGTGGCACCTCTTGATTAAAACACCGTAAAAAATCCAATAACATTTTAGGAATATGATAGGGTATCACATGTATAGACAAACCCTTATAATGATCCTCCATTGTAGATACCATTCTTTCTCTTAGAGATGCTATTTCAGCTCTTAGGGATACAATTTGCTCCTCAAATGTTGCCATTAGTGAAACTCAAAATGTAACTTTAGAACCAAATCTATTGAATATTCAACCTGCAATGTATAAAAAATCAAGTTAGCATCAACTAAGAGATGTATTCATTAAAATCAAATGAAAAGTAATTGCATGAAACAACACTTTGTTAGTCAAAACCAAAATTTTCAAAATTAAATCAAATCACATTGTTTCTGTATGAACAATCAAAAAGTGTTAGAATAATATACAACATACCTGAATTGCTTAAAAAAATAGAATAAAGTAAACCAATTCAGGCCCTCCTTTTAACAATCTGTCGAGTGTTAGAGGACTAAAGATAACAATCAATATAGCATGAAATATACAAAAATTTTAAATCTTAAATCACACTGAAATAAACCCATTCAGGCCCTCCTTCTAGCGCCAATATGTTGAGTGGTGTTAGAGGAGGCCGAAGATGCTAATCAAATGGACTTGAAATATTTAGCAATGTAAAGCTCTTAAACAATTATAAACCTGTAGCATCTAAAATCACGATAAAATAAACCTCATCCAGCCCTCCTTCTAGCGCCAATCTGTTGAGTGGTATTTTCACCCGATTGTGAAAACACACTCTCCGATAGGATTTGGGTTCTAAATCCTCTCTTGCAAAGAAATTAAACAAGTAACTTCTCCAAGGTCTCCGCTATGTTAGCATTTTACATCTGTGTATTAATAATCTCAAATAAAGATATTCAATTAAAATGCTTGGAACACCTTAGTGGTTGCAAGTAACTGAAAACAAGGGGCAATGTTGGTTTATTTTACTGTGAAACTTTAATGATTGTTCGTTGAACCCGAATAAAGCAAATGTGATTTGATCTTCGTATGACCATGCTGTAACTTCAAAGTGGAAATTGATGAAATGCCATAAAACATAACCCCTTCAATGAAATTGGAATTTTATGAAGGGAATATCATCATCTGCTCATGAATGAAAAACAAAACTGAAAAATGAAATTCTGGCCCTGAAATGGAAATTTTCTATTTTCAGATTTTGGAATTTTTAGTTTTTTATTTTTTTATTTTAATGCCTATAAATGAAAATAAAGTGCAAAAAAAAATAAAAAAATAAAATAAAATGCAAAAAGAAAAATGAAAATAAAAATGCATTCAGCTTGATGCTATCCTATTTTGACAAAACCGAAGCTAATGAGGTTTTCTGCATACAACCTAACCTATTGAACCTGCAAAACACGCACAATCCAGGTAAGTTAGGTGCTGGTTTCTGGGGTTTAAACTGTAATTTTTAGATTTAGACATTCGCATGAAGCAACCAAGAGAACTTGCATTAAACTTCACCTATAAGCCTAGAAATCTGAAAAGGGGAAAGATAAACATTCAATCCTGCATGCAAAAAATAACTCCTTCTTTCTTGCCAATGAGGTGCAACTCTCTGAATTTTTTGTATTAAAAATTGG
The DNA here is from genome assembly GCA_028583015.1 of Wollemia nobilis. Lineage (NCBI taxonomy): Eukaryota > Viridiplantae > Streptophyta > Pinopsida > Araucariales > Araucariaceae > Wollemia > Wollemia nobilis. The sequence goes on along the minus strand of JAQPPZ010003614.1, from coordinate 5,754,590 downwards.
TCATTATACAACAACAGAATCTCTCGGTTTCCCAAACCCAGTCTATGGAAGAAAACAACCTCAAAGCAGGCCCAGAATGGCCCTCTAGCCTTCAAGCATCGCAACTCTGCTTACAACAATTTCCTACCCAGTCCAATGTAAAGGAAATATCCAGACAAAGTGGAAGAAAAACACCACAAAAGCAGGCCCAGAATGGCTTATTGCCTTTGGCTCTGCAACTCTGCCCGCAGTGGTTTTCCAACCCTTGTACCAATCTGTGCTTCTACTTTTATACTTTCTGGCAATGCTCTCTGTTTCGCCCTGTGACGCTTCGCTTCATCTCCCAGATCGCTTCGTTTCACCTTCCCCGCCTTTTCGTTGTTTTTGACTTTATGTTCGACATCGAGACGCTTGATCTTCTCTGTGACCTGTAACGCTTCTATAGCCCTTACACCTTTATGCCACGTGTTCCACGCTTTTTTGCATGTTCCGTAACGGCCCCTTGTAAATCATGACCAAAAATAGCATGTCATGATATCGTGACGTTTTTATGTATGCAGCTTTGCCCCTCTACCTGTATCGCGAAAACAAGACATGTCGCGATATCGCGACATTTTTCTGTCAGCAGCCTTGTTTGTCATCATGCATCGCAAAAATGATACATGTCGCGATATCGCGACATTTTTCTCCTTTCGAACCGCATGGATGCAACTTGTCACGAAATCGTGACGTTTTTCTCCTTCGTTGTGTTTTGTTGCACTCAGCCACGAAAACATGCACATGTCGCGAAATCGTGACACTTTTCTCATTTCGTACCATCTTGCTACTTTATGTCGTGAAATCACGACGCTTTTCTCTTTCGGACTGCTCTCGCTGCTTTCTGTCGGGAAATCATGACGCTTTTCTCTTTCGGGATGTCTCGCTGCTTTCTGTCGTGAAATCATGACGCTTTTCTCTTTCGAGCTGTCTCACGGCTTTTTGTCGCGAAATCACGATGCTTTTCTCTTTGTACCCCTTGGTTGCTTCCTGTCACGAAATCGTGACGCTTTTCATCTTCGTACCCCTTGGCTGCTTCCTGTCGTGAAATCACATCTTTTCATTTGGCATGTCTTGTTGCTTCAGGTCACGAAAACGTGACATGTCGCGATATCACGACAACTTTAGTGCCTTGCCCTGTTTGACTAGTTTGACTGCGATTTTGTGACATGTCGCAATTTCACGATAATTTTCCATTCTGTCTTTCTCTCTCTCCTATGACCCACGATGTCACAACACGTTGCGATATCGTGACATTTTCTTTTCATGATGCATTCTGCTTCTCCTAGCCGCGAAAACACGACATGTTGTGAAATCGTGACAATTTTTCATTTTGCTGCATTTTGTTACTCCTGGCCACGAAAACGCGACATGTCACGAAATTGCGATGCCTTTTTGTTCCACTACACTTCGCTTTGTCTGAGCCACGAAAACGCGACCTGTCGTGATATCACGACACTTTTCATTTGGCTGTACTTTTGCTATTTTGAACTGCGAAAATGTGATATGTCGCGATATCGCGACAACTTTTCATTTCTAGTCGCGACGGAGCAACATGTCACGATATCGCGATAACTTTTCATTTCTAGTCGCGACAGAGCAACATGTCACGAAATCGTGACAACTTTTCTTTTCTGACGGCGACAGAGCAACACGTCACGAAATCGCGACAACCTTTCTTTTCTAGCCGCGACAGAGCAACATGTCGCAATATCGCGACACTTCTTCTCTTTTGTGATATTTTGCTTTTTTTCTTGATTTTTTAGCATCTGGGCCACTGCAGTTTTCTTGGAAAGCATGTAAAAAAGGTGGGTCCCCAATTTTGGGGTGTGTTGTGGATCAGCCACAACAGGTTCAAATTTTGAAAGTCAAATATTTAAACAATAATGATTTCATCCTATCTGATCCTAATCTATCACAAGACTCTGTATTTAGGAGAAGCATTATCAAAAGTCATATGGATATCCTATTGGGGGATGTTGGCTTCTAGGAAACAACCAGAATATTAATTTTTGGAATGATAAATGAGCGGTTGACAGGCCTCTAAATTACTATCCAAATTTCATGCAAGTTGAGCCTATTTTGAGATAGGTCTTTGGGTCAAAGGTTAGTGATTTTATTGATGTGGTGGATGGTAAAATGTATTGGAAGCTTCTTGAGTTCTCTGTATGTTGTCGGAGGAAGATGTTGCCTGTAAAGCCCTTCATGACATTTTGAAGTGGATCGTTTTACCTTTCGATAATAAGGAGGATAATCTAATATGGGGTGTTGAGAATGATAGTTATTTCTATTTTAAATCAAATTATGCCTTGTTAGATAATCATGATGAGCCTTGGTTTCCTATTCGAGATGTGTGGTAGAAAGACCTATTGGCTAGCGATTCAAGAAAATTGTTTGATCTTGGACAATATTTAGAAAAGAGGTTTACTTATCCCTAATAGGTGTTTTTTGTGTGGTATGGCAGAAGAAACTCCTAAGCATTTCTTCTCCACTTGCACTCATTCATGGGAGGTGCTAAGCATGTTGTTGAGATCTGTGGGTCTGGATTTGGTCTTCCCTAGAGAGTTGACAACTTTCGTGAATTAGTAGAATTCCCCTTTCCTCTCACCTCACCTCTAATCCTTTTGGTCCTTTTCTCTACTGTATTTTTGGTGGCATATCTGAAAAGAAAAAAACTCTAGGGCCTTCAAGAACAATTCCCATACTACAAAGTTAGTGTTTTTGAGGGTTGTAGTTGCTACTATTGAGAATGTGGAACTTTTTTCTTTGGATAAGGACTCTCTCAACAAGGAATTAGAGCTTGAAAATATTCTAGGATTTAAGTATCCTCTACCAATGTCTCCTAGGACTCACCAATATTCTAGGGCAGATACAATTGGAACCTCCCCCCCCCAATTGGGTGAAACTAAACTTTTATGGAGCATCCAAAGGAAATATGGTTTCGGTGATAGTAGGAGGAGTTTTCAGGGACTCCAATGGTAAAATTTTGCTAGCTTTTGTTAAAAATAGTGAAATCCAGACTAGCCATGTGGCGGAAGCTAGAGCACTTTTCCAAGGTGTTTTGCAACTGAGTTCTTTGGATTATAGGAATATTATTATCAAAGGATATTCCCTTAATGTTATTAATATGGTCAAAGGAAATCATCTTCCAACCTAGACTATTTTAAATTTTAGAGAAGAAGTTCATAGGATTACTCAAACTATGGAAGTTGTCCAATTCAATCATGTGTTTAGGGAAGGTAACAGGTCTGTAGAATTCCTAGCTAAATTAGAATTATCTCAAGACAACCTATCAATTTTGTCGGATAACTTCCCAGAGGTCTTAACTCAATTAGACAATGAAGGAGGAAGAAGATAATATGCCTTCCTTGAGTGGGTAGTTTGGTTGTTGTTCTCCCCTATGAGGGTTGCTGGTACCTTTTGCTTTCTTGGGTGGTGGTTGTAGTTGTGTTCCTTTTACTCCCTTTGTTTTTAGTTTGGAGTTTGTTGTTTTCAGGATCCTGGGTTCTTTCGATGGTCTGCATGCCCTTTTGTCTAGTTAGGTTTGTTGGATCCATTTTGTAAAAGGTTTGGGGTCCCTTTCAAAACCTCTTCATCCACCTAATAAAAAAAAGAGGTTGTCCAATGCCTAGTTTTATGAATTGTTACACAGGAGGTTCTAATAGGATTCCAACAAGTTATAATTCTTCCTATTACTCTTTAAGAATCTATAGCATCCCATTCACATCTTGCCCATAGTTCTTTTATAGTTTTAGAAACTTCTTCTTTTGTCATTTTAGTTTTCTATATACAAAGGATATCAGGCTTATTACTTAAATAGAGGTCCCTGATGCACCTCTACTTTGAGGGGGCATTAGAATCCCTTATATTCTATGATATGGGAATCATGTCTCATTAGGGGCTACTGGCCCTGCCTACAAATTATCAATATGATTTTGTTGTTTGGTAAAGAGAAATTCAACCAACTTAGTTTGTGTTCCTTTCTCTATGTTTGCTCTTGCTTCTCTAGATCTTGATTGATAATTTGAGGACTTTACTCTTTTTTCCTGGATTGTATCAAGAATAGGTCTAATTATTCTATTCCTCAATATTCTTTCACAACTTTATTTTTTCTTAGATTTATCCTCTCTTGGATCTACTACGAAAACTTTTGACTTCTCTTACTCATTTTCTAGTATTTCCTTATTAATCATAGATGTATTAACATTTAATACTACATTTTCTTTACCATTTTTTTTCTCCTGAATGGTGCATGGTACTTAAAGAGATTCTTCAAAATTTTATTTGACACATTCCTTAGGTTCATTGAGAATGTTTATCCCTAAATCAAGATCATATTAAATAGATGGTTCCTTATTAATATGTTGAACCTATTGTACTATGTCCTCTAAGCTTTGATCTATTTTTTCTTCATAGGCTAAATTCTCAAAAGAGTTGATATTTCTTCCAATATGCTTCCTTACTAGTTTCCACTATTTATTTTCTTTCGTTTATCTATTTCTATTTTTTCAAAGTTGAAAACCATCCTCATCCATATCCATTTGTAAGTTTCTCATGCGATTTTCTACATATGATTCTGTTAGACTCTTCTTAGGGCATGATCTCTCAATATGCCCCACCTCAAGATATCCTTTATATCTAAAATATATGTTTTCATAATCTATGGTTTGTGTCCACATATTATCCCCATACTTAAGAATGACTGATTCTAGTAAAGGTTTACTTATATTAATCATGACCAATATTTGAGCATAAATAGCCAAGAATCCATATTTTGTAGTTTTTGAAATCTTAAGGAATTCTCCAAGAGTGTTGCCTATTGCCTTGAAGGTATCCATTTCTTAAAAATAAATGAGCAACCCATACCCACTAATCCAAACTGGTACTAGAGGTAGATTTATATTTTTAGGTGAATAACCTTCATACCAAGAAGTAAGGAAAAGTCTTACTCTTCTCTTAAACCAAGGATCTCATTTTAATATTCTATATCTTTCTTCCCTAGAACAAAAAATGTTTAGGAAGAAACCTTTGGGAAGAAAGAATAAAATCACTCCTAGATATTTTCAATTTCTATAAATCCATTTTCTCAAGGTTGAAGCCCTTGGCCAATATCCATTAAATTTACTAAAAAATGTTCTACCTTTGAGCAGCAAGGATTGATCCTCTATGGTTTTCTCACGAACATCTACTACTAGAGATGATTCTAAGGATTTACCTATAAATCATCCATGGGAAGGAAACTAAAACTCATAATCTATTAAAATTTATCAAAATATCCTATAGCGAATATAATAGTTGATAAAAAATATTATGATAATTTGCAAGCAAATTTTTTAAGATAAAGAAATAAAAAAGAAACTTAGCTAAAAAATTCTATGCCTAGACAAAATATTGTTAGGAACCTGCTATAAAATATACTAACAACACACTCTCAACTCAAATAAACTCACAGAAACATTATAACAGTATTCAGAATTAATTGCATATGATAACAGAAACTACTTAAAAGGAACAATCTCACAATAGATAGAATCGCAGGCCTCTTCGAGGGGGCAACCTCCTTCAATACTTCATTAATTTGCAAAAAGATGATTACATTGGTGCCTTTTCGGGTATTTAAAGAGTTTCCCTCCAAGGTTGGCTTACATGCAAAATGCCACCTGGATTACATGCATAATGCCACCCGAATTACATGCATAGTGCCACTTTGAATTACATGCACAATGCCACTCGAATTACATGCATAATGCCACACGAATTACATGCACAATGCCACCTTACCTAACCTATCTACCATGTGTTACATAGAAAAGGGTGCCATTTGTCATAGGCACTACCTAAGCTAAAACTTAGAACATTACAAAATATTAATCATGGGTACTACCCACGTTCACTAGGAATTATTACATCAAGGAAGTTATTACATTAAGGGTTAGGATGAGATCCTAACATGCCCTTCTCCTTGAAGAAGCTTTGTCCTCAAAGCTGAAAATGAGGAAACTGTTGTTGGAGTTGATGGAGAGACTCCCATGTAGCATCCTCAGGTTGAAGCCCACGCCACTGAACAAGGACCTCCGTAATGGTACGGTTACGCAGAGTGCGAGTTCGACGATCCAGCAGCTGCTCAGGTGCGAGTAAGATGGAGCCTTCTTCATCCAATTCGGGAAGTGTTGATTGAACCTGTACCTTTGTGCCCACAACTTTCTTGAGAAGGGAAACATGAAAAATAGGGTGGAGCTTGGAAGTGGGGGGAAGAGCCAATTTGTAAGTTGTAGGGCCAATCCGTTGTAGAACCTGATAAGGACCATAGAATTTTGGAGCGAGCTTCTGACACCTACGAAGTTGTAGGGATGATTGTTTGTATGGCTGTAAGCGAAGGAAGACCATATCACCCACATCAAAACTACGCTCAGAACGATGTTGATCAGCTTGTTGGCGCATCCGATTCTGGGCCATGTTCAAATTTTGCTTGAGTTGGCGGAGGACCTCGGTGTGTTGACTCAGAGCATTGTCAACGGCCTGGACCTTGGAGCTGCCCGAAATGTAGGAGGAAGGCGTGAGTGGAGGGCGCCCGTAAACTACCTCAAACGGTGTGAGTTTGGTGGCGGTATGATAGGAAGTGTTGTACCACCATTCGGCCAAGGAAAGCCATTTTGCCCAATGAGTAGGATGATCGGAGGCAAAGCAGCGAAGGTAGGTTTCCAAGCATTTATTAACAACCTCTGTTTGACCATCCGTTTGCGGATGGTAGGCTGAACTCATTTTGAGCTGAGTCCCCTGCAACTTAAACAACTCTTGCCAAAAATTGCTAGTAAAGGTGGGATCACGATCAGATACAATGGAGGTTGGCATGCCATGAAGGCGAAAGATGGAGTCAAGAAAAATTTGGGCAATAGTGGATGTTGTGTAAGGATGGGCTAGGGCACAAAAGTGAGCATACTTTGAAAGGCGGTCCACTACTACGAAAATAACTGACTTGCCTCCCGATTTAGGTAGCCCTTCGATGAAGTCCATGGAGATGTCAGTCCACACCTGCTCTGGAATCGGCAATGGTTGAAGAGTGCCCGGAGAGCGCACTGTTTCCCCTTTCATCCTTTGACAGGTGTCACAGTCAGCTACAAAAGAGCGAATGTCCTGTTTCATACCTTTCCAAAAGAAGGTGCGCTTGAGTCGCTCATAAGTTTTTAGGAACCCTGAATGGCCAGAAGATGGAGTAGCATGTGATTCCTTCATGAGGAGCTCTCGAAGTGGGGACTTAGGAGGAAGAACCAGGCGTTGACGGTAACGCAGATCCTGGCCATCCCAACTATATCCTGGTGTAGACTCTGGATCATCCATAAGTGAAGCAACCAAGTCTTTCAAATCTGCATCCTGAAGTATTTCCTGACGTAAGGGCTCAATCCATTGGGGCAATGGTGCAGAAATGGCACACAACATACTAAGGGTCTCAAATTGGCGAGAGAGAGCATCCGCCACAAGATTTTCCTTTCCTTTTTTGTACGTGATGTCATAATCATAGCCCATGAGTTTTGATACCCACTTTTGTTGCTCGGGGGTGGCAACCCGTTGTTCTAGAAAGTATTTCAGACTCTGGTGGTCAGTTTTGATGGAGAAATGGCGCCCAATGAGGTAAGGTCACCAATGTAGGACTGCATGCAAGATTGCCATCATTTCCTTGGCATATGTGGATTTCCCTAAATTGCGATCAGATAGGGCTTTGCTGGTAAAAGCCAAAGGGCATCCTTCTTGCATCAATACCGCCCCAATACCACGACCAGAAGCATCACTTTCAATGACAAATTTTTTAGAGAAGTCTGGCATGGCTAAAACTGGAGTGGTGGTCATGGCATGCTTGAGTTCCAGGAAGGCTTGCTCAGCCGGCCCTGTCCAAGTAAAAGAATCCTTCTTCAACATGGAGGTGAGGGGGGCGGCTATCTTCCCATAATTACAGACAAATTTATGGTAATAGCCTGTAAGCCCTAAAAATCCTCGAAGTCCCTTGAGAGTGCACGGTTTCGGCCATTCTTGGACTGCTTGGATCTTCTTAGGGTCAACCTTGACACCATCCTTTGAGACAATGTGTCCCAGGTACTCCACTTCAGTCAAACCAAAGGAACACTTGGATCTTTTTGCGAACAGTTGATGGTCAGCCAATAGTTGTAGGGTTTGATCTACATGCTTGAGATGCTCTTCCCATGTGTGACTGTAAATCAAGATGTCATCGAAGAACACAAGGATGAACTTCCACAAAAAAGGGTGAAAGATGTTGTTCATCAGGCTTTGAAATGTGGAAGGAGCATTTGTGAGACCAAATGGCATTACCAAGAATTCATAATGACCTTCATGAGTGCGAAAAGCAGTTTTAGGAATATCTTCATCCCTGAGCCGGATCTGATGGTACCCAGAGCGAAGGTCTAGCTTGGTGAAGTACATGGTCCCATGTAATTCATCTAGTAATTCATCAACCATAGGGATAGGAAATTTATCCTTGACAGTTATCTTGTTGAGTTCTCGGTAGTCAATACACAATCGCCAGGAGCCATCCTTCTTGAGGACCAGTAAGACTGGTGCAGAGTAGGGACTAGTACTAGGCCGAATGATACCTGCCTTGAGTAATTCCTGTATCATTTTCTCAATCTCTGACTTCATGGCATGAGGGTACCTGTATGGTCTGATATTGGGAGGTGCACTATCCGACAATAATGGAATGGCATGGTCGTGAGAGCGATGCGGTGGTAGTGTAGTTGGTTCCAAAAATATGGCCTCATGTTTGTGGAGAATCTGTTGTAGGTCTGATGGAGTTTCACCCATTTGAGAGGTGGATGGTTGGATGGAGAATAGTTGTGCAATGACCCCACGTGATGATTTCTTTAGCAATTTCTCCATGCCATTTGAACTAATAATTTGAGGTGTTCCTACTGGGGAGCCCTTGATGATGTGTGTTTGTCCATTTTGGGAGAACTGCATCCAGAGTTCGGCAAAATTCCAACTGATAGTGCCCAACGTACTCAACCATTGAGATCCCAAAACAATATCACATCCGCCCAACTGGAGGGCAAACATGTCCTGCTTGAGTTCATAGTCCCCTATCTTGATTTTAACATTGCGGCATTTTCCTTTACAAGGTAAGGTTCCCCCATTGGCTACCATGACCTCAAAGGAATTACAAGTGTGGACATAGCAATTTGTCCACTGAGCCACTCTAGGGTCTATGAAGTTGTGCGTGCTTCCCGAATCCATAAGGATGGAAAGACGTTGGCCCTTGAAAAATCCCACAACCTTCATGGTTTGTGGAGTAGTAATGCCTGCAAGAGCATGGACTGTAATTGTTGTCTCAGGTTCCTGTTTCACTTCTTCTTGTGGAGGAGGTGTTTCCGGAGGGTCCTCATCCTCATCACTCTGGTCAGAGTCCTCAGGTTCTTCAACATCTATCAAGAACAATTTTTTGTGTGCACACTTATGCCCTTTAAAAAACTTTTCATCACAATTGTAGCATAATCCCTGGGCACGACGTGCATCCATCTCTTCTGTAGTGAGGCGCTTGGGTGCAGCAGGTTTATTATCAACTGGGTGTTGAGGTCGGGGAGGAAATGAAGGTCTATTTTGAGGAAACTTTGATGGGCGCCTTTGGGCAGAGAGTTTAGATTCGGCCAAACGGGCCAAACTAATAGCTTCCATCATAGTTTGTGGTTTCAACATTCTTACTTCCGCTTGGAGTTCCACCTTCAACCCATTGATATAACAACTCTGGAAGAACCCTTCAGTCAATCCTCTTGTCTTATTGGCCAATTTTTCAAATTGAGCTTGGTATTCACGGACTGACCCTATTTGTTGTAGTTTGGTCAAGGCCCCTGTAAAGTCCTCATACTCACTAGGACCAAATCGAGTGAGTAGTTGGGATTCAAAATTCTCCCAAGAGAGATTTGGGTTGGCACTACGTAACCATTGAAACCAGTGTAGAGCCTCAGATTCCAAGTTAAAGGAAGCCATCTGGACTCGATGAAATATGGGGACATTATGGAGTCTAAAGAATTGATCAACCCTACATAGCCACCCATCAACATCCTTCCCACTAAATTTGGGAAAGTCCAATTTGGGCATTCTGAAGGATGGTTCATGGTCATGATTCCTTGCAGAACCCTCAGCTTGGTGTTCTATTTTGGGGGGTCCTCTTTTTAGTTTGTTGTCTACTTCTGTTAGTGCTTCTTCTAAGCGATTACTGGTGGCCTCATGCTCTAGGCGAAGACCTTGGACTTCTTCCCTTATGGAGTGAAAAGCCGAGTGCAAATTTTCAATGGCTTTTGTTAAGGATTCCAAGTGTTCTAGTTCCTTTTGATGTCCACGGGTACCCTGGGCCATTTTGAAACCTTTTGTGACCAGTTACTAAAAATAGAATTGAGTTTTTAGGACTTACTATTTTTAGTAAGTGCCCCAAAAAGTGCTTGGGTGCTATATATCAAAACAATCAGCTCGAAGAGGTGGTCACAATGAGCTATATCTCTCAACACTACTTTTTGGCACTTTTTTTTTTTATCTACTATTTTGCTGAGTCTAACGGTGTTTACAGTTTTTGATTCTGAGCTACAGAGCAGAAGTTGGGTACTGGAGCACTATCTATAACTGGCCTTCTGTCATGCTCTCACTGGTTGGCCCAGTCCTGACTTCACTAGCTCCAAGATTCTCTGTATTTTGTAGGAGACTGTTACGACAGTTCTGTTCTGACTCTGAAAACTATAAATTCTGACCTGACTGTGCTGACCTCTCTGACCTGACTGTGACTGCCACTGTAAATTTGATTGTTATTCTCCAGACTTTCAGCTTAAGTGTCACCCTCATGGTCTATCCCGAATGCATGTTCTTTCTGTTATTTTTTAGTAGAGGACTCCTTTCTCATATGCTCACTTTTTGGGGATTTGAAATGCAGGTTTACGAATAGGGAGGTTTGGCTTGTTTTTTTTTTTTTTGATTTTTTTACAGGTTGAAGTTTGAACAGAACCAGGGAATGCTAGGTAGAGGAGTATGTACCACCCATAGGCCCTCTAATATACCGACAGTGACGAACAATAGTGCTCGGACCAATATTTCAGGCCACTACTCAAGGAGGATTCCACACATACCCTTGAGCACACTACCTGCCTCTCTGACAATACGGGAGGGTAATCGTCCAGGATGTTGTGTCCCGTAGACTATGAGTAATACAAGGCCGAAAAGCTTCCTAATGGCTAAAAGTTTGTTTAAACCTAGATGGTCTCCCGATATACCCGAAGATACGTGGGAGCTCAAGTCCGTGCGCGAGTTCTGTCTGAGGCCTGGGTATTGGAGCCTGATCGCCCCTCACTTCACTAGACGCTTTATGGGCTATCTAGCTTAGCCAATAACGACAGATCCTTCACGATATTTTAAAACCCCCGACACAGGGTTTCTACCTACTCAACTACAAAGATTTTTTTTTTTTTTTTGGTCTGGAAAAAAAAATGCACTGTATTTTTTGGATTTTTTTTTAATAAGGAAAAACAGGAACGGAAAAAACACACAGAATTTATACCTAACAGGCAGATTGGATGGCAAGAATCGTTGCAGTTGCAGCAGAACTTGGCCCTGGAAAGCGCTCTGATACCACTTGTTAGGAACCTGCTATAAAATATACTAACAACACACTCTCAACTCAAATAAACTCACAGAAACATTATAACAGTATTCAGAATTAATTGCATATGATAACAGAAACTACTTAAAAGGAACAATCTCACAATAGATAGAATCGCGAGGCCTCTTCGAGGGGGCAACCTCCTTCAATACTTCATTAATTTGCAAAAAGATGATTACATTGGTGCCTTTTCGGGTATTTAAAGAGTTTCCCTCCAAGGTTGGCTTACATGCAAAATGCCACCTGGATTACATGCATAATGCCACCCGAATTACATGCATAGTGCCACTTTGAATTACATGCACAATGCCACTCGAATTACATGCATAATGCCACACGAATTACATGCACAATGCCACCTTACCTAACCTATCTACCATGTGTTACATAGAAAAGGGTGCCATTTGTCATAGGCACTACCTAAGCTAAAACTTAGAACATTACAAAATATTAATCATGGGTACTACCCACGTTCACTAGGAATTATTACATCAAGGAAGTTATTACATTAAGTGTTAGGATGAGATCCTAACAAATCTCTTACCTTATTGAAGCCTTGGCCCTCCATTGCTCCTCCCATCATCCGAACCCTAGTTGATATATATTTGTTATTTTATTTTTCATAATAAAAATCCTCACTGCCCTTGATCTAGATTTTTTACTTCATACGATAATATCTTTAATATTTCTTGAATTTCTTCATATGATCACTCATTTTAAAACTCTTCAAATTCCACACAAAGTGATCCAAGAATCAGCTGAATGGAACAACCCTTCGCAAATATATAACTCTTAAAAATGAAAAGTTTTTCAAAAAAAAAAATTCCCTATATTATTACTTGTTTTCTAAGGTAAAACAACTAAATCAATCTTAATTTTACAACTAATATCAAATCTTAAACATCTTTTTTAAATAGCTAATTTCTATAATATTTAGTTTGTTAAATAAAAAAGAAATCAATAAGACCCTCAACCCTCTAACCATTGAACTTAGACAAACAAAATTAAATTTTAATTTTTTTTAGAATTAATGTGAAATACACCAAGAGGTGGCATAAGTGAGGCACACTTCCTCGGGCATAGCAACAAATACCTCCCTCCTCGTAATTCAAATTCAGGTCACGAAAATAAAATGCCAACAATATACTATGAGTATCCAAGAAGGACATTTTAATTTGTTTTTAATTCCATTACACTCTACTATCCACTAGTTTCAACTTTACTATACTTATCTTTCTAACATGTTTTTCCTTTGTCTCAACCATAAGTATACTTATCTTTTCCAACTTCCAACTATAATGTAATTTCCTATGTTGTAGATATTATTTATAGTTTTTACTAAGAGGAGACTAATGTTCAAAGGCAAACCTGGTCAAAGGTAGTAGACTGTCCTAACCCCGCTTTGTGCATGCCAACCAACCCATGACGACAGTTACAATCCGGAGCCACGGGTGGTCTCCCTCAAAATGAGGTGGGATAGAGGTTATAATGACAGCTCCAAAAATTTGAACCCTAATAATAAAAACCAATAAAAGTTGCATATTCCCTATAAAATATATATATAAATATAATTTATTCTGTAAATTTTGTAAAAAACAATCTTTAAACAATAACCCACTTATGATTCCCTTATTAAAAAATTGCTTTGGAAGCTTCCAGTTTCATTTTCATATCTCTAATTAGAATTCAGGATCTCCAAATCCGTGTGCTGTTGGCAACTTAAAAAACTTATTGCAATACCGCCTGTCCTGGTCAATCGTCCACAAAACCCAACACATTTGCGAGTCCCAAAACCCAACACGTTAACGTTTGCGAGTCACTAGGTCCAACAAGCAAACCCTTAAAAAATTTTAAGCTCCAATAAATCCCCAGGCGCGACGGCCCTTCCTCGATCAGAAAGGCTTTGTATTATAAGCGCCGACATGAAGCTTGTCGATTCGTGAGCTGAGCAAATGGCCTGCATGGAAGTTGAAAACGGATGGCATGACCCCAGAATTTCCTTTGCCGTCTATCTCTCGCACTCCGACAGGACCTCTCAGGAGAAGCCAACGACACAATATCTCGAGGATAGCGGTTTCGATCCATACTTTGAGTTTTGCCTACCAGATACCGTTAGCAATGGAGGATCCGTCAAAGAAACCCTAAGATCTGCCGATGAATTGTTTGCCGACGGCCAAATTTTAGCAGAAAACCGGCCCTTCGAAGCCGAAAGCTCCACAAGGCGGTCGCCGGTTCGATCCGCGTCGTATCCTCCATCAACGCCGATCCCCGGAAATGGCACACGGAAGCAGTCCGGCAGGTGGAAGGAAATGTTTAAACTGAGTAACAAAACTTCAAAGGAATCGGAAGAAGAAACAAAGGGAAAGCAAAGCAACGGCGGCGCGAAACCGCCTGCGACTCCAAGATCGTCGCGTTGGCCATTCTCAAGGAGCCGCAGCACCGGCGGAGAAGAATTTTCGGGGAACGGTTTGTTTTGCCCTTTGCCGTTTTCGAGAAGCAATTCCGCAGGAGAACGCAAGTCCAATCCGAGCTTCGCTTCGTGTTACGGAATTGAGGCCGTGGGCGATGTGCCCTGCCTTAAGGAAAGAAACGCTGTTTTGGCCGAGGCAGCCGGTTTCGAACACGGGCCTCACAAGCCAGTAACGAAGGTCCCGGACTTGCGTAAAGGCAAAGGTAACGAGAAAACCAGGGTTCGAAACCTGGAACGCTCCAACGCCAAAGAAGGCTTAATGAAGTCAAATTCCGAAGCCTCCGCCGCGGTGATTAGAGCGAGGCCGGTGTTGAATGTGGCTGTGGGAGGCTCCAACGGCCCCGGCTTGTTTGGTTTCCCTTCCATAAAAGGCAACAACAGATATCATTTCCACTGATTCAAGCGGTTCGTGGATTCACTAATTTCTAATTAGCGTCTTTCCAGCATTTTGTTACAAGGAGAAGCAGAAGATCTTTGAGGGGAGTAAGTGGCATTCTATATTTATGTTATCGACTGTAAATGCTCTTGGAAAAAAATGTTGGGATTATAATGTTTTCTTAGTTTTCATACTGTTGTGTATATTTCTTCGTCTCCATACAAATCTGGGAGGATGGTTTTTTTTTGTTGTGTGTTTTCAAGCATCGATCTTTCTCTAATGGATGTTTTTAATGTATGGAAATTGCTGCCAAAGATTGCTAAAAACCGCGTCAAAATTTGACTGTAAGGCTTAAGCGAGTCCCTGCTTCGGTTGATTTAGTGTAGATCGGGGGCACCAAGCACGAGAGTTCGTTATTTGGCTTACCGCGTCAAGCTCGATATTTTAAGATTTGGAAGCTTTTCTTAATCAAGAATCCGCTGCCTGGAAGATTAGGTATTTGACTGTAAGAAGTTAGGAAATGTTTTGCTTTAATTCAATAAAACTCGGACAAAAACGACGATGACGCGTCTTATAAATAATAGTTAATTAAAACTAAACATAGATCGATAAAAGAAAGGAAATTAATGTAGTTTTTAATTGATAATTTATTAGAAATAGGTTGTTCACATAAAATTGTTATATATATATATATATATATATATATATAGTGTTTTACAGCCTTCCATATTATATGGATAATCTTTTTTAATAAGATATTTATTTAATATATTTTTGTTTTGTTTATAGTTATTTAACCATATTTTTTTTGTTAAAAAGTAATCAATGATTTTTATTTGAAAGTTTAAAAAAATTACAATGAAATGCCTATATTTTTATATAGGCCTTACTAATTAGTATTGTTAAGTGTAATTTTAACACCTCAATTTTTTTTTTAATTTTTATCTTACCTTATACTTTAAAAACTATAAATAATCTAATGCCACCCTTCACGCACATATTAGAGAGTGCCATTTTGATACTTCAATTAAAACCTTTCATGTTCACACATATTAGAGAGTGTCATTTTGAAACTTCAATTAAACCCTTACATAATATAAATTTTATCATTACAAACATTAAAATTAAATTAAAGGCATTCAATTAAAGTTTATCATTATAAACATGTTCACACATATTAGAGAGTGTCATTTTGATACTTCAATTAAACCCTTTCAAGTTCACACATATTGAGAGTGTCATTTTGATACTTCAATTAAACCCTTTCAAGTTCACACATATTAGAGAGTGTCATTTTGATACTTCAATTAAACCCTTTCAAGTTCACACATATTAGAGAGTGTCATTTTGATACTTCAATTAAACCCTTTCAAGTTATATATGTATAATATAAATTTTATCATTACAAACATTAAAATTAAATTAAAGGCATTAAGTTTTTTTTTGTGTATAGGTTACATGAAATTTAATCCAGGCCAAGTCATGTAAAATAGTTGTTTTTATCATTATCTAATAGTTTTTATGGATATCCAAGCATACTCTTACCTTGCAATTATGAAAAAAACATAAAATATAATTTTTTTTTGTTACATAGGAAATTTAGTCACAAACACACTATTTTTAGTACCTAACAAAAGTAGGGTTCAAACCACAAGGGCTTCTCCCACCAAACATATTTTACCTTGTTACATTTTTAGTACCTAACAAAAGTAGGGTTCAAACCACATGGGATTCTCCCACCAAACATATTTTACCTTGTTATTGTTGACTTGATATGAAGGGGACCACCTATTCTTAGGATTCGTACCGTCATCCTCAATTTGGCGTGGATTCAGATAAAACTACTACCTTTGCAAACAGACTGCCCCCGAGGTTTGAACATGGGTATATCCTTGGTAAGTGTCTGGCCAAACAAGCACTTACCAATCCACCTAACCCTCCAAGGCTATAAAATATAATTTATAACTATAATATTTTTCGCTCAATTTTTTTCAATTTGAAAACAATTACAATAATATGATGGTATTTTATACCTTCATATAAGCCTTACTAAATAACCTCATTAAGAGTTTTTTTTAAATATCAAATTCATTTTGATACTTCAAATAATATCTTCAAATTGTAATTATTGTTTCGGTTAATGAATTAATATAATCTAGTTTTTTCTCAAATAATATATATAATAAAATAAAATTAAAGGCATTAAATAATTTTTTAATAGGTTACATGAAATTTAAACATTCTCACCCATATTACATCATCATGCGCCCATGGTGTATGGTGTTGTAATTATAAAAATAAAATTTATATAAATATAAAATTTATAATTATAATAATTTAAAAAAATTCATTGAGTTTACACAAATTTTATGAGTCCCCTCACATTCACATTGAGTGGGGCAGGTCAAATCATTTTACCACTACAATAAACTTGCAACTTTTTATAATTATTAATATTAAATTAAAGCTAATAAATTATTTTTTAATAGATTGCATAGAATTGAAAAGGCCCCACCAATATTACACTATGATCTTGTTAGAAATATTGAGAAGCAATATTGAGGTCAAGAAACTAGCTATGCAAATTATCACTAAAAATATCAAGAACTGATTGATTATTCCATGGGATCAACTTTGTATAAATAGCAAAGTTGATCAATGTGAGCCGTTGGATTACAACAACTCAACACATCTGAACTAGTCTAGACTAAGAGTTCACCTGACTCATGGAAGAGTGGTAACTCAAGTTAGACTATCCTAGTAGAACTTAAGAGAACAAATATTTATTCTAACACCCCCCTTAAGTGATACTAGGGGTGAATGTAACAACAAGATATGAGTCCCAAAAATAAGGCCTGATGAGGTACTCATGTACAATTTTGGTGCTACCCAAAAAAAATGAGTCCCGACAATATGGCCTTATTAGGTACTCATGTACAATGAACTTACTTAGAGGAGATATGGTGAAAAAACCACATGGGAAAAAACCATCTTCCTAGAAGAAAATAATAATAAGAAGAAGAAGAAGAAGAAGAAGAGGTGAATGAGGCATGTCCTCGGATGGCGAGGATTATCCTCTTCTGAATTGAGCCTCTCAAATATCTTTAACTGAATGAGCACCCTTCTAATTTAACTGCCTAACCCCAAGTTTCTCATGCAACTGAATGTAACGCAGAGAAGGAAAGGATTTGGTGAAGATGTCTGCAATTTGATTTTCTATGGGAATGTACTCCAAGTTTAGATCCCCTTGCTGAATATGTTGCTGAATGAAGTGCATGTGAATCTCAATGTGCTTGGTGCGTTGATTCTCAACTGGATTGTGAGAAATATGAATTGTGCTCTGATTGTCACACCAAAGGGTAATAGGTTGGTCATAAAAAAACCAAATTCCTTCATTATCTGACGAAGCCAAAGAGCTTCCTGAGTGGAAAAAATTACTACCTTGTATTCTGCCTTTGTAGATGATAGTGCTATTGCTTGTTGTTTTTTGCATGACCAAGCAATCAGTGAAGAACCAAGACAAAAAACATAGCCAGAGGTGGAACATCTGTCTTCAACTGAACCTACCCAATCAGAGTCTGTGTAACCAATGATATCCATGGATCCACCCTCATATAAAATCCCAAAGTGAGTAGTTCCCTGTAAGTAGCGGAGGATTCTCTTTGTTGCTTGCCAATGGCTGAAATGAGGTTGATGTGAGAATCTAGATATTAAGCCAATAGCATATGAAATATCTGGGCGAGTATGAGTGAGGTATAATAGAATTCCTACAAGTTATCTATAGAGAGTAGCATCACATTGAGGGGTCTTGCAGGAAGTAGTTAGAGTGACTCTAGACTGAAAGGGTGTGGAAGAAGGCTTACAATCAGTCATCTTAAACCATTGAAGAAGATCTAGAGTATATTTCTGTTGACATAATGAAATTCCTGCATCTGTTTGAGTTATTTGAAACCCAAGGAAGTAATGAGCTAAACCCAGATCAGCCATTTCAAATTTCTCATAAAGAGAGTCTTTGATAGTTTGGATGTGAGAAATGGCACTACCAGTTAGTAGTAGATCATCAACATAGAGAACAAGTATGGTGATGTTTTCTTCATTTCTCCAAATGTAGATTGTTGCATCAGACTCACAACAAGAAAATCCTAAGGAAAGAAGGAAGGAGTCCATTTTTTCATACCAAGCTCTAGGAGCTTGTTTGAGACCATAGAGAGACTTCCTTAGTCTACAAACAAGTGAGGAATCTTGAGTAAATCCTGCAGGTTGTTCCATGAATATTTCCTCTTTTAAGTCACCATGTAAGAAAGCACTTTTAACATCCATCTGAAAAACTGGCCACTTTTGGGAAGCATAAAGTGCAAGTACTAGCCTAACAGAATCCATTTTTGCAACTGGTGCAAAGGTTTTAGAGTAATCAATACCTTCAACTTGTGAAAAATCTTTAGCTACCAATCGAGCTTTGTGTTTGTCAATTTTTCCATCAGGTCCATATTTTGTCCTGTAAATCCATTTACAACGAACTAATTTTCTTCCTTTAGGTAGAGGGACTAGATCCCAAGTGGTGTTTTTTATTAAGGAAGAAAATTCATTCTCCATGGCATCATCCCACTCTTTTATACCAATTGCTTCTTTGAAGGATTGAGGATCTGTGGAAATGGATTGACATACAAGACCAGAACCCAAGGTGTTGCTTAATCTGGATGATGGAAGGTTTTGGATGTAAGGAGTGGCCTCTTGAACTATGGTGTGGGCCCATTTTGGCATTGTGGAAGGAGTAATGGGTGTGGCAAGACTTTGAGTTGGAGTTTGAAGTATAGGTTCCTCATTTTGGTCATCTAACTCAAGGATGGGATCTTCATTATATTGTGGCTCAAATATTGGAGATGGCTCAAGAGAATTAATGTTGGGAGAAGATGATTGAGGATCTTTATGAGAGAATGATTCCATCAAATTGAACATTTCTGTGAAAAAATACCTCATGAGTTGTGGGATCAAGGAGCCTGTAGGCTTTCATTTTCTCACAATAACCAACAAAAATAAGTTGCTTGCTCTTTTTGTCTAGAGCCTTCCTCTTTTTCTTTGGTATGTGTGCCCAAGAAGTACACCCAAAAACTTTGAAAAAAGAGACATCAGGTTTTGAGCCAGTCCATGCTTCTTCTGGAGTCAAGTGGCCAAGAGCTTTATGAGGTGTGCGGTTTTGAATATAGTTTGCACAATTAATTGCCTTAGCCCAAAATTTTTTGGAAGATCTCTTGAGTGGAGCATACAGTTTGCCATTTCTTTTAAGGTTATATTTTTCCTTTCTACAATGCCATTTTGTTGTGGATTATGGGAGACTGAATGTTGATGAATTATGCCATGAGTTGATAGAAATATGGAGAATTCATTACTAAAGTATTCCCCCCATTATCTATACGAATTTGCTTGATTTTGCAAGTGGCTTGATTTTCAACTAAGGCCTTGAAGATTTTGAAGTGGGATAGAACATCACTTTTATATTTTAGAAAGTAGACCCAAGTTCTTCTTGAAAAATCATCAATGAAGGTTAAGGCATATTTTGCTCCTTTGAAAGAAGGCTTTGGGAAGACCATCAAGTCACTATGGATTAACTCTAGAGGGGATGAGGCTCTTTGAGAACCACTTGGATGAAAAGGATCTTGATGTTGTTTTCCAAGAGCACATCCAAGACATACTCCATCAATAGAAGAGACTTTTGGCAATCCTGTTACCATTTCATGAGTATTCAATTCTTTTAGATAGCTATAACTGAGATGTCCAAACCTTTCATGCCAAATTTTGCTTTCAATATCCCCATGTGCAACAAAATAGGAGGCCCCATATAAATTTTGGAATCCCTTGAAGTGAAAAAGGTGAGTGTTATGATCAATATCTCCTTTTTCTACGAGAGAGTGTGGTTCTTGAAGATCTCTTATCTCAACTCCTGTTGGTTGAAATAGAACTATTTTGCCCTTTGCAGAAGTACAAATCTAATAGATGGAGAGGATATTTGTAGCTATATTTGGGACATAGATAACATTATTGATATAACCATCATCAATGGATATGTCACATTTTCCTTTGATTGGGATAAAGGATGAGTCACCAACTTCTATGCTAGAAGTTGAGCTTGAGGAGATTGAAGTGAATGACTCATGTGAAGAAGTCATATGATGAGTTGCCCATGAATCTAGAACCCAGTATTTTGATGGAGTTTTTATAGTTTTACCTTGAACATTTAAGGCTTTCCCTATCTACTTCTTAATGTCTATTTTGTGATCCTTTATTGTTGCCTCTAGTTGTTGCAGTCTTTTCTAGCATTTGTTCACATAATGACCATCCTTTTTGCAATGTGTACAAGTTATAGGGCCTCTTTCTTTCTTTTTGAAATTTTCTTTAGTGGAGGTGGATGCTACTAATGCTTTAGAGGAAGGGGGAGAGATCTCATATTTTGCAAGTTTTGTTTCCTCTCTAGTTAGCCTATCACAAAACTCCTCTAAAGAGGGCATTTTAAAGATTGTACCAAGTGCATATTTTGTAGACAAAAAGGTGGTTGCAAAAATTTGAAATACTCCATTTAACTTAGAAAGAATAAGATAGATGCATTCTTCTTCTATTTTGTTCTTTCCACGACCTTTTAATTGTGTGAGGACTTCTTTAAATTTGATGAAAAAGTCAAAAATATTGCTAAATTCTTTAGGAGATAATGTTGTTAACTCTGCTTCTAGCTACATTGACCTTATTTGATCCACTTTACCAAACAAGTTATTTAGTTTCTACCAACTCTCAAATGGAGTTTTACATTCTAAAATGTGAAACCATAAGCTTTCATTTACATTTGTGCTTATAATACCCATTGTTTCATACATCTTTCCTTTATGAAAAAATATTTCATATTCCTTTTCAAATTCAAGTTGCTTCTCTTCTAGCAAGTGTGTGAGCCCTTTTTTAGAAATGAGATTTAATATTTTTGGTTTCCATGTGTGATAGTTGTGAGGGGTGAGTGGGTCAATTGTATTCATTTTACCAAAAAAAAATGCAGTGAACCAATATTCCCCCCTTAAATGCAAGTAGCTTGAAGATGATTTAGCAAGAAGCAACACCACTAGAAAACATTTTAAAGCAAGGTAGCAAAAGCTAGACCTTTATACCGAACTCTTCAAAATACACTCCCTTACATGAGGGAAACTATAAGTAAATGAAGAGTTGGATATGTGGAACGTAGGCATTTTGAAACCAGAATAATCTGCCAGACCTTTATACCAATCTTCTCGATGGCCCGCCCTTACGTGAGGGATACTGCAAATGAAGAGATTATTACATGGAACAAAGGCCATTATATGAAGGAAAGACTACTTTGATTTGAGAAAAAAAATTCAAATTTTTATTGAGAATGTGTCTTCTTCTATTTAGAAACACCAATTTTATGCAATGGCCATTATAATGTGTAGAAGAAGCTCAAAGAAGAAGAGTTAAGCAACAACCATGAAGTAGTGAAGTTAGTGCCACATAAAATGACTCCACCAGAAACTATGTAGTAATATGGATAGAATATGACTCCACTAGTATAGAATTATGGACACAAGATAAAGCCTCCCCTCTATGTGAATCCAACAAAAAATAGGTGCAAGAATGAGCACCAACCCCCCCCCTCGCAAAAAAATTTTGCATATATGAATATTACAATGGGACTCTTCACTTTTATAGCCTCTTTTTAATAGGTTGAATAGAGTAAAAAAAAATTCAAGTTTCAGAAGAATTAATTTTCAAAGAGGAAGAGCTGAAATAAAAAGGAGAATGACTTTTTGTTGTTAGAACAATTAGAAAATCACTAAGAAGCAAGATTGTTTTTTATGTATTTACAAAAATCGAGCAATAGTAGTCATGAGAGTCCCTCTTATATGCGTAGATCTTAGACGCTAATGAGATGACTTTATTCACTTCGTGTTCTTCCTGCCAGGATTGTACGCAAGGGCAGTGTATACTATGGGTTATTTTGCTTTAGAATGGTGCCTCCACATCTTAGTAAGAACCAAATAAAATAAATAACTTTTGTTCCACATCAAAATGAAGAGAGAGCCGTGCGTCAGAGCTTTCTTCCACATCAAATTGAAGAGGATACCTGCATATGAAGACAAAGAAGGCACACAAGCAAAATGTAAAGGCTGGTGCAAAAAATAACAACTATCAGTATGAGCATTAAAAAATATATTAGCTTGTATATCATGCTCTCTGTGAGTTGTGTTTCCTTTGATTTGAATGTCAAAAAATCATACGGTGCCAAGTTCATAGTGTAAATCGCAGCATCTTCGATAGACAAATTGCAGTGAAAATATTTTACAGATGATGAAAAACTGAGAGAGTTTGGTGAGCTAAATAGAAGAGTGGATGAAGGATAGTCATTTTGAACATTCTATTTACGCATGGAAGCAAACGACGTGGCTCTTTGTGGCTCATTTTCCTTGAAATGATCTATATATTTGGTAACGTGTTTTTTCATCCCTAGCAGTGCACAGGAATATAATATGGGCTTCCAACTTAGTCGTCTTCTCTTCTCCCAATGAATAGGATGTGGTAATCAATACCAATTCGAACATTTGCCTCAAAAACTACCAAGGTTCGACATCAAATTTGGGAGATCTCTTAGATATATTTGCGCTCTTTGTTGTCAATTGTAGTGTGAACTTTAAATTGTGCGAGCTCCAATATTGGTTGTTAGGCCAATGGGAAGGAGTGCATCAGTGTTGTTGGCCCTTGTATTCAATATTGGCAGAGCCCACACTTTGAATGGAAAAGCAAAATTAAAGCCAATCTTGGCTTTACGGTGGAGCATGAACAAAACACGCACTAGCAACCACTTGATGTATAACATGAATCACAAGATGAACCAAAAGGTTTAGGGCTAGGCACACCATGCACAATATTTAGGATTGAGTAGCTACATTCGCTATGGATACGCCAATGCAGCTAAAGACGCTCTATGTGAGAAGGGTAGGTGTGGCCACTTTACTTTAGATGCACTAAAGTAAATCTTCCTTTAAAGTGATGTACAATACTGTGAAGGAAGCCTTCGCATCCAAAAGAGGACACTAGGTATATAAAAAAATGCCCTTTTTTTATAAGGGACTACACAAATTTGTTAGAAGGCAGTGAGATGCAATAATATTAGATAACACCATACATAAAAATAGAGGTAGCAAAAATAGTAGTTGCTTGTCTTCTAATTTTCATTAGAGAATAATAACACCCTGCTTCTTATCCCTCATAACAATAATAATAATGATGATCTTATATGAAACATTAGTGATTTGACACTATATGAGAGTATAGATCAAAATAAATATATGACTGTCTAACAACTTCCAAATAAGCTGAAATAGTAAGAGAAGACTTATCCAAAATAGAGGACAAGCTGAACCAGATCTATGAAAATTTGAATGCTTACAAAACTAGCCCTGCTCTAGTACCATGTTAGAAATATTGAGAAGTAATATTGAGGCTAACAAACTAGCTATGCAAAGTATCACTAAAAATATGAAGAACTGATTGATTATTCCATGGGATCAACTTTGTATAAATAGCAAAATTGATCAATGTGAGTCGTTGGATTACAACACAACACATCTGAACTAGTCTAGACTAAGATTTCACCTGAATCATGGAAGAGTGGTAACTCAAGTTAGACTATCCTAGTAGAACTTAAGAGAACAAAGATTTATTCTAACAAATCCCACAATGATATTTTCCCAACATCATCCCATTTACTTAATATAGTCCCATTCATATTACATCATCATGAGTTGTTGTGATTATAAAAAGGAAAAATATATGCATAACTTAATTGTTTTTTTTAACCTTAAACTTCTCAAATAGAGGCCAAAGCCTTTTACCAGTGCAATAAAATTACAACTTATTATAATTATTAAAATAAAAAAATAATAATATATATTAAAATTAATTAAAGACATTTAATTTATAATAATTGAAACTGTTTCACCCATATTATATCATAAGCCTGTGGTGATATTAAAAAAACAAAAACAAAACAAAAAAACTTGACACTTATGCATGTCTGGTTTAGTAAGATTCAAACTTTGCTCTCTTAATTAAAATATTTACTCTTTAAAAGTTGAGGAATCTAACTAATGTTACTTTTTTATAATGAACACACACCCACCCCCTCACACACTCACCCACGCCACAGAATTGAATAAAATCATAATGTGGGTTGAATCCTTAAAAATTAAGGAATTTAACTAATTGAGCTAATGCCATTTTATTATATTTTTCAAAAAATAACATAAAAAATATTATAAAATATAATGGTTAACTAAAAATAAATTTTAAAATATATGCATGAAATAAAAATTTATAAGTAATAAATAATTTCAATTAAATTTAAATTATTAAAAAAAAATTAATGCCATTCAATTATTTTTATACTATTAGATTATCTTTAATTCTATTAAATTATATGAAAAAATCATTTTTAACTTAAAAAATAAATAGTTTGACAAAGATAAAGTGTGAAATTCTGCATCTATAAAATAAATTAAACTAAATTAGTTTTTTACATTCACAAGAATGAAAATTGTTGTTTATTTAGTATAAATTTTATTCAACAATCCTCCAATTACCAAAGTTTTTGCAAAAGGGATGTAAATCCTAGGTGTAATTAAGCGATGGAACAAAGCGATAAGTTTGGCTACAGTCGTCATAAAAAAAATACAAACCTTAGGTGTAGTCAAGCATTGAAGGAAGAGGGTTGTTCGCAGACCATCTCTTTAGTCTATGAGAAAGCCTCTTTGACCAAAAGAAATATCTCTTAGGGATATTTGGGTTTATGGATGGATGAACATATGCCCTCTATCAATATTTTGGAGGATGAATTTGGGTTGGATCTGATTGATCATGAAGCCTGAACAATTATCTGCAAACTCAAGGGTAAAATACCAGGCCTAGAGGAGCTCAAAGGATACACTAAATATTGGTGGACCAATACAGAATTCCAAGTAACTCTCCTATCCAAAAATTCTTTTTTTTGTTTCCTTTTCTAATTTAATGGATAGAGATAGGGTAATGGATTATAGATATAATTGGTTTTTTAGACAAAGAGGTATCTATATAAGAACATAGACTCCTAGTTTCAACCCCTTTACAATAGAATTTAATGGCTTCATAGTTTGGGTGAATCTTTATGCTCTCCCTATGGAGTTTTTGGGAGAGAATATATTCATCAAAATTGATAATTTCATTGGTGCATTCTAGTATATGGATGCTGAAACAGAGAAAAATTTATCCAATAAAATTAATATGAGTAAAGAAATATTGGTTGTTTGGATGGATGTAGGAGTTCTTAGACCTCAATTCATTACTATATCCTCAAGAAAATGGGAATGAATCCAAAATATTGAATATGGAGACTTCTCTCTAAGATGTTATGGTTGTCAGCAATATGGCCACCTAAAGAAGAGATACCCGAATATCCAATCATGCTTTGATTCTTCTTAGGTGGAGGATAAGGCCCTGCATGCGAATAATTTAAAATTTTCAAATATTCTAGTTCAAAAGAAAGAATCTCATCCTCCAGATGCACCAATTGTTTAGCAGGAATCATGTGAGCAACAAAAGACACAATCCCAAAAGAATAATTTGAATCAAATCATTGGTAAAATCCAAATGGTTATTAAATACCATCCATATGGTTCCATGGAAAAGATTAGCACCTCAAATGGTATTCTTGAAGCTAATTATGAAACACTTAGTAATAGTCAATTTTCTAAAAAATGAAGATCCTACAAAATGTGTTACAACTAGATATTACCTCAAGAGCTTGAAGTGCAAAAATATATTCTCAAATCTTACCACTCTAAAGGAGGAAGAACCTCTGCTAGAAAAGAAAATAATCAAACTAATTTCCTCTTTTATGGATGACTGTTATGTTTTTTTTCTTCTATATTTTGGATTTATGTATCATGTAAGGGTAGTTCTTGTTGTCAGTTCCTTCAAAAAATATAAATTAATTATGGAAACTTAGTGGTGTGAGGAAAATGGAGAATATCTTTGATAGAAGAACAAAAATAGATATATTTTAATTAACTTGTTAGAAATGTAATGAGAGCAATGTAATGTTTTATTTTTGTAATTGGAGTGGCCCCTAATTGAAGCCACACATAGCTTCTTATAAAAAATAATAATCCTCCAATTACCAATTATTGAATTATGGTGTATAGCCTTAATCCTAAACCTTTTTAAAAATAAATTAAACAAGCTTTTATGAAACTTAGTTTTAAACTAATATTACTTTTAATGATTGGGGTGGATCTGGATCCCCCAAATTCTACAACTCCTTTGGAGTCTTTTTTGGAAGTCTCATGCAAGTTTCATATCCTAGGTGGGAAACATTTCTTTTTGTTGATCTTGAATGAGATTTTGGAGGTTTGTGGGAAGTCTGCTCTTTGCAGAAGTGTTCCCCAACTCTTCAGTGTTTGTAGGAGCATGATCTCGAATGGTGGTTCTTTTGATATAGATCTTGGAGTTGTTTTTCTTGGGAACATGGATCCTAAGTGTGGGGTTCCTAAGATGTTCCCATAGGATTTCCCTTTTATGGCCTCTCTTTTGGGTTGAAAGAAGTAATTTTTTTGCAGAAGTGAATAGGACTACAACATGTAAAGGTTTTATTATAGTATGATCCTGTTAGAGAATGAGGACCATTTCATGGTTCCTGTAATTATTGGGTAGATTTTCCCTTCTAAGGCCTATTTTCTAGGTTGGGAAAAGATTCAAATTACTAAGGCATAGGAGAGTAGGACTTTGATAGTGATGGGATTTTTTGTTGGCCCCAAATATGACCGAACTAAGATAGTGAACCCTATGGGATTCTCTCACTCTTTGTAACAATCAGGTTGGATGTATTGGTTCTTGGGCTTGCATTTCTCAAGACTTTTGACTAGTAGACTTAATGATGGTCCTTGTACTAAGTAAGTGGTTTCTAGTTGTAATCTTGATAGTTGAGGTCCCAAGGTGTGTGGTTTCAATGAATCTCTACCAAGGGAAGTTAGGTTTCAAATATCCAAGGTTTGTGGATTTGGTCTATAGATATTCCCTTCCCCCCATGGCTTGGGCTAAAAATATTCAAAATGATCCTTTTGACTTTCCTTAGAGTAGAAGGGTGTTTTCCCCATGGAATTGTATTTCTTGATTTGGGTGAAAATTTATAAATTTGATTTATTTTGGAATTTTCTTGGAGTAGACTTGCATTTCCTATATTGGGCAAGAAACTGTTATTTGTATTTTTTGATGTTAAATTGGAATGTGTCCTAGCAAGTTTGGCATTGGATTTCCTAATTTGGACAGAAAATATTTCCCTAAAATATTTTTAAACAGAGCAAAACTTGATGTTTGGGTGGATCCTGAGATTCTCCTTGGGATTGTGTTCCTATCTTGAGTAGGAACTCTTTTGATTATTTATATTTTATTTTAAATAATTGTTGACCTCGATGGCTTGGTGTATCTTGAGGTCTCCTCGGGATTCACATTCTATTTAAACCTCTTATTATTGGTGATAATTTTGGATCCTAGGGATTCAACTCTTCCTTATGGCCTCTTATCCTTGGATCGTAGTTTTTGGATCTTGCTTTTCTTACACAGCTTCTCTTGTAGTTATATTTTCAAGGATCTTTTCTATTGTAATTGGCTGCTCTTTTCTATTGTAATTGGCTTGAGGACTCTCTAGTCCCCTTATTTTCTTTGTAAAATTTTCAAGGAGCCTTTTAAAACCTCTTCTTGAATCTAATATAAATAATAATAACAAAATAATTTTACTAAATGAATAATAAATTAAAACTAAATTATTTGCACTAGGTACCTCACTGGGAAGTTTCTTCCATCCTCTAAAATAGGTCCAGGGTTAAAGGCTGGTGACTTGCACTGAATACAAAAAAACCTTGACTATTTCTTGGCTTTGAGATTCACCCGAATGGGACAAGCCCTATGGAATGAAAATTCTTGGCCCCTAGGGGATACGGAGAATAGTTTTCCTTAACAAAGGTTTCATTTGCACCAGGTACCTCACTGGAAAGTTTCTGCAATCCTCTAAAAGAGTTCTAGGTTTCAAGATTTACGACCTGCACCGGATACAAAAAAACTTGGCTAGTCTGAGAGGTTCACCTAGATGGGATAAGCCTCATGGAATGGAAATTCCTAGCCCCTAGAGGATACATGGAACTATTTTCCTTAACAAAGTTTTTTTCTATGATGACAACGCAATGGTTCGAGCTTTGGCTCTTCTTTGAGAGGTCCAAGGTTTAAACCACGGTGTGGGTGAGTGTGTGAGAGGGTGAGTGTGTGTTAAATTCCCTATTGATAAGCATAGATCTCAACTTTACAAGGGGTCATGGTTGGGAAGAGATCGCTCAACCCTATGCGTTGGTCGTAGGGGTTTCTCACACTAACCAAATATATATATATATATATATATATATATATATATATATATAATATGCTAAATTTCTTAACTTTCAAGGAGACACCTAGATTAAATCTTGTCAAATTTTTATACTTAATATCCAAGTTATTACAATGTATATGATGTAATATTAGATAGGTCTTGGTTAAATTCCATATAACTAATTAAAAATATAAATTAAAATTAAATTGAAGTATTTTTGTTTAGATGCATTGCACAATAGATTTTAAGTAATTGTAAAATAAATTTGAATTACTATACAAAATATTTAAAGATAAAATGGCCATTAAAAAACTCTGATTAAACCTCAACAATAAGTACAACTTATGGATTTAAGATCAATTTGTTCTCCAAATTAATTGTATTAAAAAGACTTATAAAATTGATAGTGTTTCATGTAAATATATAAAATATAACTCATTTCTTTGGACTATGATTTTAATTAAATATTTCATTATTAAAAAAATAAATAATTTTATTATTAATATTATTTAGTATTTTATGTTTATGCTTGTATCACCTCATGAGATTTGAACTTGGATATCTTCCTTGAGAGGAATTGCATTTAATTGGTTGAGGTCATAATATTTGAACATTAATTTAAAATTATTATTATTATTATTATTATTATTATTATTATTATTATTATAAATAAGTTATCTATGGATTTTATTGGGGCTACTCCTATCAAAATATCAAAATATTACATATATGATTAGGTTAATTACATTGTATCTAACTTGCCTTTTTGTTGAATATATTTTCATCTTCCCAAATTTGTTAAGTTTTTTATAAATAATTTGATATCAATTTTATTAAGAGATAGAATCTTACTTAATCTATTGTCTTCTAAATTTTAATTTTTACAAACATGAACATCAATATTACATTTAGCTAAATTTCTACCACCCTATTATTATTATTATTATTATTATTATTATTATTATTATTATTATTATTATTATTATTATTATTATTATTATTATTATTATTATTTATTTGTGGAAAACATCCCAAAAGGGATGCCACTTTCGGGTAAGACCCAAGGAGGCAGGGGTATCCATTCCGCCAAAAATGCCCAGGACTCGGACCTGGCCTACCACCTTTGACATACTCAAGGAGCAAACAAACACACAAAACCAATTTAAAAATAAGTAAATAACAACAAAAATAATAAAATAAAATAAAAAACATGCTCCTTGAGTGTGTCAAAAACAAAAGCACAACCAAACACGCACAATAAGATAAAAGAAACCACAACACGAACCACATAGAAAAACACAAGAACCACATAACAAAACACAAACAAGACAAAAACAACAGAACACTACAAAGACATAACCCAAAAAAAACATGAAAAATAAACACAACCAAAACCTAAAAAATTAAAAAAATTAAAATAAAAATAAAAATAAAAAACAACCAACAACATACAATAAACAAAAACAAAAAACATAGAAAACACTCACACATAAAAACACGAATTAACACAAACAAAGAGAAACCCAAGAACAAGAACGAAAAAAACACAAGAACAATAACAAAAAATATAAAAAAAAAAAACAACAAAAACACAAGAACAACAAAAAACAACACAAAGAACACAAAAACAAAACAAAACAAAAGAACCCACCCACCTTAAAAAACTAAACAAAAAAAAACAAAAAAAAAAAAAGAAAAAAAATTGAACATAACAATGACCTATCTAGACCAGAAGACTATTAAGGCAAGAATCAACAGAGGAAACAAAATAAAGAATAGAATGAGCTAGGGAACTAAAAAAAATTGAATGAACCAAAGAGAAGCAAAAAAAAAAACAAGAAGAAACTAGGTACCTTCAGAACTGGAGCCATCCAAAGAAATGATAGAAAGAAGAGCTTCCCTAATTTGAGAAGCCCACCATCTAGGAGGGTGGCCATAACAAGTAAGATCACCTTTGTCCAAAGCCCAATTAGCTAAAGCATCAACACTCTTGTTTTGATCTCTGACCACATGATTGTAATCAACTTTCAAAAATCCCATCTAGATTAATTGAATCTTCTCAATAATTCTTTTTATTCTCCAATCCACCTTATGATTCTTAGAAGGAGTCTTCAAGAGATTAATCATAAGTTGAGAGTCAGACTCAACTAACACCTTTTCCCATCCAACCTTAGTAGCCTCCTGAAGGCCTCTGAGGATACCATACCCCTCAGCAAGGTTATTGGAAAGAATACCCAAATTCTCAGCAAAAGTAAAAACCAGGGAGCCATCTGAAAGTCTACCAATTCCTCCCACATTGGCTTTTCCAGGGTTCCCTCTAGAGGCTCCATCAGTATTGACTTTTCCAAAATCCTTAGGAGGAGGTTGCCAATTTCTTGTCCTATCCATCTTACTAATACTCACATTCCCTTTAAGTTGGTTGCCCTTAGAAGATTTAATCTTCAATATTTGCATCACTTGATCCCATCTTTGGTGGGAGTTTTGGGGGTGATTAAGGAGTTGATGGACTGATTCAACTAAGTTGGCTATGGTCATTTTCCAAATATAGTGAATATCCTTCCTATCTTGATTAAAAATTTGGTTGTTCCTTTCATTCCAAATATTCCAAAGAAGAATGGTAGAACCCATCCAAACTAACTACCTAATAAAATGATCAACACCCTCTTGATTAGGCCAATCCCTCCAAAGTTGTTCAAAAGTAAAAAAATTGGACCACTGTAAGCCAAGTAAAGTGGCCATTCTCCTCCATAGCTCAGAGGCTAAAGTACACTCAATAAAAATATGGTTGAGATTTTCTACATTCTCTTCACACATTTCACATCTAAAAGGGCCATGAAAACCATGCTTCATAAGTTGCTCACGAGTAAGCACCCTACGATGCAATAAAAGCCAATTAAAGAACCTCACCTTAGGCTAGAGCTTTTGAGCCCACAATCGAGAAAATATGTCAGAAGAATGGTTGGGATTATTATGGCATAAGGTCAAATAACCTTGAGCAACTGAATACTCACCCTTAGTAGTGTTGTTCCATCCAAAACAATCTTTTTCATGGGACCAAGAGAGGGATCTCATATGAAGGATGCCTTGGATATCTTGTCTTTGCCTTTCTAGGATTTGAATAGGCCAGTCCTCAATAGGGATCCAATATCTACCAACCTTTGAATTACCGAGTATGGTACCAACGATGAATTAGCCACCTTTATCCAATTAGCTCGGTGAAGCTCCTCCATCCAAGGCCTCCAATCGGGAAACCGAGTTATCAAAGGCTTGTGACCATCCCAAGAATCTATCCAAAAATTTGCCTGTTGACCATTATGAATGATCCAAAATAAATTTTTCTTTATCAAATCCTCACCAGTCTTAAGAACTGCTAAAATGGGAGAACCTTTGGTAGGAAGTTGATAGCGAACAAGGTCTTCAGGACTTTTGTTCTGAGCATATTTAGCACGGAGATTATTGGCCCAAAGAGCATTGGGGTTATGCAACATCCTCCAATATAATTTAGCAGCTAAAGCTTTGTTGTTATTAATAGAAGACCAGAATCCTAACCCCCCTTCACTCTTAGGAAGACATAAAGTATCCCATTTCACCAAGGCCCATTTTCTTTTCTCCTTAGTACCACTCCAAAGGAAACGATGACTGATTTGATCCAATTCTCGAAGAACAACCTTTGGGATATTCAAAATGGAAGAAACATAAATAGGAATAGCTTGAAGGACTGATTTTACCAAGGTGATTCTACCCCCAGAAGAAAGCCACTTGTTGGTCCACTTTCCAATTTTCTTCTTGACTTTGTCCAACAACCAATTCCAATATTTATTTTTTTGCCTTTGAATATTTATGGGAATACCTAAATAAGTGATTGGAAGGGAGGTCTTCTTATATCTTAATTTATCCAAGACCATGGATTCCTGTCTAGCGAGAGCGATGAAAGAAAATAACTTTAGATTTGTCTTCATTGATCAACTGCCCAGATAGCCTTAGAAAAATAGCTAATGATTTGCTTAATATTAGAAGCTTCCTTAACTGTAGCTTTACCTAAAAGAGTAGAGTCATCCACAAATTGAAGATGAGAGATAGGTCTAGCTCCATGAGCAATGGTAACTCCCTCAAGGGTTTTGTTTTCCCTCTTTTTGGTTATAGTCCTACCCAAGCATTCAGCAAGAATGATGAATAAATAAGGGGATAGCGGGTCACCTTGCCTAATACCTCTGGAAGCTAGGAATGACTGAGAAGGCCTGCCATTGATAAGAACTAAGTAGGAAACTGAAGAGATACATCCCATAATCCAATCCATCCAATCCTTAGAGAAACCAAATTGCCTCAAAACTTTGATAAGGAAGTGCCAATCCACTCTGTCATAAGCTTTGGATAAGTCTAACCGAATGAACATGGAAGGAGATTTTTGCATATCCATGGAATGGATGGCTTCCTGAGCAAGAACTATCTCATCTACTATTTGACGTCCTTCCACATAACCCCCTTGCTCTGGGGAAATAATCTTATGCAAAAGAGGCTTCAACCTTTCTGCCATGATTTTAGTAATGATTTTGAGAAGAACATTACATAAAGCAATAGGTCTAAAAGCTGAGATATGATCAACCTCTTGAGCTTTTGGAACAAGAGTAATATAAGTTTTATTGATAACCTTCAAAATTTCTTTGGCTTTCCTGGCTTCTTCCACCACCTCTAATAAATCAACATGAAGGATATCCCAGAACTCTTGGTAGAACTCAATGGGAAAACCATCAGGACCTGGGGTTTTCCCTTTTTGCATTTTAAAAACTACTTGTTGAAGCTCATTGATAGTAACAGGAGCAGTCAAAATAGAGTTCTCCTCAGAAGTGATAAGAGAAGGGATTGCTTGAAGAACATTTTGTTGTGAAGTTGAGTCAAGAGGAGTAGCAACAAAAATATTGGAAAAGTAATCAACAACAATAGAGTTCATGCCATCCCAAGTATAAACAACATCTCCAGAATCTGATTTTAAGGAAGAAATAAAGTTGTGAGATCTTCGAGCTAGAAGAGATTTGTGGAAGAAATTTGTGTTTCGATCTCCTTCTTTGAGCCATTGAATTCTAGATTTTTGCTTCCATAAGATTTCTTCTTTTTTTCCCATTCCTCTAACTGAGTTGTGAGTTTAATTTCATCTGCACTTCTCTTCTCTGTGAGGCCATCTAAATGGATTTTCTTATTCAAATTTTCAATATGAGCAATAACTTCATGTTTTTTTATGAACATCCCCAAACTCTTTCCAGTTCCAAGTCTTGATTTTGGATTTAATGTATTGCAGTATTTTGGCAAAATAGAACATCTTAGTCCCATGCCTAGGTTTACCTTCCTTCCACCATTGTTGCACACGAGGTCTGAAGGAAATGTCTCTAAGCCACATTAATTGAAAACGAAAAGGAGAGAAACTCACATTGGTTTTCCACATTTCCACCATGATCGGCCAATGATCCGAACCAACATTATTAAGAGTCTTCACTTTAGGAATGTGACCATGGATTAAGAAATTTTTAGAGAGCAAAAACCTATCCAATCTCTCCATTATACAAGCTAAGCCTTGCCTTCTGTTAGACCAAGTCATAAGGCCATTATCTGGTTGGATATCCACAAGATGGAGGTTTGCAATATATTCGCTCATGAGGTCAGTGCTTTTGTCCAAATTTCTATTTCCCCCCTTTTCTCATCCAGAGAGAGGATGGTATTGAAATCTCCTCCGATCAAGATCCAAGCTTTAGGAAAATGAGAGATAATATGAGTAATATCCTTCCACTGTCTTCTTTTTTCCTCCAAAGAAGTCGGAGCATAAACAGTAATGCAGAGCATAATTTGGTTGGAATGTCTACTTTGAATAGCTATAGCCAACAAACCCCAACTGCCAACCATATGGTGAATAACTACCTCTTTTGGGTCCCAAAGACAAGCAATGCCACCAGAAGTCCCTTGGGAACTGAGGGAAACCACTTTTCTAGCTGGCCAAATTTTACTGGCAATTGAGTCCATATCCTCCATTGACATCTTTGTTTCTTGAAGGAAAACAAGATGTGGATGATTTATCTGAATCATTCTTCTAATTTCATTTTGTTTTGAAAGACTCCCTTTGAGTCCTCTAATATTCCAAGTGATGATCTTCATTAATACTAGGGCTAAAAAATTTGGGAAGGGCATTAATCTTACCTTCCTCTACAAGCTTTTCACCTTCTTTTACCATATGATATTGATTGGTCTTGCGACCTGCTTTTTGATTAGAATCCATCTTCAATTTTTTTCCTTTGTTTCTTGACTTATTCCAATTGAATCTGAGATGGCTTCTAACCTTGAAGAATGCTCGTACACAACCAAAATTTTACTAGATGGTTCAACGGAGTCTATATTGGGACCTGCATTATTTGAAGTTTTGACATTTGAAAGATTGTTTTTCTTGTGTAAATTTTCTCCTTTTTTTCTATTGAAAACCTTTGATTTGTTGGTTTGTCTCTGAGTTCTTCCCTTCATATTTAAATTGTGTTTCTAAGATTTCAGTTTCCATTATTTCCTCTTCCTCACTTGGGACATCATTTGTGGAAAGGATTTCAAACATATTAGCAGATGACTTTGATTGATCCTTCATAACTGGTTTTTTTTGAGTGTTCTTCTTCTTAGGTATTTGGAAACCTGTTGAGTTTATATCTTCTTTCTTTTGATCAGGAATTTTATTTGGGCAAGCACTGGCCAAATGACCATATTCATGGCAAATTCTACAATGAAAAGGAATGTTCTCATAGTCCACTACTTGCTCCCAAGTGTCTTCCCCAAATTGTAATGTGATCTTTTTAGGTAGGGGTTTGTCAAAATCCATTAAAACACAAATCCGAGCATAAATAATATGTTCAAAATTTTGAGTACAATCAACAGTCATCATAAAAGTTCCTAAAGAGTTTCCAATTGAAGAAAAAATAGTAGGATTCCAAAATTCAATAGGGAGGCCAAAGAGTCTAACCCACACGGGAGCTATAGAAGGCATCTCTTCTTCGGCTTTAAATTTAGTATGCCAGGGCTTCATGAAAAGCCCTGCCCTTCCAAAAAACCAAGGACCCCCTTGAAAATTTTTCTCTCTATCTTCATTATTAGCAAATAAAACAAGAAAATAACCATTTGGATAAATAGAGATTTGTAACTCACCTTTAGTTTTCCAGCTTTTTGCAGCCCAGACTTTGAAAGCAGATAGACTCGGACGAAAACCCACGAACCGACAAATTAGTCCTCTTTTTTCCAAATCTTCAATGCCAGTCTGAATGTTACCCATATCAAGCTTAACAATAGGAGTTCCATCAGCTGCTTTAAGACATCCTGACTCCATTTTCTTGGGATCAATCTTAGGCATTCTTAGAGGTTTATGGGAAGCCCTAAGATTGATATTAGCATTGGGCTGAGGCTGTCCACCATGGAGGGCATCCCTAAAATTCATTTTTGGGGCTGAG
This sequence comes from Wollemia nobilis, assembly GCA_028583015.1. Lineage (NCBI taxonomy): Eukaryota > Viridiplantae > Streptophyta > Pinopsida > Araucariales > Araucariaceae > Wollemia > Wollemia nobilis. The sequence goes on along the minus strand of JAQPPZ010003614.1, from coordinate 5,718,173 downwards.
TCTTCAAAATTCTTACCCTTGACAGGGGTTTTCACAGTAGAATTATTTTGTGGGTGCACCTTAGCACCAGATTCACTTGAGATATGAGCCATTTTTTGATCAACTGCTTGAAACTTGTTTCGTGATCTCTTTAATCCTTGCCCTAGACATCGTGGAAAGGTATGGTTTTCACTTTTCTTTTGTGCAGCAAATTGGAAGCCGTTGTCACTCAAGTTCATAGTATGATCTATTGAAAGATAAATTTCTAACCCATATTGGATCCCCTGCAACATTTCCTGCTAAAATATTGAGCATAAACCACAAAATTATTGGCCGCTAGGGCCCGAAGGCCCTAAAAACCAACCTCTGGAGCTGCTTGCACTCAACCCAGATGAAACCCTCACATAGCCGCTTGCCAAATATCTCGTTCACACATAGGGATGCGCTAGGATCTGTGTTGCTCCAAATGATATGAAAATTGGTGGAGACGTTCTAGGGTTTTTCAGGCATCTACCCTCAAAATTTTAGCTCAATCCGAGTCCGGATGAGTGAGATATGGCCAAAACGAGTTCGATAGTTTGGGCAGTCCTACAAAAAATGTCCCTCCACCTGTTACTACTATTATTAAAATAAGTTATATGTGGATTCTATTTGGGATAACTTATGGCACTAAAGGTAATACTTTGTATACGAGAATGGAAGAAATTAAAGGAAGATATGAATTTGTGATGGGATTTTTTGGTGACTCACTCTATTGAGAATGTAATCACTTTTACTCAGGTCTATCAAGCTGCTATTACCACTCAAAATACTTTAATTTTCATAGGGAGATTACCTTTGAGAGTCATAATACCATATTTCCTAGAAATAAGTCAACATTCTCAACAAAATGAGTCATCAATAGGTCTCATCATAATTATATCTATTTCATTAATTGATCTTATTTGCATTACCTCCAATGCCCACTTTACCAGTGTTACCCGTGCTTGATCCTAAAGAATCACTAAAAATGTTAGAAGTGTTGTCTACACTATAGACATTAAATAATAAAGTGATAGGAATTGAGAAAAGATAAGCAAACATATTTTAGCCCAAAATATTCTCGTATGTTTCTAGATATCACAAGGCTTCTCGTATTAATACTATAGAAAAGGTTAACAATAGCTACCAAGATCAATATCCATCAACATCAAAATTTGAAAGTTACCCCTAGTGTCTGGTATGTAATGACCATCACAATCCAGATATATATGTTATGTATGAACATCATGTACAATTGACTACTAAAAATGCTAAAATAGTTTAGAAAGATCAATTCAACATGCTATGGAAAGCAAAGAACATCATGATTAGTCAAAATCCTTTGGAGAAAAAATTTATATTTATGTTGACCAGAACGAAGAAAATTTTAATTTAGATAAACTGAAGAACACAAGATTATACTGAGAGGGGGGGGTGAACAGTATAAGACCTCTTTTTACTTTTTCCATTATACTTAAAAATAGTAAAGCAATATACCCAAAGCAATATCAAAGCAATGCACAATATCATCCACAAAGTGACACCAATTTTAATGTGGTTCACCCAGAATGGCTGGGCTACGTCCACAAAACTTTTCTCTAAAAGTTATCTCAAAGTTCTTTGGGAATCCTTCCCAATTACAATGTTTATGAGCCTTGGCCCAAAGGAGATATCTTCCCCCAATCAAAATTTATGAGCCTCTGCTCAAAGGAGATACCTTCCCCCAATCAAAATTTATGAGCCTCTGCTCAAAGGAGATACCTTCCCCTCTGCTCTAGAAATGATCCCTCAGAAGATCAACTGCCTCTACCTCTTGCCAACATATGGAACTCCTTTCCACCGAAGACCTCCTATCCTCAATGCTTAGCCTAAGATACCTCTGCCTTCTATGATCACGTCCACAGCAACTCGAAAACCTGTACCAAACACAGTCAGTCGGTCTAGTACAAGTGTTCCTCTGTCTATAAGATCTGTCCAACTCTTGAACAAATCAATCCTATGCATACAAGCCTTCTCAAATACTTGCCAAATATTTCCTCGGGTTCTTCTCATAGAACCAGTGCACCTCTGTCCTCAAGTTCTCTGATAGAACTATCAAACTCAGCTCACAAGTCCTCTGCTAGGACCTGTCCAAATATGCTCACAAGTCCCCACCGGAACCTGTCCAAAATTGCTCACAAGTCCCCACCGAAACCTGTCCAAAAACTGCTCACAAGTCCCCACCGAAACCTATCCAAAAACTGCTCACAAGTCCCCATCGAAACCTGTCCAAAAACTCAGCAAGCTCACCAAGAAAAAACTTTCTTAGTAGGAAATCACAAAGTGAATTGTTAGAGACCCAATGTGATTTGTCAAACTCATAGAAGCATAAAGAGAATTGTTAGAGACTCAATATGTTCTATACTCAACTCCCAATCTCAAAACTCAACTCAAATCAACTTAGCTCAATCTCAATCTCAAATCTGAAAACTCAACTCAATATCTGAAATGGATAGGATAGAATGCTTTCTTTCAAGAACATGAAACCCCAACAATTTCCAACTATGCAAAGAATCACATAACAATGATACTCATGTTCTTTTCACCATCAATTAGGGCTTCAACAACAATGCTTATCAACCAAGGTTCAATCAACACCATTTAACTCAAAACACAACCTTGAAGCATTTCACAATCAACATTAGAAAATGAAACAAGTAGAACTCCTTTTCTCTCCAACATTATTTGAACAAAAAGCATCCACCAACTCAAATCACCAAGCACAAAACAACTTTTCAAATCATCAACAAAGAAGTATGCCCAACACTTTAACCAAGTAAAGAATAGCTTGATTATAACCAATTTAATGAAAGCTAATGTCAATCTCAAAGCTGCCCACTTAAGGTTTCACAACTTCACACAAGAAACAATTCTAACCTTAAAAAATCATGCTTTCATTTCCATAATCAACCAAAAGCACTCTCAACATTACAAGAATTATTTATCCCTTATACACCTTATTTCTCCCTTATAGTCTTATCAACAATAAACTTTATCTCTCATAAGAATGCAATAAGATAATGCAAACAACACCTTAAAAAGAATATTTTATCAAAATAAAGCAAGCTTCAAACTCCTTATAACTCCTAGGCTATTTTTCTCTCTAATAAACTTCCTCCATCCACAAAATACACTAGCAAAAATTAATTTCAAAAATACCTTGTCCAACACCAAAAATCATGCTATGGAGAAATTACGCATGAACTCTAACACCACCCGCTACGTCCACTTCAACGAAGAAAAAACCCTTTCACGTTATTCGAATGCGGAACCTCCCGTTCGGGTAGCGCGCCAACAGCCTAGCCGCTATCGGTGCACCAAAGGCGTCCGGTGAGGTTTAAACCTCACTCTATTTCCCTTGTACCTTCTACACCAGGGCTAAAATAAACAGCAAGCCTCCTTGTCTTTTGATGCGAATGACGATGACAAAACCTTACGACGGATACAAAAAATGAACGGTGGATATCCGAATAGCGGATCACGAAATCTCAGCGAAGAAGAAATCGAACATCAGATCGTGAAATCACAGCGAGCAACACTTTTTGAAAATGCGAATGGGATAATCTTTGATCTTCATCATGGGAGATTTATATGCATATTTCCCATAAACTCTTGATGTCGGCGAGGAGTTTAACATGTCGGCGGAGGTCTTGGCTAGCGCCCACAATCTTAGAACATAGCACCATCATAGTTAAGACATTTGCGCCATGGGTTAGGAGAACCCAATGCAAAAAATAAATTAATATTTTTTAAAAAATAATTAAAAGGAACCTTAAACCTAGACCCAAATGCATTAAACTAATGCATCCACCTGTAGTCTTTAAACCTGCCAACTTGGGGTTTACAAAAGACCTTTGAAACTGTCATGTCGTAACCTTCATCAAAACAAGTTATTTGACATCAAATCAAATTCCTTCAAGAGCTTCTTGACATCAATGACAACTTATACACTTGAGCAAACTCAATGTACCCAAAGTACCCAAAATTGCCAACAATCTCCCCCTTTGTCATTGATGGCAAACCTTTACTGAAAACACTTCTCAAGAGCCAAAACTAAAACCAACTGTGCTAACAACTGACCAACTATGCCCACAACTGAGAATATTCCTTTGAATTTTTGCTCCCCCTAACTTGAAGCTCTCCTCTTCACTTTGAAGCTCTCCCCCTTACTCATATCTCTCCCCCTTTGTCATCAATGGCAAAGGGTCACCTTTGGGGCTCGATACTAAGAATGAGCCTCTTAGCTTAGTCCCTCCCCCACCTCCTGATGAGGTGATTAATTTTGGGGTGGGAGTAAAACTCCCATTAGGCACTGATCATCATTAGCATCTATAACTTCCTTGTCGGGCCTTCTCTTGAACTCTTTGCCCATATTCCTGTTCTTGTCACTGTTTTTGTTCTTGTTCTCATCCTTGTTCTTGTCCATGCCTTGATCCTTGGACCTGATCATGCCACTGTTCCTGTTCCTGTATTCTGGAATTTCAGCTCTACATTGTCTGATTGTGTGACCTTCATTGTTGCACTTGAAACACTTGACAATGTTGTTTCTCTGAGGTAAACCTTATCTTTGAATCCACCTATTCTGACCAAACCTATTTTGGCCAAACCTATTCTGACCAAACCTGTTCTGACCAAACCTGTTCTGACCAAACCTGTTCTGGCCAAACCTGTTCTGACCAAACCTGTTCCTATTATTTGCCTTGCAATAAACTGCCTTGTGCCCAAACTATTGACAAGAGTAGCAATACCCTTGAAAGTAACTAGCACTTCTGAAACTGTCATTTACCTTCTTCACTTGAGCCATGCAATGTGAAGCCATGTGACCAAACCTGTGACAAGCAAAATATATGCCTTGAAACTTTCCTTTATTTGACCTCTTAGGTTCTGAAAACCTTTTCTTCTCATTTTGAATTATGTTTTCTATTTCTGTGCATCTATCATTCAAGGACTCCTTTTCTGAAATACTTTCCTCATCAGAATTCTCTTCCTTTTGGAGTCTCTTACTAGACTCTCCAACTTGTTCCTTGTGTGGCTTAACAAAACCAAGGCCTGTTTTATTTGTTGTCTTTCTTTGACCTTTGATGAGTGATTTAACCTTTTTGGAGCTATCTTGAAACCTGTAAAGCTTATCCTTGTACTCTTTAGTTTCCTCTTTCAAAGAAGCCATTTTTTGTTCTAACTCACTATACTCAAGAACCTTAGACTCTAACTCATCCTTGAGTTCTTGTGTCTTAGCTATAGAGAAGTCAAGACTTTCTATAAGATCATATCTCTCCATACAACATTCATCTAACTTATCCTTGAGTCTAGCATTCTTCTTTCTTTCCTTTTTCAAAGCACTAAGAGCACTAATAAGTTCACCTTCAAGATCTACTTCACCTTCCTCTATATCTTCCTCTAATTGTTTGCTTTTTGAATCATCAAAGCCTTTTTTAGATTTCTTATCACTAGAGGTGCTACCCTTTTCAAAAACCATACATGCATCTTCCTTATAGTTTTCTGAAGCATCCTCATACATACTAGAAACCAAATCATTATTTGTGCAATCATCCTCAAGGTGACCAAAGTTTCCACATCTAAGACATTTCATGATAATGAATCTATGTTTCGGTTCTTCCTCTTTTTCTGATATGAACAACATCTCATTTTCATCATCACTTGAAGAACTTTCACTATCACTACTAGAACACTTACTTGCTTTGTCTAGGTAGAAACTCTTCTTGTGCTTGTGAGAATACCTCTTTCCTTGATTTTTGTGCTCATCTTTGTTCTTCTTGTGATGCTTGTGCTTTTCAGAATCCTTGCTCTTAGAATCCTATTTATCTTCATCACTTTCATTCTTGGGAACAGTTACGATCGGTAGCATAATGACCAAACTTTCCACAATTGAAACATCTTATATTTTTCATACTTTTGTGCTTTCTAGAGAACTTGCCTTTCTTGCTGTAATATGCCTCTTCATCACTAGAAGACTCATCCCTATCTTGAAGTTGTTTACCCTTGGATTTCTTGGTAGCCTTGAAAGTCTGCCTCTTTCTTGACATCAACCTTCACTTGAGTTCTTAACTCAAATGCTTGCAAGTATACTATGGAGCTCATCCTTTTTCAAATTATCCAAATCTTTAGCTTCCTCAATAGAAGAAATATTTTCACTAAATATATTAGGAAGAGATCTTAAAATCTTATCACAAACATCATTTTCAGCAAGCTCAAGACCTAAGTCTTTCATGGAGTTAACAACCTCATCCATACGAAGCATGTAGTCACTAATATTTTCATCATAATTCATCTTGAGTTGTTCAAAAATACCTTTGAAGTGTCTCAACTTGGCCTTTCTGACATTTGTATCACCTATATGAACCACCTTCAACTGTTTCCACATTTCACTAGCTGTCTTGCAGTGAATCACTTTGGTGAGATCTGCTTTCTATAAGCCTTTCAGGATTGCATTCATTGCTTTTGAATTGTTGTGATGTAGGAGCCTTTCTTCTTTAGTATTAGGACCATGTTCAGGAATAGTGTACTCATCTTCAATCACTTCCCAAACCTCATTTCCAAGTGCCATTAGATGAACCTTCATCCTTGCACTCCAAAGACCAAAATCTGACACATGAAGAATAGGTGCTGCATTGCCACTTGAATGATCCATTGTGTTCTTTACTAGCGTTTCCTTCAAGATGTTAAACTTTTCTAAGGCACCTGCTCTGATACCAATTGAAGAACATAAGCTTATACCTGAGAGGGGGGTGAACATTATAAGACCTATTTTTACTTTTTCCATTATACTTCAAAACAGTAAAGCAATATACCCAAAGCAATATCAAAGCAATGCACAATATCATCCACAAAGTGACACCAATTTTAACGTGGTTCACCCAGAATGGTTGGGCTACGTCCATAAAACTTTTCTCTAAAAGTTATCTCAAAGTTCTTTGGGAATCCTTCCCAATTACAATGTTTATGAGCCTTGGCCCAAAGGAGATACCTTCCCCCAATCAAAATTTATGAGCCTCTACTCAAAGGAGATACCTTCCCCTAATAAAAATTTATGAGCCTCTACTCAAAGGAGATACCTTCCCCTCTACTCTGGAAATGATCCCTTAGAAGATCAACTGCCTCTACCTCTTGCCAACACATGGAACTCCTTTCCACCGAAGACCTCCTGTCCTCAATGCTTAGCCTAAGAGACCTCTGCCTTCTATGATCACGTCCATAGCAGCTCGGAAACCTATACCAAACACAGTCAGTTGATCTAGTACAAGTATTCCTCTTTCTGTTAGATCTGTCCAACTCTTGAACAAATCAATCCTTTGCATACAAGCCTTCTCAAATAATTGCCAAATCTGTCCTCATGTTCTTCTCATAGAACCAGTGCACCTCTATCCTCAAGTTCTTTGATAGAACTATCAAAATTAGCTCACAAGTCCTCTGCTAGGACCTGTCCAAATCTGCTCACAAGTCCCCATCGAAACCTATCCAAAACTGCTCACAAGTCCCCATCGAAACCTGTCCAAAAACTGCTCACAAGTCCCCACCGGAACCTGTCCAAAAACTGCTCACAAGTCCCCACCGGAACCTGTCCAAAAACTAAGCAAACTCACCAAGGAAAACTTTCTTAGTAGGAAATCACAAAGTGAATTATTAGAGACCCAATGTGATTTGTCAAACTCATAGAAGCATAAAGAGAATTGTTAGAGACTCAATATGTTCTATACTCAACTCCCAATCTCAAAACTCAAATCAAATCAACTCAGCTCAATCTCAATCTCAAATCTGAAAACTCAACTCAATATCTGAAATGGATAGGATAGAATGCTTTCTTTCAAGAACATGAAACCCCAACAATTGCCAACTATGCAAAGAATCACATAACAATGATACTCATGTTATTTTCACCATCAATTAGGGCTTCAACAACAATGCTTATCAACCAAGGTTCAATCAACACCATTTAACTCAAAACACAACCTTGAAGCATTTCACAATCAACATTAGAAAAGGAAACAAGTAGAACTCCTTTTCTCTCCAACATTATTTGAACAAAAAGCATCCACCAACTCAAATCACCAAGCACAAAACAACTTTTCAAATCATCAACAAAGAAGTAAGCCCAACACTTTAACCAAGTAAAGAATAGCTTGATTATAACCAATTTAATGAAAGCTAATGTCAATCTCAAAGTTGCCCACTTAAGGTTTCACAACTTCACACAAGAATCAATTCTAACCTTAAAACATCATGCTTTCATTTCCATAATCAACCAAAAGCACTCTCAACATTACAAGAATTATTTATCCCTTATACACCTTATTTCTCCCTTATAGTCTTATCAACAATAAACTTTATCTCTCATAAGAATGCAATAAGATAATGCAAACAACACCTTAAAAAGAATATTTTATCAAAATAAAGCAAGCTTCAAACTCCTTATAACTCCTAAGCTATTTTTCTCTCTAATAAACTTCCTCCATCCGCAAAATACACTAGCAAAAATTAATTTCAAAAATACCTTGGCCAACACCAAAAATCACGCTATGGAGAAATTGTGCATGAACTCTAACACCACCCGCTGCGTCCACTTCAATGAAGAAAAAAACCCTTTCACATTATTCGAACGTGGAACCTCTCGTTCGGGTAGCGCGCCAACAGTCTAGCCACTATCGGTGCACCAAATGCGTCCGATGGGGTTTAAACCTCACTCTGTTTCCCTTGTACCTTCTGTGCTATGGCTAAAATAAACAGCAGGCCTCCCTATATTCTTACATGAACGACGATTATGAAACCTTACGACGGATACAAAAAATGAACGGCGAATATCCGAATAGCGGATCACAAAATCTTAGTGAAGAAGAAATCGAACATCAGATCGTGAAATCATAGCGAGCAACACTTTTCAAAAATGCGGATGGGATAATCTTTGATCTTCATCATGGGAGATTTATATGCATATTTCCCATAAACTCTTGACGTCGGCAAGGAGTTTAACATGTCTACGGAGGTCTTGGCTAGCACCCACAATCTTAGAACATAGCGCCATCATAGTTAAGACATTTGCACCATGGGTTAGGAGAACCCAATGCAAACAATAAATTAATATTTTTTTAAAAATAATTAAAAGGAACCTTAAACCTGGACCCAAATGCATTAAACTAATGCATCCACCTGTAGTCTTTAAACCTGCCAACTTGGGGTTTACAAAATACCTTTGAAACTATCATGCCATAACCTTCATCAAAACAAGTTATTTGGTATCAAATCAAATTCCTTCAAGAGCTTCTTGACATCAATGACAACTTATACACTTGAGTAAAGGCAATGTACCCAAAGTACCAAAAATTTCCAACATAAACCCTTAGAAGTTAGAACCATTTTGAGTCCTAGATCAATCTCAAAATCCTAAAGAGTAAGCTTTGCATGGTACTGGAAAAGCTCCAATTCAGAAAGATCCATAGAAAGTTTCATCTATGTTAGAGTTACAAAAATAATAGTCTAGCTCAAAGAAAACATAAAAAGTTAAAGAGATACTAGCTAAGACAAAGGAACAAACACGCGATAATCTCAAATTCCCTTCAGTCATGAAGAGAAAAATAATAGAGGCTACTCAAGAATACAGAAGAAGGTTTGATGAACCATAAAAGAAAAATAAAAAAAATCTAGTAGAAGTGCCCAGTTTTAATATTGTATAAGAGTTAAAAAATAATCTTAAAGCAAGTTTGTATGATGCAGTGATGATTGTCAGGAAGATAGATTTACTTAGAGCTTCATTGAAGAAACTTACTTTGGGAGATCACAAAAGTTCATAGTACAATCTTGCTCAAGATTCAATAACTCCTAGAGCCTTGAAGAATAGGCCACCCCCTTTTTACATATCATTGAGAATGGAAGGGTGGGTTGTTCATAATTGTATGATTGATTCTAGAGCAACCACTATCGTAATACCCAAAGAAATATGTGAAATTATGGGTATGGAATATACCCATTCATGTCTTGGAGTCCTCCAATTAGATGACATCCCTATGAAAATAGTAGGGGTAATTAAATATGTTCCTATGACACTCCACAAAGTGCTAGAGATCACTATAATACAAGAGATAGTAGTGGTTGAATTAGAACCATACTTTGGTCTCTATATTTCTTGAGAATTCACAACAAATTTGGGAGGCTACATGTTCCTGGATTATTATCATATGATAATTCCACATAAAGGTAAAAAGATCAAAATCATTCCTAAAATCCTACTACTTATCATATTGATAAAATTAAAGAAGATGAGTATATTAGTACAATATTTGAATAATCAGGTCCTCTAGAAGATATTCTAGAAGAATTGAAGACAAAGGATGAATTTTCTTTAAATAATTACAATGCCTTAGTTGATACTAGGATCGGTAATACTATGTCTCAAGCTCAGGATAGAAAAGGTTCCAACAGTCATAAATCAATAATTACAAAAATCAAAACTCTAGAAGCTTTATTTTGATGGGGTTGGATACAAAAATGGAGTTGGAATCGGGGTTGTGCTAGTATCTCCTTCAATAGAAATCAAGATTTTTGCCTAAAGACTAACCTGAAGTTGTACCAATAGTGTTGTTGAATATGAGGCCTTGTGCCTTGGTTTGATGTAAGAAAAAAATATGGGCATTAAACTGCTTACAATCTATGATGAATCTAAACTCATAGTCAATTAGGTAACAAAGAAATGTAATAGCAGACACCATTATCTGAAAGCATATTGAAATAGGGTATGGGATTTGATGGAAAGCTTTGAAGAACTGAATATAAAAGCTATTCTATGAGAGCAGAATAAGTTGGATGATGTGCTTATATCTCAAGGATTAAATTATATGCCTGCAACATAATACTATTCGATGATGAAAATAGAGTAAAACTATTTTTTAGACCAACAATCCTATTAAAAAATATATTTTAGCAAGTATTTGAATATGACCATCAAATCATTGATTTCTTTACAAGGGAAGCAATCTACTCATCTCAAAAAGAGGATATATCCCAATAAATTTATTAGGAGGATATTATTTAGTTGAATAATAATCATACTTCTAAAGGTTTGATCACTCTAGAGAGCTTGTTTGATAACAATGATAGAAATATAGGTCAAAGGATGAAAATAGAAGAACAAGCCTATAAAGAAATTAAAATTGAGTCAGAAAGAGTCTAAAAATTAGAGTACATTGTATTGTAGAAGAAATGGATCAATTCAAATCACTATGTATGTAGTATCAAGATATAATATCCTGGAGCTATGATGACCTTCGAGTTTATGACAAAGAAATGATTCGACACACCATTGAGCTATTCCCTAATGTTGAGCTATTCAAGTAAAAATAGAGGTAAATTAACCCTAAAATAGAAGCAACCATGAAATATGAGCTTCTCAAGCTACTGAATGCTAAAACCATATACTTCATTAAAAATTTCACATGGGTTGCTAATCTGGTGCCAATTAGAAAAAATAATAGAGACATTCATATTTTTTTTCGAAACATGAACAAGGCATCATTAAAGGAACACTACCCCTTCCTCAAGTTGATCATATCTCACAAGAAGTGGCAAAGACAGAGATATTTTCTCTTTTATATGACTTTTTAGGGTACAATCAAATATGGGTGAAGGATGAAAATCAACATAAGACAACATTTACTACCAAGTGAGGAAATTTTGTATATCAAAGAATACCTTTTGTGCTATCAAATGTTGGTGCTACTTTTAAACATGCCATGGATTTTTCCTTTGGATATTTGTTCAATAAGATAATTCTCATCTAGTTGGATTCCATGACATTCTTCTCTCATGACAAGCAACTACATCTAGAGCACCTCAAAAATGTTTTTCAGAAGTGCCAAGAGTCTAGGATATCATTACATCCTAATAAATCCATATTTTTTTTTCATGAAGGTAAGCTTCTATTCCATGTAATATCAAAGTAAGGTATGGAAATTGATCCAAAAATGGTTTAGGTCATTTTACCTCTTCCCCTACCCTTAAGAAAAAAAGGCTCTATAATCATTTTTTAGGCAAATCAGTTTTATCTAAAAATGTATGTTATATTTTGCACAAATTGTTAAGCCTATGACAAAACTCTTGAAGAAGGATGAATTATTTTAATGGACTCTAGAAATAAATAAGGTATTTGAAATTTTTAAACAAGCTATTACAAAGGCCCCAATGTTGATCAATCCACACTTCCATAGAGATTTTATGTTGTATGCTTATGGATCTAAAGATAGCTATGATGTGGTCCTAACTTAGAAAGACATTAAAGAAGATGAACATTCAATATTCTTATTAAGTCATAATTTCCATGACTATCAAAATATTTACAATTTCATAGAAAAATAGGTGTTTGTTGTCATGAAGTCTTTGAAGAAGTTCAAACATTATTTATCACAAAGTAAGACCATAGTTTATGTGGTCCACTCAGATGTCAGAAACTTCATTCTATAGGGAGAATTAGGTGACAAGAGAGTTGTATGGATCACTAAAATTCAATAATATAACATCGAGATACAACCTACCAACCTAGTAAGGGATAGAGCATTATGTCAGTAGTTAGCCACTATAGTAGAACAATGGTATAATATGTGCATAGAAGATGATACTAGGAGAAATCTTGGGATTTAGAAACAATAAAAAAACTTGATTGGGTAGATGAATTAATAAAATATTGTTAAATAGGGATATGTCCTAAAAGTTTGAATGCTTTTAAAAGATAAAGGTATAGACTATAGGTTCTAAAGTATGTCTTATTACCAAAAGGCCTATATAGGAAGAACTTCGACAAAGTTCTCTTGCATTGTATAAAACCATAATAAAAAGAAGTTTTGACTAAATTTCACTCAATATTGTCTGGAGGACATTATTCAGGACAAACCACTACTATCAAAATCCTTATATTAGGATATTATTGGCCTATGATTTTTGTAGACTCATTCAAAGTGGCCTAGTCTTACAAAAAATGCTATCGGTTCATTGGAAGAAATATGAATCATTTACTTCCATTACATCTAATTGTAACTGAGGAACCATTTAAATAATGGGGTTAGATTTCATTGGATTCATAAATCCAAACTCATCAGTAAGACATAAATATATATTAACAAAAACCTATTATTTCACTTTATGGATCGAAGCAGTAGCCACAAAGACAACCAATCAGGACACAATGATCAAGTTCATCAAAAATTTGATAATGAGATTCTACATCCCAGATGCATTGGAGAGTGATGATGAATCTTGCTTCATAGAGGAAATATTTTTCAACTTTACCAACTAATATTATATTTATTTAAATGCATCCAATTATTACCCATAGGGGAATGAGTTAGTTGAATCGACCAATGAAAACCTTTTAAAGATTAATAAGAGGACCATTGGAGAAAATAACAAGTTTTGGCACTTACTGCTAGATCAAGCATTATGGACAGATCAAATTACAATGAAGAAGTCATTAAAAGCTTCTACTTATTCATTGGTTTATGGTAAAGAAGTCTCCCATTACATATCGAGCTACCAACTATAAATCTAATAGCTCAAGCAAAACTTCCCAACATAAAAGTGACAAATGTGTGAATAACATAGTTGCTATTATTGGAGGAGCAAAGAGAAAACATTGACTATAAATTCCAAAGCCACTCAATCGTGACCAAGTAATGGTTCACAAAAATGCCATGTTTTAGGATGATAGAATTGATGATGTCATTATCAATTGGGAGGAAGACAAATCAGAGTCAAGAAATCACCAAAAAATTGATTCATTCTATTCTGGACCATATTGGATTACCACCAAATGGGAGCACAATGGGTATGAGCTATCATATGAGAGTGGCCAAATTTTTCCTATATCAGTAAATGACCATTAGCTAAAACACTTCATGTAAGGTGTCATAAACCTCTTGTAACATATGTACATAGAAATATGTAATAATAAAATAGACCATGATAATTTTGAATGCACTAATCCAATTGGCTAAAACTAAAGCTAATCGTCTCCAATTTTACCATGTCATATAATCATTGATCAAAAGCTATGATAGATAAGAAAATAAACTAGCATACCATGATCTTTGAACAATTAAATATAATGAGAAAATCAAGTTTCAATAAAAGCAAATCAAAGTTCAACTATCACAATAACTACGCAATAGCCAGTACAAAAATTTGCATAGACAACATAGACAAAATTCAACTTTGTAAAGAAAAATTGTAAAGTAGAAGAAAAAATTGTATTCAAATTATTCTAAGATACAAGCTGTAAAAATAGATCTCTAAAACATACAACATTGCAACATAGAACCTTGTCCAAATTTAATATTACGAAGCAATGGTTTGTAACGCAAAAGCATTTAGCATAACTTAAAATGCACAAAAAGAAAAAGTACTCTAAGACCAGACATGTCACATTGGAGACATAAAAATAACTATGAGAACCAAACCAAAGCAACTATGGGAAGATTTTGAGAAACAAGTAGTCCAAGAAATTTTCTTGAGTAGCTTAAGTTCATTCGCATGGCATTCATTTTTATCTTCTTATATATGTAAGCCTACACACCCCTATCTAGAGTTGATGCTTGCAATCTCTAAATTCTATAATCCCTAGTTGAGGACTATCCAAATTTTCCTAGGAAAAATTATATTTCACCTTACTCCAGATGTTTTTATAGATGCATTTTCTATAGGGGTCAAGCCTAGAGTCTCCCCTAAGCCCTTGAATTCTAAATATCAAATCAAATTTTATGATTCGAAGAAACATGTTGAACGGGGTAAGTTTTTCAAAAATTATCTCCTTTCATAGCTGCAAAATCCTCCAATGGGAGATAAGCTCCCTAAAACCCTCGTTGAAATTATAAAATTCAAAAACTTAAATTTGTTCTCAATTCTAACTATCATATTTGGTCTTCCTATTGACAAGGAGGTATATGATTACCAAATTGCCATGGAATACAAAATTTCCAATCCTCGCTATTATGACTAGTCCAATAATCCTCTCCTTTTTGATTGGGCTCACTACCTATGCCAGAAAATGCATAAACAAATTATTTAGTTGCAAATATCACCACAGACAATATTTCATTATTTCTCAAAACTTATGTGGCTTTTATTCTATCACACCATTGATACTATACCCTGGATAGTCCTAAATAAAGTGGATAGCCAGGGGCACAATTTGGTAGTCATAGACTAGACTAACTTGTTGAGAAAGTCCATGTCATATTACCACTTCAATAGAGAATTTCTAGCTCCTACACTAAAGTCCATCTATGGAGAAATCTTAGTTGATCATACAAACAAAATCCCTCTTATATAGTCATGTAGAAGAAGGGTATTGGTATTTTATGACATAGGGAACAATCATAAGATTGTATGGTTTCACAATAAAATATTTTCTATTGCCACACTATGTCATAGACAAAGCCTTTGCCATGGAATTTTGTAGGTATAACGATGCCATTAATATCTAATATGGCACTAGGATCAATAACAAAGGTACCTATGAGTACCCCTTTACTCTTTGGCCAATTATAGTAACTGTAAAATGAAAAGAGGAATAACTATTCCATAGACTCAAGAAGATAGACTATGAGCTATACCTCAATGATGGAGGTATGACCCTGATGGTCAGTTCAAGGAAAGATTAAATATCTTAAAAAAAGGTAAGCTACCTATTTTCAAGAAGACTAGCAGACCTAAAATAGAATAACTATGAAATAATCATGAAAATAATGAGCTCAATCGGAATATTAGCAAGATGCCAAATTCTCCCCCATGGAAATACTATTATGAGCAAGAGGATGATTGCAATATTGAATAAAATATTGAGCATAGGTTGATTTAATAAAATATAGAGGCTATGATAAAGAAGACCAAATGGGGAAAAACCAAAATCATAGAATGGTGGATGTTCAGGGTTTGTTGAGTGGAAATTTTACCCAATTGCAAAATCACCATCATAGTTAGGATTTTAAAATGAAAACCCTCTCTTGCAAAGAAATAGAAATTTCTCCAAGGTTCCTTTCACTTAATGTGCTTGTATGTTATGAAAATGTGTCAAATAAGTGCTTAGAATACCTTAGTGATTTGCAAGCAACTGTTAACAAGGGGCCTGGTTTTTAGGTATTTTGATTTAAAATCATTAGATGCAATCCTTAATGAAATTCACTTTCCTAATATTGATATTAATAATTAAATTTGCTTTAAATTCAACTTCATGCAATGCAAATTTAATTAAAACCTCAAAATAACCTTTTAATTAAATAATGCTCAAAACTTTAGATTAAAACTTGCATAAATCATTTTGAACATTTTAATTAAAATTAATGTTTATTTCCACAAATAAAAACTTACGTAAAATTAAAAATGGTAAATAAACATGAACCCTAATTATAAAGTTTAAAACTTTATAATATTGAATTAGGGTTTATGAAATATTTAAATTAAGAACTTAATGTTTATTTCCCCAAAATAAATTTACATAAATTTCAAATAGCAAATAAACATGAACCCTAATTATAAAGTTTAAAACTTTATAATATTGAATTAGGGTTTATGATCCAAACTTTGAAATTAAAAAAATATATATTAATGTAAGAAAATAAAATGAAATTGAAAATTTAGACTATAGATTACAAAAATAAACAGAATCTTTCTGGATTTAAAACTCAATCTAAACTGACCAGCATTAACACAATCTAGCTATAAACCGAGTTTTATCTTCTAATGAGTCTTAACCAAATAAAATATATCAAATAATTTAATATTTTAAAATACCATCGGTATGTGCATTTTAATAAAATGAAATTTTGATACATCCTTCAAAATATTACAAATATTTCCTTCTAGAATTCTTTGTACTTCACTGTGTGATCTCCTATGTAATCTTCCTTCACTCATCCTTTGTTATTTCCTTATTCCTCTTTAATATGTCTCCTCTCTGCAAAGTGTCTGACCTCTCTCTTGGAGTTTCAATGACCTTTTATAATTTCTAAAATACATGCACTTGTTCTGTTTCTAATATCGTTATTCAATTTTGGGACTGGTTCTACAACGAATTTCCCAACTATATTCTCCAACGGGCTTTTATAATTAATATTTTCATGTTTACATTTAATGATGATGATTTAATCGTATAATACAACATATTTTATATGATGAAAAATCATAAGGACAATACCTGAGATTAATCAAACAATATCTATCATGGAATTCACCACCGACAATAGTTTGGTATCGAATTAATATCACACTATTTTTATCCTACTCCCTACGTCCATTAATCATACATCATGACCACTTAATTTTATTTTCTCACACTTCCACTAATGCAACTAAGTTTGCATCATATCATTTATGCTTTGTAACATTGTTTAATTAGCTAAATTCCCTATCCATTATATCTCTATATCATCAGGCAAGAGCTATCTACACCACATGTGAGGAGACCAACGTTTGAGAATAATAAAGCCTAATGTGCCATCCTTCTAATTGATTCAAATCTATTATATACCCCTTACATGGCTATTTCATGGTTGTGCATTGATAGGTATGACACTTGTAGGCCAATGACATACCCACAAACAACCAGTAGGCTTACATTATCGTATTTTCACATCATATTCCTCTCATTTCAAACACATGTGAATCAAATACCACCTATATCAAAAAATTTCTTGATGTCATCATAATTAAAGAAAACTTCCATTCTACCTACCTTCACACTATGAGTTTCATACTGTAAGTGTTGTCACAAATCTCAAATTTCAAACATTGAAACACCCATCAACATTAGCCACTATATTTATATCATCATCAACAACTCTAATATCATCTGGTGTCCTATCACTTGTTCACACTGTCAGGTCATTGCTGCAATGTACTCAGGTCTAATCTTACCACCATGGATGCGACATTCCAAATTAAGCCTCTCTAGTACCTTCACATTCAATAGCTATCACATCGATGTATCCGCGTTCATGTTGAAATATTTCATATATTTAAAATAATGCTTTCTGTCCATGTAAGTAGTGTTTCCTATCATATCATGTTATATTCTCTTGTCCCAAAGATTTATTAAACTTGTTTTCCCACTTTGTAACACTCTGCAAATTGTTGGACCTAAATTTTATTAGAATACCCTTTGAATCACAAACTTCCCAGAAGAGCTAATATTTGTGCATACCACAATTTCGTCTTTAGAGGCATATTTGTGTTTGATTCTATAACATCACTGTTACCAAAGACTTTATATAAAACTTATAGAGGTTCTCACAGTAATCATGTGTGACGAAGAAATGTCACCGGGGACCTTTAAAACCTTGTACCTTCTTTAAAAAATTATGCATTGTTCATTTCTGAAAGCATAACATCTACTTAACCTATTTTTCAAAATATGATCAAATATGCTATGACGCGAGTACTCCGAATGTAGATTCCATCATTCATGTCATGAAAGCTATAAAATCATTCTCCACATGAGGCATAATTCATATTTGCTTTATGAATCCAAATTTTCTCCATAATCTTGCAAAGTCAAAAAGCATATTTTCAAATCCAAATATCCCATATGCCTTGGAATATGTGAATACCTATAATCATAATGAATTTCATTGATGTGGTCATGAAAACTCAGGTTTATCAGCTCCATAGCCGCTCATGTTGTGCCTCGTACAAATTTCCATAAGAATACTACACTTTGGATGTTGATTAACAAGTTTGTTTTGTCCCACATGTGTAATATTGTATGTGGTAAGCACTTTATTAACGCAAACACTCCCATAGATATTTGATTCTTCCAAAGCCATCGGGTGGCTATTCGCACATCTTTAAACCTCGAACCGAATCACACCGGGTACCCTTGACAAACCTACAAAATAATAAAACAAATATTTTATTAAACACTTTTCAAAATAAATATTTTAAATATATTAAATTATAAATCTTTCAACTTTATAATTTAAGATATTTAAATAATTTAAATTCTTTTAAATCTAAACATTTAAAATTAAAACTTAAAACAAATGAACATGAAAAAAACTAAACAATATAATAAAAACATAAACATAAAAAATGAACAATTTAAACAACACAAACATTAAACATTATACTAACATTAAACACACATACAAACCAAAAGATTCAACACAATAATGAAAACTTCAAAATTTAGGGTACGTTGTGAAATGGTCATAACAAATGGTGACTCTGCTAAGAAATATTCCTAAACATTTTGGACTAGAACCCAATTCTGAAACCAACAAAACCCAAACATCAAAAAAAATAAGCATGAATAATTTCCAAAGAATTTGAATAGACAATTTCAATTTGGAACAACTTAAACATTTACCTTCACTCAATGTGTGTTCCGTGATTCATTTTATACTTCTAAAACTATTCATATTCTATTACTAGTTTTGCAGTTAGGTTATAATATTTTCTTCTTTTAAGTGCACCTCTATATTGCTCCACTGCCAGTCGAGCATCCATAGGTCCGGTGGAGGTAACCTTGTTCTCTCCAAGACATTGCTCTACTTTTGACCAAGCATTTATAGCCCCGATATAGGTTATCTAAATCACCCAAATATTAGATGAAATTTGCATTTTGCTTCTTTTCTTTATTTTAGTCTAGACATAGCTCCACTACAAGTCAGACATCTATAGCCCCGGTGAATATTATCTAGACTACTGTGACTGATTTAACTTTACTTTCCAATGTATTTACTTTGTTTTTTCTACATCAAGATTTATATTTCTTTTGTAGAATTCATCTACCACCTGGGTTAGATATCAAGTAAGGCTAAAAATTGAGTTCATTGAATTTTCACCTTAATTTGCAAAACTCAATAATTTCATCCTTCAAGCATTCAAATAATATTATTTTTAATGTATTGTAGTATTTATGAAGCTTTTGCAAAAATATTTTAGTGTTCCTGATTTTACTATCTTGATCCAAATTCATAAGGATATATTAAACAACCTCATTTTTTTTTTCAAGCTTTGTACGATTTCAAAATAGGTAATTTTATCTTGAGTGATAGAAGAATAAATACCAAACAAATTCATTATATTTTTATTACAACTACCACAACTACCTCTATCAAATAAACAACACCAAAAAATTCACAAAATTAAGTAACAACATGGGAACATGAAATTAAATTCAAAATTTGACATAAACCAATTTTATTGCAAACCAAAACTATAAACACACATCCAAATTTTACGAACAACATGAACATCAACAAATAGATGATGACTAACAAAACAAAAATAACAAAACTATATACAAGACAAAATTGCAAAACCAAAATACTATGTACAAAAATATACAAGATAATGCCAAATTTTAGGCTATCATTTTCCTAGATCTCAAACCTGATTAGCACGCTTTAAAAGATAAATATCATAATATGCATGCCAATATTTATATAAATCTAACCAAAACAATATTAAGCCACACAATACAAAAATTTCCATTTTGCCTCTTTCACCCCACCATTTTAATCTAGTTCTATTAGCAATCCCATAGTGGAGTTTCAAATCATCAAATTGATGAGACAATAATTGATTTTCAATTCTTTCTTGTTTGTTCCTTAAAATACAGATTTCACAATTCAAATTATGATTTAGAATTAGGCTTTCCTTTTCAAATATGAGACTTTTCAAGTAGGAACCTATTTCTAAAAAATTTGAATCCACGTCATTTTCCATGATTTTAGGACAATCAATATTATGCAACAATCTGCAAGCATCTAGGATGTCTCCTAAACAAATATCAATACAAGATTCAATCTTAGATTTAATAATTAATTTTTTATGGACTTGATTGAAAATTTCAATCATGTTTTATTTTTTTTTTATTTTTAGCAATAGACTTGGGAATTATTTCCAAATCCTTATTAATAGCACTTGGTATTTTGTTATCAATAGCATGAGCATCCAAAGGAACATCATACAACTTATTACCTGGAATTTTCATAATCAATAACAAAGTTAAAGATTCTACCTTATCATCCATAGTCAACACATCATGAGTAACATTTACCAAAACTTGGGGAGCCATTGCAATTTATTTTTTCTTCATGATATCTATTATCATAACCATATTGTAGTCCTTCATATGCATGAAACACCTACTTTCCAAAAATAACAAAATTAGGAACCCAATTAAACATATGCCCATCCTTTTCAAACCATAAATATGGTTGATCACAAGATGTGTTAAATAACAAATCTTCTTGATCAAACACCTAAATTACTTCAAATAGATCAACATTTTCCTTTGGGTTGGTTGATCACAAGATGCGTTAAATAATAAATCTTCTTGATCAACCACCAGAATTACTTCAAATAAATCAACATTTTCCTTTGGGTCATAACCAACATTAAATCTAAGCCATTCATGTGAATTTGTACTCAAATTATCAGTAGTCAAGGGTAAAAGAGAAGACTTTACCTCTTCATCACCCATAACGAATGAGTTATAAGAAACATTTACCATATCTTCCTTTTCAATTTCAGCAATGTGTTCAATAAATTCATCTTCAAAGTGATTGAATTTTGGAACCTTTTCTATTTCTGCAATTGGCATGCCATTTTCTGATTGAATGGGAATTGCAAAATATTCATTTAAAGTAGAATTTTCAACATCCTACATATCAAGTGAAATAGAAATTTCATCAGTAGGAGTGTGATAAAATAATGATTCCTCATGTCTTTTCAAACAATTATAATAATTTTCATCTAAATCCATGGAATGAAACTCTATTGCATCTTCCTTATAATTTTCAATCTCTTCAAGAAACTCTTCTTCAAAATCGCTTTCAACCATTCTTGATGACTCCAATGTTTTTGAAATTGAATCATCTTGCTGCATAGGCAATATAATATCCGTATATGAGATACAACTTTTAGTTTCTTGCATATTAACATCAAGTGAAATAGGATTTTCTTTAGGAATCATAAAAGAAGTAAATGATTCCCATTCTTGGTCTAGAATAGTAGAATCATTATATTTTTGCAACATGTGATGAGATTCCATTCCTTCATTCATGTTATCTTCAGATTCTTTCTCAGACTCATCCTTCTCAATTTCAAAAAATTCATCTTCCTCGAGCAATAAACTTTTATGATCATTCATTTGTGTTATCATCACCGAGGTATTATTTTCCTACAATTCATTACAATCTTCAATGAAATCATATTCAGGATTATTCAATTTTGGAGCTTTACCTATTTGAAAATCATACTTATTATCATCCTGGAACAAATGATGAAAATCTATCATTTCTTCCATGTAATATTCAAATTCATTTACAGCTTCAGGTTTATTCACTTTTGATGATTCATGTATTTCTAAAATTGAATCAATTTCTATATTCTGATTAACGTGATTACCACAATTCTCATTGATAAATATTGACTCTAAATGGGCCTTAGGTCTAAGTCAGTATAATTGATCCATATTAACACCTTGAGAAATCAATTATTTTTCAAATGTTATTACCTCATTGTAAGCTCTAGGCAAGGAGATAATTTTAAGAACTTTCCCCAAAAATATAGAAGTAACATGGTCTAAGGATCCCATGTATATTTGAGTAGCTCTTTCTTCTGAAATGATGTAATGTGACACAACTTCGGTATACAACTCATGGATTCATTAGGTTTTTTATGAATAGAAACAAATTGATTTAATAACATAACTAAGTTAACTAGTTTTCCAAAATGGTTAATAAACGCTACTTCTAATTGAGCCCAAGAAGTTATAGAACTTAAAGGTAAGTTTATGTACCACTCAAATGCAACCTCATCCAATGTGTATGAAAACAACCTACAAGGAACATCTCCATGCATAATTTGCAAATAAATTAAAATATCCTTGTATTTCTAAATGTGTTCCTCAGTTGAGGCCACATCATGATAAAAATGGGTAAATAATCTTCTACACCTTTATGAATTTTATGAGTAGGTATGTTTAAATAGCTATAGTAATTTCCTATCCAAGGTGTAATTCCTATTGGAGTGAGCATTGCCATCTTAAAGAACACAAATTTAATGCCAAATTTGTTAGTCAAAGAAATATTTTGCAAAGAAACATGAAATGACTAACAATCAATTGAAAGATATGCATCAATTAAACCATGGCATTTAAAGAATATACTTGTAAAATGTTAGCCTCAATGCATCATAAATTAAATAGATCTCCAATTAGAGAATGTGATTATTGTAACCTTGTAGAAAGCATACACCTAACTAATGCATCAATTGATATCAAATATTAAAGTATAAAATATTAAAAATGATAACTTTAACAAGAAAGAGAATGTTTCTTTTATTAAATCTTTTGTCAAAACCAATTACAAGTGCATCCCTCTTAGGGATACTCAATGTTGATACAATTAATATAGTATTGAAGACACTCTAAACGAGGGGCTGGTGTAATTTGCAGACTCTCCACAAAGACACGAACTGCTCAAGATCAATTGTGACTTTCTTCTCTCATGAAAAGAGGTATTTGCTTCCTTGAATGCCTTGAAATGAATGGATCATGTAAACCCTACGTTCAAGAAATAACAAGAAAGGATTAAAGGAAAATATGGCCTCTCTTGATGAGGCTTTTAATGGAAACTTGCATAATGATGATAAATAAAACAAGAAACATGTAAATATGTGAATATTAGCATGAAATCATCAAATTACTATGAAGCATAAAAAGAAGCATGTAATATAGGTAATATGCAACCTAATTAACCATTAGAAACTTGAATTGCATGAAATAATAAGAAACTATGCTAAGTTTAAAAGTACAAGGAAATAGAAATAAATCTATCTCTAATTTGCAAATTTAACCAGTCAAATGTCTGCTAAAATGTTAATCTATGCTAGACTAAGCTAATTGCATAACTAACAATGTAAATATAATGCTAAAATAAAAGAAATCAAGGATCAAACCCTCATTACGGATTTGAGGTGTGGTGGGCACTATTAGCTACAGTTGAGCCAAAAATATCTTTCCTCTTGTAATAAGGGCTTAGATTTCTAATTTCCTCCATGGATTTGACGATCAAGGGTCACCTCTATGTCCTCTGATGGATTGGCAATCAATTTGATGAGATTCATGTTCTATTGGCTTGATTGTGCAATTGTGCTTCCTAGTTCTTTGGAAGCTTCATTGACTGATTCATGCTTGTCACTCCACAATTGGGCAACATTTTGACTCTCCTAAAAGGGTTATCAATTTGCTATCCATTTCGATAAAGCTTCGCTATGTTTAAATGTAACTTTCTCTAGAATTCTCCCCAATTTGGAGGGGGCTCTTATAGGACTCATAATCTCCAATCTTAGCTTGCTTGGTAAGACAATATCAAGATCCAGGAGGTTGGATTAGTTGGGAGGAAAACTCTCGAAGCTTCCCTGCCCAAAACCATTTGAATATCTGTTGCCCAGACCATTATAACTGAATTTGGCTTTGTCTGGTATTCAATATAGTTTTTATGCTAGCCACGGTTCTAAGGCACAACTAGTGCTATTAGCCATGGGTGTCAGCCATGGCTAAGGTTGAGTTAGCCAAATCTACCCAAATTGAGTGGTTAAAACCACTGCTTCACCTTGTAGTTGTCCAAGATCATTTGTATGGTTTGTTTGCATGTTCCATATGAGCAATCATCTCAACATGATGTGTTTTAGGTGTCTAAAGATGCCCCTTTTGGGATGTGTTGTGAGAATGAATGATGCAAATCAAAAATAGAAGTCCTAAAATGATGTCGTATGTTGAATTATGATCATTTATCTTATCAATATTAGATTCCCAGTCCTATCAAATAACATGCATCTTAGAATCATTGCTTCCAACTAATGGAAGGCTTAAATTTGCAAAGATTTTGCAAGCTCCAATGGCGATCAGGTAGCTTCAATGCTACAATAGTACTGATAGGTGGAGAGCTACTAACTTAACTATCATAGTTGTTTTTTTTCCCAACAAAAGGTAAGCTTATGATAGTCATTGACAATTATTCATAAGATGAATGCATTTTGACAAGATCAAATGATCTCCTATTGAATTTTATTATTATAATTGATATAATGACTACCCCTCAAGTGATGATATGATGAGAGTAGGACAATTTAATGAAGCGACAAGTCACTTGACCACAATGAGTGATTTGAACATTTGAAGATTTTAGCACTTTGATTACTTGGAAAGGCCTAATTCAACCATGATTACAACTATTAATAGTAATTGTACATCTCTATCCTATGGAGCAGTCTGGCCATTATGGCCTTCTTAGGAAATCAAGATAACAATTTCAATTAATCTTATATTGAATCATAATGTTCGATGGCCTTCTTAGAGATTGAAGTGAAGCATATCAATTCAATGATGACTAATTTACCCCAAATGGCCTTATGGTAATTTACTCATCTTTTTGGATTGCATGGATCGCAAGTCGCTGCAACCACCAAGTGTATAGGGTAAATAACTGGATACGAGGCACATTTGAATTTTGAATTATATCAATTTTTTTATTATTTTGAAAATTTTGAGGATTTTGCACCATTAGATATTTTGCATCTTGCATTTTAAAGCCCCTCATGGCTAAATTATAAGGGCATTTATTACTGGATGCTAGCCACGCTTGTCAGTCGTAGCCAATTTTTACAATTTTCCCAATCGTGGCTCTAAACCATAGTCGAAAAACCCTAATTTTATGCTCATGGGTGTCAGGTGCGATCGAGGGTAAAATTGAAAATATAAAAAAATATCTATCATTTTCAAATTCATTATTTTCAACTTCCAAGATGTAAAACTAAGAGCTCTAAGAGATAAACTTGCACTTTCAACATGGAACATTGCTAAAACCCACACAAAATACCTCATGGCAGACCAACTAAAGGTGTCCACTAGTGTCAGAGTCGATGCAAGGTAGCCATACGTATATCTCTTATTTGATTTACCCGATTAAAATAAACTTCATTAATTAATGGATTAATTGAACCATACTAAACTACTGGTAAAGAACCTCACCATAGTTAGGATGTAACATAGGCTATATTAGAGGGTGGGCGTTTAATTTTTAGGTTTATTTCAGGATGGGAAGTGACCCCAAAAATGTCATTTCTCTTAGCTTGGGTGGCATTCATGGCTCTCAATTGGTAAATTGTGGGCCACAGTTGTCATCCATGGTGGGATTCAAATCCTAATAGTCATAAATTTTATCGTTGCCACCAGCCGCGGGTCCCAGCTGCGGTTGAGGGACTTTAGAAAAAATTTCCATTTTTTTTTATTTTTTAGTTTTTGGTTGATTTAATTGATTTTTTTTAATGATTGAAGTGTAATCTTTATTTTTTTGGATGTTTTGCATGTATTTGTAAATTTTTTCATCTTTTTGAGGATTTTTTGAATTTTTTTGTCTATTTAAGTACATTTTTTGATAT
The DNA here is from genome assembly GCA_028583015.1 of Wollemia nobilis. NCBI lineage: Eukaryota > Viridiplantae > Streptophyta > Pinopsida > Araucariales > Araucariaceae > Wollemia > Wollemia nobilis. The sequence continues at coordinate 5,691,689 of JAQPPZ010003614.1, read as the reverse complement.
TTTTGATTGATTTTGTGTATTATTATTTGTCTCTCTTCAAACTTTAACCGTGAGGACGAGGGAATTAGATATCCTTTGTACCCTTTGCAATGGCCTTAATGACACTGAGAGGGTCTAGTTTTGAGCCATAAAATTTTTCTATGTACTATGGCTACCATCTATCAGAGTCGATTAGGCTTACATGATTGCTTTGGCCCGTCGTTGGGATACAAGGACCAACACATTTTACCTGCCCATAGGTGATATTGTTGTCACTTTGGAGGATGTCTACCATATATTCTAAATCTTGATTGATGGTGAGGCCATCACATATTTTCCAATAGAGACAAAGGATGCTATCTTTTGGTAGATCTTTGGTGCCCATAGTAATGCGGTGCAGGCAGATTTAGACCACAACATGATCCACATTGAGGACTGGTACTGTGCAAATATCTTATCATAGTGGGCAACTATATTTATGTACTTGATAGTCTATATTGTGTTGCTAAACATATTTAGAGTGAGGTTCCCTTGGAACCTCTTGGTGAGGACCTGAGTCGTGCTAGCAAGCAAAACTAGAGAGCCATTGATACTATCCTGGAGGAGCGCTCTACTTGCATAGCTCTATGACAATTTGTACAAGATTACATAGAGGATCTACATGGGAGTCAACTACAGTATCCTGCTGTAGATCTAGTTGTGGTAGCACATCACAGTTGAGAGTCCCATGGGACTACCCCGTTGGATTGCTGACATTGTTGAGGAAAGCCAATGTTATTCTTCATGCTGGCCTCAAGATTTTGAGGGATTTTAGAGTAGGTCTCGATTAGGGAACATATAGTACTACATTGATCATATTGCATTACTGTAGCCTTGGCATGTATTATGGAGGCCCTACATGGATTGCCCAACATGGCTAGAGGTAGACAGGTACCTGAGGAGGACTCGGTATGACATATGGCTTCTCGAGTGCAAGTTGAAGATACGAGAGTTCTTCTACTTCTCCTACATGACTAGGTAGTTCAGGATTCACCAAGATATTCCTTCCACTCCTACTATCTACTACTTCCTTAAGGTGAAGGACTTGGCATGGCCTTAGGTGACTCCACTAGGGAATGAGGATGATGATTTATAAGATTTTGTACTATCATACATAGGGACCACCATCGACTATGACACCTAGTGGACTACCAGGTTGTGGAAGGTTGATGGCCTACTAGATAGACCTATAGATGGCATAGTAGTGGCATAGGTAGAGGAGTTATACCCAGAAGGAGTAGATCCTCATGGGCCTAGAGTGTACCAGTGGATAAAGGGTGAATGGGGTGAAGGTGCAACTGAGAAGGAGCCCTAGGTATAGGATGGCAAGGATGAGCCTAATGACGAGGTGTCCTAGCTTAGGTCCTAGGTTTCTAGCTTACATACATGGGTAGGGACCCTACAGATGTAGATTCTATATAGGAATACTTTTGTGGCTACTCTACATGTACATTTGAGAGCTATACAAGATCAACTATCATAGGGATAGGAGCAGTGGTAGGGATACTAGAGGAGAGGACTCTTTACTGACACAAATTGAGAGTACCATTGTAGCTCTAGAGAAGATGATACTTGAGATAGATCTTGCACAGTCTTAGCTACAACTCAAGACTCATGAGAGGGATCTGGCGAGGAGTGTGCGAGGGGATCCCTCAACTCTGATGAGCAAGGTGCATCCAAAGTATTGTCATTGTTGTCAACACAGTCAGGTTGATCGGTTGATGCAATGGATAGGAGTTCATTGATGAGCAAGGTGCAGCCAAAGTGCAATAGATAGGAGTTCATTGATGAGCAAGGTGCAGCCAAAGTATTGTCATTGTTGTCAACACAGACAGAGAATTGGTTAATGTAGTGGACAGGAGTTCAGAGGTCATACAGAGCATGTACAATGATTTTCCAAGAAGACCGAAGTGGCCCATATGCAAAAGCTCAAAGAAAAAGACAAGTAAGAAAACTGTCATGATATCGCGACATGTTTTCTATCATGATTTCGTGACATATCGAAGGAGAGAGAAAATGTTGGCAAAAATATCACGATTTCATGACATATCGGAGGAGAGAGAAAATGCTGGCAAAACTATCACGATTTTGTGACATGTTTCATTTTCGCAGTCCAAAGCGAAGAGAAAGAGGAGAGAGAAAAAGATGTCGTGATTTCGTGACATGTTGAGAAGCTGGAAAAGAAACTGTCATGATTTCGCGACATGTTAAGAAGAAAGAAAAGAAATTGTCACGATTTCATGACATGTTCGAAGAAGAAGCGCATGCAGGGAAAACGTCATGATTTTGCGACATGTTCGATGAGAAGGCACATGCAAGAAAAATATCGTGATTTCACGACATGTTGGCAGAGAAAAAGCCAAGTGGAAAAACTATCATGATTTCATGACATGTTGGCAGAGAAAAAGCCAAGTGGAAAAACTGTCATGAATTCACGACATGTTGGCAGAGAAAAAGCCAAGTGGAAAAATTGTCACGATTTCGTGACATGTTCGAAGAAGAAGTGCAGGCAAAGAAAACTGTCACGATTTCGTGACATGTTTTGAGAGAAGGAGCTCGCAAAGAAAAGTGTCATGATTTCATGACAATGTGCAAGAGGAAGCACTGAGGAGAGAAAGTGTCACGATTTCGCGACATGTCGGGTTTTCGTGGCCCGAAGGGAAGAATAGCGCCAAGGAGAAAAAGTGTCACAATTTCATGACATGTCGGGTTTTCACGACCCAAAGAGGAGAGAGATTGTACGGAGGCAATTGTGTCATGATTTCGTGACATGTTCCATTTTCACGGGCCAAAGACAGAAAAGGCACAAGGCAGCGAAAGTGTCGCAATTTCGTGACATGTTCCATTTTTGCGGGCAAAAGGCAGAAGAAGGCATAAGGCAAGAAAAGTGTCACGATTTTGTGACATGTCATGTTTTCGCTAGTGCAAGTAGAATAGAGTGCAAGGCAATGCATGTGTCACAATTTCATGACATGTGTTTTCACAGGCGAAAGATAGAGAAAGGCACAAGGCAGCAAATGTGTCACAATTTCATGACATGTCAGGTTTCTTGGGGCTTGCGGAGAAGAGTGTATGGAAGAGAAAGATGTCGTGATTTCGTGACATGTTCCATTTTTGTGGGCAAGAGATAGAGAAGAGGTCAAGTTAGCGAAAGTGTCACGATTTCATGACATGTTCTATTTTCGCGGATGCAAGCTGAACTATGAAACAAGGAGGCGAAAGTGTCGCAATATTGTGACATGCTATGTTTTCATGGTCTACTGCCAAGAAAAAGTCAAAGGGGCAGAAATGTCGTGATATCACGACATGTCATAGTTTCATGGGTAAAATACGAGAAGCATACACAGGGACAGTTGCAGAATAAGTTCATGCAGCAAAATAAGAACTATTACAAGTGAAGAGTTAACTGGAGTCAAAACTGTAGTTACAGGGGGTGTTACAAAGACAATCATGCAGTTAAATAAGAATATTGAACTGAAGTAATTACGATAGTTACAAGGGCAGTTACAGTGACAGTAAATAGAAGTCATTACTGCAGTTATAGGAGCCATTACAAAGAAATATCATGTAGTAGTGGTTACTAAGTCATCAGAAAAAGACCACGAGTTGGACAGAGAAACGTCTCGAAGCTCAAACAAAGAACCACTCTATTAATAAGGTTGCATGTGAGAATAAAGAAGCCGTTACTATTAATAGGCTACATGCGCGAATGTGGAAGTTAAGAATAGAAACAGAACACTGTTATAAAAGGAGATTTGCATGAAGTAGTTAGGTTGAGCTCCGTGCAGGAAGAGAGAGCAGCGAGTTGAAGAATAGAGGGAAAGTGCTGCAAAAAGAGAATAGAGAGAGCATTGCTATGAGTGGAAAAGAGCCTCCGAATAGTGAGATAGTGTTGCAGGTTGTAAGAGAGTTGTAAGTGAGAAGAGAAAGCCGAACATAGGGGCTGAAAGAAAGTAGCAAGAGTGAGCCATAAAATAGTTGAGCTTTGTGCGGTAAGAGAGTGTTGTGCTCTGAACGGGGTGATAGAGTAGTGTGTTGCTGTATAGAGTGATAGTGCAGTGGGCTGTTACAAAGCTAGAAGAATGTTGTAAGAAGTACAGAGCTGTGAGAGCTGCAAGAGTAAGCTATAAGAAAGGGTCTGTAAGTATGCGATAAGTAGAGCTATAAAAGAGTGTATGCTTCCATGAGATTGATTTGAGTTAAGATAGACCAGTGAGGGTCTTGTGACACAGAAGGCATTTTTATGTCAATCAAGATTTAAAATAGAAGTCCAAGTTGGTGCTTGGAATCAGGGGTTGGTGCTCCTTTTTGTTGATGCAGATAAATCAGGGGTTGGTGCTCCTTTCAGTGGGTTCTGGTAAACTGATTGTAAATTTGGTGTTTTGCAAAGGCTGGATTTGGATGGGAGTCCAAGTAGTCTATTTTTGAGGAGTAGCAAAAACTGGTGAACCTCGTTAAATCTTGTGTTATGTGTTGCTATCTTGTTACACTTGATGCTTTTGGTTTTAAGCATTCATTAGTTATGAATTAAGAGATGAAGATTTAAGTTTTAAATAGTTACACTGATTCACCCCCCCCTCTCAGTGCCATTGTAAGACTAACAGACTCCATAGGTTTCTCCTATAGCTCCATATGTACAGGTATGCATAAGTTTGGATCCTGATGTAGAGATCAAGAGGCTACAAGATATTATCTAGATCCATATTAGTTGACACACATCAAATTCTACTCATATAACTCACCTATAGGGAGAGGTTGAGCTACACGGGGGTGAGATTCTAGAGAGGTCCATAGATCCAAGGACCCAAAGGACTTGAACATGGGATACAAGGTAGTATTTAGCTCGTTCTAGTCATAGGACTCACCATACAAATATATCCTCAGGCACTAGCTCTAGGTGGACTCACAAGGAGGGTGGCTCTAGCAGAGGAGACTCACAGGCTAGGGGTACAAGCACTACCTAGTACAGGTCTTGTTAGATGTTTGTACCATTTTTTGGTGTAATATCAAAGACCTACATAGTTGTAGCCTGTGGGTATTTTGGACATACTCTTATGTACTTTTTGAGACACACACACACACACATATATATATATATATATGATCTAACTTTTATTTTGACTCATTATATTTGTATATTTATTTATTTTATGTTTATCAGATGCATATGGATGCAATGCTTATATTGTATGTTTTTTTGATGTTATATGATGTGATGTATCGATGACATGCACTAGCTAGATGATGGATGTATGACTAGATATTATGATCTAGATGTGTAGATGGACTACTATGATGTACACATATGTGGATGCATTATTTTATGTTAAATGCATGTCTACTTTAATTTATTTGTATGCATTTAATTTATTATATAATTAATGCAATGTATGTAATGCATTATTTACATCATGATGATCTTATGTAAATGAACCTATATGCTTTAAACACTTAAAACATAAGGAATGAATGCAATATGAGTTAACAATTTAATGGATGACACCATAGAATGTATAACAATCATGAATGTAATTGATACATCTTATAATAAGAATTAATAAATTAAACATCCATATGTGCTATGAAATGATGTATTGTTTCTATTCATAAGCTTTTGTAAGTTAATAAATATGCACAACATAGTCAGTGGCCATCTAAATATCATTGCTGATATCCATTTGGTATCTAACCTATATCGTGAACACCCCTTAATAAACAAAATTTAATAAAAAGAAGTTGATAATTAAATTATTGAAATGAATTGTTGTTATTTGAGAATTTTTTATGTTTTCCATGAGACTCAAACACCCTAGTTGGCTTATCAAAAGTTGTATAATGACTATACTAGACTTCTGTAAGATAATTTTTTTGCTATGAAAGACCAAGATTTTCATTACCCCTATGTGTATAAATGAATATATTAGATGAGAAATAAGCATACCCTAATGTCAGGCAGGATTCATTTAGCCCATTGCTATATTGGGGATCCTCAAATGTTTACCTGATCCTAGGTCTGGACTTAGTTAGACTAGACCACTAGGTGATACAAGCCACCTAAAGCTAGCTCATTTATAAATTGCTTAGACCTACCCCAATTCTAGGCAGGATTCATTCAACCCATTTTTGTATTGGGGATCACCCTATGGCTTTCGAGCATTCATCATTCCAAGGATTCAAGTTCACCCCATTCTTTTCTTCAATATATTGGGATACTTGCTCATATATAGTGATAAAAATCACTATTTATTTTGTATTTTGTTTTCTTTTGTTTTGAACAAGGGATTTGATTTGATTTTTGGGATTTTGCTCCTTTTTTTAAGCAAGGGATTTATTAGGGTAGGGGGTAAACTTGTCCTTTAGCCAATGGCCTCTAATTTAGACCATTGTGCCTCAAAAATGTGTTGATTTTGATGCAACCATCTTGGGACGAGATGGTTATGACAGTAGGTCATCTCAGGGTAATATTATCTCAATTGGGGACCATCTCTAGGTAATATGGTCATTGTGGAGGTTGTCCTTTGGTGGTATGGTCATGGTTGCAAGGGGAAATTCCTCACTATTTGAGTGGTAAAAACCACTATTAATCCCTAGGGCTGCCCAAGGTGGGTCATATGGTCTGAAAAGGTGTCCATATAGGTAGTCTCCTCAATATGATGTGTTTTAGATGTCTAAAAATATCCCTTTTTGGGATGCATTATGTGAAAGCACAACATAAAGCAAAAATAGATGACCTAAAATCAAGTTCAGGGTTGATGGTGTTAATTTATCTTAATCAATGTTAGATGCCCTAATTATGAAAATAGCATACATATTTAAATCATTGCCTTTGACAAGTTGAAGAACTTTATTTTGGTAATCTTTGGGACATTGGAAGATAAGCTTAGTTCTATGCCTTAGCCTTAGTGGTAATTAGGAGATAATCTTAAGTCTAATCCTTAGTCTCAGTGGCAATTAAGAGATAATATTAAGTCTAATTCTTAGCCTTTGTGGTGATTAGGATATAAGCTTAAGTCTAATATTTAGCCTTAGTGGCAATTAGGAGACAAGATTAAGTCTAATTCTTAGCCTTAGTGGCAATTAGAAGACAATATTAAGTCTACACCTTAGCCTTAGTGATAATTGGAAGATAATATTAGGCCTATGCCTTAGCCTTAGTTACAATTAGAAGACAATATTAAGTCTAATACTTAGCCTTAGTGGCAATTGTAAGATAAGCTTAAGTCTACACCTTAGCCTTAGTGGAAATTAGAAGACAAGATTAAGTCTACACCTTAGCCTTAGTGGCAATTAGGAGATAAGATTAAGTCTAATCATTAGCCTTAGTGATGATTAGGAGATAAGCTTAAGTCTAATCCTTAGCCTTAGTGGTAATTGGAAGATAAGCTTAAGTCTACACCTTAGCCTTAGTGGAAATTGGAAGATAAGCTTAAGTCTACACCTTAGCCTTAGTGGCAATTAGAAGATAAGCTTAAGTCTACACCTTAGCCTTAGTGGCAATTGGAAGACAAGCTTAAGTCTACACCTTAGCCTTAGTGGCAATTGGAAGATAAGCTTAAGTCTACACCTTAGCCTTAGTGGTAATTAGAAGATAAGCTTAAGTCTACACCTTAGCCTTAGTGGAAAATGGAAGACAAGCTTAAGTCTACACCTTAGCCTTAGTGTCAAATGGAAGACAAGCTTAAGTCTAAATCTTAGCCTTAAGGAAATTAGAAGATAAAATTAAGTCTACACCTTAGCCTTAGTGGCAATTGGAAGACAAGCTTAAGTCTACACCTTAGCCTTAGTGGAATTAGAAGATGATTTGTTTACTTTGTTTGAATTTTTTTTATCTTTTGTTTGTTTGGCCCAGCCAAGGAGAGTGCATGATTATCTTTGGCAATGATTCTCAGACAAATGCAATTAGCGATGATTGAGTGTTTGATTGTTGATTTGATTCTAAATTTTTGATGCAGGAGCATTTGGAGGCAAAGGGCAATCTTGCATCACCCAAAAATGTATTTTCTTCTAAGTACTGAAACTGTCGCGATATCGCGACGCTTTTTGAAGAAGGGCTCCAACGGGCCAAAATGTCGCGATATCGCGACGCTTTTTGAAGAAGGGCACCAGCGGGCCAAAATGTCGCGATATCGCGACGCTTTTTGAAGAAGGGCACCAGCGGGCCAAATGTCGCGATATCGCGACGCTTTTTGAAGAAGGGCTCCAGCGGGCCAAAATGTCGCGAAATCGTGACATTTCTCAAGCAGCGCAGTCGGAACGCCAAACTATCGCGAAATCGTGACACTTTCGAGCCAAGGTGTACGGAATGCAAAGATGTCACGAAATCATGACATATCCAGAGGCAAGGTTCAACAATGCAAAGATGTCGCGAAATCGTGACACTTTCGAGCCAAGGTGTACGGAATGCAAAGATGTCGCGAAATCGTGACATATCCAGAGGCAAGGTTCAACAATGCAAAGATGTCACGAAATCGCGACATGTCGCGGTTTCGCGGCCCGAAACGAAGCAGCAAGTACGGAACGCAGAGATGTCACGAAATCGTGACATGTCACGGTTTCGCGGCCCAAGGGAGGAGAGCGAGTAAGAAGGGCCTAGACGTCGCGATTTCGTGACGTGTAGCGGAATCGCGGCCCCAAGGAGGAGAGAGAAGCCCAACGTCAAAACGTCGTGATATCGCGACCAAGGGGAGAGAAAAAGCCTTGGAGCAAATACGTCGCGATATCGCGACAAGAACGCTCACGACGTTGACCGGTCGGCGACTGCGAGAGACCAATGCAAGGGGACACGTGGCATGAAGTGACAGGTGGCTCGCGAGTATGGAGCGATTACGGGGACACGTGGCACCAAATGACAAGTGACCAGGCGCATTCCTTGGTATGATGTTACGAAGGCTTGACGGGCGACCACAGAGCACTCTGCCACCCCAGACCATGATAATACGGGGCATATGGTAGAATATGGCATGCGGCTGCAGGGCATACGTGTGGATGGTTAGAGGGAGGCCCGCACTTTGCGTAATGATGGAGAAGGAGGTGGCGGCCGAGGATAAAAGGCGCGCATGCATTGTATTGGAAAGGGGGGGACTCTTGGCCATTGATTTTTGGGGGAATTCTTTGTGTATTGCGGAAGAGACCTCTATTTTTTTTTTTATGAAGCTTGCTTGGAATTTTGCCTGTGCATTGTTAATTTCTGCATTCTTGTTGTGTGTTGTGCGTAGCCCTATATCAAGTGGTATCAGATCCAGGTTGGTTTTGAGAGTGCAAACCGATCGCCGACAGTGAGGCAGTTTGCGCCAGGACGTGGTTGTGGGTTGCGAAGGAAAAGCAGGATGCCTCCGCGTAGAGGACGTGGTATTGCGAGGAATAGGCAAGCAAGAAGGGAGGAGGTCGATCTAAGAGCCCTGCGAGAGGCAAGTTGAGGCCCTGCAAGAGGAAATAAGAAGAGGAGTCGAGCCGAGAAGGGAAGAACCCAGCGAAGATGAAGTGTGGGAAGAAGAAGTTGCTTCGATGAGGAAGAGGCCTTGGATCCGGCGAGAGGCTAGGCTATATAGAGCCATCTCCCAGATTGGGAAGAAGCCAAAATTTGACGTCTCGACTTACTCTGGAAACCTCAACCCTGAGGAGTTGATAGACTGGATTAATGACATGGAGGAGTATTTTGAATACGAAGAGATATCGGATCCAAATCGGATCAGGTTTGCGAAATCCAAGCTGAAGGGACATGCTAGCATCTGGTGGAAGGGAGTGCGGTTAGAAAGGAACAGGAGGGGAAAGGAAAGGATCACTAGATGGGATAGGATGGTAGAGAAACTCAAGAGGCAGTTCATCCCTGTAGACTATGAGCTGGATTTGTTAAAGAAAATGCGAGAGTCTTCGACAGGCTAATAAGACTGTCAAGGAATATACTGAAGAGTTCTTTCAAATCGCCATCATAACCGGCCATTCGGAGGCGAATAAGGAGAAGGTCGCACGTTATATCAATGGATTGTGGACCAGCATTCAAGAAGAGTTGGGGCTGGTTAGAATGAGCATAGTAGAAGATGCATATCAGTTTGCATTAAAAGTGGAGGAGAAACTAAATAGAAGATTTGATGGTAAGCAGAGAGGGAAGGATAGGGGTGGAAGAGCTGGTGGAAGATACAAAGATTTTGGGAAAGCTAGAGAAGCTAGCAGCAACCAAAGGCAAAAATAAGTGAAGGAGGAGGATGCCCAACGCCCACGCGGTCAGAGCAACAACTACCCAAGAGGAAGAGGTAGGTCGGGGCGAGGGTTTGGAAGAGGTGTCTTCAGAGGAACCTGCTTCAACTACGGAGAGGAAGGACACGGGGCATACAACTGCCCGCAGCATCAAGAGAGGCCAAACCAAAGACCCGAGGGTCAGGCCCGAGCTGCTGTAGCAGACGAAGGTGCAGAGTTTGAGCACTCAGAGGAGGCAGAAAGAGGGGAAGCCATGATCATCAGAAGGGTCCTGTTAAATGAAGAAAAGAAGGGAGACCAAAGGAATAGCCTATTTCGGACAAGATGCAAGTGTGCAGGCAAGGTATGTAATATCATCATTGATAATGGAAGCACCGACAATTTGGTTTCGGAGGAAATGGTTTCCAAGCTACGGATGGAAAGGAGAAAACACCCGCACCCTTATCGGATTGCATGGCTGCAAAAGGACCATCGGGTGTTGGTGAGTGAACAATGTCTGGTGAAGTTCAACATTGGAACTTACCAAGATGAAGTGTTATGTGACATCTTGCCCATGGATGCATGTCACCTACTGCTTGGGAGGCCATGGCAGTTTGATCGAAGTGTTGTCCATGATGGTCGAGCTAATACCTATTCTCTGTCAAAGAATGGAGTTCGCCATAAGTTGAAACCCCTGAAGGAGGCTGATGAGAAGGTATGCAACAGTGCACGAATCTGTCTAGTTGATGGCAAAATTTTTTTGGAAGGCCTGAAGCCGGATCATGTGTGTTATGCTATAATCCCCAGAGTTAGGGAAGAAGGATGCAAGGAGATTCCAATGGAAGTCATGGGACTCATTAGAAGAATTCCCCGATATCATTTACGACAATGTCCCTGAAGGCTTACCATCGGTTAGGAGGATCGGTCACCACATAGATTTGGTGCATGGGTCGAGTTTGCCAAACAAGGCTGCACATCGAATGACACCTGTGGAAACCGAGGAGTTGAATCGACAAGTTCAAGACTTGTTGAAGAAAGGGCTGATTAGAGAAAGTCTCAGTCCATGTCTTGTGCCAGCGGTACTAGCACCCAAGAAGGATGGAGAATGGAGGATGTGCACGGATTCAAGAGCAATCAACAAGATCACCATTAAATATGATTCCCACTACCAAGGATGGATGATATCATGGACTGCTTGAGTGGAGCTGAGTACTTCACAAAAATTGATTTGAAAAGTGGATACCATCAGATCCGCATTAGAGAAGGGGATGAGTGGAAGACAGCCTTTAAAACCAGAGAGGGGCTGTATGAGTGGTTGGTCATGCCATTTGGGCTAACCAATGCACCTAGTACCTTTATGAGGTTGATGAATGAAGTCTTGAAAGAATTTTTGGGCAGATTTGTGATTGTTTACTTGGATGATATATTGATTTTCAGCAAGACCTTAGAGGAACACCTGGTGCACATCAGAAAGGTGTTTGAGAAACTGCGGGAAGAAGCGATTCTTGATCAATACGAAGAAGTGCAACTTCGTGAAGAAGGAGGCTGGTATACCTGGGCTTTGTTATATCAGCTAACGGTCTCAAAATGGACCCCGAAAAGGTGAAGGCTATCCTAGAATGGCCTGTCCCAAGGAGTGTGACCGAGGTTAGATCATTTCACGGTCTGGCCAGTTTCTACAAAAAATTTATTAGAAACTTCAGCAGTATTTGTGCATCTCTTATTGAGACAATGAAGGGAAACAAGAAGGAATTCCAGTGGACAGTTGGAGCAGATAAAAGCTTTGCTATTCTGAAGAAGAAGGTCACTGAGCAACCCGTCTTAGCACTTCCAGATTTCAATAAGGTGTTCCAGGTGGACTGCGATGCGAGTGGCAATGCGATAGGAGCAGTATTGAGCCAAGAGGGTAGGCCTGTTGCATATTTCAGCGAGAAGCTCAATGATGCCAAGCGAAAGTATTCGGTATATGACCAAGAGTTCTACGCCATAGTGCAAGCGCTCAAGAAGTGGAGGCACTACCTGTTGCCGAAAGAGTTTGTTCTCTATACCGACCATCAAGCGCTGCGGTATATTAACGACCAGGGTAAATTGAATCAGAGGCACCTCAAATGGGTAGAATTCTTGCGAGCTATACCTTTGTCTTTGAAGCATCGGAGTGGAAGATCCAATAGGGTGGCGAGATGCATTGAGTAGGAGGCAATGTCGATGACAGAGCCGAGAGTGGAGGTTGTAGGGTTCGTCGAGCTCAAGAACTTATACCCTGCTGAGACCCCGATTTTGTAGAAGCTTGGAAGGCCTGCACTACACCGGTTATGTTGGATAGGAGTAGGTGGTTGGATTACCTGGTTCAAGAGGGGATGTTGTTCAGAGGGAACCAATTGTGCATTCCAAGGAGCTCAATGAGAGAGAACCTCATTAAAGAAAAGCATAGTGGGGGTTTAGCTGGACACTTTGGTCGTGACAAGACCATCTCATTGGTTAGTGAAAACTATTACTGGCCACAATTACGGCGAGGATGTGGCAAAGTTTGTGCGAGTTGCGGGATTTGCCGGATGGCAAAGGGTGTGAGGCAGCCTATTGGTTTGTATCAACCGCTACCTATACCCGAGCGACCGTGGGAAGATATTAGTATGGATTTTGTTCTTGGTTTGCCTCGGACGCGAGAGGGGGAATGATTCCATCTTTGTGGTAGTGGACAGATTTTCGAAAATGGCACATTTTATCCCGTGCCGAGAAGACTAGCGACGCGGTCCATGTAGCTGGTTTGTTCTTTAAGGAAGTGGTACGCATTCATGGGCTGCCAAGAAGCATTGTGTCGGACGAGAGACACCAAGTTTGTAGGTTATTTTCGGAAGACCCTGTGGAAGAAAGCGAAGACGGAGCTAAAGTTCGGTTCTGCGTATCATCCCCAAACGAGATGGCCAAACGAGAGGTGGTCAATAGGAGTTTGGGCAACCTACTGCGATGCTTGGTAGGGGACAAGCCCAAAGGATGGGATCTAGTTCTACCGCAAGCTGAGTTTGCGTATAACGGCTCGGTCAATCGGAGTACCAATAGGTCACCCTTCCGGATTATCTATGGAAGTAGCCCGAGAAACGCTTCAAAATTAAGAAGGCTAGATACAAGGGAGAAATGCAGTGTTGAGGCAGAAGACTTTCTTGAACACTTGAAAGGAGTGCATGAAGAAGTGACAAGACACATTGCCAAGATGAATGCTCGGTACAAGGCAAGGGCGGATCAAAAACGCAGAGTTAAAGAGTTCCAAGTAGGAGATTCTGTCATGGTCTATCTGAGGAAGGAGCGGTTTCTTGCCAAGACCTATAACAAACTAAAAATGAAGAAGTTTGGGCCGTGCAAGATCATTGGCAAACGGGACTCGGGCAATGCCTACGAGGTGGAGTTACCTAGCGAGCTCAACATCTCCCCCGTGTTCAACATCTCCGATCCGGTCGAATATCATGAAGGAGAAAGCGGTGAGATGCCAAGTTCGGATTTGTGGAGCATTCCAGCGAGTCATCCCGATGGCGAGACGAGATAGAAGAAGTTCTTGATACCCGTGAGGGTCGCGAGTACTCGAAACAGGGAGTTATTACGAGTATTTGGTCAAATGGAAGGGGAGGCCCATAGAAGATGCAACTTGGTTGTCCAAGGCAGAGGTTGATCGCTTGGGTCTACCTCGGAACGGTCGAAGTGAGGTCACTTCTCAAACTCACCTCGGGTGTCTGATGCAGGAGCATCCGGAGGCAAAGGGCAATCTTGCATCACCCAAAAATGTATTTTCTTCTAAGTACTGAAATTGTCGCGATATCGCGACGCTTTTTGAAGAAGGGCACCAGCGGGCCAAAATGTCACGATATCACGACGCTTTTTGAAGAAGGGCACCAGCGGGCCAAAATGTCGCGATATCGCGACGCTTTTTGAAGAAGGGCACCAGCGGGCCAAAATGTCGCGACATCGCGACGCTTTTTGAAGAAGGGCTCCAGCGGGCCAAAATGTCGCGAAATCGTGACATTTCTCAAGCAGCGCAGTCGGAACGCCAAACTGTCACGAAATCGCGACACTTTCGAGCCAAGATGTACGGAATGCAAAGATGTCACGAAATCGCGACATATCCAGAGGCAAGGTTCAACAATGCAAAGATGTCACGAAATCGTGACACTTCCGAGCCAAGGTGTACGGAACGCAAAGATGTCGCGAAATCACGACATATCCAGAGGCAAGGTTCAACAATGCAAAGATGTCACGAAAATGTGACATGTCACGGTTTCGCGGCCCGGAACGAAGCAGCAAGTACGGAACGCAAAGATGTCGCGAAATCGCGACATGTCGCGGTTTCGCGGCCCAAGAGAGGAGAGCGAGTAAGAAGGGCCTAGACGTCGCGATTTCGCGACGTGTAGCGGAATCGCGGCCCCAAGGAGGAGAGAGAAGCCCAACGTCAAAACGTCGCGATATCGCGACCAAGGGGAGAGAAAAAGCCTTGGAGCAAATACGTCGCGATATCGCTGACAAGAACGCTCACGACGTTGACCGGCCGGCGGCTGCGAGAGACCAATGCAAGGGGACACGTGGCATGAAGTGACAGGTGGCTCGCGAGTATGGAGCGATTACGGGGACACGTGGCACCAAATGACAAGTGACCAGGCGCATTCCTTGGTATGATGTTACGAAGGCTTGACGGGCGGCCACGAGCACTCTGCCACCCCAGACCATGATAATATGGGGCATATGGTAGAATATGGCATGCGGCTACAGGGCATACGTGTGGATGGTTAGAGGGAGGCCCGCACTTTGCGTAATGATGGAGAAGGAGGTGGCGGCCGAGGATAAAAGGCGCGCATGCATTGTATTGAGGGGAGGGACTCTTGGCCATTGATTTTTGGGGGAATTGTTGTGTATTGCAGAAGAGACCTCTATTTTTTTTTTATGAAGCTTGCTAGAATTTTGCCTGTGCATTGTTAATTTCTACATTCTTGCTGTGTGTTGTGCATAGCCCTATATCAATTTTATTATTACATAAGTATCCTATCAAGAAACAATTCGATAGAGGAGATGGTAAATGATGAAAGCGATAAGTCACTTGACCAATATGACTTGATTTGGATTTTTTAGGGCCTTTGCAAAAGTGAAAGGGGGGAAGATCCCATTACAATATTGATTTCAACCATTTATGAATATTTTTTTATTTTTTGTTTTTTTGTTCAAGTGTCCTTATTGTAATCTACCCATCCTACAATATTGCATGAATAATTAGTCGATGCAATTGCTAGGTGTCTAGAATAAATCAGTAGATATGAGGATCACTCGAGATTTTTTGCTTGATGTGACCAAAGGGGTTCAATGCCTTTGGACCCTTTTGAAATTGACCAAAGGATTTTGGGTACCTTTGGAACCTTTTGAATTGATGTGACCAAAGGGCTTAAGTGCCTTTGGAGTATTTTTGGAATGATGTGACCAAAGGGTTTAAGTGCCTTTGGAGCTTTTTTATTGCTTATGTTATGTTATGCATGGATGCATTTATGGATGCAATGATGAATGATGGATGAATTTCTAGATATTTTAGCAAATGTGCATAGATGTAAATTATATGTCTAGATGTATACATGTATGTAATGTTCTAATGACATGATGATGCAAAATGTGATTTTTATGTTTATTTGCTAAAACATAATGAATGAATCTATAAAAAAATAGCAGCAAACAACTAACATTTCATTGATTCACATGAGCATACATACATATGGGAAGTGGTTAGGATGGTTAACCAACCACCCGATTATCCCCTCAATTGGAGAAGCACCTAGCACTTATTATTACAAATAATGTAATATAATGATGCCTATGCTAACATCCCTCCTTATTACATTATTGTAAAATACATAGAGCATTGCGAAACAATTCAAATTTGACACGTGCAAGTACCTTGGTGAAAATATCTGCAACTTGCGCATCAGTGGGAATGTATTGAAGTTGTATATGGTGCTTTGGAAATTCATCTCAAATGAAATGGCATCGAGTATCAATGTGTTTGGTACACTCATGAAAAATTGGATTCTTTACAAGATTCAAAACACCTTGATTGTCGCAAAACAAATGAAGAGGAAGATTCTTTGGAAGACCCATGTTTGTAAGAATGTGACTTAACTATATTATCTCACAGAATGCTTCACTAGCTATATGATATTCTGCCTCTATAGAAGATAAAGCAACCACATGCTGCTTCTTACTATGCCATGAGAGGTCCAAATCCAATATGGAAAACATATCCAAAATTTGACTTTTAATCATCAATGGATTCAACATAGTATGAGTTCGTGTACCCCAATAAGAAAATTTTATCATTCTTCTAGTACTCAAGGCCATAGTCTGTACTACCATTAACATAATGAAGAATTCTTTTTTCTGCTTACCAATGACTCACCTTAGGTTCTTGCATGAACCTTGAAATATAGCCCATAGCAAAACTAATACCTGGCCTGGTATTTATTAGATATATGAGAATCCCAATCGGTTGTCAATAGAGAGTACCATCTATCTGAGGTGATTCATCATATCGTGATAACTTAAGTCCTTGCTCCATTGGAGTTGCTTTAGACTTGCAATTAGTCATGCGATATTTTTTTACTAATATCTTGGCATACTTCTTTTGTGTTACTCTGATATGGTTCTTTTTTTGAATCACTTCCAAACCAAGACAATAGTGAAGAAGTCCTAGATCTATCATTTCAAAAGATTATTTCAAATCATTTTTTACTCCATCAATCATACTCTCTGAGCTCCCTGTTATGATCAGATCATCTACATATAGCACCAAAATCACTATGTTAGAACCATTGTTTTTTATATAGATATTTGCATCTGAAGGACTTCTTTGGAATCCATGTTGCACTAGGTGACTATCTATTTTGATGTACCAAGATCGTGGAGCTTGTTTTAGCCCATACAAGGATTTGATCAACTTATAAACTTTATGTTCTTGCCCTTCAACAAAAAATCCTTCTACTTGGGTCATGTACACTTCTTCTTGTAGGTCACCATTCAAGAAAGTACTTTTTATATCCATCTGATGTAACTTCCACCCAAACTAAACTACCATGGCACAAAGTACTTGAATGGTAGTTATTTTTGTAGTAGGGGTAAAATTCTCTTCATAATATATGCCTTCTTTCTGAGAATAACCCTTTGCAACAAGACAGGATTTATGCTTATGAATAGGACCATCTACCTTATACTTCACTTTGAACACCCATTTGCATCCAATGGGCTTCTTTCCTAAAGGTAAATTTACTAGCTTCCATGTATGATTTTTCATGAGAGATGTATGTTCTGCTTCCATAGTAGCCTTCCACTGAGGCTTACTAAGTGCATATTGAACTGTTGTGGGTTCATTTTCATCCAATGCTATCATATAAACCCTCTCATCCTCCAAATATGTTTCCCTATCTTCCTCTACATCTATAGATAGTTCATCAAATTGTTGGTAAAGCTCATCAACCTTTGAATTTGATGCCTCTGCTCTCTTCTACTGAGTCATACTACGAGTACAAGGTCGATCTAGAGTTAGATCTAGAAGTGATGTCAACTTGGAATCTCTCAATGTATTGGTATACCATTTTGGAATATTGTTCTAAGGAGGTGGAGTCTCTTTCTTAGGCTCATCTTCCTCAAGGTATACAGATGTAGAAGTGTTATTTGATGTGAAAGCTTCATAAAATACCACATCTCTACTTATATGTGTCTTCTTGGTCATAGGATCTATCAATCGATATCCTTTTGAATGCTCATCATAACCAAGGAAGATACATTGTAGGGTCTTCTCATCTAACTTCTTCCTTTTCTATTTTGGTATGTGCATGAACGCCTTACATCCAAAAACCCTTATATTAGAAATGGAGGGTTTCTTACCACTCCATGATTCTTATGGAGTCTTTCCTTGTAGAGCCTTTGTGGGCGTTCTATAGAAAATATATGTAGTTGTACTCACTGCTTAGGCCCAATAATGTTGCTCAAGATTTGCTCCCTTAAGCATACAATGAACCATTTCCATGATGGAATGGTTCCTCCTCTTAGCAACTCCATTTTGCTATGGAGTATAGGCTGTGGTCAACTATCTCTTAATCCCATGTGCATCCAAAAATGATAAAAATTATTTGGAGGTATATTCCCCCCCTCGATCTGAGTGGAGGGTTTTGATGGAACATCTTGACTCCTTCTCAACATGCTTCTTGAACTGCTAAAAGTACAAAAATACCTCTAAATTCAATTGAAGAAAGAAAACCCACATCCTCCATGAGTAATCATCAAAAAACAACTGAAAATACCTCTTTCCACCATAGCTATTGGGCATAGGACCACATAGATTGGTGTGCACCAACTCCAAAGGTTTCTTAGCTCATGAAGAGCTAGCCTCAAATGGTACCCGGTGTTGCTTCCCTACCAAGCAATCCAAGCAAACTAGCAATATGGATGAAAGGTTGGGAAGTCCTCTCACCAACTCATACTTGCTCAACTCGAGCAAATATCCTGAACTTAGATGCCCATATATCTTGTGCCATAGAGAAGTAGCCTCATTTGTAGTTTCTACTAGGACAACATGAGGCATTGAAACGATATCTAAAATGAACAAGCCATGATTGTATGATCCGGTTGCTACATGTTTTCCTTTTTTGGTTATAAAACATATCTTTTTTCATTTCACAACACGGAACACAACATACATATCTTGATTCAACATCTGAGGGACTGAAAACAAATTATTAGGCAATCCAAGAACATAGAGTACCTTTTCAATCTAACATTTTCCATCTAGAAGAGTGACAGAAATATCACCTTCACCCTTCACTTGGTAGACTTGATTGTCAAAAATTATTACTGGCTTACCTTATTTTTTCTCAAATTTATCAAACCACAATTTATCACCAATCATGTGCTTACTAGCACCTGAATTGATATACCATACAATATCTATCTGTAGAGATGAAGTATGAATCATGAGTACCTTGTGTGCTCGCTCAGATTCTGAGTCTGAGTTGTATTTTGTAGAATCTGAGTCAAAATTTGATTCGGCATAACCAACATGCCCTTTGGGTTGCTTATTCTTTTTATATGGTTTGCATTTCCCTTTTCCCTTCTTCTTATAATATTGGTCATTCTATTGCTTGTTCTTAAACCAACACTTGTTGGTGTCATGGTTATTCATATCATAAATCTTACAATATTGTTTATCTTTCTGCTGATGTTGTTTCTCTTTTCCCTTTGATGAAGATCCTCCTTTTTTAAATTGACCTTGTTTCTTACCCCCTTGTTTGGTGTAGAGGGAATTATCTAGCACTTCATCCTTCTAAAATTGATTTGCCTCCTCAATTTGAAGCAAATTTACCAATTCCACAAAATATACTTGTCTACCAGATACATTAAGAGAGGTTATCAACATCTTATAGGATTCTAGAAATGCTCTCAATATGACAGAGGTCAAGAGAGTATCATCCACTATTTATCCCATAGCATTCAATTTTGCTTTCAATTCTACCACTCTGCATAGGAAAAGGTCAACTATCTCACCAGATTTCATACTGTGTGTATGTAGTTGAGTTTGAAGGTGTAGAATAGTGGACCGATTCTTACCTTCATAAATAGTAATCAAAGCATCCCAAGATTCCTTACTAGTTTTGGCATCACAAATATGAGGTTGGACCTCATCTGTAGTAGCAAGCAGAATAAACATGAGATATTTTTTGTCCTTCTTATCAAAAGTATCTTGATCTACTCTTGTTGTTCCAGGGAATTTTGTAGTGCCAGTCACTACATCCCACAAATCTTCCACTTGAAGAATAACATGCATCTTATTTTTCCATGGTTTGAAGTTGGAATCTTTCAACAACTGTGAATCTGATAGATATTTGTGAATAGAGGCCATTGTGAAGGTTCCTTATAACACCAAATTGTCCCCCTTTCTTTATTCCTGCTAGTCTGTTATACCAAAACTCCTCTATATATACCCGCCCTTACGTGAGGGAGACTATAAGTATATAATAGTATAACGATACGTGGAACTTAGGTGATACTTAAAGGGAATTATTTTGTTTATGACACCTACCATATAAGTTATTTCCTCATGCATGGGGCATAACTTCCCTTAAACACTTTGAAAATCACTTTGTTAGGATTTACATCTAACAACAATAATGATTAGGGTATAAATGGAGTGCATATCAAAACCGATTTGCCTTATTTCTCCCCAATTATTGATAGAGAAAAATAGCTCAGATGTCATTGTTGTAGCTATATTAGGTGTTAGATACAATATTCTAGGCATGATAACATCACCTGTAAGTGTGGACCAGAGGTATCATAGATACCGAACGTTGTTGTGCAATAAATTGCACAAATAGGTATAAAATTTGGGGTCTTTTATTTTGCTTTATTTTATGATTGATAATGCAATAAAATAAGAAATTTAAATGCACAATACAATCACAAATACCCACAAATTTAACTACTCTAGGTGTCGGTGTCCACCAAAAATGCACCTATTACAATACCAGTTTTATCATGCAATGATTCACTTCCATAAATTTTGATCTCCCCCTTTGTCTTATAATTTTGCAAAAAGAATCTTGTGATCCCCCCTTTTTGTTGCAAAATAAACAAGGAAGAAAAAAAATTATACCTGAACCCTTACAAATGCTTGCTCTCGTGCCCTCCTTGGACAAAACAAATATCCTAATGTTGCCCTCATTTGACAATTTTTTTTGTCAAATTTTGTTAAAAAATGGTGCAATTCTTGCTTGGGGCGTCAAAGTGCTCTCACAAGGCATCAAACAGTGCTCTCAGAGTGTCAAAGTGCTCACTGGGCATCAAATGACACTCGTAGGATATCAAAGTGCTCACTGGGCATCAAATGATACTTGTAGGGTGTCAAAGTGCTTACTGGGTGTCAACTGTGTTTACAGGATGTCAAACAATGCATGGCATCAAATAGTGTGTTGGAGCATCAAATAATGCACTGGGGTGGTAAAAAAATTATTCTTCAGCCTCCACAAGATTTGAACTATGGAACTCATCCATACTATCAGGTGCACTTAACCAAGTGTTCTATCAAGGGTGTTGGAAGGAATAAGCCAACACCTTGGCTTTATTTTAAAGGTGCTGAAATAGTTTTAAAAAACATTGTGTGGGATTAGTCCCACATGCATCCCATGGATACATTCACGAGCATTCAAAAGTTGGAAGGCTCACCTTGGAAGGTAATTGTATTTGGGTGGTTACCCCTCCTCTATTGTTTTTCTACATCAAACCACGTACAATCCTCAATATACCATACCACTCAGCCCTCAAACCACATGCAACCCGTAATATTCCACATCACTCAACCCTCGATCTGCCCTCGATTAGGCCTAGTTTGTGTCTTGGTTCACTTTCTTAGCCGACCTTTGTCGATGTTATTCTCAGTCTATGTCTTGGTTCGATCAACCTTGGGAAGCATACCCTGAGTAGCTATGTTGTTCTCCCGTATCGTCCCCATCGATCAGTCGCCTTATATCCTCTCCGAGTCTAGCTCTGATACCATTACAAAATATCAATGAACGAATAACATTTCATTGATTCACATTTGCATAAATACATATGGGAAGTGGTTAGGGTGGTTAACCAATCACTCGATTATCCCCTCAATTGGAGAAGTGCCTAGTGCTTATTATTACAAATAATGTAATATAATGATGCCTCTGCCAACAATCTAAGATGCAAAGCAACCTAAATGTAAGCACAACATAATGTGTTCAATTGTAGTTGCTTACATTTAATTTTGTCAATTCGGGTTAATCCAGGTTAGATTTAAAGAGTAGAAATCTAGTATAGATTGTACCATAGTGATTAATTCTTAAGCTTGATTCTAATCTCTTTTAGTCTCAAGTTTTGCAAGAAATTAAAGTTTACAGGAAATAAAATTTGCAAGAAATTAAAGTTTGTAGAAAGTAAAATAAAATAAAATTGTGTTTAAATTAAAGATGCAATTTAGACTAAGTCTATATGAATATGTGTGGATCCACGTATGATTTACTAATGCATTATTTATCTAATGTTTCTATAGTTTTATGATATGTAATTTTAATAAATTTTATGTTCTAATTTTATCTACCATGTTAGTGGGGGAAGAGATTTAGGGACTAACCTTTCGGAGTGGGCCCTACCTCCGGAAGGTTAGTATTAACCCCTTCCTCTTTTTCTACTCTATTTTAACTTTAGTAATCTATTTTCATTTAATTAATCTAATGCTAATTATTTCATGATTGCAAGAAAATACAATGGTGATTACATAAAATAAATCATGTGAAAATAAATGATAAAGTAATTGACACAATTACCATATGCGTAACAAAAGTGTTGTTGCTTTATTACTAGAAATTCAAATGTACATGGTTGCACATCAAGCTTTCAAAAATTGTACATAGAATATTACATTAGAAATAGTTGTAGATTAGACATTTTCTCCATTAGTTAGGTGATTAGCCCTTTTCAAAGGTCTCCCTTTATAATATATAATATGACTTTGACAAATCTAAATAAAATTCTTCCACATATTTTCCATATGGCTTTGTTGACTTGATAATGCGATAATTATGTTCCTAATAGAAATAATCTAAACTGACATAGTTCCCTAACCTACGTGAACTTAATTATAAACCTAAATGGTCTAAGTGGCATTTCACAAAAAAATATAACAAAAAACTTCAAAATCAAATATTCACAAGATATAACAATATAACTATATTCCCCTTTATTCAAAGAAAGGACATGACATCTTGCATCGAAATCTAGACAACCTAACAACATCCTAATTATACAACTTTATAAAACAACTTTATAACAACTTCAATAATCATAAGTTCCTCGTGCATAATCTTTGACAAGTCAACCAATTACTCTAAATGGAAATATTTCATAACAATATGATGCCATGTAAGAGTGCAATTCTATCATTGATATGACACGCAATGTGTTGGTCAATTGACTTGGTCAAATATTTATGTAACTCTTGGTAGTAGATATCTTCTAATAATCTTCAGCAGCTATCTTTTGTAACATACTTCAATAATTGTGTTCTGTAACAGACTTTAGCAACTGTGTTCTATAACCCGAATCTACAATATTCTTGATTTATCATCCTTATGACTATCGTCTCTTATGTTTAACTTACTTTAAATCCTTGCTTTACCGCATCATCTCCTGTGAAACGTCCTTCAATTCTTTTTCCTATCCAAGCATACACAACTTGCAATATTTTGGGTAAAATCCATGCATTTATCGATTTAACCATATCCATAATTTTAACTGATAATTCACATAAATAAACTGAAATAACCATTAAAAGTCCATTACATCCATGATTACTATATAGAAATCATAGAATATTCCTCGTACAATATATGTTAAATAAACACTTATTATTTCCCCCAAACTGAAAGATATGCATGTCCTCATGCATATGGAGAAAATGATATTGACATAATATCACAAATATTACACATATATCATATAATATGATTCAAATTTATACAAATAAATAAAATATCAATAAATGACTAAAATTTTACACTTTCATCATAAATTTCTTTGTAGATACATGAAAATGACAGTACGATTGTTACATGGACAATCAGACAGATATAAAAATTATAACTTCAGCAATTATTTCATTGAAAGACACCTGTAACAGTATTGCAATCATAAGAAAAACTATTTCAGCAGTAAACTTAAAACATTCAACATTATATGGTAATATAGTGACACTATTTTCACATAAATATTTTTGGGTAAAATAAAATTTTGGAGCTTTTTAAAGAATTATTTCTTGCAAGGAATGAAATATCATGATAGTTTTCTTATAGAAAAATAACGAGTCGTCACAACTATTTCATTGAAATAATCCACCAAAGTTGCAATTATGAAACATCATATGTTGTATAAACAAATAATTTCAAGCATAAGAATAAACATCATCTGCAATATTATTCCCAGATAAATATTACAAAAATAAAATATATCTATAGACATATAAAATAAATCATTCAAAGTAGTATATCAACATTAAATATTAAAAAAATTTAATCTATAAAATCATGAAAATAGTTTTTCACTGTTCAGTTTTTATCTGACTTGTGATCATCAAGAAGAAATTCATGAGGATGGCGGTCATGTTGCTAGAAATTTCCACTCATGCTTCACCTTCTACACCTATTCTTTGGCCTTCTACTCATTAATTAGGGTTTCAACCATGATAGTTTTTACATGTTCCACCTCAACAAATCCCTCTTCCTACATCATATCCTGCATCTTGGAAGGTGGAGGTTATTCTATTGATGCAACCAAATTATTAATGATTGCATCAATATTTAGGGGTATCCCTATATCTAAGGCAAAACCTTTATGGGAAGTTTTAGCTTTGTTGGATGGGCCTAGTTCTTGAGGACAATTTAGTTGGAGCAAATTGCCAATTAGCGGTGAGCTGTCCTCTTCGAGAACCTTGGTGAAGTCAATGGTTTTGCTGAATTTGATTGATTTACATTGTTTCCTACCAGTTGTAGAACTTTTTTTGTGGGAGGTATCATTGACAGATGGTGGTTGGTTTACTGGGTTAGAAGTTTTCATCACCCTATCCACAACAATATGTTTGAGCAAGTCCATCTAGAGAGTGAAGGCACGTTGAACCAACTTTGAGTGTTCTAAAAATTCTTGGAGCTTATCAATTTTGATTTGCAATACAATCTGCTACACCTAAATATGTGATAAATACTTAGTGTATCACTCAGGTGTAGGTAGGTTAGACTCATATCTAGACATCTCTCCCGCTTCTTGGTTTTTAGGGATATACTTCTCACACTGGGTGTTCCATGTAGGTTGGGAATATTTTGTCGACCTCGTACAGGTATGATACTTGCACTTTGGAGGTTTAGTTTCCTCTTCCTCCTAAATCTCTAGTTCCAAATCCTCCCTAGATGAACTTTTTTCATGGGACTCACTATCACTAGACTCAAAATGAACTGGCAGATTAGATTCTTCTACAATTATCTTCTAGGGTATTTTACCTTTGTGTGCTTTTTGCAATTAGATTCTTCTACAATTATCTTCTAGGGTATTTTACCTTTGTGTGCTTTTTGCAAAACTAGTAGTTTAATAAGCCAATGATGTGCAATCAGATGAAACTTAGGGCTATCATTAGGATTCTTAGGGTGCACATGAAAATATGTAGCCTTGAGAGACTGAAATAGGAAATACAACAAGTTTATGATGCAATCCCTCTATTTCGTGTGCTTCATGTTTAATAACATCTTAAGGTGATACCCCCCACAACTAGACAATATCCCTTCCAAGGTAAAAATTTGATAATTAGTACAACGACTTCTTGCCACTTTAGATGGAGTGAGGAGGTGTTGATTCCTATTATCCAACCCTCCTTATCATAGGTTATGGTGCACTTCTCTCCAAAAAATTTAACCATTTGATTAATTCTTTTAGAAGAGGTTTTATAGTAGGGTAATCCTACTTCAAGTAGACTCAATACTTCAAAAATTATTCTAGGACTGATGGTGATTTGTATTTCCCCAACATGGGTGACCATGATCATGGGGTCATAGTCATAGTTCATGATCATGGGGTCATAGGTCATATTTCATAATGAACTGATCATGCCCTTGAAATTTTGTGAGGGCATCCCACCATCGAGCATTTTGGAACATTTTCTTCATAGAGTCATTAGGGTTGTGTGTTTGGATGGAAGAGGGTTCACTCCTCTTGTGAAACATAGACCTAGGCATTGCTTATAACCAAGGGTAGATAGGATAAGGGTTTAGAAATTTTATGGGATGGTTTCAAAATATTTTTCAATGACTGAAAAACCTACAACAATTATTTCATTTACAAAAACTCTTTTATATTTGCAAAATAGAAAAAATTATTTTATAAAGGAATTATGCAAAAAATGTAGAGGTTTGAAAATAGTTTTATATTCTGCAATGATTTATTTTGACAACATAAATGGTTACAACTATTTTTTTTGTAGCAGAATGATTAGAATATAAGATATCTTATTTCTGCAATTGTTCATTACTAAAGATAAAATTTTGAAATAATCAAGAGTTTACCTCTATCTCTTTTGGCTCTATCAATTTCTATCCCACCCCACGATGATGCTTTAAAATTCTTGTCAATTATTGTTCTTTGTCCACATTTTTACCCTTCTCACTCACAATTATGCTCTTTTACGATAATTTCCCCTTCCAAAGTATGTTTCAGACTTCACAATTTCATTTCTCTAGAATAATTTTTTTGGTTTCATTTCATATTCGTAGAGTGTTTTTCGTCAACGATTGCAGAGCCTTTTACGGAAGGAAAAACAAAATTTAGGTTTTTTTTTGTTTTGCATGCAATCATGTGACTTGGCGAATTATGGTATTTCATTTTTTCTTTAATCAATAGCTCAAAACTAAGATCTACATTACTACCATTTAATCGGCTCTAAGAAACTACGTGTCAGTGATCAACAGTGTTCACAAATGGTAGTTGAAGCTGATATGTAGTGAAGTTTCTAGAACTCGATATGTGACTCATTCCCCCTTTAATAATGGCCCTTATTTTAGGTTTTAATCAATGGTCAACGTCTTCTATCTACATCGTCTTTCCTTATTGGCTCCATGAACCCACATGTCATTCATCACCTTGATTTGAGGTGTTCATCATTTCTCTTGGTGCGAGACTTCCCACCACCCTGCATGGGGTGAGGGTTGGATTCTTGGCACCAATGGTTATAATATATTTCCATGTCTTACGACTTACACCTTTAGTCACCATGATGTATTTAATAAATTCTTTTAAACTTTTTACCCTTTATGCATATATGCCATGTAATATATTTCTTCCACCGTGTCACTGATCTTAAAGCCCGCGTCATCTCTTTTTGCATTTTGCTCCATTATGTTGCTGACGTTAATACCTACATCACCTTATTATTTATTTTAATTTTTGTGGTGTCATTATTCATGCTAGTCCATAAAATTTGTTTCTCTTTGTAATTGACATCCACGTGTACGTAGTGGTCAACCTCTTAAAGTTTTTGTGATTGACTTCCATGCTTTCATAGAGAGGTTTAAAAAAGAAAAAAAAAATATTTTGATATTGTGATTCGTGGTACCAATCACCAATCATGGGCGTACACATTTACCATGATATTGTTTCCAACTTTCTCTTAGGTGCTTGTGAAAAGAAACTCTTTGCATACCTTTTCGATATTAATTTTTAATTAGGTCTTGCATATATTAAATTTAATTTCAATCCCATACCTTAGTCAGTATGCCAAATTTCATGAAATTCAAGAGTGGCCAAGGGAAATTTTATACATATTCATGTAATTTTACCCTTTCTTTTCCCCTGAAGCCTTAATAAATAATATTGATAAGTTTATTTTATATTTTGTGTTGACACGTTCTTTTATATTCGGCATTGACACATGTTTTTACTTGGGGTTAGTCTAAATATCAACACTTAGAAAAAAATCATGAAATGCACTACAAATACTGTCTACGGATGGTGCTTATAGAATTTATTTACAAAATATTTCTACAAAATTTGTTTACAGAAAACATCTACATAAGTTGTCTACAAAAGACATTTATAGAAACGTTCTATGGAAACGTTCTACAGAATCTTGTTATAGAAATTGTAATCATAGAGTTGAGAAAATACTTTACCTAATTCTCCCCCCAAACTATATTATGAATTTCAAATATCTTTATTTACTTCCCCCCCCAAACTGTATTTTTGGCTATATAGCCAAAACAAAATGAAGAGGGTTTTATTTTTACTATGGTGAATGTGTTGGCATTTTTGCCACATTGGAATTTTGTTGTAGTGTGCCACATTGAAAAGTGTTTTTTCTTTTTTAAGTGTTTTCACACATTGAACACTTTTTCCTATGGATGTAATTTTGGGTGAAGTTTGGTGCAAATATTCCTTGAAAAAATATTAATATTGATAAAGATACTTCATGAGGTGATATGATCGCTGAAGGTACCAAGTTTAAGCATGTGCTCTTGATTCCAGTGCAATATTGTTCATTTTCGAGGCATCAACCACTTCATGGGCATGCATTTCCAAGGCGCCACCATAGAGATTGAAACTGGACCGATGATTTGTGTTGAAGCTTGATATGCCATGTGATAAAATCAGCAGTTATTTTATTTGGCATTTGCTCATTGGTTCATTGTTGTGGTCGAGAAGAAAGTTGTTGCTATTGGTGGCTGAGTGGCCGACACTTTGCCTCCACATGTATTTAATGAAAGAGGCAAAAACCTCTATAAATACTAATCAAATTCTTATTGTAAAGGGAGGTTAGATATTTTGCAAGAAAACTCTCTAAGTTCTCTACATCAATAGAAGAGACTTGGCTTCTAAAATTTGCAAGCATTCTTATGTGTGTGATTTCCTTCTTTTTTTAAATCATTTCTGTTTATGCTCATGCTCTTGCTGTTAAGTTTTGAATTCTGCATTCTGAATTCGAACGTTGCTGGTTAGTGAGTAGATTTTGAAATGCGATCTGGGGGTTATCTCTACAAAGGTGTGAGTTAAATTTTGCTGCTTTCCTTTTATTATATGCTATTATAAAACTTGGTGGAATTTTTGTTGTTAGTCTACCCCAAATTCTACACTTCGGCCTATGGCTATATTTCCCTTTCTTTTAGTTATTTTTCAATTTCTTTCTTGCATCCCTAGTCTTCAAACAGTGTAGAATTTAGTAAGGGAGCCAGCCCTCTCTGGAGATCGGTTCGAAGGAATTTTCTTTTTCCCTCGGCCTTTCAATGTTGGCCGAGTCTAGGGCGCACAAGTGATGAAATCTTGTACTTAGGCATATTTGTGACCAACAATTTTTGGCACGCCCGGTGGGACCCTAAAAGTTTCACTTTCAATAGTATTGAGGTTTAATGTTCGCCTTCATGCTGTATAGTTAGAACATTTGGCAACTCAACACTACCCAGAAGCCTCCGAACGTGGAGACAGTGAGAGTTGTACTTCATGATCACAAGATCGAAGGTCAAAAAATCTAAAAATCTCGTTGATTTTTTTGAACTTGACAACCAAAAATTAAGTGGACACCCTAAGTTGGTCTCCCCACCACTTACGTCCTCTGCAACATCCTCACAAATTGTTGGTGTATTTTATGTTCCTTCAAGTTCATCTAGTACTGCTACTAGTTTTCCACCTCCTCAGCCACACACACCAGTCCAAATGGCCCAAAATCCTCCACCAAGGCAGTTCTCGACATGGAATAGTTCGGGAGCCTTGAATTTACAGGCACAAAATCCAGTCCCTCAAGCTGCTTTGAAAGCTTTGCCGACCTATGATGGTACTAGTAAAACTGCTTATGAGCATATTCAAGATGTAGCCTCTTTGGCGACCATCCATGACATAATGGACGAAGACATGATGATAAAATTGTTGGTGTTGTCATTGAGAGGGAAATTGTTGTATTGGTACCGATCATTGCAACCAGGCACTATTGCATCATGGGATCAATTAGGAGAGTTGTTAATCAAAAACTTTCATGAACAAGCCGATCCATTTTCCTTGTTGCATCAATTTAATGCAATTCAAAGGCATCCGTAGGAGGAGATAGCGGACTTCAATGTCAGATTTACCAGAAGCTGGCAGAGAGTTCCTAAAGGTCTTCGACCCACTCATGAGCAAGTTGCATTCTATTATCTCAAAGCTTTTAACACAAACATTGGCTTGGCTATCCGGAAGTCCAACGTGACTACATTCCCAAAGTTGTTCAAACAAGCGCAAAAGGTGAAAGAAGACTTGATTGCCATAGGTAGGCTTCCCCCAAAGGTAACAATGCCTATCTTACCTGATCTTCCTAAGCATTTGTATTCTAGTTCATTTTCACAGCCTATGCCTTCCATGTATCCTATTCCATCATGGAGCTCAAGTGCGCCTCAGATCGCACCCATTCCAGTTCCCCAACTCCCTACTCCAACTATTCCATAATTTCCTACACCAAGCATTCCGCAATTACCAGCTCCCACTTCATTCCCAGCATTGCCTGCACCGCCAACACCTCTACCTATATCGGCACCTCCTGCGCCCTCAAATCTTGATCCTTACACAATGCTATTACAAGAGGTAAAATCTGCTAATTCAGCTATAAGAGCAATGGGAAATAAAATCACAATTATTGAAAGAAAGTAGGCCGAGAGAGATTTCCAACCCAGGAGATTTCAACCTCCGTCGATCACTAGAGAACAAGCGGCTTCAACAAGCAAAGTGCCTGAGAAGAACCCAACTGTGTTGACGAATGAGGAAGTTGGCCCTACAGAAAGAACATATTGGTGCTCTACATGTAATGATCCACACGGTGAGGAGACTTGTATGGTTCATTTGAACTATGTACAAACATTGGCCGCAAGCTCTTCTAGAGGACAAGTTAACATGATTACTGAGGTAGATCATAATTTTATGGTTCCATCTGAAGAACAAGTCTTAGTTCTCACAAGAACTGGGAAGAAGCCAGTCACGGTAGATCCAACAGAGATGGAACCATTAAGGGTATCGGCTGATCCAAAGATGCAAAATGAGAAGAAACAAGTACAAGTGAAAGCTCCTGTTTCAATACCAAATCCAGATTCACCTGTTCTATTAAAATATCTTTTGCCACCACGAGCAAAGGAAATATTGCAAGAAAAAGCCTCAGCTTCGCAGGCAAGAGCTGAAACAGAGGAACAAGCCAGAGAAAAGCTCAAGTACCCATATTTGACTAAAATACTGAGGGTAGAAGCCACTCAACAATATCGGAGCAAATATGAAGACACTATTGAAAAGAGGGAGTCTGGTGCATCTACATACAATATTGTTGAAGAATTGAAGAAGATTCCAGCCAAGGTTAGTCTCTATGATGCATTACAATTACCTGGGCAAGTTGATTTGTTACAAGAATCATTGAAGTCTATGAAATATAATGAGAAGAATCCTACCCAGACAATTTTTTCTCAAACATTAACTACTTCAGCCACTAGAAAAAATAGACCACCCCCATTTTATTTGTCACTCAAGATGGAGGGTTGGATAGTGCACAACTGCATGATTGATTCTGGTGCTGCGACAACTGTCATGCCAAAGGCAGTTTGTGAAGTCATGGGTATGGAGTATACAAGAAGTAGCCCTGGTGTCTTGTAGTTGGACGGGACTCCCATGAAAATAGTGGGTGTAATCAAGGATATTCCTATTGTTCTACATAGTATGCCTCAAATTATAGTAATTCAGGAGGTAGTTGTGGTTGATTTGGAACCATATTTCAGTATGTGTTTGTCAAGAGAATTCATTGCCAAGTTGGGAGGCTACCTTTCTCTGGATTATTCTCACTTGGAGATTCCTTTCAAAGGAAGAAGAATCCGGATCTACAATGAGAAGCCTTCTACTTTTCATATAGAGAAGATGGAAGAAGAAGAAAAGTCCACACATTCTGTCAACATGATAACTGAAGAATTGGAAAATCCTGATTTGATGGATGAAGTCCTGGATGAGCTTCGCTTAGAGGATGAGTTTTCAATGCTCGATTTTAATGCCATGATGGAAACTGAAATTGGTTGTTACTCCATTACAAAGCCTGAAGAGGTTGAAATAAAGATGCCTCTTGATCAAGATGATCAAGACTCTATGCCCGATCAATTATGGAAGTTGTATTTTGATGGAGCAAGATGTAAAAATGGTGCGGGAGCAGGGATTGTTCTTATTTCTCCCTCTGGCCTACAGAAAACATATTCATATCGACTGACCTGGAGTTGTACTAACAATGTTGTTGAGTATGAAGCGTTGTGCCTAGGTTTGAAGAAGGTAGAAAAATTGGGGATTGAACAATTGCAGATTTTTGGTGACTCTGAATTGATTGTGAATCAAGTAACGAACAAGTGCATCTCCAAGCAACATTATCTCAAGGTGTACCGCAACAAAGTTTGGGACCCTGGCAAACATCACAAGTTCGAGGTAATATGGGAAGGTCCATTTCAAATCACAGGCTTTGATTTGAAAAAGAAGAGAAAAAAAAAAAAAAAAATGAAAAAGTGTGTAGAGCCCGGGACTTCCCAGGAGGTCACCCATCCGAGTACTACTCTAGGAAGGTTATGCTTAACTAGGGAGTTCTTTAAAAACTTGAAAACCAAAAAATCAAGTTGGATGAGGTGTTTAGGGGGTCCAAAGTTCTGGAGGTGTAAAAAAAAAAAAAAAGCAGAGGCTTACATTTTTCCCGCTTTCCGCTCCACAACATGGCCTTACCTTGGAACCCTTGTTTTTTGGGTTTTGGCTGCGTTTTTTTTTCCCTCCTCCCCCATGCAAGCAATTTCCTTTTTTCCCTCCACTCCCTCCATGCTCCATTCGAAATTCAAATTCCGAAATTTGGATTTTCCCTCCCAAACCCTTTTTTTTTAAATAAAAAAAAGGCATAACCCGAAATTCCTTTTTCGGGCCTCCGAAATACCCTTTTCGGACTTCAAATTCATTCCGTCCCTCCCATTCCTTCATGCCCGAAATGCCCTTTTCGGATCTCGAAAACCCGAAAACCTTCCCCCTCGCCCGTTGACTAGTCAACCGCCAAAAAAAAAAACCCATTTGCATGCTTCCCGAGCTCCTTTTTCTCCCCCCTTCTTTTGGGCCCCAAACATTTCGGGTCCCGAAATTCCCATTTCGTCCCCCTTCCTTTACTTTTAAAAAAAAAAAAATTAAAAAAAAAAAAAAACGTGCTCATGCATGCCCGAAATTTCTTCCTTTTCCCCCGAAATACCCTTTTCGGGCCCCCGAAAACACTATTTCGGTTCCCGAAAAAGCCCTTTCAAACCCGCCAATATGCATGTCTTCCACCACTCCCCGTCCGCAGTCTTCGTTATCCTTCCGAACAAAAATTAAGAAAAACATCATGCATTTGAATCCTTTCGCTCCTTTTTTTTTCCATGCACCCCCCATCTCCATGTTGCACTATCCGTAAATTCCGCTCATTATCATTTCTCACTCCGCTCACTCATTACACTTTCTATAAAAAATATATAAAAAAAAAAAACTACCACTTCTCGCATTTCAAGAAGTGGTAAGAAGCCTAAAAATAAAAAAATAAAAAATCAAAGCATCATTGGAATGCATGCGGTGCCCATGAAATTTGAACGCTTTCCAATGGATGTGTATGAAAATTTATAAAAGGAGGCTCATCCTTTTGTTTTCAATCAAAGCATTTGCAGGGTTCCTATATCGAACTCTTGCGAATCTCTTTTGCTCCAGGGTTTGTTGTTCGTTGCTGCATATTCAAAGGAAGCTGAAGATGGGGAGGAAAGCTGCAGAGGCCAAGAAGTTTGATGTAGATGAAGCTGGTACAAGTAGCTAACCATCAGATGTAGTTGCAAGTGGGAACTCTGTACCCAATGAATAAAGGCCTGGAATCGATTACATTCAGGCGAGCTGAATACCCCGTGAGCCACCAGAAATGTTGGCATTTTTGCCACATTGGAATTTTGTTGTAGTGTGCCACATTGAAAAGTGTTTTTTCTTTTTTAAGTGTTTTCACACATTGAACACTTTTTCCTATGGATGTAATTTTGGGTGAAGTTTGGTGCAAATCTTCCTTGAAAAGAGATTAATATTGATAAAGATACTTCGTGAGGTGATATGATCGCTGAAGCTACCAAGTTTAAGCATGTGCTCTTGATTCCAGTGCAATATTGTTCATTTTCGAGGCATCAACCACTTCGTGGGCATGCATTTCCAAGGCGCCACCATAGAGATTGAAACTGGACCGATGATTTGTGCTGAAGCTTGATATGCCATGTGATAAAATCAGCAATTATTTTATTTGGCATTTGCTCATTGGTTCATTGTTGTGGTCGAGAAGAAAGTTGTTGCTATTGGTGGTTGAGTGGCCGACACTTTGCCTCCACATGTATTTAATGAAAGAGGCGAAAACCTCTATAAATACTAATCAAATTCTTATTGTAAAGGGAGGTTAGATATTTTGCAAGAAAACTCTCTAAGTTCTCTGCATCAATAGAAGAGACTTGGATTCTAAAATTTGCAAGCATTCTTATGTGTGTGATTTCCTTCTTTTTTTAAATCATTTCTGTTTATGCTCATGCTCTTGCTGTTAAGTTTTGAATTCTGCATTCTGAATTCAAACGTTGCTGGTTAGTGAGTAGATTTTGAAATGCGATCCGGGGGTTATCTCTACAAAGGTGTGAGTTAAATTCTGCTGCTTTCCTTTTATTATATGTTGTTATAAAACTTGGTGGAATTTTTGTTGTTAGTCTGCCCCAAATTCTACACTTCGGCCTGTGGCTATATTTCCCTTTCTTTCAGTTATTTTTCAATTTCTTTCCTGCATCCCTAGTCTTCAAACAATGTAGAATTTAGTAAGGGAGCCAGCCCTCTCTGGAGATCGGTTCAAAGGAATTTTCTTTTTCCCTCGGCCTTTCAATGTTGGCCGAGTCTAGGGTGCACAAGTGATGAAATCTTGTACTTAGGCATATTTGTGACCAACAGAATGACTTATAGTAATAAGTTTTATTTATAGGGGATTATTACAATTATACTATATATATATATTATTTTTGTGATTGTGCTTCCTAAATTTCATTAAGGAGTTTCCTAGTGAGAAAAAAATGATGATTCTAAAACTTGATATCAGTCATCAATACAGGCAAAATAGATCTCTATCAAGGGCTTGGATAATTTCAACACTTAAAAAAATGGAATAGATATTTTGATATCATCTTGATGGCATTTTTATAAAGGGTGCAAAGTTTATGGAAATGCAAGCCACATTTTTGTTGGATGGAATGAACTATAGTACCCACATAGGAATTTTCTTATGGATTTTGCTTGCTTATGATATTCTAGAGTTGTTTCACAAGGACTCAAACATCCTAGTGACCTTAAACAAATTCATCTATTCATCTCACAAATAAATATGATTTTAAAGTTATCCTAATGTTTTCAAGTCTCTCAAGGACCAACTATGTGTGGTGAATGTTCATTTCCAATTATGAGTAAGGATTGAATAAAAGAATGGTAACTTATGCCAACAATCTAGCTTATCTGCAAGCATCCATAGGTCTTATCTAGACTTAGTGCTACTGTGTAAGGATACCTTATTTCCAGGTGGATTTCATTCAACCCATTGTTGTAATGAGGATCACCCCATGGTTTTTGAGACACTAAGAATTCCAAGGATTCAAGCTCTTCACCCTTATTTTATTGACTTTTCTTGGGATACTTGCTCATTTTGAGAGAGGGATCAAGGGATTTTTATTGCTTTTTGGTATTGTTGCTTATTTTTAGAGGAAGCAAGAAGATATTTATGGGATACACGCTCGATTAGATGAGGAGCAAGGGATTTTTATTGCTTTTTAGGATTCTATTAGGAACCTAGTTTCTAGCAGTTGGATATCATTCCAAAACAAGTGGAATTGAATGAAAAAATTAAATTAGTCAATATATTTTGTTTAGAATCACAGTTTTAATTGGTGGTTTCCCAACCAAATGCTCTTTAGGAGATGTAAATAAAAATATCTTGGATGCCTTATGACACCTTTTATGAATGCACTTAAATACCTATCAAATGGTTATGAGTGTGAAAATATGCAATGGTTCACAAACAAGGAAGGTGATTAGTTATATAACCTAGGTTAGGATTAGGATCCTAACAAGCCACCCCTCTTAAAATGAGCTTTGCCTTCAAATCTAGAAGTTGGGAAATTATTGTTGAATATGATGAAGTGTTTCCCATGTGGCATCTTTAGAAGGTAGACCTTTCCATTGGATCAAAATTTCTATGATAGTGCAATGGCGTAGTTGTCGAGTACAATAATCCAAAATAGCTTCAGGTTCGACCATGAGTGCTCCCTCTTTTGTGAACTTAGGAAGTTGAGTTTGTGAAGTAATGTGGTTGCCAAGTACCACTTTAAGACAAGAAACATGGAAGACAGGATGGATTTTTGAAGAATCTGGTAACTCTAGTTTATAAGCAATAGATCCAATACATTGAAGGACTCTATAAGGACCATAGAATTTAGGAGCTAAATTTTGAGATCCTTTGATTTTGAGTGATGTTTTATGATAGGGTTGAAGGCGGAGGAATACCATATCACCTACTTAAAAAATTCTCTCGGTTTGATGTTGGTCTGCTTGTTGCTTCATACGATGTTGAGCGATACTTAAATTATCTTTGAGAAGGCGAAGAATGTCATGTCTAGTAGAAAGGTGAGAATCTACCGCTAGCACATTCAAACTTCCAAGAATGTATGAGGTAATGGAAGGTGGTGTTTGACCATATAATGCTTCATATGGTGTCATTTTAATGGTAGAGTGGTATGAGGTATTATACCACCATTCGGCTAAAGGAAGCCATTTAACCCAATGAAGGGGTTGAGTAGAAATAAAACAACATATATAAGTTTCCAAACATTTATTAACAATTTTGGTTTGGCCATAAGTTTGTGGATGATAAGAAAAACTCATATGAATTTGAGTGCCTTGAAGTTTGAATAATTCTTTCGATAAATTACTAGTAAATGTAGGATTGTGGTCACTGATTATGGTAGAAGGCATGCCATGAAGTTTTAAAATATTATCAAGGAAGATTTGGGCTATAGTACTAGTCGTATAAGGGTGAGTTAATAGGAAAAAATGTGTGTATTTAAATAATCGATCTACTACAACAAGAATAGTGGGTTTTCCTACATATTTGGGAAGACCAATAAAATACATGGAAATATTAGTCCAGGTTTTAGTTGGAATAGGAAGAGGTTGTAGAAGGCCAGGAGGATTTATTGTTTTACCTTTTTGTCTTTGATAGGTTTCACATTCCTCCATGAATTTCTTAATATCTTGTTTCATGCCTACCCAATTAAAGGATCTAATCACTCTTTTGTAAGTCTTGAGGAATCTTGAATGTCCTGTCATGGGTGTAGCATGTAATTCATGGAGAATTTTGGTATGATATGAGGATGTGGGGGATAGGACAATACACCCTTTGTACCTAAGTATGTTATCCTTCCATGAGTAATGTGGTTTACTTGTAGAATCTTGTTGAAGTTGTTGAATTAAGGTGTATGTGTTTGTTTGGATCCTTAAACCATTCCTCATTGATTTGGTCTACCCAATTGGGGATAGGAGAGGAGAAACCAGTAAGGGTATTATAGGAGATTTTAGGTGCATCCTCGATGTTAATTTTTGGAGTTTCTATCACTACTTCAACCTCAATAGTATCATCTTCTATGGAGTTATCCTGGTCAAGTGTATTTAAAATATATAGTTTGGGGTACTGCATTTATGTTTGGGGATATATTTTTCATCGCAATGAAAACAAAGCCCTTTTTCTCTTCTTTCTTTCATTTCTTCAAGGATTATACATCTAATAGGTAGGGCCCTAATATATTTTGTGGTTGAATAAGTATTTTGTGGTATTTCTATAGGAGGTCTTCCCACTCGGTGCTGGTTGTTGAATTTTTCTTCTACCAATTGAGCTAATCCCACTGTTTGCATCATATTGACTGGATTGAACATTTGCACTTCCAATCAGATTTCCTCTTTTAAGCCATTGATAAAATAACTTTGAAAAATGGTAGCATCAAGTCCAAATGTAATATTTGACAATTTTTCAAATTTGGCTTTGTACTCTCTTACCATAGTGGTTTGGCGAAGTTTAGTTAGTGTGTTGGTAAAGTCTTCAAATTTGCTGGGGGCAAACCTTACCACCAATTTTTTTTGAATTCTGGTCATGTAGGGGCGCCATTGGTATTCTTGTACCATTGGTACCATTGTGTAGTGATATTCTCCAAGTGGAAGGAAGCAATGCAAACTTTTTATGTTTTTAATATTTGGTATAGAAAAAATATTGTTCTGCTCTATAAGTCCAATTGGTGGGATCATCGCCTTCAAATTTTGGAAAATCTAGCTTAGTAGTTCTATGTAAAATGGTAGTTTGAGGTCCCTCGAGTAATGCTTTCTTATTTTGTCCTCCTGTAGGTTGGTTTTCTTGGACAATGGACACATTTTTCTAAAGTGTAGCGATAGAGTGGCAGTAAGTATCCACCTTTAAATTAAGTGTCGATACATCATTTTTAAGGTCTTCTCGCCATTGACGGACTTCCTGTATGAACTCTTTAAGGTTGGGTTCTTGTTATTGGGATATTTTGCCATTAACCATTGTGTGGTTGATTTATAATTTATATAATCCCTTATTTTTTATTAAGGGAATGATTTTACAAAAGTATATAGTTTTTGTTAGAAAATTTTACAAAAAATATTTTGTGAATTTTGGCAAAAATTGGGTCTTTTTGCAACTAGTTAAGACTTATTGGCTTTAATTTTCTTTTGAAGTTTTGAATTTCAATGCGGTGGCAATATCAATATTCAAATTTTAAATTGAATTTTTTTTTGTGGGGGCGATAGTGGTAGAATGAGAGAGAGTGCAGCAATAGAGCGAAAGAGAGTACGAAAGTGGCACAATCAAGATGGTGACATGGCGTAGTGGGAGTGATTGACGTGGCACAATGGGGAGCAATAACTTGGGTGAGGATGAGTGAGTGGAAGTGATCGATGTGGCACAATGGATGTGGTCAATGTGGCATAGTGGGAAACGATGATTTGGGTAAGGACGAGCAAAGGGAAGGCAATGGTCTTGTGGGTGCGTGACTACCAAGCGGTAGTCACAACCACTTGGTGTGAGTCTTTTATTATATTCACATTAATACCCTCCTATGCACTAGATGTGGGATATTAAATACCAACCTTTTTTAAAGATTAACTTTTATGGTGACCGCAGACTTTTACTAGCGACTGCAAAGATCTTTTAACCTTAGGTTATAACTTTCTTTTTATAATTTCTTTACTGTTAAAGCTTGAGGTACACTATAAAATATTTCAAGAGTGTATGTTGTGGCCATTACACAACTAGCCCCAAGGATTGGGGATCCACCTTTTTATTTTGAGTTTGTTTGGACTTTTCATTTTATTCTGGTAATTTCTTTTGTAGACACCAGAGTGTAGTCTTAAACTGTGGTCTATTTTCATTTTCGTTTAATGTGTAGGTTAGATTTTGGTTTTTGTATTTTGATTGGTTATTTGTGGGTTAATTTTAGCGTTTGGATTTAACCATTTTAAATATCTGAAATGGATTAAATCAGTGAAAATTTAAAATACTTTATAAATAAATAAATAAATAATATTTTCATATGTATTTATAAATATATATGAAAACATAAAAAAAAAGAAAAAGATAAAAAAGAAAAAAGTAATAATATATATATATATATATATATTACCATAAATACATATGTATTTATAAATATATATTTTTTAGTGAATTGTTAAAATTTTATCATGGGCAATACGTATAAAATATTTTTTTATATGATTGCTAACATTCATCACCTAGCATTTGGTAATATTACACATATAGTCAATTTTAACATTGCTCTCCTTTATGTAGGTTATCGAAAAGGGACATGGCAGCTATCGACAAACCAACAAAGTGGATGAGGATGACTTGGATGTTTCGGATAATCCAGGTGGTGATAGTATATACAGATGTGGCAGTGTTGTACTTGGGAACATCACATAAATGTATAATGTGGAAGATACATCACTACACTCAGACGACATACCTCGAAGATGACCAATCAATGGACTATGGATGACATGGTGAAGTTGGTCTGCTTGGACTAATCACATGGGCATTTAGTAGCCATGTGATGAAGTTGATTGGTTGTCCAATTGGTGATAGTTGAATATGGAAAGGATTGAAATGTAGTGCTAGAATGGCGTAGGATGAGCATATTATAATATCTTGTAGTTTTCAATGGCAATGCTAACAAGAATCACCTGACATGGCAGGCCAAAATAGCTGGATGTGGAATACATGGATTACACCAAGTTGATAGTGGTGATGAGTGGATACTTGGGGGAGCTTGCAGCCTAACATGCTATCATTGAGGGAAGCATAAGACACTGCATAGTTTCATTGGAGACAGAAAAATAACAGTGCATGGTGTGTATGGTCATGGACGTAAGGCCCGAGCAGGACTTGGAACTCAGCATAATATATGGGATGACTTCCATTGGATGTATCATGGATAATTTGAGGATATTTCAGCATTATCACATAGACATGAGGCCATGCATGGTTATACACATTTAAGTACAAGATGAAGATATCAACTATAGCATTATAGACCAACCGGTGGTAGCGTCTTAGCAAGGAAAATTTTTTGCTAGTGAGTCCAAGTTTGGGGAAGTTGTAGTATTGATAAGGATTTGACGAGCAATGTGTTGGAAATATGAGAAATATTTGTTTTCATTGATGTCAATAAGATGATGACCAAGTTTTATTATCATCCATGTACTCATGTCCAAGTTTTTTTGTCAAGTTTGATGTTCGAGTTTCATTAATGTCCTCCGGTGGTTTTTCCAAAAAGGCAAAGAAGCAGGTTTAAATGAAAAATAATATTATAATATTTAAGGATATAATTTGGGTTTAAGAAAAACAAGGGCAAAGGAGTTGTCATATTTTAAATCTCCTAAAAAACCCACATGATAGATTTTTAGGATTAAGGTTTAATTATTTAATTTTAAATATTTTAACCCTAAGGTTAAATTTAAAATTAAATAATAATAATTCAAGGTGCTAAAGTTAAAATATAAAATTTGAATTTAAATTTGAAATCCAAATACCCACCGACGTAGTGAAGCGCATTGCATACATTATATATAAGGCAAAGTGTTTGGTTAAAAATTTATCCATGTGATTAATGTTAATGTGACCAAAGTATTCGAGCACCAAGGATGTTGTAATCACAATGACACTAAGAGGGGGGGTGAATCGGTGTGTTCTTTAAAACCTTCTAAAAACAATTAGTTTTAAATCCAGCAATAGTTTAAAGCAGATAAGAGAGATACTAAAAGCATCAAGAAAGCATCACACATAACACGGCAATTTAACGAGGTTCACCAATGTGGCTACTCCTCAAAAATGACTGCTTGGACTACCATCCAAATCCGGTCAATGCAAAGCTACAACTTTACATAATCCTTTACCGGCACCAAGCGGAAGGAGCACCAACCCCTTAACTTTATCTGCTTCAACAGAATGGAGCACCAACTCCTATTTTACCGGCACCCTACTGGAAAGAGGCACCAACCCCTTGTGCCAAGCTACAACTTGGAAAACAATAATAAAGATTACAGAATAAAACTTTCACCTCATTTCTCACGGTCTGCCATTTTTTGCATTTCTTGCTTCTGCGCAACTCGATTCGCACTATCCGACCGCTTCTGTATTCTTCTTTGCACTCTCTGCTGCAATCGGCTATTCGACACTTTTGCTATTCGTGCGCTAATATTTTGAACTTAGAACTCCATCTCTACACATTGCGCTTTTCATCCATGCAATCACGATATGCAGATTCGAACTACAACTTTGCACTCTACACGGCCGAACTTGCGCAATCACTCTATTCGCATTCGCACATTATCTCAATGCAACGCACTCTGCTCGCTCTCGCACTCTATCTTCCTCATCTTTTCAACCGAAGTAACCATCCTTTTATAGACGAAATCTCAGAGACAAACCCTAGGAAACGTCGGTTGTGAACCCTAGAAAATGTCGACCGTAAACCCTAGAAGATGACGGCTTCAACCTCTAAGAGCATCCACTGTGAAACCCTAAAAGATGTCGGCTTCAGATCCACTGTAAAACCCTAAATGATGTCGGCTTCAACCTCTAAGAACATCGGTTGTGAAACCCTAAAAGATGTCGGCTTCAAACCCTAAAATCCGTCGGCCTTGATTTAACTTTGTCGGCCTCAAACTCTTCTGCCACCTTCGTCACCTTCCTGTAGCTTATTGCCACGAAATAGCAACACGTCGCGATATCGCGACACTTTTTGTGGCCGTACGCCTTCTTGACCTTGTCGTCGCGAAATCGTGACCCTTTTGGCCTTCGAACGCTTCACTTCCATTCTTGTCACGAAATCGTGACACTTTGATCAGTTGCTGACGTCATCCTCATTCTTGTCACGAAATCATGATGCTTCTGACTTCCAGCAGCTTTTCTTGCATCCTGTCGTGAAATCGTGACACTTTCAGCTTTTGCTGACGTCATCCTCATTCTTGTCACGAAATCGTGACGCTTTCGGCTTCTAGTGGCTTTTCTTGTAACCTGTCGTGAAATCGTGACACTTTCAGCTTTCGCTGACGTCATCCTCATCTTTGTCGCGAAATCGTGACGCTTTCGGCTTTCGTACATTTTGAGCTTCATGCAGTAGCGAAATCGCTACAACTTTGCCTTGTGCTTCCAACTTGCTTTTTCCCATGAAATTTTGACTTGAACATAATCGTTGCATCTTTAAGTTCTGCACTTTTTTCTGGTAGCGAAATCGCTACACCTTCGTGTTGTGCAACTTTTGCCCGTAGCGAAATCGCTACACCTTTGCTTTGTGCAACTTTTACCCGTAGTGAAATCGCTACGCCTTTGTGTTGTGCCTTTGCAACTTGTAGCGAAATCGCTACAACTTTTTCACTTAACACTTTCTTCCTGCTTCGGCCAGCGAAAATTCAACATGTAGCGAAATCGCTACAGTTTCTCGACTTAGCTTCTTGGCCTCCAACATGTCGCGAAATCGTGACAGTTTGCCTTGCGCCTTCTCTCTCTTCCGACTTGTCGTGAAATCATGACATTTTCAACTATGCCTTCTCTCCTCTTCGACTTGTCACGATATCGTGACATTTTCGATTGTGCCTTCTCTCTCCTTCGACTTGTCGCGAAATCGTGACATTTTTGATTGCGCCTTCTCTCTCCTTCGACTTGTCGTGATATCATGACATTTTCGATTGCACCTTCTCTCTCCTCCGACTTGTCGTGAAATCGTGACATTTTTGATTGCGCCTTCTCTCTCCTCCGACTTGTCGCGAAATCGCGACAGAAAACATGTCGCGATATCGCGACAGTTTTCTAACTTGTCTTTTTCTTCGAATTTTTCTATCTTCTGCATCTGAATGACTTCTATCTGTCTACCCTTGCATCCTTGGATCCTAGCTGCTCGTGTTGACAACAATGACAATCTTCTTGCAACACCTTGCTCAACAATCTCCCCCTTTGGAATTGTTGGCAACACCTGTATACATTCTTGTAACTCTTCTCCCCCTTTGTCAATAATACCAAAGGGCTGCTGCAGAATCCCCCCTGAGTCCATCCTCACACTTCTCAGGCACAATTTGTTGCAACTGGCACAAATTATGATCATGAGCAAAAGAATAGTCAAATACGCAAATGCTCCCCCTGAGAAAGTGATCCCTGTAGCTAGTCACTTCTTAGGAAGTGTGACTACTCCTAATTTGCTTCGAAGATACTCAAATACTTCCTTGGGCAAAGGTTTTGTAAAAATATCTGCTACCTGTTCTGTAGTTGGGACATAGTCCAATTTAACTTCTCCTTCTGCAACTTTTTCTTTCAAGAAATGATACCTTATAGCAATGTGCTTTGTTCGTGAGTGCATTACTGGATTCTTAGAAATGTTGATAGCACTGGTGTTGTCACACTTTCTCGATATTGGTT
Organism: Wollemia nobilis; assembly: GCA_028583015.1. Classification (NCBI taxonomy): domain Eukaryota; kingdom Viridiplantae; phylum Streptophyta; class Pinopsida; order Araucariales; family Araucariaceae; genus Wollemia; species Wollemia nobilis. Next base: position 5,647,864 of record JAQPPZ010003614.1, on the reverse strand, counting down.
CACTAAAATTAATACCTAGATCTTTCAAGGTTTGTTTCATCCACAAGACTTGTGTGCAACATGTTGCTTGCTTGCAATATATTACTGCCTCAGTTGTAGATAAAGAAACCGACTCTTGCTTCTTCTTGTGCCATGCAACCAATCTGTCCCCCAAATAGAATGCTCCTCCATTGGTACTCTTTCTGTCATCAACACATCCAGCCCAATCTGCATCTGAATATGATATAAGAGTGAAATATTTGCCTTTTGGATACCACAACCCATACTCCATGGTGCCTTTGAGATATCGAAAAATCCTTTTGACTACTGTTACATGAGTCTCTTTGGGACTGGCCTGAAATCTGGCTACCATGCAAACTGCCTGCAGAATATCGAGTCTAGTTGCAGTTAAATATAGTAAGCTTCCTATCATTGATCTATACATGGTTTGATCTACAGGTGGAGATTTGTCTTCTTTACTCAACTTGCAGCCTGTTGTCATGGGAGTCTTGGTGGCTTCTAGTCCTCCATAGTGAACCTCTTTAGCATTTCTTTCACATATTTGATTTGGGAAATGAATATACCTTTCTCATTACGATTAACTTGTAGCCCCGGAAAGTAAGGCAGGTTCACCAATCATTGACATTTCAAATTCATTCCGCATCTTGTTTGCTAAGTCTTTACATGATTCATCTTTGTTGCTTGCCAAATATGATATCATCCACATAGACAACAAGAACAATGAGATGCCCACCTTCTGTTTTCACATACAGATTACTGTCCACTAAACCTTTCTTGAATCCTTGTTGAGAGAGATAATTATCTAGCCTAGCATACCATGCCCGTGGTGCTTGTTTTAATCCATACAGTGCTTTCTTTAATTTGCAGACAAGGTTAGGATCTTCACTGATTTGAAAGCCATCTGGTTGTTCAATATAGACCTCTTCTTCAAGTTTCCCATTTAAAAACGTAGATTTTACATCCATCCGATAAACTCTGAAGTTCTTGTGAACTGCTAGTGCCAGAAACATTCTAATGGCTTCTAGTGCGGCCCTTGGTGCGAAAGTCTCTTCAAAATCAATGCCTTCGACTTTGTGCATAGCCTTTGCAAACCAGTCTTGCTTTATTTCTAATGACCTGACCGTCTTCATTTAATTTATTTTGAAATATCCATTTGGTGCCTATTACATTCTTATTTGCAGGTCTAGGTACTAGTTCCCAGGTTCTGTTCTTTTCAATCTGATCTAGCTCTTCATTTATTGCCTTCATCCAGCTGTCATCTTTGCTTGCTTCATCTATGTTTTTGGGCTCAAAGCTGGATAAAAGAGAGTAATTACTTATTACTTTCTTTCTTGTCTGAATGCCAACTGTGGGATCTCCAATTATTTGGTCTCTAGGATGATTTTTCTGCCAACTGCCCATTTTGAATTTTTTGTTTTCTTGTACCTCTGAGTCATCTGATAAGTTATCTGCATCAGCCGTAGACGTATTTTCTGTACCATGCACTTCATCTCCTTCAATGACTTCTTCGTAGATTGGATAGTTTTCTTGAAAGTTAACTATTTGTTTCCTCCCTTCATCGAATTTAACATCTGCATTGTCCACAATTTTCTTGAGTCTCTTGTTGTAGCATTTGTAAGCTTTGCTATGTGGAGAATAACCAACAAAAACTCCTTCATCTGCTCTATCTTCAAACTTTCCGAGGTTGTCATCAGTTTTTCGATGTAGCACTTCTGGCCAAATACTTTGAGATGTTTTGTTGTTGCTTTTCTACCAAACCACAACTCATACGGTGTTTTGCATTCATGAGTTCTTAACATATACCTGTTTTGAATGTATACTGCTGTGTGAACTGCTTCTTTCCAGAATCTATCTGCTATTTTGTTTTCTGCCAGCATGGTGCGTGCCATTTCCTGTATAGTTCTATTTTTCCTCTCTACTACACCATTTTTCTGAGGAGTTTTGGCTGCTGAATATTGTCTCCTGATACCATATTTTTCACAGTATTCTGTAAATTCATTCGAAATGAATTCTCCTCCTCTGTTTGATCGCAAGCATTTAATCCTTTTTCTGTTTCATTCTCAACTAGCTGTTTGAAGGTTCTAAACATTTCAAAAGCTTCTGTTTTATCTTTTAGGAAGAATATCCATGTCATTATGGAATAATCATCGATACACAACATAAAGTATTTGTCGTCGTTTATGCTTTGAGTCCTCATGGGTCCACATAAGTCTGTATGAATGAGTTCTAAAGGCCTGCTAGTGTGGTACTCTTTTGTTTTGAATGATACTCTGGTTTGCTTTCCCTTCTGACATGAAGCACAAACACTGTTTGAAGGTTTCTTAATGGTTGGAATATCTCTCACTGCTTGTTTAGAGCTGATTTTCACCAAATTATCAAAACTTATGTGTCCAAGCCTCTTATGCCACAACCAGTTCTCTTCTTCTTGTCCAATGAAACACGTACCTTCTAAAGTTTCGAGAGTGTGTACAGATTACCGGACGTCCTTGAGCCGGTTGCTATCAATTTCCCACTTGTTTATTTTTGTGACTTCACAACCACTGCTTCTTGAAGACTACTTCATGACCTTTATCACAGATTTGACTAACACTTAACGAGGTTATGTTTCAAACCATCCACAAATAAAACTTCTTCGACTTGATTTTCCCTTCACTAATTTTGAGAGACCCTTTTCCTATAATTTTGGCTCCATCATTATTTCCAAACTTCACGAGACCACCCTCATATTTTCGTAGTTTTTCAAATTTCTGTTTATCACTGTCATATGACTTGAGCACCCACTATCAAGGATCCACGGTACACATTTATTCTGAGCTCTAAAAGTTGTCTGCACTATTAAAGATTCTTGTTCTTTCCTGAGCTGTTCTTTTTGTTTCCATTCTGTTTTAACTGTGGTGTTGGGTTCTAGCTTGGATTTCCCTTTTTCAGAATCTTGCACATATCCTTCAGAAGAAATTCTATTTTGTTTTGCCCTATATGGTTGAATTCTTCTTTTATGAGATTGATTTGAAACAGAAATATTGCGACAGTTTCTAGCAATATGCCCAAAGTTGTGACAATTAAAGCATTCTACTGCATAACTCATTAGAGGAGCAAAAGCATTTCTACTAGTGAAACTTCTAGGACCTATATTGTACTTGCAGTCCACAATTTTATGCCCATAACCATTACATTTAAAATAGAAACCATAGAAATAATGATTGAACTTGAAAGATGGTTTTTGCCAAGTTGTTGCGGGAGCCTTGGATCTTCTTTTCTTTTGATGTGTGACCTTGGTAAAGCCGTCATTGTCGGTTCCTATTTCGGGAGTGGCATTCCTGCTTTCTTTTGCCTGATTTGTTTTTCTTTCAACGACTTTGTTTCTTGTCTTTACTCTTTTCACATTCAACATTGCTTGCCTTTGGTCCATTTGATGATTCTCCTTCAGTAAAGCCCAGACCGAATTTGATACCTGTGGGTCTTTGATCGCTTAGGATTTTGTCCAACTTCATCGAACTTTCATCACGTTTTAAATGACAGCTAATTTTTTGATCCAGCTCTTGTATCTGTATTCGAAGACTAACATTTTCTTCTTCCAATTTGCAACAGTAATCTATCTTCATGGTTACCTGTACTTCAAGATCTTCGGACATTTTCTTGTACTCTTATGTCTGTGTTTTTAGACTGGCTATAATGTCATTTGCATCCTCAAGCTTCCTTAACAATTTTTTATTCTTTCTTTTCTCAGATTTCCATTCCACAAGAGCAGAAACCAGCTCACCTTCTAAATCAACTTTAGCCTGACCTATTTCAATAGATACTTCGAGTTCATTCCTTCTCTCTTTTGTGTGTTTTCTCGCCTCTTCGATTCTTCTACTTCAAATGCCATAAAGAGAGCCTCACTGTTCCTTCTTCGAGTCTTCACTAGAGCTGTCCTCTGAAGATTCCGCATTTCGGGAGATAAAGCTTTTCTTTTTGAAATTGCCTTTTCTGAAGTTAGTTTTCTTCCTCCATTCACTTCTTTCTTGATCTTTGAGTTTCTTCACCTTTGTTCTTGTCATGGAGAGGACATTTGATAGCAAAGTGTCCAATGCCTCCACAATTGAAACATTTAAAAGGTAGCTTTCCTTTGTATTTTCCTTTTCCTTTTCTCGGCTTTCGACAAAATTTGCTTCCATTTCATCTGAAGCATCCTCTTCTTGAGACTCTTGTTTTGTGCTTTTGCCTTTTAGGGCTTTGAAAGCTGCTTCTCTGTCTGTGGGATTAGACCTTCCTATTCTCATTTCAAAAGCAGTCAAAGAACCATGCATCTCATCCATACTAAAACTATTTAGATCTTTGGCTTCTTCTATGGCGAGAGACTTTAGAATCAAATCTAGGAGGGAGCGATCTTAATACCTTTTTCACGATAGCGAGCATCGGTTAATTCTTCGTCGAGACCTCCGATTGAATTGGTGATCCCATTGACTCTTTGCATGAAGGTCTCTATGTTCTCATCATTGTCCATCTTTAAAGATTCGTATTGAGCTCGATGTGCTTGAAGCTTGGCCTCCTTGATCCTATCATCTCCTTCATGGATGTTCTCTAGTTTATCCCATATATCTTTTGCTTGATTCACAATTTATGACCTTGACTAGCTCACTTGTCCACTAGTCCACACATGATGGCATTTTTTGCTTTTGAATCATATTCAAATGCCTTTTTACCGACAATGTCTGTTGGAGCGGTGGCGGGAGCTTTGTAACCATTAACTACTGCACCCCAGATGTCAAAACCCAAAGCACTGAGATATGTCTGCATTCTAATTTTCCAGAACGCATAGTTAGTCCCATCAAACAATGGTGCTTTGTTCGAGGAGAAACCTTCACCACTTGCCATTGCGTAACTTCTAAGATCACCTTAGTTGTTTAAGCCTGTTCAGGTACTTGGCTCTGATACCAATTGTTGTAATCACAATGAAACTGAGAGGGGGGGTGAATCAGTGTGTTCTTTAAAACCTTCTAAAAATAATTAGTTTTAAATCCAGTAGCAGTTTAAAGCAGATAAGAGAGATACTAAAAGCATCAAGAAAGCATCACACATAACACGGCAATTTAACGAGGTTCACCAATGTGGCTACTCCTCAAAAATGACTGCTTGGACTACCATCCAAATCCAGTCAATGCAAAGCTACAACTTTACATAATCCTTTACCGGCACCAAGCTGGAAGGAGCACCAACCCCTTAACTTTATCTGCTTCAACGAGAATGGAGCACCAACTCCTATTTTACCAGCACCTCACTGGAAAGAGGCACCAACCCCTTGTGCCAAGCTACAACTTGGAAAACAATAATAAAGATTACAGAATAAAACTTTCACCTCATTTCTCACAGTCTACCATTTTTTTGCATTCTACTACTTCTGCGCAACTCGATTCGCACTATCCGACCGCTTCTGTATTCTTCTTTGCACTCTCTGCTGCAATCGGCTGTTCGACACTTCTGCTATTCGTGCGCTAATATTTTGAACTTAGAACTCCATCTCTACACATTGCGCTTTTCATCCATGCAATCACGATATGCAAATTCGAACTACAACTTTGCACTCTACACGGCCGAACTTGCGCAATCACTCTATTCGCATTCGCACATTATCTCAACGCAATGCACTCTGCTCGCTCTCGCACTCTATCTTCCTCATATTTTCAACCGAAGTAACCATCCTTTTATAGACGAAATCTCAGAGACAAACCCTAGGAAACGTTGGCTGTGAACCCTAGAAAATGTCGATCGTAAACCCTAGAAGATGACGGCTTCAACCTCTAAGAGCATCCACTGTGAAACCCTAAAAGATGTCGACTTCAGATCCGTTGTAAAACCCTAAATGATGTCGGCTTCAACCTCTAAGAACATCGGCTGTGAAACCCTAAAAGATGTCGGCTTCAAACCCTAAAATTCATCGGCCCTGATTTAACTTTGTCGGCCTCAAACTCTTCTGCCACCTTCGTCACCTTCCTGTAGCTTATTGCCGTGAAATAGCAACACGTCGCGATATCGCGACACTTTTTGTGGCCGTACGCCTTCTTGACCTTGTCGTCGCGAAATCGTGACCCTTTTGGCCTTCGAACGCTTCACTTCCATTCTTGTCGTGAAATCGTGACACTTTGATCAGTTGCTGACGTCATCCTCATTCTTGTCGCGAAATCGCGACGCTTTCGGCTTCCAGCAGCTTTTCTTGCATCCTGTCATGAAATCGTGACACTTTCAGCTTTTGCTGACGTCATCCTCATTCTTGTCGTGAAATCATGACGCTTTCGGCTTCTAGCGGCTTTTCTTGCAACCTGTCGCGAAATCGTGACACTTTCAGCTTTCGCTGACGTCATCCTCATCTTTGTCGCGAAATCGCGACGCTTTCGGCTTCCGTACATTTTGAGCTTCATGCAGTAGCGAAATCGCTACAACTTTGCCTTGTGCTTCCAACTTGCTTTTTCCCATGAAATTTTGACTTGAACATAATCGCTGCATCTTTAAGTTCTGCACTTTTGTCTGGTAGCGAAATCGCTACACCTTCGTGTTGTGCAACTTTTGCCCATAGCGAAATCGCTACACCTTTGCTTTGTGCAACTTTTACCCGTAGCGAAATCGCTACGCCTTTGTGTTGTGCCTTTGCAACTTGTAGCGAAATCGCTACAACTTTTTCACTTAACACTTTCTTCCTGCTTCGGCCAGCGAAAATTCAACATGTAGCGAAATCGCTACAGTTTCTCGACTTAGCTTCTTGGCCTCCAACATGTCGCGAAATCGCGACAGTTTGCCTTGCGCCTTCTCTCTCTTCCGACTTGTCACGAAATCGTGACATTTTCAACTATGCCTTCTCTCTCCTCCGACTTGTCGCGATATCGTGACATTTTCGATTGCGCCTTCTCTCTCCTCCGACTTGTCACGAAATCGTGACATTTTTGATTGCGCCTTCTCTCTCCTCCGACTTGTCGCGATATCGCGACATTTTCGATTGCGCCTTCTCTCTCCTCCGACTTGTCGTGAAATCACGACATTTTCGATTGCGCCTTCTCTCTCCTCCGACTTGTCGCGAAATCGCGACAGAAAACATGTCGCGATATCGCGACAGTTTTCTAACTTGTCTTTTTCTTCGAATTTTTTCTATCTTCTGCATCTGAATGACTTCTGATCTGTCTACCCACTGCATCCTTGGATCTAACTACCTGTGTTGACAACAATGACAATCTTCTTGCAACACCTTGCTCAACAAAGGAAGGAGTAATTTTGCATGTGTTTTAAAAGCTAATTAGATAGAGAGAAAGGACAAGGTGAAGTGGAGCATGAAAATAGCCTTGATGTGCTAGGTAGTGCAAGTGGCAACCAAGGGCTATGGTAAGTTATTCATGGAATGCGAGATCGTAGGTTCGATTCTTACGGTCGCCTTTTGCTAAAGAGAAGGTGCTTCGATTTTGTGCTAAGTGGAAGGGCAAGGTTGAAAAGCATCAAGGTGCACTTTTGTTTCACATGAGGGCATGTAGCCCAAGCATTGGAAGGCTAGGTGCTAAGGCGCTTGGAGAGACAAGGTGGGGTGTTTGAATCTTGTCGAATGCATTTTGTTGAGGCACTAAAATTATATGCGCTTATGGTTTAATTTTTAAAAGGTTTTTGATGTGCAAAAATTATGTGAAGACACTACGTAAATTTTTTTAAAGGTGGTTTACTAGGTTTTTAAGATGGAGATATAAGTTTTATAAAAATTAAAATATTATGTTGTGATCTTGATGATTAGAATTTAAGAGGAGTAATAAGGTGGATAAAGAAAATTATTTGTTGAAGTGAGTTGTTTAATTTTTGTTAATCATTTTTAAGTGTGGAGATTATAAGGTGTAATTGAGATTTAATGTTTTGTATGGTAAAATATTTTGAGGGAATATTTGAATGAAATTTTGAGAAGGTTTTTTCTACCTAACCTTTGAGATTGGCAAATAAATTGATTGTGATTGAGACAATTTTTGAGGTTAAGCTTTCTTAAAAATAAAAATTTTGGGCATATCATCCTTGTGAGTGAAATATTGTTGAATGTTGTGAAGTGCTAAGTTGGAGTGAAAAGGTTTGTTTGATAAGAATTGTTGAGTGAGTTTTCATGTGCATGATTGGTGAATGTTTGTGATAACATTTGAGTGTGAAATTGAGAACTATCTTGAACTAGGGTTTGTGCAAGATCATGAGTATCATTGTTATGTGAGATTGTTTGATAAGAATTATTGGAAATATTTGTGTTACATACCAAAAATAGCAGCCGACTTTATTTCCAGGAATAATTTAATTGTTATTAATATAATAGGAATTGATTTAATTTTATCATAAAATTATCTTTTCATTTATCATTTGCAAATATCGTAGAGGACTGAGCCCTCCAAGTGGCAAGGACCATCCCTCCTTAAGTGGTAAATCTTGTTTAATTGATTTATAATTTATATCTATTCGATTACATTCTAATTTTGATCTGATTACATTCAAATTGTTGTTTATTAATCTTTGTTTTTGCTGGATTAAACATTATTGGAATGCATTCGTAGTGCCCATAACAAATAGGTCCTACTAGTAGTTCCCAAAATTACTTCCATATATAGAGGAATAATATGTATTAGGATAGAGAGGAAGTTTATGAACAAAGAGGTCCTACTGGTGGTGCCCAAAATTACTTCAATAGACAGAGGAATAATGAGGATCAGGCGAGGAAGTTTATGAACAACAAAGAGGTCCTACTAGAGGTGCCCAAAATAGCTCCCATAGGTAGTGGAATAATGAGAACCAAGATAGATAGGAAGTTTACCAACAACCAAGAGGTCCCCATGGTGTCAATTTCCCATGCATTTATATGCCCACCTTTGATGGTCATGATCCACATGGTTGGTTAGCTAAAATGGAAGGTATTTTAGACTATATCAAATTCCAAATGAAAATATTCCTTTTTCTTCCTCCAAACTAGGTACTGAAGCTTATCAATGGTTTACATACCAAAAATGAGGTAATAAGTAGCCCATATTCTAGGATGAATTCAGCACACTTTTCCTTAATAGATTTGATGAAGGATCTTCATCTTCATACATGGTTTGGTTGTTATCACTTAAACAAACATGATCAGTAAGGGAGTATATTTTAGAATTCACCAGCCTGCTTTCCTACATAAGAAACTTACCATCTAATGTGGTAGTATCTTCTTTTAGAAATGGGCTAAAATAGAATATTCAAATAGAAGTTGACCTACAAGATCCAACTTCTTTATATACCTATATAAATATTGCCAAGTTGGCTGAGAAGAAGGTGCAATATGGAACATCTATATGTCATGATTCCTATAATAGATATCAATATCGCAACAATTCTTTTCATAGAAATGACCAACCATAAATATATTATTGCTTTAAATGTTGCAATCACCATCCAAAATATCAAGCTTGTGTACCAATACAAAACTTTCAAATAGAATATGCTGACAAAGAAGATGATGAGGAAATAGTGGATATCAATTTACCTGAATCTCCCATAACAAAAGAGAAAATTGAACAAGGGGGTGTGGTAGTTGAAGAGGATACTATGGTAATTTTGGTACATGCTCTTATGGGACTATCATATCACCATACAATAAAGGTATCAGGATTCATTCAATAAAATAAGTTAAATGTATTGATCGATCTAGGAAGTACTCATAATTTTATCATTAAAAAAAACAACCAGAGCATTAAACTTACACATTAACTCCTCCAATAAAGATAAGTTTCAAGTTATAAATGCAAATGAAGGAAATGCTCAATGTATCGATAGAACATCCCCAATTTCATTGTAAATGAGAAATTATACCTGGCATGGGCCTCTCTTTGTTATGAACTTAGGGAATTCATAAGTCATTTTGGGAGTTGAATGATTAGAACAATTGGACATGGTCAGTTTTAATTACATATAACGCTTTGTGGAATGGCAAGAAAATGGAAAGACCATTTGCCTCCAAGGAATTACAACACCTCCATCAAGGGTAGTAAGTTTTCATAGCATGGAGAAAATATTAAGAAAAGGAAGTTATGGATTCATTGCTCAAATTAATTTTATGGAACGACAAGCACAAGCCATACCAAAAATTCAATCAGAAGATCTGCAAAACATTGTGGCTAACTATGATGATGTCTTCCAATAACCCAAGGGACTACCTTCCAAAATATATCATTACCATGTCATACACCTTGTTCTAGGAAGTCTTCCTCCTAATGTCTATCCTTATCGATATCCCCAACCTCAAAAAATAGAAATTGAGAAAATTATCCAAGAACTATTAGAACATGAAAGTATCCATCATAGCACTAGTCCCTATTCTTCACCAGTAGTTTTGGACCCTCGAAAATACAATTCTTGGTGTATGTGTCCAAATTTTCATCCCCTTAAAAAAATAACCATAAATGAAAAATTTCCTATACTTGTCATTGATGATTTACTAGATGAACTACATGGTGCAAATTGTTTTACAAAATTGGATTTACATTCTGGGTTTCACTAAATTAGAGTTAGGGAAGAGGATATTCCCAAAATATATTTTCGTACTCATGAAGGTCACTATGAATTCTTGATCATGCCTTTTGGTATCACTAATATCCCGTCCACATTCCAAAGTCTCATGAACCATGTGTTTCATCCTTTCCTTTAAAAATTTATCCTATTCTTTTTTGATGACATACTCATATATAGTAAAACATGGAATGATCATCTAATGCATGTGGGAAGGGTTCTTCATATACTACACAAGGAAAAATTATTTGTCAAATGCTCTAAATGCTCTTTTGGTGTTCGATAATTTGATTACCTTGGTCATATAGTCTCTCAAGAAGGTGTTAAAGTGGATCCCAATAAGATAAAGGTAATTCAGTATTGTACGTTACCTAAAACCATCAAGAAACTTCACGGTTTTTTGGGTATCACTGGCTACTATTGCAATTTTATGCATAACTATGGAAAAATTGCAGGTCCTCTCACAACTCTTACAAAAAATAATGCTTTTCATTGGTCAGAAGCAGTCACTCAAGCTTTCGAGGCTCTCAAAGAAGCAATGTGTACTACTCCATTTTTGGCAATTTTGGATTTTCATAAACTATTTGTGATCGAATGTAATGCTTCAAGAACAGGTATTGGGGTAATATTAATGTAGGATGGTCATCCCTTGGCATTCTAAAGTAAACAACTTTCAAGAAAAAATTTGGGAAGGTCCACATATGAGAAATAATTTTTTGCTATTCTACACGTAGTGGAGAATGGATTCATTACTTAATCAGTAGTCATTTTATTATTAAAACTGATCATAGTAGTCTCAAGCATTTTCTAGAACAATGATTTTATTATCCAGAGCAAAACAAGTGGTTGACAAAATTGTTGGGATATGATTTCATTGTCAAGTATAATAAAAGGAAAGAAAACATGGCAGCAGATGCACTATCACGAAAATATGAAGATGAAGTGGTTATTAATGTTATTTCAGGTCCTTGTTCCCAATGGGTATCTTAGCTACAAGAATAATGATTGTCAAATACAAAAACCGCTCAAATAATTTAGGAATTGTTGTTGGTTTCATCGAAGCATTTTCTAGAACAATGATTTTATTATCCAGAGCAAAACAAGTGGTTGACAAAATTGTTGGGATATGATTTCGTTATCAAGTATAATAAAGGGAAAGAAAATATGGCAACATATGCACTATCATGAAAATATGAAGATGAAGTGGTTATTAATGCAATTTCAGGTCCTTGTTCCCAATGGGTATCTTAGCTACAATAAGAATGGTTGTCAAATACAAAAACCACTCAAATAATTCAGGAATTGTTGTTGGTTTCATGGAAGCATCCTCTTTCCTCCTATTATGGCAAGGTTTTAAGATGAAATAATCATATTTACATTTCACACAATTATACAATCAAATACCAAATCCTAGACAAATCACATGCTTCTCCATCAACAGGACATTCAAGTTTTTTGAAAACTTATATGCGGATAAAACAATCCTTTTATTGGAAAGGATTAAAAGTAGAATTTAAACAATGGGTGGCTAAATGTGAAGTATGCCAATGCAATAAGGGTAAAACAATCAAATCACCAAGATTGATTCAACCATTACCTATTGTAGATCCTCAATGGGAACATATTTTAATGGATTTTATTGAAGGTCTCCCTAAATAAGAAGGCAAAACATTAATTTTTGTGGTAGTGGATCACCTATCCAAATATGTTCACTTCCAGGCTTTACAACACCCATTTTCAGCAAGCAAAGTGGCTAAGGTATTTATGGATTCAATTTTCAAATTGCATGGAATGCCAAAGAATATTGTAAGTGATCGTGATCCCATATTTAGTAGCAATTTTTGGAAAGAATTATTTCATCTTAGTGGTACCAAGTTTAATATGTCCTCTGCATACCATCCACAAATAGATGGCCAAATTGAGATAGTTAATAAATGTTTGGGTACCTATCTAAGATGTTTTATTCAAGATAAATAGTATCAATGGAGTCATTGGCTTTCCTTGGTAGAATGGTGGTACAACACTTCGTACCATTATTCCATTAAGATATCTCCATTTGAAGAATTGCATGGAGTAAAACTACCAACAATAGCATATTATGTTCTAGGTTCTTCCAAAGTGTCCCAAGTAAATGATTGGTTCCAACACCGATAATCCATGCTCAACATTCTCAAATACAACTTGTTCGAAGCACAAAATCGTATGAAGCATAAAAAATACACACAATGCTCAGAGAGATAATTTAATACAGGTGATATGGTATTCTTGTGTTTGCAACCCTACAAATAGTTGTCATTGAATATCAAGACCAGCCAAAAGTTGGCTCCATGATTTTATGGCCCTTACAAATTAGTGTGTTGCATTAGAGAAGTGGATTATCAACTCGAACTTCCTCCCTCATCTCGTATACATGCAGTATTTCATGTTTCTTGTCTCAAAAATGTGATTTGCCAAAAAGTACATTCTTAATCAGAATTACCAGTACTCGATGAAGAAGAACGTATATATCTCCAACCTGAAGAAATTTTACAAAGAAAAACTCATATGTTGAGATCTCGTTACATCAAAGAATTCCTCATCAAATGGCAGGACCTACTTGAAGAAGATGCTACATGGGAACCTGAAAGTATTTTTTAAACATTTTTAAATTTGAGGACAAAGCTTTCCGAGGAGGGGAGCCATGTTACATACCAAACATAGCAGTTGGCTATGTTTCCAAGAATAATTTAATTGTTATTAATATAGTAAGAATTGATTTAATTTTATGATCGAATTATCTTTTCATTTATCATTTGCAAATATCGCAGAGGACTGAGCCCTCCAAGTGGCAATGACTAGCCCTCCTTAAGTGGTAAATATTTTTTAATTGATTTATCATTTATCTTCGTTTGATTACCTTCCACTTTCGATTTGTTTGCATTTAAATTGTTGTTTATTAATCTATGTTTCTACTGGATTAAACACTATTGGTATGCATTCGTGAATGTGGTTATTTTTGGATAAGTAAAAGGGTATGAATACCCTTTCAATTTGAGTAAAATTACATGTGCTTGACTAGGATTTGTAAAATATCATGAGTATCATTGTTATGTGAATTTGGAATCATCTTGAGTCAAGGTTGAGTTCCATAGTGAGAAGTATTGAAAGCATTGTGAAACAATTGTTGAGGGTTTGTAAGCAAATTGTGTTGCATTGAGTAAATGGTTGAGTAATATTAGATGAGCATTATTGATTGAATGCATTGGAGTGATAGTTCAAGTTTAGTGAAACAAATTGTTCTTTATTCTAAATTGATTTGAAAAGGAGTTTGAAATTGATAGAGTGATTTGTGAGTGTGAAACATATTGAGTCTCTTACCATTCTCTATATGTTTTTATGGTTAAATAAAATTTGGAGTGAAATTTTTTTGTGTGATTGAAGAGGTTTTCTAAAAGAGATCAATTTGGTTTTGTGAGTGTGAAACATATTGAGTCTCGAACCATTCTCTATATTTTTCTGAGGTTAAACAATATTCTAAGTGAAACTTGTTTGAGTTATTGAAGAAGTTTTCTAAAAGAAATTGAGTTGAGTTTTGTATGCAAGTTTTGCAATTGATTTGAATAAGATTTTATGAAAGCTAGTGGGAATATTTGAGTAAGTCCTAGAGGGGACTTAAGGACAAATTTGAGTAAGCTTTTGTGAAAGCTTAAGGACAAATTTGTGTGAGATTTTTTGGAATGTTACAATGCATATTTGAAGCAAGTCTTGGTGAACACTTGAGAGCATTTTGAGCAAGTTCTAGAAAGGACTTGTGGATATATTTGAGGTAAGTCTTTGAGAAGACTTGTGAGTAGAGTTAATTGTTTGATTTTTCAAACCTTCATTTAAGGTTTGGGAAATATCTAGTAGAGTTGATTTGTGATTGGATCAAGCTTTGTGTTAAGGTTTGAGGATAAATTTGAGATAAATATTGAACAAATTTGTGCTAGATCGAAGGATTGTTTTTAGTGTAGATTTGAGACATAGATTGATTAGATTTGTGCTATACTGAAGAACTGTGTTTAGTGCAGATTTGAGATAGATATTGAGTAGATTTGTGCTAGATAAAAGTATTATGTTTAGTACAAATTTGAGATAGAGATTGAGCATATTTGTGCTAGATCCAAGGATTGTTTTTAGTGCAAATTTGAGATAGAGATTGAGCATATTTTTTCTAGACTGAAGGACTGTGTTTAGTATAGATTTGAGATAAATATTGAGCAGAGCTAAGAGCAAGCTTTAGAGGTGATAGAGTAGAGGATAACAGTCTCTACTGGATAGAGTTCCATAAGCTAGGGTAGTGAGTACAAATATTTTGAGTGAGGATAAAGGCCTTCGTGGAGAGAGATACACAAGCTAGTGCATTGGAGGCAGTTGTATTCTAGAGTATCACCAACTAGAATAAAGGAGGAGTTCTCCTATGGATAGAGATCCACGAACCTGATTAGAGGATTGGTGTCTCCTTTGGACAGAGGTCCATAAACATTGTAATAGGGAAGGATTCCTAAGAGATTTGTTGAGAAAATTTTAGTGAAATATTTTTTCCATGGAGTAGCCCACATTAGGTGAACCACATTAAATTGGTGTCTCTATTGTGTGTGGTGATTTGCACATTGCTTTTATTACTAATGTTGACATTGCATTAATATATTGGATAATATTATTTGAGTAAATAAAAGTAAAAAGTGGTCTTATACTATTCACCCCCCCTCTCAGTATAACCTTGTGTTCTTCAATTGGTATCAGAATGAATATTCACCTAATGGCACTTGAAAATTAAATATGGGAAGCAGTTGAGAATGGATACATACCACCAGCTACTCCACCTACAGATAAAAATGGTAAGCTCCTATATCTGAATAATTCAAATGCAATGAATGAAATTTTAAAGGGTTTGCATGAAATAGAGTTTATAAAGGTTAAGCACTACAAATCAACAAAGGAAATTTGGGATACGTTGAAAGGTATATATGAAGGAGATAAAAAGGTCAAAAGGGTAAAGTTGCAAAATTACAAGAGAACATTTTAAGACCTAAAGATGAAGGATGAGAAAAACATTTCTGCATACCTACTTTGTGTGGATGAGGTTGTTAACTCAATGCAAGGACTTGGGCTTAAATTTGAAGAAACAGATGTTTGTGATAATATTTTAAGGTCACTCCCATAAAGGTATAGTGAAAATATTTCATCTATAGAAGAGTCAAAAAATATTGATCTTTTGACAAGGGATGAATTACATGGAATTCTCACAACTTTTGAGATGAGAATAAAAGAACCTATTCCCCAAAAAGAAGTAACCTTCAAAGATACTAAGAAGTCAAAGGTAAGAATTCATATTCAAGCAATGAGTTATCCAGTGATGAAGAAGCAACTTATAGCATAAGGAAAAAGGACTCAAAACATTTAAAGGTATGCAATTAGTTAGAGGTTTCAATTTTGTAAAATATGGTCACTATGCATCTGATTTTCCAGAGGCTGGAAATAGCAATGATGAAGAAAAATAGGATCATAAGAACAAGGAAATAGGAAAACACAAGTACAAAAATAAAAGTAGGGATGAACAAGGCAAGCAAGGAAATAAGTTTTTCCAAAGGTATAAGAAGATTTTTTATGCAGACAAGGTAGGTAAAAGTTCAAGTGATAGTGATGGAAGCTCCTCAAGTAATGATGAAGATGAAATTCTATTTCTGGCAGAAGAAAAATAAGTGGTTAAAAAAAGGTCACCAATAATTCTCAAGTGTTTTATATGTGGTAACTTTGGTCATCTTGAATATAGTTGTACAAAGAATGGATTTAGTTTCAATGATGATGAATATGAAGATACACTTGAAGGACCATAAGAAAGTCTTCTTATGGCAATAGAAGAAGAAGGAAATGTTCCTATTGATGATGAATCAGAAAGCAATAAATATGATCCTAAAGGTAAAGGAATAGAGGAAGAATCAGAGGAAGGAGAAGTTTATCTTAAGGGTGAACTTATTTCTACCCTTGATGCATTAAGAAATGTGAGAAAGCAAAACTCAAAATTCAAGCTTCAATTTCAAGAATGTGATGAAGAGAAAGGAAAGCTTATAGAGGATCTAACCAACTCAATAGCTAAGACAAGGAGATTTAAAGATAAGTTAGAAGCTAAAGTTTTAGAATGTGAGAAATTAGAGCATGAGGTAGCTTCACTAAGGAAGGAAGTTAAAGAGTCTATAAATAAACTACACAAGTTTGGGAGAAGCTCAAAGACCTTGGATAATATTATAAGGTATAAATATCTTCATCAAACAAGACAGGTCTTGGTTTTGAACAGGAACATAGAGAACAAGGAGAGGATTCAATCTCAAGCTTCATAGAAGAAGAATATTTAGAAGAAGAGAGTGTAAGAGAAAGTGAGACTTCTAAGGATGAGTTGGACAATAGAAATTTCAACAAGAGAAGGAACAATGAACAAATTAGGAACATATGGAATAGGAAGCAGTACAGGGTAAAAGAGACTAAGAGACCAATGGGGTCAAGGCAAGGTAGTTTCAATGGAAAATGCTTCTCATATCACAGGTTTGGGCACAAGGTTTCAAGGGTATTTCTACTCTTGTAATCATTTTAGTCACAAGGTAGTAAATTGCATGGTTCATGACAGGAATGGATATGGGTTCACCACAAGAAACCCCAAGATATTTGCACCTTTAAGGAATAATAAAATTAAGTGTTATAATTGCAATAATATTGGGCATATAGCCAAGTGGTGTAGAGCAAAACTTCCAAAGACAAGCAGGAACAAGAATAGTCAAAGGAATCAGAAGAATCAGTTGAGGAAGAAGGTGTACAAAGGTAAATATTAGTGTATATTGGGTGTAGTTCTACTCCCACCCCAGAATTACCCACCTCAAGAAAGGAGGTGGGGGAGGGGCTAAGCTAAGAGTTTAATTCTTAGCCCCAAGCCCCAAATGTGACCCTTTTCTATTGATTTCAAAGCAGGAAATATTTGAGTTAAAGGGAGAGCATTCAGTTAGGGGGAGTAGTTCCTCAGGTTGATCAGAACAAAAAAAGGTAAAGGAAATGGTAAAAGGAAAATGAATTGTCATCAATGAAAAATGGGAAGATTGTTGGAAATATGAGCAAGTTTTGTTTTCATTGAAGTCAAGAATATTAGAATGCATTTTGTTGAGAAGGCATTAAAAAGGCATGCACTTATGGTTTAATTTTTAAAAGGTTTTTGAATTGTGGAAATTGCGTGAAGACATTGAGTAAAGTTTTTTAAATGTGGTTTGCAAGGTTTTTAAGAGGGAGATATAAGGTTTATAAAAATTAAAATATTATATTGAGATCTTGATGATTAGAATTTGAGAGGTGTAATAAGGTGGATAAAAGAAATTAATTGGTGAAGTGAGTTTTTTAATTTTTGCTAATCACTTTTAAGTGTGGATATTATAAGGTGTAATTGAGATTTAATGTTTTGTATGATAAAATATTTTGAGGGAATATTTGAATGAAATTTTGAGAAGGTTTTTGCTACCTAAACTTTGATATTGGCAAAGAGGTTGATTGTAATTGAGACAGGTTTTGAGGTCAAGATTTTTTCAAAATAGAAGGTATGTGTATATCATCCATGTGAGTGAAATATTGTTGAATGTTGTGAAGTGCTAAGTTGGAGTGAAAAAGTTTGTTTGATAAGCATTGTTAAGTGAGTTTTCATGTGCATGATTGGTGAATGTTTGTAAGAATATTTGAGTGTGAAATTGAGAACTATCTTGAACTAGGATTTGTGCAAGATCATGAGTATCATTGTTATGTGAGATTGTTTGATAAGCATTGTTGGAAATATTTGAGTAAAATTTCATGTGCTTGACTAGGGTTTGTAAAAGATCATGAGTATCATTGTTATGTGAATTTGGAATCATCTTGAGTCAATATTGAGTTCCATAGTGAGAAGTGTTGAAAGCATTGTGAAACACTTGTTTAGGGTTTGTAAGAAAGTTGTGTTTCATTGAGTGAATGGTTGAGTAATATTATATGAGTATTATTGATTGAATGCATTGGAGTGGTAGTTCAAGTTCATTGAAATAAATTGTTCTTTATTCTAAATTGATTTAAAAAGGAGTTTGAAATTGATAGAGTGATTTGTGAGTGTGAAACATATTGAGTCTCGTACCATTATCTATATGTTTCTGTGGTTAAACAAATTTTGAGTGAAATTTGTTTGTGTGATTGAAGATGTTTTCTAAAGGAGATAAAGTTGGTTTTGTGAGTGTTAAACATATTTAGCCTATAAACATTCTCTATATATTTTTGAGGTTAAACAAGATTCTAAGTGAAACTTGTTTGAGTGATTGAAGAATTTTTCTAATAGAAATTGAGTTGAGTTTTGTATGTAAGTTTTGCAATTAATTTGAATAAGCTTTTGTCAAAACTAATGGGTAGATTTGAGTAAGTCCTAGTGGGGACTTAAGGAAAGAGTTGAGTAAGCTTTATAAAAACTTAAGGACAACTTTGTGTGAGCTTTTGTGGAAGCTTACAATGCAGATTTGAAGCAAGCCTTGGTGAAGACATGAGAGTAGTTTGAGCAAGTTCTAGAGAGAACTTGTGGACAGATTTGAGGTAAGTCTTTGAGAATACTGTGAGCAGAGTTGATTGTTTGATTTGTTAAAAATTTGAGTATGATTTGGGGAAGATCTAGCAGAGTTGATTTTTGATTGCATCATGCTTTGTGTTAAGTCTTGAGGACAAATTTGAGATAGATATTGAGTATATTTGTGCTAGACCGAAGGACTATCTTTAGTGCAGATTTGAGATAAATATTAAGAAAATTTGTGCGAGACTGAGGTACTATGTTTAGTGCTTATTTGAGATAGATATTGAGCAGATTTGTGCTAGAATGAAGGACTGTGTTTAGTGCAGATTTGAGATAAATATTGAGAAAATTTATTCTATATTGAAGGATTGTTTTTAGTGCATATTTGAGATAGAGATTGAGCATATTTATGCTAGATCAAAGGACTGTATTTAGTACATATTTGAGATATATATTGAGTATATCTGAGATAAATCTATGGAGATGATATAGTAGAGGACAATATTCTCTAGTGGATAGAGTTCCATAAGTTGGGGTAGTGAGGACAAGTCTTCAGATTGAGGACAGAGATCTTCAATGGAGAGAGATCCACAAGACAGTGCAGTAGAGGCAGTTGTCTTCTAGAGGATCACCAACCAGATAAAATGGGAGTTCTCCTATGGATAGAGATCCATGAACTTGATTAGGGGATTAGTGTCTCCTTTGGATAGAGGTCTATAAACATTGTAATAGGGAAGGATTCCCAAGAGGTTTGTTGAGAAAATTTTAGTGAAATATTTTCTTCATGGAGTAGCCAACATTGGGTGAACCACATTAAATTGATGTCTCTATTGTGTGGTGATTTGTACATTGCTTTAATTACTCCTGTTGACATTGCATTGATATATTAAATAATATTGTTTGAGTAAAAAAAAGTAAAAAGTGGTCTTATACTGTTCATCCCCCTCTCAGTATAAGCTTGTGTTCTTCACAATGATACGATGAAGACAGACATCTTGAAGATATGTTGAGTGAATATTCAGATGTCTGTGAAAAGTGGACATAGTCCATCCTATGCATGTGACATGGTAGGAATTATGAGATCATGGCAAGGCAGAATAATAGTAGCACAAGGCTGCTATGGAGACATTAGGTGGATATCAAATATCATAGATGGACAAGGTGGATCACTGGGTAGAAGTAAAGTTTGCTTATGAGGAAACATATGTGACTATGTCATGGAGACAGTTGGGTCATAATGTAATAAGAGCTAAAAAAATCACCTAAGGATATAACGTTGGGGATATACCGAGTTAAAAAGTTTTGATTGATTGAATATGATGTAGTGTCACTTATAAATGTTATCCATAAAGGATAATAATTGAGGATAACATGATATTAATTGAATACGTTCAGAATTTTTGCCTCACATATTGCATGAAGGATACATTTGGTGGTAGATAGCGTTATGTTTTCAAATAGAAGGACAATATATTGCAAATGTGGTGGATGGGTAGTATGGCCATTCACAAAAAGCAGGATGCCACATCAGCAATGCTAGGACAACAACTAGATTTCACCATGCCATATAATCACTTGGAGTATGTACAATGACTTGGAATTTCAACGTGGATGTGGACACATGGCTATTAGGTGCTAGGATATAGGCCATAGATTGGCATATTATCAGCAATAGTTTAGCGATGATAGATAAGATTCTCCTAACATGAAAATAATGGATGAATAAAATCGTAAATATCAACCATTTGGCATCATGAGTTCAGTAGGACTACCACATTGCATGGGGATGGATCTTAGGATCTCCTATGGCTAGGGTGTCATTGTTAGAATAGTGGTTCGATGTAGTGCATGGTGCAGTTCTCAAAAATGAAGACAACTACCTATAGAGGATGTGGATGATGAAGACCAAATATTTGGGTAGTAAATACGCATTTCGAAATGACAAGGACACCATGGATTGTGCATACAACATTGAAGCATTATATCATTCATCACACTATGGGGGATTTGGTGGTAACAAGCAAACAAATTACCCATAGACAAAATGAATTCCAAGGTTGAATAAGGTTTGATTGAAGTCAAATTATTTTTGTTTTGGGATTTGCATAAGGGTGATGTTGCTACCATATTATGTATGGACCCGAATGTATTTTTTTTTTTAATCCATATATTATTGTTTTCAAAGGGTTATATGTGGATTAAAATATAAGAAAGGGGAGATATAAGGGAAGGAGATTAATCATTATTTTTGGGTAAAAGCCATGTTTTATTTTATTATTATTATGTTTCAGAAGTGTTTGTAAAAGTTCGAGAGGGCTAATAATTTGGTGTTCCTCTTCACATGGTGACTCCACTTTTGTGAAGGAAGTTGAAATGAAAAGGTTTTTGAAAACTTTAAATACCCAAGGAAGTCATTGAAAAAGGGCTAGATTGTTTTGTAGCACAAGATATTTTGACCATTTTAATGCATATAGATTTGGAAACGTGCACCTTGTGAGAAAAATTAGAGGAGATCATTTTCTAAGGGTTATTTGTTTTAATGTTTTATTCATTTACTACATGCTTTTAAATTTATATCTAGTGTTAAATGCTCTTAGGAGGTTACACTAGGTGAAGGTTTATTTTGATGCAGGTTTTATTCTTTCCTTTTATTCTAGCACTCGATCTAATTTGATTGTGTTTATGCAGGTTTGTTTGGATTGAGTTACCCTTAGAGTTTCTCACAATATTTGGTTTTGTAGGGTAGAGAAGCATGACACCATATTATGTGTGCACTTATGTTCTAGCTTTATTTTAGTCCAATAGTAGTTCATTTTATGCAAATTTTCTTTTTTGTCGTTTGGAAAATCATCATTTTCTTTCAGTTTATTTCCATTATGATCCTTTGTCCAAAATTTTTGTAATTTTATTTTAGTTTGTTTTCATTCTGGTCCTTTGTCTAGAATTTTTATAATTTTCTTTCAGTTTTTTTTCATTCTGGTCCTTTGTCCAAAATTTTTGTAATTTTATTTTAGTTTGTTTTCATTCTGGTCCTTTGTCCAAAATTTCTATCATTTTCTTTCAGTTTGTTTTCATTCTGGTCCTTTGTCCAGAATTTCTATCATTTTATTTCAATTTATTTTCATTTTGGTTAGTTTTCCAGAATTATTGTTTGTATTGCTTTAGTTTGTTTGCATTTTGGTCCTTATCCAGAATTTTTGCACCTTCAACTTTGCATAAAGTATTTCAGCACTTTCACTCCATCAACTAAAGCTCAAGATAAAATCAATCTAGGAGGGAGGGTACTGACTGCTATTTTACATTAAGTGTAGATAAAGCAAATGAATGCTAACTTACTAATTGGCTAACATTTTAATTGTCTCACATAACATTTAGTAGAGCTTTAATTTTGAAGATAAAATGAACCTACTATCTGCAAAATGAATCTCACATTAAAGGCATGGAATTTAAAATGAAGTGGACAATTTCACATATTTTTTCATTTTTGCATTTTAATCCAAAGATAAAATGGACTTACTAACCGGGATTTAGGGTAAGATAAATTAATGCAAAGATTATCAAAAGAGCCACATTTCATTTGAGAAAATTTGCATAAAGGCACTTTCATTTCAAGTTAAGGAAATCAATCACTAAGCATATATGAATTAGACCATCAAGGCCCCTTGTTAACTGTCACTTGTAGGTTATTGAGTTATTTCTAGCATGTGTTATTCTGGATTATCTTTATTTTCAAATACATATGTGCAATGCTTATATAGCAGAACCTTGGAGAAGTTGTGTTCATAATTAACTTCTTTGCAAGAGAGAGTTTTCAAATTAATACTCTAATTGTGGTGAGTATTTTGCAATAGGGAAAAATATTCACTCAAAAATTGTATTCTAGGAGGGATTCTTTTCATAGCTTTGTGATTTATTTTCTTAATATCATTTGTTTTCTGACAACTAATTTGTGTGGTTTTATTTCCACTGTGTTTTGTTGCAAGGACTTTATTTTACAGGTTTTGTGTTGTTTATTGTCTGAGTTATTATGATTTATGAGGAGTCTTGTAGAGCAAGTATCTTCCAAAGCTGGCCCAACCTAAGTATATCGCTACTAGATCTAAAACCACTAGGGAAACCATATTTTAAAGTATTTCTCCTAATTCTAGGAAACCAAAGAACAAGACTCAAGAGGTTGAAATCCCACCTAGTATACTTGATCTAGGGTTATATTTTGTGTCAAGTACATCTAGTGGGCCTACACCTATTGTCTCTATTGTAGTGGGTACGTCAAGTGTATCTACACCCATTACCTCAACTGTCTCTACTACTCCCGTAGGGCCACCATTGTTGAACAACATGGTCCAACCACCATTTCCCTAGTATGGAGTGCATAATATTCCCTTGAACATAGCTGAGGATGTCCATGAAATACCCAAGAATGTCGAGAAATCACTTCCTAAGTTTAAGCATGATGGTCCTATTACATCTGAAGAGCATATCCAGAATTACAAGGATGTTCTGATTAGACTATCAGTAGATCATGAAGATGTTGCTTGTAGGCTCTTCCCCATGAGTTTGGATCGAATGTCCTATGAATGGTATATGAGTCTTCCCACTAGGTCCATCACCTCTTGGGCCCAATTAGAGGAAGCCTTTTTTAATTAGTTCAGGTCACTTTTAGATCCTACCATCACATATAACCAATTTGTGACTATAAAAGGGGACCTAACGAGCCAATCAGGATGTTCAATTCTAGGTTCCAAAAACTCTACACGAGTGTAACCCATAATTTTGTGGTTGATGCCATTATGGCTCTTCAATTATACTTTGGAGCACTACATACCATGATAGTTATGTTTGCTAGGATAAACCCCTAGGTTACGACACTTACCCTAGCCTATGCAGAGGCCATGACTATTGAGCAATAAATGATGTCGCAAGGTGTCGGGATGCCCCAATTACCCATGATAGGATAGTTTGGTCCTTATATTCATTTTTCTATGATGAATCAAGTCATGGTACCCCAAATACCAATGATGAATACCCTACCATACCATCAAACTTATCCATTCATGCCCACTTATCCATCCATTCCCACCTATCCTAATACAACCATTCCATCCACCACATCTCTACTCTCAAATAATCATATGGCTATGCAAGGGGTCAATGTGACCAATGCTCAAGATTTGACCACTTTTCCCATGGCCACACCTCTTAAGAGTGTGAATCCTTTATTGAGTCAAAATGTTTAGAATCAAGCTTTGATACCAAGTCAAGAACAACTAGTATCGAAAATCCTTTTAGATCTAGTACCATAATACCTCAGCCAAAATAATTTAATTATAAAGTTGAGAAATTGAAGAAAATGTGTCTCAAGTTGAGTAATGGTATGGTTCACATGCAGAAGCACAATCCCTAGGCTCCTCATCCTAACCAAAATTTTAATAATTAGAGGAAGTCATAGAATACTATACCTAACAATGGGGGTGTACCTAACCCCATAGCATATCAAGTTGATGCTTGTGAAATCCCTAATGGCCTCGATCCCATTATTAATTTGTCATATTTTTCTTTGGAAAAGGTATGTATGTGGCATAACACTAAATACCATAGTGAAAAAAAATATCTAGAAGCTTCAAGGTTCACAAACTGCTTGTAAGCTCAAGTCGATGACTTAGGATTAGGGCAGACCGAGGGTGTGTCTTATTCATCTAAGGGGAAGGAAGATGCTTTGGTAACTAAAATTATTCATTATCAAGAAACTGAGAAAGAATAAGAGGACAATGAACTATTAGGAGAAGATGATGATGAAAGTGTAGAAGAGGAAGTCCAAGCTATTAGGCAATTTGGAAAAGGAAATCATGGTTATTATATAAGAATTTCCAAGTGTTGAACTCTAGAGTATACTTTAGAGTAACTTCCCTAAAATATATAGGTTCTAAATATTTAGAATTCATTTAAATATAGTTGCATCAACTTTCCTGTTTGAGAGGAAATTAGTTTTATTGTGAGAACATATAGGGAATTTTTTAGATTGTTTCTAAACAGAGTAGGAGCAAGTAAGATCTCCATAATAGTAGAGATTTCAAACTAATTGGAGTGCTATAAAATCATTGTAATTTCTTATGATTATGAATATAATGAGCATATTTTCTCATTTTGGTATCAGATCAAGTTTGCTCAGATGGATCAAAACCTGTGGAGAGTGGTGTGAAGAGATCTGAAGCACGCACTTTGTTATAGAAACTCAAGTGGCCAGCACTCAACAGAGTTGCAAGGAAAAGCTCGAGTAAATCATTAATATCTCATGCATCCTAAGGTATTTTATTATGAAATTTTTAGGGTTTTTAGATAATTATATAAAGAGGATTCAGTAAAAATTTCAAGTGATTTGGAGCTAATGTGTAGCATTTTGAGTTTTTCAATAAAATAGTTGTATAAGGTGGAAGAAAGGGTATTTGCTTCTCAAATTTTTAGAGAAATATTATTTAGCTAAAATCATAATTTAGAAAAAAAATCAAGTCATTTGGATATGTATTTATTTATTTGGGTTAATATTGATTTTTTCTTCAAAAATCCTAGATCCAGAATTGTGATAAAAAGGGAAAAAATAAATGATCACATATTTTTCACCTTTGTAAATTTTCTTGTACAATTTAGGCGGTTTTTATATTATTATCTCAGGAATATAGATTTTAATTTTTAGAAATTTTGGAGCTGTATGGATTGATTTATGTGAAAAACATTGAGGTTGTCTCAAAAACAATCTAAGATCTAGAAAGGGCAAAAGTAAATTGATCATATATTTCTCATTTGTGTGAATTTGCTTCTAAAATTTAGTGTATTTTCAGATACATATATTAGAAGTCTACAAGAAAAATTTAAGTTTGTTTCAATCAATATTGGCCTATTTATGATAATTTTGGGGCTTGAGACTTTGGTAAATAAAAGAAGCATGTATTTTTGCAATTAGAGGTTAATTCTGAGAGATTGACTTAACAGGTTGATTCAATTGAGTAAAATAAGATCTTCTTCTGTTCTTTATTGCAAAACATTGTATTAGAATCTATCTACATTATTCCAATTTTTTTTTTTATTAGCATAAATGGCTGCCAATAATAATCTTCCCATTCCTGAATTTAATGGGTTAGATTATGAGTATTGGTCCATCAATATGAGGACCTCACTCATAGGCAAGGGGTTATGGTATATTTTATAAAAAGTCCACAATGAACCTACATATTGGACCACCTTGAGTGCGGCTAATAGAACCAATAAAAAGGATGCCCAAAAGAAAAACTCATTTGCTCTCTACCATCTCCAAGAAGCTTTGGAGAAAAGCATCTTTCCAAGGATTTCTTCTTGTTCAACAGCCCTAGAAGTATGGACAGCCTTGATAGATTGCTATAAAGTGATAAATAAAGTGAAGCAAGTAAGGCTTCAAACCTTGAAGAGAGATTTTGAGAATCTCAAGATGAAAGATTATGAAAGAGTGGGAGATTATTGTGTGAGAGTGAAAGCCATTGTAAACAAAATGCAAACCCTTGGAGAAGACATAAAAACTTAAGTAGTGGTGAAGAAAGTGTTGAGAACACTTCTTCATAAATAGAACCATATTGCTATTATTTTTGAAGAGTCTAAATATTTATCTACTCTAACTTTTGATGCTCTAATTGGTTCTTTGATGTCTCATGAAGAAATATTGTAGGGTGCTACATCTACAAGCTATGGAGGTGATGAGAAAGCATTATCATCCAAAGAAGGAGATAATGCACAAGGAATAGGACAAGGATAAGGACAAGGAATAGGCCAAAGGAGAGGTAAAGGAAGAGGATGAGGTAGATCAAGAGGTGGAAATCAAGAAAGAGGAGGTGACAAATCAAATAAATCTTGTTACAATTGTGGCAAGGTTGGTCACTTTGCTAGAGATTGTTGGTCCAAGACTTATCAATATGGGACAGGTCAATATGAAAACTATGGAGAAGAGGAAGGAGTTTATTCAAATTTATACCTCACCTATGGAAAATTAGATCAAAATCTTAATGAAATTTGGATTTTTGCTACTGGTTGTTCCAATCACATGAGTGGCAAATAGGAGCTCTTTGCTACAATGGATTCCTCCTACAAATCAAAGATCAAATTGGGATATGATGAGGCACTACAAGTTGAAGGTATTGGAGCCATGGAGGTTCCACCAAAAGAATGAATAAAGAAGGTAAATGACATCTATTACACCCCCAAACTCCTACATAATTTTCTTAGTGTTGGATAAATTATGGAGAAGAACTATAGGCTTGTTTTTTATGAAGTAAAATGTGTCATTTTTGATAAAAACAATTGTAATAGAGTTATTACACAAGTACCTATGACAAATAATAGGTTGTTTCCTCTTAAGTTTGGGGAACAAGGAGGTGCCCAACTTGCTAGTGTAGCTATTGCTAATCCAAGTGTGCTTTGGAACTTGAGATTTGGTCATCTTAATTTTGCAAGATTAAAGTTGTTGACTTCTTAAGCTATGGTAAGTGGACTTCCAAGAGTTGAAGAACACAAGGAGGTGTGTGAAGGATGTGCTTTGGGAAACTACTCAAGATCAAAGTTTCCAAAGGGACAAGCATGGAGAGCAAGCCATCCACTAAAATTGGTGCATTCAGATATTTGTGGTCCAATGCAAACCAAAAGCATTGGTAACAACTCTTACTTTCTCACTTTCATTGATGATTTCTCTAGGATGTGTTGGATTTATTTTTTGAAAACTAAATATGAAGCTTTTGATTGTTTTATATATTTCAAAAATAATGTAGAGAATAAAAGTGATTTGGTTGTAAAAAGTATCAGGACTGATAGAGGATGAGAGTATTCTTCAAATGCATTTCTAAAATATTGTAAATATTATCGAATAAAAATGCAATTCACAACTGCCTACACCCCACAACAAAATGGTGTGGCTGAAATAAAGAACCGCACTATAGTATAAATGTCTAGATCAATACTACAAACTAATCATATAAGTAACATGAATTGGGTTGATGTTGTTAGAACTACTGTTTACATTTTGAATAGGATTCCTACTTCTAGTTTAGATGGTATTACTCCTTATGAAGTATGGTATGGCGAAAATTCAAATGTAAAACACTTTAATGTTGTTGGTTGTCTTGCATATGCTCACATTCTTGATGAGAAAAGAAAGAAACTTGACCCCAAATTTCAATTATGTATTTTTATTGGATATTGTGAGTCTTCCAAAGCATATAGGCTCTACAATCCCAAAACACATAAAATTGTACTCTCCAAGGATGTAATTTTTGATGAAGGGGGGGAATGGGGTCATCAAAAACTTTTTTTCTATGATGGATATCATGATGCAAGTTCCTCTCAAGTGCAACAAGTGCAGCAAGTGCAGCCCAAAAATAGCAAAGGAAGTCCTCCAAGCCCAAGTATGAGTACTACTTCAAGTACAATAGATGCTACTCCAAGTCCTTCTCCACAAATATCAGTAAGTTCTTCACCAATGGATATTTATTCTCCATAAAGAGGTAAAATAACACTTCAGAACGATCCATATTTTCAAATTTTGGATAAAAATTTCCAAAAAAGATACACTAGAAGTCAAGCTAGTGAAATGAATGCAGTTTTGAAAAGACTTGAAAATATGCATATGTATGGTGATGATGACTCCCAATAGCATAAGAGATATGTAGTCAATTATGCTTTAATGACTAGTGTAGATCTAGAGCCATCTAGCTATGAAAAATCAAGTGCTCATGATGTATGGCAACAAGCCATGAAAGAGGAAATAACCTCTATAAAAAATAATGATACTTGGGAGCTAGTGGAGCTTCCTAAAAGCAAAAAATGTGTTGGATGAAAAAGGGTCTACAAGACCAAATTCAATGTTGATGGAAGCATTGAAAGACACAAGGGAAGACTTGTAGCAAAAAGGTTCACTCAGAAGTATGGGATTGACTATGAGGAGACCTTTGCTCCTGTTGCTAGACAGGAGACAATCAGATCAATACTTTCTTTTACTGCCCACAAAGGGTGTAAAATTTAGCACATGGATATAAAGAGTGCCTTTCTCAATGGGTACTTGAATGAAGAGGTTTCTGTGCAAAAACCTCAAGGATTTGAAGAATAAGGTAATGAGAACCTTGTCTACAAATTAAATAAAGCATTGTATGGCCTTTGTATCGCTCCAAATTTTTTGCATCCCTACCTTCAGGCTATAGGATCCGTGCCCGAAAGGAGGATGGGAAAAGGATGGCGCGGTACCTCGGACTGAGATGACTTTGCGAAGGTCCCGCCTCTCAAGGGAGGTGCATTTTGATGATTTTTCGACGGATGGTGGGTTCACCAGGAAACATTTAGCGGAAGTTTCCATGCCTAGGTTTTGGAATGTGTTTGATGAGTTCGTTTTAACCTTAAGCATTCATCCTAGGTTTGGTCGAATGAAACTAGATTAATCTATATGAAAATGCAAGTTCAATGAATACAAAAAATAGATTTAAAAGCAAAAAATAGAGAATTTATAGGATGCAAATGAAGAATACCTGATCCGGATGTCTAAAGAAGATTCTAACGTTTGAAGCAGTCTGGATCGTCTGGAATTCGATGGAATCGCCTGCAATATGACAGAATTGTCTGATACTGACAGAATCGTCTGAAATCTGACAAATTCGTCAAACAAATTTGTCAGAGACCTGTAAGACAGAAAATAGATGCAAAATACAAGAAGTCCTACTGTGCAAATAGAGGCAAATTATACCAAATAGTAGTACGAATACTGAAAAATATTTAAGAACAGAAATTCAAGCAAATTACTGTACTTTAATGGGAAAATATGATCTTAGTATGCAATTTAGGCTAAATGGGTGAACTCCAAATGCAAAATAACATAAAAACCGAATAAATGATCTAATTTGTAGCATAAAATGACAAGGAAAAATATGAGAAAAGCAAACTTCAGGCACTGATTGCCTCAATGTGGACTGCAATCGAGATCGTCTTGCATCAGTACGAAATTGCCTCGAATTTGACAGGATCGCCCTCCGATCTGGATAGGTTCGTCGGCGACGATGGGTGCTGGCTTCGATTGAAAAATAATGATGTACCTGCAACAAAATTAGTATGGGACTAATGCAAATGCAATATCAGGATGTTTTAATGCATATGGAGTCAATTTACAGATAATTTCAACCAAGGGTTGGGGAGGGAAAATCCTAGAGATTAAATAGGCTTAGGGGAGTTGTTGGGAGGTTGGAGATCATCCCAATTTGGGAGATCTCCAACGGGGGAGGGTCCCAACGACGTAGACACGCTTCTGTCCGGATTGGAGACCCGTTGGAACAGATTTCAACTTTGCAAATTCAGTTTTGCGACAAGATCGTCTAGACATCCTAGTCCAGATGAAATCGTCAAATCTGGGGCGATATCGTCTGATCGGTGACGATATCGTCAAACGGTCAAAACAACCTCTAAAATTAGTGCGGAAAAAGGGGAAACGGAATACCCGATGGTTAACGGGCGGTTTGGGAGGTTAAATTTGAATTTGAAATTATTTACTAAGGTGAAAATAATTTTTATAATTTTACTGTGCCAATTTTAGGGTGCTACAGCCTTAAGCAAGCACCAAGGGCATGGTACTCACGCATTGATGGCTACTTTCAAAAGTATGGATTCACTAGGAGAAAAAGTGAACCTACTCTCTACTACATGAAACAAGGTAAAGATATTCTCATTGTATGTTTATATGTGGATGATCTAATCTTCATGGGGGATGATTTTGTCAATTTAGAGACGATTTCAGCAGGCGAAATTGGAAACGATTATGCTCAAATTTGGGACGATATCGTCCAATAGTGGGCGATATCATCAATTACTTGAAATTGATCTTTAAGTTGCATTATTAATTACTGGAATTGTTATTTAATGATTGTTTTTTGTTTATTGTTTATGTTGCAGAGAGGTTTGCTAAATAGCAGAGAATGGAATTATGGAGGATTAAGAGATGACTTGGCTGCTCTGACACAGGCAGAGCGAGATCTGCTAGCACAGGCTGGATTGCAGCATGTGGCGGAGATGCCACAAGTGTCCATAGATATGGGGCTTCTAACAGCCCTAGCAGAGAGATGGTATCCGGGGTCTTCCTATTTTCGGCTACCGACAGGGGAGATGGCTCCCACACTAGAGGATGTATGGAGGATTCTGAGAATCCCCATACAAGGGTGGATGATCACTCCTACGGCCAATCAGGGCCATGCTATGGGACGGCTGTGTGGTGACCCGAGCTTCACCCTGGAGAAGGGCGGAGTTAACATCGAGGCACTACGCCAGATGCCTGAGGCATCTAGACTCACATGGGTGCTAGCTAGAGTGGTTGGTGGACTTCTGCTGTGCCACCAAAGCGGGTGCAGGGTGCCATGGATGCTCACATATGTGATCTACGATATGCGGTATCATGGGTACAGGTTTTGCTGGGGCAGTTTTATGCTATGCCGATTGTACAGGATCTTGTATGGGGTCGTGTACAAGGGCGACCGATGTCTGGTGATGACATCACTCCTACAGGTTTGGTGTTGGGAGCACATTGTAGTGCAAAGGCCAGTAGGGCTTCCACTGATAGGGATAGATGGGGAGAGGCCCCGAGTCTTCTACTAGTGGCTCCAGAGAGGGTCACAGTGGAGGATCGACCTACCGATGTCCCGGAGGCTACTGGATGACTTGGTCCTAGACCAGATCACCTGGAGACCATGGAGAGGGCACCCAGGGTGGGCCGAGGATGGACAGGAGCTGGCTTGCATCAAGCGAGTCTACTGGCTATGGATGGAGAGAGGAGAGGTGGAGCTCCACCGCTATGACCAAGTTTTGAGACAGTTCGGTCTACAACAGGGGATCCCATCTCTGAGGGATTATGAGTTTTTCCAGACTGTCCGGGATAACACTACGGTTAGCGGGGCTCTCGACATGCAGCGGTTCTGGAGCCAGGAAACGAATGATGCCCCCATCCAACCAATGGATGGGGATGACACAGGGGTAGCCAATGGCTATGATGCCTGGTATGTAGGTATCTACCCTCCTCGGATGACAAGGGCACAGGGTCTGATCCATGCGGTTGTGCGTCGGATAGGGAGGTGGTGCCAGGCAGCGATAGAGGCGGCCCAGGGTCACGAAAAGAGGGAGCAGAGGAGGCCACAGGCATAGGAGAGGCCGTGGTAGCAGGAGAGGAGGGAGGAGAGACCCCATCTCCACAGAGAGAGAGACCACCATCACCCGATAAGGACAAGGGCATGGACACTGGGGAGAGCAACGAGACAGCGACTCTCTGAGCTGAGGTTGCCCACTTGCGGGCTCAGGTGCAGACACTACAGGAGGAGGCTACACGGCTCAGAGCTCGGGCGGAGGAGCGAGCACTCAAGATTTAGCACGTGCTATCACCCAGATCACTTTCTATCAGGCTCTATACTACCAGGCGATGCCAACAGAGCAGAGGGTGCCATTACTAGCACACATTGCAGAGCCTGTCGTGATGGGGTCATCTAGGACATCATCATGATCTGCATCCCGGACTCACGGCACCACATGGACTGCGATGGGGCCACCTCCTCCACCTTAGGGGGGGAGGAGATGAGGCTGAGAGCTCGAGGGGCTCTCGAGACACTACACAGAGGGTATTTGATTGAGTATGCCAAGATATAGATTGTGGCATACCAATCTAGCTGATGTGATGTACATATATTTGTGATATATATAGGAGATATTTTTGATCATATGACTTATGTTTTGAGTATGTTTATGATGCTTTTGTGTTTGATTGATTGATTTGATAATTCATGTAATTATGTCGTTAAAAATATTATAATTGGAATGTCATGCTATAAAATTTTAAATGAAATAATCTGATGTAACAAATTGATTGTTTGTGATGAGATGAAATAAAAGATAAAAAGAGACTTCTAACAAAATTTCAAAGGACATTGTCGCTATTATAGACCATTTCATGGAGTCGTTGCTCACTCGGTCGTCAAGCTAATCCCATTTATAGAAATATTGTTAAAAGTAAAAGAGTGCTTAAGAGACTGTCTTAAGACTTTGGTGCAATAGTGCAACAGGTGATGATGATGGTTGGTTTGTTTTCAGATTTTCATGAAAAATATTTGTGCATGAAATAATGTTTAAAATGATTTTTACTAGGCATAAATTCCTAAGTGTGATAAGATTTTTGAATAATTCCTTAGGAATTATACCATCATTGCAAAGTTGAAGGTTGACATAATGACAGAAAATAGTGAAAAAAATGGGTTTGCTTTTGAAAAGGCATAATTTGTGTAACATAAAATGAAGTCATATGGTTTTTATGATTTTTGATAAATGGGGAATAAAAATTGTTACAATGGTTTGCGCTAGGCATAGAATATGTAGGTATAGACTTATACCATCATCGCAAAAATCCAAAAAAAGATAGTTTTATTGCAAGGTTGATTTTTGATGAACATAAAATATGAAAAGGAGGGCTTGCGCTAGGCATTCAATTCCAATTTTGGTTTTGAAACTATACCATCGTCGCAAAATTCAATCAGATATATATGTATATGTTTTGATTATATAGTTTGAAAGAAATTTTTGATTTTTTTGTTATATAGTTGTCTTTGTGATAAACAACTGTACTTGATTTATTCCAAACAAGTTGCAAAAATAATATTTCAAATTATTTTAAAGACAAAAGTTAGATTTATAAGGAATCCCATGTGCATATGTGAATTCAGTTCCGATCTTGATTTATCATAATGATACACAAAATCTCTCAAATACAAATGTGTGTGCAATTGCTATGTTCATTTACCAGTTTTGAGCAAGATACTATGATACAAGTGATTTGAAGAAACCAAATAAGTGTTCATTAACCATGATGTAGATGCATATAACCATATTAGACTACTATGTAGGTCGGATTATCAAGAGCTAGCTAATCCATAAGCAGACATAGGTCTGTACAAAAGAAGGTCGCTAATGTGACATACATATCGCCACGCTAGGAGTTACCCAAGGCCAAGCAGTGTTGGGCACAAACCACCTGTTATGGGGCTTACCTCACAGTTTTCAAATAATTGAGAATTCCAGGGATTCAAGCTCATCAACCCTTCTTTTCTTTTCAAAGGGTAGGGAAAGGGATTTTATTGCTTTTGCTTTCTGCTTTCTTTTGCTTTTCTTCTGAACTTTGCTTCTTTTTCTTTTTGTATTTTTTTCTTGATTTTTGAGATAATGCTTGAAATATTGTTGTGATGATTCAAAATAACATTTTTATTTTTCTCTTTTTCTTGAACTTTGCTTTTGTTTTTTTTTTGTTCTATACTAGGGATACTTGCTCAGATTAGCTGTAGAGCAAGGGATTTTTATTCTGGGTAGGGGTGAGCTTGTCCTTTTGCCAATTCTCAAAGATTCTAGACCATGTGCATGATAGGATAGCAGGGGAAACTTTTCACTCAAGAAATCACTTCTACTATGTAGCAAAACATGGAAATTACAAATATAATCATTTTATTGTGAAAGATGTGCTTGGTTTAAGTAAATAACAAGATCAATTCTCTATGCTCAAACTTTATTTAATTTGAATTTTGTGGACTTTGATATAAGAGAGATTAGTAATCATGCCAAATAAAATCAAGATATTTATTTTTGTGAGTGTGCAAGTGAGGGATTCCAAATAAATGCTAATTTATCCAGAATAATTTGAAACATATAACTGCAATAATTGTAAGAAAATATATAAGAAATTTTTGAGAAGTTTTTGAGAATGTTTGACTCTCTCTTTCTTCATTATTTTGTTTTGGGTTTCGAAAGAGTCAAGCATATTGTTGTTTTTATCATTATTTTTGTTTTGATTTTTGTTTGTGAAAAACAAAAGCTAACAAGTGCCATAAATAAATGCAACAAATAGTTTTGAAAATTTTGGTGATTATGAATGTTTTTGATGTTTTTGGATTTTTATATTTTATAAATTTAAAAGAAAACAAGATAATGGTTTTGAAATATGCAAAATAAATATGTATGTACAAGAATGAAATAATCACATTTTATGCATAGTAACGTTTAAGATGTAAAATATTCATGGGTTCTTTAAGTTCTTTACCATCTAAGGTAGACAATTTGTATGCCCTTGATTCAAATTTAGCAGTAATGATGTATGGTCCGAGCCAGTTGGGCTCAAACTTACCTTTAAGGTCCTTAGTTGCATTAGTATTTTTTTGAAGATTTTGATTTTTTTTTTTTGTATTTTGATTTTAATTTATGAATTGAAATTGGTGGTATATACAAAATGATCTATATACACTATACAAGGTTATTTGAGTATAGCATGTCTAAGGTTGCTTCAAAATCAAAGGAGGTTTTGAAGGATAATCTGGTTGAGGTGAAGGTAAGAATAGAAGGTGATGAATAAAAGGTAGTGATAACAAAAGCTTTGTTATAATGTAGAATAATGTAGAAAAATATTTGACTTTTATATGTGTAAAATTGATCATGTTACAAAATAAAATGTAAGAAGGATAAGAAAGTTCTTCATTCTTATCACTATATTCCAAGTTTTGATAAGATGGAGAAAGTATATGTGAAAGATATGCATGAATGTTATTTTGTAAACAAGGATGATCATATATGAATGAAGAAAAGTGATGGATAGAAGATAATTGTGACAATAGAGAATGTATAAAACTTGATGTTTCAATCGTTAAATATTCTTCAAATGGTTTTGGGTCACCTTGTATGGTAACAATTTTATTTGCAAGTTCAAACTTCAAAAATTGGTGAAGAGTGGAAGGGAAAACCCTCATCGTATGAATCCAAGGACTCTGGAGAAATAGGTTGTAAGGTGAAGGACAATATCCTACATATAATAAAATATCCAGGATCTTGGATCCAATATTAAAGGGAAGAATTATAGTATCTTGAGCTTCTTGAATTTCATTGTTAAAATATTTTATAAGAACATTTGATTTATTAATATCTTCTTCCTTTAATTTGAGTTTTTGGAATAATTGATGAGTGCATAAATTAAGAGAGGAGTCATTATCTACCATGATAGTTCTAACAAGTGTTTCTTTACTAGATTTGATAATGTAAAGATAGGAGTCTTCTTGTGGAGTAGAGGAAGGAATATCCTCATCATAGAATGAAATAGGGTTAACCTCAAGAGGGTTTACACCATTAGTTATGATTTTAGAGAAAATATGATGAGGAACAAATTGTTGGCTAGGTATTTTGAACAAAATTTCCTTATGAGAAATTTGTAATACTTCTAAAAGGGATATCTTTTCTTGAGGATTAATCACTTGTTGTTGGTTATCAAAGTGGATTTCAGATTGAGATCTTGATTCTAAAGATGAGCTTTCTATGCTTACATTCCATTTTGTATCATTCTCTAGAGCCAAAGATAGTTTTGAAGGTTGGTCAAATGAGGAATCCATATCTTGAATATCGGATTGAGTTGATTGAACTTGAGGTTGCTCATTTGTAGTTTTTGTTACAATATTAATAATATCATCATGATGGGACACATTAACATGCAATATTTGATTGGTTTCTTGTTGTTGATAATTGAATAGGAGTTCTTGGGAGATCTCCATGTCTTGATTGATTATTGGTATTTGTTGTGTAGGAGTTTGATTGTTTACTGGAGATTTATAATCATTTGTAGATTGTAATTCCTTGATATTAAAAAGATTCTTATCAATCAAATCTTGAATTGCACATCTTAAATCTTTACAATTTTGTGTCATATGTCCATCTACTCTATGATATTCACAATGTAGCTCAGGTTTAAACCAATCTGTTGTGGTATCAGGTTGTCTTATGGAAGGGAGTTCAATCTTATTTGTGTCAAGTAAATACTTGAGAATTATATCCATTGGTTGATTGAGCTTAGTAAATTTACGTGATGAATATTTTTGAGAGGTTTTTGATATGTGACTTAGAAATTTCATCATAAAAGGGCCTAATGGTTTCTCACCTCTATTTTCTTTATTATGGGTAGAATGATTATAGGAAGATTGTGAAGTATGATGTGAGTGCATGGTAGAATTGGAAGAATAAGTATTTTCTTGTGGAAATGGATGTGTTGTATTGAAAGAAGAGTATTGAAAAGGTGGAGGAGGATTATATGTGGGTTGATAGACATAATATGGATATATGGGAGAATAGATAATATCATTATGAAGAGGATTGGAAAAGGGATTGTTTTGTTGGGTTATGGATGAAAAATAAGAAGAGTGTGATGGAGGTGATGTTGAATAGGGATGAGGTTGGTCATAATCAACAAATGTATTTGGCGGAATTCTTCCAACATTACTGATAGGATCATATTGATTTGAGTAAAAACTCATGGTTTCTTTAGTACTTCTAAAAGTAATATTTAATATTTACTATTTGGAATTGAATCTAAAACATATAAACTTGAAATGATGATTTTTTTTCTTTTGTTTGGCTTGTATATTTTTTTGTTTTTGTTTTCAAAAGGTTATGATGCATTCACGTCGGGTTCACCAAAATGTATCGCTCCAAATTTTTTGCATCCCTACCTTCAGGATATAGGATCCGTGCCTAGAAGGAGGATGGGAAAAGGATGGCGCGGTACCTCGGACTGAGAGGACTTTGCGAAGGTCCCGCCTCTCAAGGGAGGTGCATTTTGATGATTTTTTGACGGATGGTGGGTTCACCAGGAAACATTTAGCGGCAGTTTCCACGCCTAGGTTTTGGAATGTGTTTGATGAGTTCATTTTAACCTTAAGCATTCATCCTAGGTTTGGCCAAATGAAACTAGATTAATCTATATGAAAATGCAAGTTCAATGAATACAAAAAATAGATTTAAAAGTAGAAAATAGAGAATTTATAGGATGCAAATGAAGAATACCTGATCCGGATGTCTGAAGAATATTCTAACGTTTGAAGCAGTCTGGATCATCTAGAATTCGATGGAATTGCCTGCAATCTGACAGAATCGTCTGATACTGATAGAATCGTCTGAAATCTGACGAATTCGTCAGACGAATTCGTCAGAGACCTACAAGACAGAAAATAGATGCAAAATACAAGAAGTCCTACTGTGCAAACAGAGGCAAATTATACCAAATAGTAGTATGAATACTGAACAATATTTAAGAATAGAAATTCAAGCAAATTACTGTACTTTAATGGCAAAATATGATCTTAGTATGCAATCTAGGCTAAATGGGTGAACTCCAAATGCAAAATAATATAAAAAATGAATAAATGATCTAATTTGTAGCATAAAATGATAGGGAAAAATATGAGAAAAGCAAACTTCAGGCACTGATTGCCTCGATGTGGACTGTAGTCGAGATCATCTCGCATCAATACGAAATCACCTCGAATTTGACAGGATCGCCTCCGATCTGGACAAGTCCGTCGACGACGATGGGTGCTGGCTCCGGTTGAAAAATAATGATGTACCTACAACAAAATTAGTATGGGACTAATGCAAATGCAAGATCAGGATGTTTTAACGCAGAGGGAGTCAATTTATAGATAATTTCAGCCAAGGGTTGGGGAGGGAAAATCCTAGAGATTAAATAGGCTTAGGGGAGTTGTTGGGAGGTTGGAGATCATCCCAATTTGGGAGATCTCCAATGGGGGGAGGGTCCCAACGGTGCAGACACGCTTCTACCCAGATTGGAGACCCGTTGGAACAGATTCCAACTTTGCAAATTCAGTTTTGTGACAAGATCGTCTGGACGTCCTAGTCCAGACGAAATCATCAAATATGGGGCGATATCGTCTGATCGACGACGATATCATCAAACGGTCAAAACAACCTCTAAAATTGGCACGAAAAAAGGGGAAATGGAATACCCGATGGTTAACGGGTGGTTTGGGAGGTTAAATTTGAATTTGAAATTATTTACTAAGGTGAATATAATTTTTATAATTTTACTGCGCCAATTTTAGGGTGCTACAGCCTTAAGCAAGCACCAAGGGCATGGTACTCACGGATTGATGGCTACTTTCAAAAGTATGGATTCACTAGGAGAAAAAGTGAACCTACTCTCTACTACATGAAACAAGGTAAAGATATTCTCATTGTATGTTTATATGTGGATGATCTAATCTTCATGGGTAGTAGTGCTAAGATGAATGAGGAGTTCAAATACTCCATGATGAAAGAATTTGAAATGAAAGATCTTAGGTTTAATGAATTACTTCCTAGACATGGAGGTACATCAAACATATAAAGGGATATTCATATGTCAACACAATTATGCTCAAGATATGATCAAGAAATTTTCTATGGAGTAATGCAAGCCTGTTGTAATTCCAACGGTTCATGGGATCCAATTGAGCAAAGATGATGGAGCACCAAAATTTGACATGGCCACTTACAATAGCATGGTTGGGAGTCTAATGTTCCTCACCAACACAAGATCGGATATTCAGTATATTGTTTCTCTTGTTTCAAGGTATATGGTTGATCCATCTGAACTTCATCTACAAGCAACTAAAAGAATTTTGAGATATGTAAAGGGTACATTGGATTTTGGGATCCATTACCACAAATGTAATTTTGTAAAATTAGTTGTCTTTAGTGATAGTGATTGGGGCAACAATATTTATGAAATAAAATCTACTTCAGGGAATTGTTTTAGTCTTGGATCATGACTAATTACTTGGATTTCCAAAAAGAAAATTGTTGTAGCATTATCATCTACTAAAACTGAGTACATAGCCATCACAAATGCTAGTACCTAAGCTTTATGGTTGAGAAAAATTCTTGAAGAAATTGGAGAGAAACAAAATGGTCCTACAAGATTATACTGTGACAATATGAGTGTCCTCCATTTGGCATATAATCCTATCCACCACAACAGGTCAAATCACTTTGATATGAAGTATCACTTCATTTGATACATGGTGGAGAAATAGGTGATTGAGCTACAACATTGCAGAACTTTGGACAACATAGAGGACATCTTCACCAAAGAAGTTGTGAAAGCTCAGTATATAAATCTAAGAGATTGTCTAGTCAGTCCTCTCAACTTTAATAGGGAGAATGTTGGACTCTAGAGTATACATTAGAGTATCTTACCTAAATTATATAGGTTCTAAATATTTAGAATTCATTTAAATATAGTTGCACCACCTTTACTATTTAATATAAAATCAGTTTTGTTGTGAGAGCATATAGGGAATTGTTTAGAGTGTTTCTAAACATAGTAGGAGCAAGTAAGATCTCCATAATAGTAGAGATTTCAAACTGATTGGAATGCTATAAAATTATTGTAAGTTCTTATGATTATGAATCTAATGAGCATATTTTCTCACCAAGACCCCAAAAACTTCCTCCACTCTGCCAAACAATCCCCTTCTTCCTACCGATATCAAAGTTGATAATAATTCATCTTCCCCACCTACTATTGAGTCATCCAAACCTATGCAAAAGGTGTAGAATACTGAGAAGCCTACTTATGACATAGTGGAAGACTTGAAAAAGACTAAAGCTAATGTCTCTTTCTTCAAGGCTACTAAATTGCTAGGTCAAAAGGAAGCTTTGATGAAAGCTTTATACCCACCAAGTCAAATTCATGAGGTCAAATGTGCTAAGTCTCAATTAGTTTTACAAAAGGAGAAACAAGAAGTGCCTCCTTTTCTCTTGACAATTAGAATTGTAGGCAAAAACTTGCATAATTGTTTAGTTGACTCAGGAACCTCGAGTAATATCATGCCACTTGAGATTTACCAAAGGTTAGATTTCAAGCCAATTTCTTCAAAGATCAAGGTGATACAGCTAGACATATTTGTTATAGATGTGGTAGAAATTTTGAATGACATCCTAGTTCAAATTAATTTAGAACCAAAAATACAACATCATGTTGATATTCTTGTGGTCAATATTATGGCCAAATATGGCATGGTGTTGGGTAGATATTGGAGTAAAAACTTAAACGGATACAACATTACTAATTCCTCCCACATGTGGCTTCCTTGGAGAGGATTGGAAAACTAAATTTGGGTGGATACCGAGCCAAGACTTAAAGAAATGATCATGAAGTATAATAGGCCCAATGAAATCTAATTTTCTAAATATGATTTAGGGTTCTATAACTTTGACATAGAGGAGGCTATTGAAGAACCTCAAAAATAAATCCTTTCTTGTAGTACTCCCAAAAAGGATAATCTGGTTTGGATTCTTAGATTTTATGGATCTAAATCAAGACAAGATGCTAGAGCTGGCATCAAACTTACATGTCCTAGTAGCAAGATTATGCTAGATATCTATAGATTATAGTTTACATGCACTAACAGTGTGGTAGAGTATGAAGCACTTAATTTTGGAGTACATCTGAGTAAGAAATTCAAGTGTCTCAAAGTCTTGGGAGACTTGGATTTAGTTGTCAAATAGGTCAAAGGGCAATATGCATGTCGGGACAAAATATTAAGCCATTTTAGGACTAGAGTTAGGTATTTGATAGATGAACTTGATGCTTTCAACATTTCCCTTATTTCAAGAAAATGTAATCAGATGGCTGATTATTTATATATTGTAACAAGTATGCTCAAACTAGTTGAAAATAAAAAATACAAAAAAATTTTGATCGAACTAGTGTCCTATCCTTCAATACCAGATAAAGTTACAAACTTGCAGGTATTCGAGATTTATAGACACATTTGTAATTTTACCACTAACTCTGGTATTTTTAAAAATTAGGTGATAGATGAAGACAAGAGATGGCACAAAGAAACAAATCAGGATAGTGAAATAGCCCAAACAATTAACAAGATGCCAAAAGGGATTATTTCACTAGAAAAGGTATTTGATATTGGATATCAAGCAAAAAGAGAAAAAAAGTACCACTCTCTAAAGAAGAATGTGATGTAATAAACTTAGGGAGTGCATCAAATCCACAGGTATTCATCGCTAAGGCATGTACAAGTTAAGAAAAGGAATCTATCACTCATGCACTAAAATAATATGTGGATTGTATAGCTTGGAGTTACAAAGAGTTGAAAATGTATGATCAAAATGTGATAATGCACATGATTCCATTGAAACCTGAATCCAAGCCCTTTAGACAGAGATAAATACCGGTTAATCTATTGCTAGATCCCTTAATAGAGAAAGAAGTGAAAATATTACTAGATGCAAAAATCATCTTTCCTGTTAGGCATTCTAATTGGGTTTCCAACCTAGTTCTTGTAAGAAATAAAAATGGAGAAACAAGATTGTGCATAGATTTTAGAAATTTGAATAAATCTGAAGAACACAAGCTTATACTGAGAGGGGGGGTGAACAGTATAAGACCTCTTTATAATTTTTCCATTATACTTCAAAATAGTAAAGCAATATACCCAAAGCAATATCAAAGCAATGCACAATATCATCCACAAAGTGATACCAATTTTAATGTGGTTCACCCAGAATGGTTGGGCTACATCCACAAAACTTTTCTCTAAAATTTATCTCAAAGTTCTTTGGGAATCCTTCCCAATTACAATGTTTATGAGCCTCGGCCCAAAGGAGATACCTTCACCCAATCAGAATTTATGAGCCTTTGCTCAAATGAGATACCTTCCCCCAATCAGAATTTATGAGCCTCTTCTCAAAGGAGATACCTTCCCCTCTGCTCTGGAAATGATCCCTCAAAAGATCAACTACCTCTACCTCTTGCCAGCACATGGAACTCCTTTCCACCAAAGACCTCCTGTCCTTAATGCTTAGCCTAAGAGACTTCTACCTTCTATGATCATGTCCACAACAGCTCATCAACTTGTACCAAACACAGTCAGTCGGTCTAGCACAAGTCTTCCTCTATTTGTTAGATTTTTCCAACTCTTGAACAAATCAA
This sequence comes from Wollemia nobilis, assembly GCA_028583015.1. Taxonomy (NCBI): domain Eukaryota; kingdom Viridiplantae; phylum Streptophyta; class Pinopsida; order Araucariales; family Araucariaceae; genus Wollemia; species Wollemia nobilis. Next base: position 5,604,938 of record JAQPPZ010003614.1, on the reverse strand, counting down.
TCCTCTGCATACAAGCCTTCTCAAAGACTTGTAAATTCTATCCTCAGGTTCTCATAGAACCAGTACACATCTGTCCTCAAGTTCTCTGATAGAACTAACAAACTCAGCTCACAAGTCCTCTGCTAGGACCTATCCAAATATGCTCACAAGTCCCCACCAAAACCTATCCAAAAACTACTCACAAGTCCCCACTGGAACCTGTCCAAAAACTCAACAAGCTCACCAAGAAAAACTTTCTTAGTAGGAAATCACAAAGTGAATTTTTAGAGACCCAATGTGATTTGTCAAACTCATAGAAGCATAAAGAGAATTGTTAGAGACTCAATATGTTCTATACTCAAATCCCAATCTCAAAACTCAACTCCAATCAACTCAGCTCAATCTCAATCTCAAATTTGAAAACTCAACTCAATATCTGAAATGGATAGGATAGAATGTTTTCTTTCAAGAACATGAAACCCCAACAATTACCAACTATGCAAAGAATCACATAACAATGATACTCATGTTCTTTTCACCATCAATTAGGGTTTCAACAACAATGCTCATCAAACAAGGTTTAGTCAACCAACACCATTCAACTCAACATCAACCTTGAAGTATTCAACCAATCATCACAATAAAAGGAAACAAGTAGAAATCATTTTCCTTCCAAAGATATTTGAACAAAACAGTCACCAACACAATATCACCAAATGCAAAGAATAACTTGCTCAAATCAACTCAATGGAGTAATCCCAATATCATGAATCAAGTAAAGCAATAACTTGATCAAACAACCTCTATGGAAGCAACTCAACCATCAAACTCAAAACAACCAACCAAGGGTTCCACCAACTCAATGCAAGTAGCTAGACTCACAAATATAAACCCTAGTGCACAAAGCTTCCACTATCTCAAACTAGAAATTATGCATTCACCAAAAACTCTCCTTAAGAATAACAATGCATAAGTAGTCTTCAACAAACCAAAAAATAAGATTTACACCTAGCCAAAGGATACCTAGTAGAATGCCTTTTCACTCCAACCTTATTTCAAAAAACATACACCAATCATACTCATAAGAAGAATGTGCCCATACCTTATTGGAGTAGAAGATAATTGAATCTTCAAGCTGTCACCACACACAACTCTCAAACTTCCAACCAAGTTAGGGTTAGAATAAAAAGAAATGAGCAATAATATAAACTTCCTTTATTACACCTTTTAGCTCCACTTCTTTAAACACAACCACCATAACATGCCAATAAATCAACAATCACAGACTCACACCTTATACCTCCATTTTTAATTTTAGCATAGCAAAGAATAATCTTAAAAATACATCCAAAGAAATATGCCCTTATTTCTCCTAAGCTTTTATTCAATACTAATCACAAAAGCCAAAACTCATAAAATTTAATCACACCTTATAAATCGCTGTCCAAGAAACTCCGAATTTCGTGGCATAAAGACGTTTTAATAAAAACGTGTGTTACTCTAGCAAAGCACCCCCGCGAGACTCGAAACGGTGACCTCCGCCAATGCAGCAACCTTCGCTGCCACTAGCCCACGCGGGCTACGAAGTTCACAAGTGAACTTCCCTCCACTTCACCCTAAAAAAAAAACTCCCAAAGACTTTTCAACCACACGTGCTTCTAAGTCTTCCTTCGATCACAACGAATACAGAGCACAAACACCGCAAATTGCATTCGAGGAATTTCAAATTAATTAGCCTTCCAACCTTAGGAGTTGGAGAATAAATAGTCTCTTCGAAGACACCTTGACGTCGGCGGAAATAAAGACCATTTCAAAATTAATCAAAAGTCTTTTCAAAAAGGGTTTAAAAACCCTTAAATAATTTTAATAAATTAAGAATAAAAAAAGGTTTAAAAACCTTTAAGTATTTTTAATAAATTAAAAATAATTTCTCCCTTAATTAATTAAATAATTAATTAATTAAAACCTTTAAGGGTTTTAAATAATAATTAAATAAATAATAAAGAGAACCTCCATTGGTTTTAATAAAAACCATTTAACTTGGTTTTAATAAAAACCCTATCCAACTTGGTTTTAATAAAAACCGGTTTGGTTTTAATGAAAAACCCTTGCCAATGGAATCTCTCCGAATTCTCTTAAAATATTCTCTTGGAATCTTCCACCTTTGAAGCCAACACATCCTCTTAACATTAATGCCATTTCCTTTTGACATCAATGACAACTCATAGACAAGAAGCTAGGATCTCAAACCCAAAATTGCCAACAATCTCCCCCTTTGTCATTGATGGAAAACCATGCTTCTCAACAACACGGAAACTCAACATAAACAGCTCCCCCTGTCTTGATGCTCTCCCCCTTACTCAAATCTCTCCCCCTTTGTCATCAATGGCAAAGGGTCATCAATGGCAAAGTTGCCTAAGGAGGAAAAACGTCATGATTTTGTGATGTGTCGTGAAATCGCGACAAAAAAAGGCAAAGAGGACGAGGAGAAAAACCTGTCGCGATATCACGATAGAAAAAGTGTCGCGATATCGTGACACAAAGAGGAGAGAGGAGCAGACGAAGAAAGCTATCGCGATATCACGACAAAAAATGTGTCATGATATCACGACACAAACAGAGAACGGAGCCAGCAGGAAGAAGATGTCGCGATTTCGTGGCATGTCATGATTTCGCGGCATGTCGTGATTTCGCGGCATGTCATGATTTTGCGACCCAAGTAGGAAGGAGAAGGCTGCAAGCAAATATGTCATGATTTCCCAACATGTCACAATTTTGTGACCCAGGAGCAGAAGGAGAGTACGAAAGGAGCAGATGTCGTGATTTTGTGACATGTCATAGTTTTGCGACCTGAGGGTGAAGAAGGAGCCGAAGGAGAAGGAGACGTCGCGATTTCATGATAGGTCACAGTTTCACGGCCAGAAGGTGAAGAAGGAGCCAAGGAAGAAAGATGTCATGATTTCGTGACATGTCGCATTTTCATGACGAAGGGGCGAGCGAAGGAGCCAAAGGAGGAAGATGTCGTGATTTCATGACATGTCACAATTTCGTGACCCGATGGAGAAAAGAAGGCAAGGGAGCCGAAAAGTCATGATTTCGTGACTTGTCGCGATGTCGCGACCCGAAGGAGAAGAAAGGATGCAAGGAAGGAAGATGTCGTGATAGCGCGACATGTCACGATTTCGTGACGTGAAGGAGAGAGAGAAGACGAGATGGGAAGATGTCGCGATTTCATGACATGTCACAAAATCATGACCCGAAGGAGCGAGAGGAGGCAAGAAGAAAAGATGTCATGAAATTGTGACATGTCACGATTTTGTGACCCAAAGTGGAAAAGAGGAGCGAGGAAGAGAAATGTCACGATAGCGCGACATGTCGCGATATCATGACCAAAAAAGAGAAAGAAGGGCAGGATGAGGAAGATGTCGCGATATCGTGACCCCTGCTACAGTGCAGCTGGAGGAAGAAGATGACAGAGGTCAGGCGACGGTTGCAGAGCAAGGACGACACATGGCACCAAGGTGCAGTTAAAGCGAACGAGTACCAAGAAGCACAAAAAATGAAAAGGATGGGTCACACAGAGTAATCTGATAGGAAGCGGTGGTCAGACGGCGATGACAGGGGTCGTGCAGAGTGGAGCCATAAATTGAGTTGGTGGACCAATTTTCGTGAAGGATGTTTCAGAGGGTCGGGGCCTCTATAAAAACCCAGTTTTTGTAATAGACTAGGTGGTGGATTGGAGAACGCACATAGAGTGTGTGTGGGAAAACCAAGCCGAGCGCTGGTTCTTGTAAAGCCTACGGGCTATTTCTGTAGATTATTCCAAATTAATAGAAGAAAATTTGGAAGTGGTAAGAGTGCGATTTTCTGTCCCCCATCAATTTTGGGTTTTTGCTTTTTGGTTGGTTATGTTGGGTTAATTTTAGTGTAATATTTGAAATGGATTAAATCAGTGAAACTTTAAAATATTTTAAAAATAAAAAAATAAATAATATTTTCATATGTACTTATAAATATATATGAAAGCATAAAATATATATATATATATATATATAATAAATAAATAAATAATATATATTACCATAAAGCCTATAGTGAATTGTTAAAATTTGATTATGGGTAATACGTATAAAATCTTTTCTTATATGATTACTAACATTCATCACCTAGTATTTGGTAATATTATGCATATAGTCGATTTTAACATTGCTCTCCTTTACATAGGTTATCAAAAAGGGATGTGGCAGCTACCAGTGAACCAACATGCCATGTGAACGTACAACATGGAAGACTTGGAAGTTTTGAATAATTAGGGTAGTGATAGTATAGACGGAGGTCGTAGTGTTGTACCTAGGCATGTTGTTTGAATGTACAATGTGGAAGACACATCACTACCACTTGAATGGCAGACCTTTAAGATGGCCAATCAATGGACTATGGACGATGTGGTGAAGTTGGTCTTCTTGGAATCGCATGGACATTGAGTAGCCATGCAATGAAGTTGATTGGCTATCCAATTGGTGACATTTGAATACGACAAGGATCAAAATGTAGTACTAGTGTGGCATAGGATGAGCAGATTGCAATGTCTTGTAGGTCTCAATGGCAATACTAACGAGAATCACCTGATGTGGAAGGCCAAAATAGCTAGACGTGGAATACATGGATTACACCAAGTTGGTAGTGGCAATGAGTGGATACTTGGGGGATCTTATGGTTTGATGTACTATCACCAGGGGGAAGCAAAAGATACTGCAAAGTGTCATTGGAGATGAAAATCTGAAAGTTCACGTTTTGTATGGTCATGGACGTAAGGCCCGAGAAGGACATGGAATTTATCATAATACATGGGATGACTTCCATGGAACACGACATGGATAATTTGAGGAGATGTCAGTGTTATCACATAGACATGATTCCATGCATGGTTATACACATCAGAGGACAAGATGAAGATATCAACTGTAGCATTATAGACCAATCAACGATAGCATCTTAGCAAGGGAATTTTTTTGTTAGCGAGTCCAAGTTTGGATAAGTTGTAGTATTGATAAGGATTCAATGAGCAATGACACTGTGAAGGCAGACAACTTGAGAATATGTTGAGCGAATCTTCAGATGTCCACACCAAGTGGGCATAGTCCATCCCATACAGGTGACGTATCAGGTGTTATGAGGTCGTGGCAAGGTAGAAGAACAACAACACGGGGCTGCTATGGAGACATTAAGTGGATAGCAAAGACTGCAGATAGACAAGGTGGATCTTCAGGTAGACGTGAATTTTGCTTACAGGGAAATACACATGGCTACACTGCATAGATATATGTTGAGTTAATGAGTTTTGATTGATTGAATACGATGCAATGTCACTTATAAACTTTGTCCAAAAAATATAACAATTGAGGATAACACAGTATAAATCGAATACATTCAGAAGTTTCACCTCACATATCACATGAAGGATAAATTTGGCAATAGATAGCATTATGTTTTCGAACAAAGGGACAATATATTACAAATGTGGTGGATGGGTAGTATGGCCAATCACCAAAATAAGGATGCCACATCAGCAATGCTAGTACAACAATTGGATTTCACCATGCCATATAATCACTTGAAGTATGTACAATGACTTGGACTTTCAACATGGATGTGGACATGCGACTGTTAGGTTTGGGGATATATGCTATATATTGGCATATTATTAGCAATATTTTAGCAACGATAGACAAGATTCTCCTGACATGTAAATAATGGATGAAGAAAAATGTAAATATCATCCATTTAGCATCACGAGTTCGATAGGTCTACCACATTGCATGGGTATGGATCTCAGGCTCTCCTGTAGCTGGGGTGTCACTATTAGGATAGTGGTTCAACGTAGCGCATGGTGCAAATCTTGAAAATGAAGATGACTCCTTATAGAGGATTTGGATGATGAAGACCAAAGATCTGGGTAGTGAAAACGCATTTTGAAACGATGAGGACACCATGGATTGTGCAGACAACACTGAAGCATAATGTCGTTCATCATACTATGGGGAAGATGGTGGAAAAAAGTGAACGAATTACCCATGAATAGAGTGAATGCCAAGGTTGAATAAGGTTTGGTTGAAGTCAAATTATTTTCTTTTTGGGATTTGCATAAGGGTGATGTTGCTACCATCTTATGTATGGACCTGAATGTGTTTTTTTTTTGTTTTTTTTAATCCATATATTATTGTTTTCAAAGGGGTATATATGGATTAAAAGATAAGAAAGGGGAGATATAAGGGAAGGAGAAAATATATTTTTTTGGGTCAAAGCCTTTTTTTTTGTTTTATTATTATTATATTTCATAAGTATTTGTAAAATTTCGAGAGGACTAATAATTTGGTGTTCTGCTTCACGTGGTAACTCCATTTTTGTGAAGGAAGTTGAAATGAAAATGTTTCTAAAAACTTTAAATACCCACGTAAGTCATTGAAAAAGGGCTAGAATATTTTGTAGCACAAGATATTTTGACCATTTTAATGCATACATATTTGGAAACATGCACCTTGTGAGAAAAATTAGAGGAGATCATTTTTTGAGGGTTATTTGTTATAATTTTTTATTCATTTATTGCATGTGTAGCACCCTAAAATTGGCACGGTTAAACCTTAGTAAAAAGATAAAATGTTAAAATTTGAACTTCAACCCCAAACTGCTCGTTAAACAACCTTTTACCCGCTCCCCTTGTTTTTTGTGCCATTTTTAGGATTTTTTGTGATCGTTGGATGATATCGTCGCCGATCAGATGATATCGCCTCAAATCGGATGAATTCATCTAGAGCAGAACGTCCAGATGATTTTGTCCCAAAATTGATTTTTCAAAATTAGCTTCTATTTCAACGGCGTCTCTAACCGGGGAAAAAGCGTGTCTGCGTTGTTAGATACCTTCCCCGTTGGAGATATCCCAGATTGGGATGATCTCCAACCTCTCAACCTCCTTCCTATGCCTATTTAATCTTAGGCCCTCCCCTTGACCTACCCCTGGCTGAATTCCCCTATAATTTGATCTTTGTGTGCGTTAGAATACCCTGAATTATCATTTGCATTTGTGCCTTTCTAAGTTTTCTTACAGGAACCTCATTGTTTTTCAGTTGGAGCAAGCTCAGATCATCGCAGACGATCCTGTACGATCTCGAACGATCACGCCACAATTCAAGACAATTTTGTATTTTGCAGGCGATTTTGACTGCAGCCAACATTAGGGGCAATCAGTGCCCTGAGTTTGCATTCTTTCTCCACTATCTACTGTTTTGCTTTGCATTAGTTAGACTTATTACTATTTTGCATCTTGGAGTTCACCTGATTTAATATAATTGCATGATAAAGATAAAATCAACCATTAAATTTACTGCATTTCCTTATCTGTTATTATAATCTGTTATTTAGGCATTTTTGTTGTTATTTCTACCATTACCTCCTACTTATGCATTTGCATATTTGGTATTTCGTGTCTATTTTTGTGATTGCAGGTTTCTAACGAATTCGTCTGACGAATTCGTTAGATTACAGATGATTATGTCTGATTTTAGACAACCTTTTGTGATTTGGGATGATCCCGAGCAATATCAGACGATTACGTACAAACTGAGACAATCTGAACTGCTACAATCCTCAAAATCTCCATCAGACATCTAGAACCAGGTATGATTTCTTCTAGTTAGCATATTCTCTGTTATTTGCATCCACTTCTATTTTTTGTATTCATTTAAATCCGCATTGGCATATAGAATAGATTAGATTCATATCGGCCAAACCTAGGATTTGAATGATCAAACATAAAAATGAACACATCAAACACTCTCTCAACCTAGGCATGGAAACTGCCATTCAAAATTTTCTTGGTGAACCCACCATCCGTAAAAAATTCACCTTTATACACCTCCCCTGAGAAGCGGGACCTTCGAAAGGCCTCTTAGTCCAAGGTATTGTCCCATCCTTTTCACGTCCCCCTTCCGGGCACGGATCCTATAGCCTGAAGGTAAGGGTGCAAAAAATTTGGAGCAATACAGCATGCTTTTAAATTTATATCTAGTGTTAAATTCTCTTAGAAGGTTACACTAGGTGAAGGTTTATTTTGATGTAGGTTTTATTTTTTCCTTTGAGTCTAGCACTCGATCTAATCCGATTGTGTTTATGCAGGTTTTTTTGGATTGGATTACCCTTAGAGTTTCTCACAATATTTGATTTTGTAGGGTAGGGGAGCATGAAACCATATTATGTGTGTGCTTATGTTCCAACTTTAGTTTAGTCCAATAGTAGTTCATTTTCTGCAAATTTTCTTTTTTGTCATTTGGAAAATCATCATTTTCTTTAATTTTATTTCCATTCTGGTCCTTTGTCCAAAAATTTTGTAATTTTCTTTCAGTTTGTTTTCATTCTGGTCCTTTGTCTAGAATTTTTGTAATTTTATTTCAGTTTGTTTTCATTCTGGTCCTTTGTCTAGAATTTCTATAATTTTATTTTAGTTCATTTTCATTCTTGTCCTTTGTCCAAAATTTCTATTATTTTCTTTCAGTGTTTTTTCATTCTGGTCCTTTGTCTAGAATTTTTGTCATTTTATTTCAATTTTTTGCATTTTGGTCCGTTGTCCAGAATTCATGTTTTTGTTGCTTTAGTTCATTTTCATTTTGGTCCTTATCCATGATTTCTGCACCTCCAAATTTGCATAAAGTATTTTAGCACTTTCACTCCATCAACTAAAGCTCAAGATAAAATCAATCTAGAAGGGAGGGTACTAACCGCTATTTTACATTAAGTGCAGATAAAGCAAATGAATGCTAACTTACTAATTGGCTAACATTTTAATTGTCTCACATAGCATTTAGTAGAGCATTAATTTTGAAGATAAAATGAACCTACTAACTACAAAATGAATCTCACATTAAAGGCATGGAGTTTAAAATGAAGTGGACAATTCCACACATTTTTTCATTTTTGCATTTTAATCTAAAGATAAAATGGACTTACTAACCAGGATTCAGGGTAAGACAAATTAATGCAAATATTATCAAAAGAGCCACATTTCATTTGAGAAAATTTGCATAAATATACTTTCATTTCAAGTTAAAGAAATCAATCACTAAGCATATATGAATCAGACCATCAAGGCCCATTTTTAACTATCACTTGCAGGTTATTGAGTTATTTCTAGCATTTGTTATTCTGGATTTGCAAGAGAGAGTTTTCAAATTAATACTCTAATTTTGGTGAGTATTTTGCAATAGGGCAAAATATTCACTCAACAACATGTTTTTTGTTTGAATTTGGATATTTTCAACCCTTCTGCTATTTTGATTTTGCTCTCATTCATCTTGGAAGTGTCGATGTTTGCGTTTGCAATGACTTCAATGTCAAATCAAGACCAGATTTAATTATTTTTATCTAAAAATTGATCTGTTATACTAAAACATCACCATATTTTTGGAGACTTCATTGAAGAATTAAATGGAGAATTTTTGCATACGTATTTTGAACCTTTTCTTTGTGATTTTTTCTTTGCTTGTGAGTGACAAACGATTTGTAGTATTTAAGTTTTTGAAGGGTTTTTTTATGGTGTTCTATCTCTGTATTTGATGTTAGATGTGTTCACCAATAGTGTGTTTTGTGCAGTCCCTTGAATATGGATGATTCAATGCTAGGGTTACTTCCATGAATACTACCTTGTTTATTTGGAATTAACTAGCACATAGACCAACTTTTCTCGTCCCTTGCTTTGTAGCAGATAGCAAAAAAATGTTCAGATAGGCACAAGTTTGTCTTCACTTGCTTATTGATTTGAGATGTACCCCGATGGAAGGATTTTAACCAGCACTGATACCAGTTGTTAGGAACTTAGTTCCTAGTAGTTGGATATCACTCCAAAACAAGTGGAATTGAATGAAACAATTAAATTAGTCAATCACTTTTATTTAGAATCATAATTTTAATTGGTTGTTTTCCAACCAAATGCTCTCAATAAGATGTAAAAAATATCTTGGATGCCTTATGACACCTTTATGAATGCACTTAAATACCTATTAAATGGTTATGAGTGTGAAAATATGCAATGGTTCACAAATAAGAAAGGTGATTAGTTATATAACCTAGGTTAGGATTAGGATCCTAATAGATTCTTGCTTTTTTTTTTAGTAATACTTCTTATACACATCCGCTATAGGGATTTAACCTGGGTCACATAATCGATAATGCAAGTTCCATCCTTGTCGGTAGACCAAATTCATAGGGATATTCTTGCATATTTTTAAGGGAAGCAAGAAGATATTTGTGGGATACTTGCTCGATTATATGAGGAGCAAGGGATTTTTTTTTGGAGTAAGAATTTTGGGGAATCGGATTCCCAACCACTCTATCAAAGTTCTAATGGGAATTTGATCCTATCCTTACTATTCTTCTCCCTTTTTTTTTCAAGGATGAAGAGGGAGCTTGTCCTTTTTCCAATTCATTAGTTCTCTAGACCATGCACATAGATGGATAAGTAGGGGAAATCATTCACTTTATGGTAATAGTAACTCATGAGTTAATATTTCCACACTTCATAATGTTTTTATTTGTTATAATATGCGTAGTCCAAGAGGAGAATTGATTGACTAGGAATAACTGTAACATCAAAATATTACTTGATTTTTAATGAAAGTTTACTCAAAACACTAGTGATGGTTGAGTAATTGAAAACACCTAGATTCTATTTAGCAAACAAAGTGTTATACAACATGTGGTAGTAATTCTCCTACAAACTCTCAAACTGATATTAGTAAAAAAAATTATCCTTTTAGGATATTTTTGAAATAATATTGAGACTAAAAATTGATGAGAATAAGATATGAGTATTGCAAATATAGGAACTCCATTATGAAACAAAAGAAGCATAATCCTTTTTTTTTTAAGAGAAATTTTTATTCAATTTTTGTTGATTGCAGTTCAGAAATACAATGCAAATCAACTTGTTGTTTGAGGTGGTGTATGAATTATTTCTTAGATAATGGCTTCTTATAATGTTTAAGCCTATTCCCATTTACTAGTAGTCTTCTTTTTGAATCATCTATAGGCTTAATTTTGACTGTACTGTTCCTGGAAATCTCTTCAATTTCTCAGGGTCCTAGCCATCTTGTCCTCAATTTACCTTGAAAATCTTGGTAGCAAGAATCAAGCAACAAGGCCTAATCTCTTGGTTGAAATGTTCATGGTATAATATGTTTGTCATGTCATTTATTTCTTTTTTGTTAGGTTAATTTAGTCTTGTGTAATGCCTCTAGTTTATTTCACTATTATTATTATTATTATTATTATTATATTATTAATATATATAGATATAAATATACTTTATTTTTATTTTATATATATTTATTATTATTTTTATTATCATTTCTAATAATAATAATATTTTTTTCTTGTAATAATTTCTAGAGGTTTATTGTAGTAGACTATCTTAGACTGTTTCCTACCATCTAGCAACTTTTCTTTTGTTTTCCTTCTCTCTTTTTTGAGTTTGGTTTTGGTTTTGTTTGGGTTCTAATTTAATTCTTAAGCTTGATTCTGATCTCTTTTAGTCTCAGGTTTTGCAAGAAATTAAAGTTTACAAGAAATAAAATTTGTAGAAAATTAAATTTTGCAGAAAGTAAAATAAAATAAAATTGTGTTTAAATTAAATATGCAATTTATACTAAGTCTATATGAATATGTGTGGATCCACGTATGATTTACTAATGCATTATTTATCTAATGTTTCTATAGTTTTATGATATGCAATTTTAATAAAGTTTATGTTCTAATTTTATCTACCATGTTAGTGGGGGAAGAGATTTAGGGACTAACCTTTCGGAGTGGGCCCTGCCTCCGGGAAGGTTAGTATTAACCCCTTCCCATTTTTCTACTCTATTTTAACTTCAGTAATATATTTTCATTTAATTAATCTAATGCTAATTATTTCATGATTGCAGGAAAATACAATGGTGATTACATAAAAGAAATCATGCAGAAATAAATGACAAAGTAATTGACACAGTTACCATATGCGTAACAAAAGTGCTACTACTTTATTACTAGAAATTCAAATGTACATGGTTGCGCATCAAGCTTTTAGAAATTGTACACAAAATATTACATTATAAATAGTTGTAGATTAGACATTTTCTCCATTAGCTAGGTGATTAGCCCTTTTCAAAGCTTCCCCTTTGTAATATATAATATGACTTGGACAATTCTGAATAAAATTCTTCCATGTATTTTCCATGTGGCTTTGTTGAATTGATAATGCGACAACTATGTTCCTAAAAAAAATAATCTAAACTAACATAGTTCCCTAACCTACTTGGACTCAGTCATAAACCTAAATGGTCCAAGTGGCATTTCACGAACAAACATAACAAAAAGCTTCTAAATCAAATATTCAAAATATATAACAATATAACTATATGCCCCTTTATTCATGAAAAGGACATAACATCTTGCGTCAAAATCTAGACAACCTAACAATATAATAAATATACAACTTTATAAAATAACTTTATAACAACTTCAATAATCATAAGTTCTGCATGTATAATATTTGACAATTCAACCAACTATGTTGACTGGAAATATTTTGTAACAATATGTTGCCATGTAAGAGTGCCATGCTATCACTGATGTGGCATGTAGTGTGTTGGCCAATTGACTTGGTTAAATATTTTTTTAATTCTTGGTGGTAGACATCTTCGATAATAGTCTTTAGCAACTATCTTCTATAACATACTTCAACAACTGTGTTTTGTAACATACTTTAGCAACTATGTTCTATAACCTATGTCTACAGTATTCTTGATTCGTCATACTTATGACTATATTCTCTTATGTTCAACTTCTAGTTTGAATCCTTGCTTTTCTGCATCATCTCCTGTGAAACATCCTTCAAAGGTTTTATCTATCCAAGCATACACAACTTGCAATATTTTGTGTAAAATCTATGCATTTATCGATTTAACCATGTCCATCATTTTAGCTGATAATTCACATAAATAAACTAAAATAACCATCAAAATTCCATTACATCCATGATTAATAGACATAAATTAGATAATATTCCTCATACAATATATGCTAAATAAACACTCATAAGAATGTATAAAATTCAATAATCAAAATGTCAACCTTTTCACAAAACATCATATATTTGAAGCTGAATTGTATGGAATGATATGGTGAAATGTAAATGATGAATGTGAAATAGTGAGATGTTATGAGGTTACAACAAGGTCTTTCATGAGACTCAAACACCCTAGTTGACCAATCAAAAATTGTATATTGGCTATGCATGCATGACTCTGTAAGATAAAAATCTTGCTAGGATGACCCAAATATTCAATATCCCTGTGTGTGCATGTGATGTTCATTATGATGATGCATACGACTACCCCATTATCAAGTGGGTTTCATTCAACCCATTTTTGTAATGGGTATCATCCCATGATCATCATTATCCTGATTTTGAACATAGTTGGACTAGACTACTAGGTAATACAAGCCACCAAAAGCTAGCTCATCCACAAGTTGACATTGGTCTATACAAAAGAAGGTTGCTAATGTGATAAACATATCGCCATGTGTAAGACTCCTCCATTGCTAGGTGGGTTTAATTCAACCCATTGTTGTAATGGAGATTGCCCCATGGCTTTTGAATGACTAAGGATTCCAAACATTCAAGCTCATTACCCCTTCTTTTATTTTGATTTCTTGGGATACTTCCTCTCTTTTTTTGTGTGAGTTTAGTGGTGAAAACCACTTTTTTTAGGAGTAAGGTGTTTTATTAGTGGTGAAAACAACTATTTATTTTATTTTTATTTGGTAACTTACTCATTTTGTGGAAGAGTAGGGGGATTTCTTGGGTAGGGAGGAGCTTGTCCTTTTGTCAATCCTCAACATCCTAAACCACACGCATAATAGGATGAGCAAGGAAAACCTTTCACTTGATGTGGAAAGGACTACATTGTAGTGTCATCCTTCCTTGACCACCTTGATATTCATGCCCAAGGTTGTTGACTACTTGTTCGCCTTGCAAACTGTACCTTCTTCTTGAAAACCTACAAACACAAAAAACAAAACATATTTTTAATAAACCTTTTAGATCAATTGTACATAATTTTAAATTTTTTTTGAATTGCACCTTTTAAAATATTTTAATTAATGTAATTTTAAAAAAATTAAAACAAACAAACATATCTTAACATAATTTTAAATTGTTTTTAAATTACACCTTTTAAAATATTTTAATTAATGTATTTAAAAAATAAATAAAACAAACAAACATATTTTAACTTTGAACACTAAAACCACAACATGAAAACTTAAAAAAAAAATAACTCCCAAAACATAAATAAAATAAAACAGCTTAACATGACAAACATGACAATTAACCAAACCATAATGCCATTTTTATTTAAAACAAATTAATCAACAAAAACAAACTTTTGAAATACATCAACATTTCAAAATTTTCCAATGGGTCCCCAATTTTGGGGAAAGTTGTGCAATAGCAACAATAAATGGTGACTCTACTGGAAAATACTCTTGAGCATTTTGAATTAAGAACCCAATCTAAAACCAATAAAACCAAAGATCATAAAAAATAAACACAATCTAGTAATATCCTAAAAAATGGAGTTAGACGGCTTTCAAAGGAAAACAAATGAAACACCTGCTTCTGCTCAGTTTGTGAATTGTGAATCATTTTATATTCTTGAAATAATTTTGTAGACACCAAAACAGCACCAATCCGATTATGTGACGACAAGCACTGATCGCACCAACACACACAGCCGCCAGGGCAGCCCTCGGAGGTTAAACAGTGGTTCTAACCACTCACACAGCAGTTTTGCAAGTCGGAAACCAATTTGGCACCTTTTGGACACCTTATTTCTTATTCGTCCCACCCAGGGACGAGTGAGAATTTTACTCGTCTTTCTTAGGGACGAGTGCTGACCACTCGTCTTTCAGGGCAGTGCGAGATAGTACTCGTCTTTCCTAGGGACGAGTGCTTGGCTGATACTCGTCTCACCCGGGGACGATTACCGGCGCTCGCTTCGGGGTGGGACGATTGTCGAGTTTGACTTGCAAAAAAGTCAAATCTCGGCATATAACAACTCAAAACTTTCACTTAGCTTTCCATGCATGACATAGGAGTGCGAGTGAGTTCTTTTAACAACACACATCTGCCACTTAGCTTTCCCTCATGACATAGGAGTGCGAGTGAGTTCTTTTAACAACACACATCTGCCACTTAGCTTTCCTTGCATGGCATAGGAGTGCGAGTGAGTTCTTTTAAGACAACTCAGATTTGCCACTTAGCTATCCCTTCATTGCATGGGAGTGCAAGTGAGCTTTTCTAAAACATACAAAGACATGCACAGAGGCAGTTAAGAAGCCCTTGATCAAGAAGAAGTCTTCTCTTCACAAACAAAAGCATTCATGCAAAGAAACACTTTTGCATGTTAATTCAAAAAGACCCCTTGGGTCTATAAAAACGGTGAGTTTTCTCACCCAAAGAGGATATACAGAGAAGGAGCATTTTGAGCGACGAAGTGCTGCTAGTTCACTGGCGATTTGTGCTTTCATAATCGTGGTATTTCTTTTAGTTTCATGTTTATGCTTTTGTCAAGTTTTCATTTCATTTAGATTCATTTCAACCATCGTTAGATTCATCTTTTATTTTTCATACACGGGTGCTACGACTTTCTTGTTTGTTTCTTTGAGTGCGAGTTGCGGCATTAGAGGAGCGGCGAGGAGTCTACCTTACCAACGCAAGCGGCGGCAACATTTGGCCCGCCCATTCCAAACGTGGGCATGCGGAAGGAGGAAGACTAAGTCACAAATTGTAACAAAGACCAATTTAACGCTCCTAGCCCCTAAAAAGGGAGGAGACGTCTATGTAACCGAGGATAAGAAATTTGAATAAAGAGGGCTGTGATTTCCTTACATCTTTTCTTTCGTCTCCAATTTATCTCCTTTCCTTGTTTTTGTGCATAGGATTAAAGCGTTACATTTCGTCTTATATTGCATAGTTATAGTTTTCCTTTTACTTTCGGAATCTCGTGCTTTCAATGGCGATCACGGTGGGACTTCTGTCCTCTATTTTTGTTTAGGTTAAATTACTGATCTAAAATTGCTTGTTTTTTTACAGGTACCTATTTTTCAACAATCGGACTGTTATTCGTCTCTGCAAGTGACGATTACAGAATTGTTACTCGTCTCACCTCGGGACGAATAAATTATTCGTTCCACCCTGTGACGATTACGGTTACGTTATTCGCCTCACCCGGGGACGATTATAGATCTATGCAAATTTTCAGAGCAAATCAAAAATTTCCGATTAGGCGAGAGAAGAGGTAGGGGTTTTTACGACTTCATCAAATTTCTGTTTTTCTGTTTTATGGTTTTCAGTTTGAATGGCTTAGGGAAAGATTTCTTTTCGTTTGCTTGTTTCAATTTCGCAAAATTAAAACGAACCCCACACATCACGTTACATTTTAAACCAAGGCGTTGGTCGTAAGACCCCAACCCTTGAGCAAGACCAACGGTGGGTTCATCACCACCTTGGCTTAGCTTTGCATCCATTCCCCGATTGTCAAGCTGTTGTTAGGCGTAAATCTGATGAAAGCTGACCGAGTGCTGCTGGGGTGATTCCCATGCGCGCGAGGATAAGTCTTCTATGGTAGGTGCCATTAACGGGACAATCCCCCTTTCGTACCGCCTACGTACCACGTACCATCTGCTCTCACGTACTTATAGTCTCCCTCTCGTAAGGGCGGGTATATAGAGAGGTTGGTATATCGGCCTGGTGGTATATTGAAGGGGCGACCATTTTTGGGAGTTATAAGAGCCTTCATACTTGCATTTAAACGTTTCACAAAAATTTTCAAAAACAAAACAAACAACAAAAACACACTAAACCAGATCTAGGGCACACTATTAATCTTTAAAAGAGATAAGCATTGCTTGTGAGTGTGTATGCTATTTTCTGTTTTAGACAAAAAAAAAATCATAAAAAGAAAATCATAAAAAGAATTTTTGCATTTTTAGGATAGCATTACCATGGTGAATACTCGTAGCCAAGCCCAATCACGGGCAGAAGCTGTAGAACATGCACCAAGAGAGACAAATCGTCTCCGATATAGCCTTGAAGACTTAGTCATTCCGCCTCACCGACGGGATACAACAGTTAGTTCACATCATGCAGAACATGGTTCTAGAGCCCCATCATGGCGGGGCACTCCAACCCATACAGTCATAGAACAAGGTTCTAGAGGTGTCTCAAGGAGTGGCTCTCCAAATCAGGCCTTCAATAGACGAGACTTTAGAACCCCTTCTCTAAGGGAAACTCATGAGCAACAAGAATCTTTTCAAGACAATAACTTATATATACCACCTGGTCTAAGCACGAAGCCTCCCTTTGAAGTTCATTATGGATGGCCTAGTGATGAAGCATTGTGTAATGCTATGGAACAACAAAGGGTCCAAAATGAAGAATTACATGATGTTGTGGTTCCTAATTTACCCCCAATTAATGTCAAAAACAGTAGACCACATCCAGAACAACAAGTCCTCCCGACAGGGCAAGGCAATTCTGCCCGCACCTTTTATGCATATCACAAACAAAGAGAGGAGGATCACTACATCCCTCCAGTCCAGTGTCCAGTACCAAAAAGATGCACGTATGCACCTGCATTATATCCAGATCGCTTATTGAGACCATAGTTTCAAGTTAATGCGGCCAACCTCGACAGAGGGAAGCAACATGTAGGGGTCTCAGAGTACTATGATCGAAATAGATATGTAGGAGAGACATCTCGGCCTATCAAACAAGAGACAACAGCACAAAGTAACTTGGCATTTACACAACTAGCCGCCCGCCAAGCGCAAATCATGCGGCTTAAGCAAGAACAACGAGGAATTAGAACATTTGTGTCACCTTGATCAAGAGCGCATTCGGCGTCGGACTCGCTGAAAGGTTTCATAACTATGTGCACGTGAGAGGGCCCCGATCCCTCGTGCACAGCACTCTGAGATGTATGTGAGGCACAACCCTTTAGGGCGAGATAGGTCTCCACGACTTCAGCAAGCACTGCCTCCAAGACCTCTTAGACCTGAGCGGGAGGCCATTCCCCGTGACCATGATGGGTATCCTCCACGGGCACCCATCCATATTTACAGGCCTAGGCCAAACACTCCTCACGAAGATTATGAGGATTATTACCAAGAAGAAGAGCGGGTTGAAACACCCTATCAAGGCGGAAGGAATGCTAACCATTTAGTCATTCAAAGGCCTCAAGTTCCCCGCAACCCACAACGGGAACAAGCTAAGGAGGAGGGAAATTATATCCTCCGATGCCTACAAAGTGTTGTTAGAACGCTTGGAGAATATGGAACTTAAGACTGGTGGGCCTCAAAAGCCTACCTTGCGCCAACTCCGTAGTCATCCGATACATCCGTCAGTGCCAGCACCTCCATACCCCGAACATTTCAAGCTGCCCCAGTTGGCACTCTTTAAAGGGGATGAGGATGCTCAAGAACATGTGACTCAATTTTTGAGTCAGTGCTTTGGTATACAAGACAATGATGCATTGCTATTGAGAACATTCATAACCACCTTTGCAAGGTCTGCCTCGGATTGGTTTACCCATCTACCAAAGCATAGCATCTACAACTTGGATCAACTAGTGGACGCGTTCCTAGAACGTTTTGCTTTCAATACAAAGAAAAAGGCGTCACTCAGTGATCTAGCTAGCCTCAAAATAGTATGAGGAAGAGTCCATGGTCGCATATGGGAATCGGTGGAGGACGGTGCTTTCAAAGTTGTCCTATCTCCCTCCTATGTCCGACCTAACTCAAATGTTCGCAAAGAGCTGTTTGCGATCGATCTCTGTGCTATTGCAGCTGCAGCAATACGCCACTTTAGAAGAAGCTATGGCGCAAGCTAGACGTATCGAAGAGATCAAGATACGGGATGGCGAAATTGCCAAGCCTAAGAAAAAAGAGTGGAACAAGAGCACCAAAATAGGGAATACACAACAGAAACCCGCCGCGGTCAATCAAGTTGCTATTAATGCCCCTACGCCTTGCCCAAGCAACACGGGCCTTCAAAGGCTAATTATCAGGCGGTGCCTCATACTAATTATGAGAAAGATAACAAAAAATAGGATCAAAATCAGCAGCGTCGCCCTAAGCGACAATTTACTCCATACACTGAGTCTAGGGATTCCTTGTTTGACCGTTTGTCAGCGGCAAACTTGATTAATCTGCCAGATATTCCAACAATCGATCCTAATGCGCCGAAGTCTAAGGGCTACAGAGAGGATCTTTTCTGTAGATTCCACGGGAGGAGAGGGCATGACCTTAATGTCCGTTGGACGTTTAAAGGTTTAGTGCAAGATCTTATTGATAATCACACATTGGTAGTGGATAACCCCATCGCACCCAACAACCAACAAATGGGTGTTTTCAAAGATCCTTTACCCACACATGATGCACAAACAAAACCTTTGCATGTCAATGAAGTGCAACGAGTTACCCCATGGACGGGTATGTTGGAATGATAAGTATTGTGACAAGAAACAAGAGACACCCAGGGAGTTGTCCCCGCGACGGCCACTAGGGAAGCTTCATCCACGTCACAACATCAACCGAATCCTACACGAGTTGCCCCCACCTAGACCGGTGGTCACGATTCGATCTAGACTTACTCAAAGTCTACGGACCACATCGGCTAGGCTCTCCATTTATGAGCTTATTCAACAATCGGCGCCCCATCGGGAAGCTCTTATGGAGATATTAAAGGCAATTGAGTTGCAACCCCACGAAGCGGATTCGTTCAACAATTTTGTGGGGCATGTTAAACGAGTGTCTTGAACCAGTTATTACCTTTAGGGAAGATGAGCTAAAAATGGTGACTGGAGATGTACCGGATCTGCCCTGCACGTTATTGCGCGGGTCAACGGGACTCCGTACAAACGGGTGTTGATAGATATTGGTTCTTCCAGTAACCTTATTACAACCGCTGCACTGAAACATTTGAAACTACCAGCCTCTCACATTGCACCTTCCACTTATACCCTTCGAGCATTTAATGATACGATATGCTCGACAGTTGGCACAATTGTCCTGCCCATACAAGTGGGACAAAAGATCATTCCTACGTTGTGCCACATTTTAGAAGGGGAAATGGCTTACAATATCTTGCTTGGACGGCCTTGGATCCGGGATATGAAGTGTGTCCCTTCAATTGCTCATCAATGTTTGAAATATACATTTGAAGGACAAGTGCACGTGGTCCCTGCAGATTTGGAACCTTTTAAGTATTGCAATTCGAGTGCAAATCATGCCGCAGTCGACCCTTCCTTCAACGCACGTGGATTTCCAGTTAAATCCATCTAAACGGGGTTCGACTAAGCAAGAATCTCCCTTGCCAAATCAATCAAGTTCTCAGGCGGGATCATCTTCTTCATCCAGTCCTCCCACAACGACGCCACCTACGATGGCCACACCAACGGACAAAGGAAAGAAGCCCCTGGAAGCGGAACCACCTCTAGTCTCCAACATCTCTACGGGAGAGACGCCTAATCGAATGGAAGTTGAGACGCCTAGTGCACCCCACATGGAGTGGACTCAAGGAGAACTCCCATTCACTTCCCCTCAATCGCCAACGATTCTTGTTGAGATGTCTAACACGGGCATGGGGGAGTACATAGTGCGAAATGTTGTTGCAACGCCCACACTTCGATCTATGCAAGACATGGGAAGACCTCGACTCCCCATAGGCTCCGTGGTTCCTTTAGGCTACCCACCTAATCGGACAAATTTTATTTTTGGGGGCTGGATCATGGCATTGAACCTTCCCAAAAGAAGAAGAAGATGAAGATCCCTTTGTGGAAGATGTCAACTATCTGGCTAACCCGGACTTCGCATTACGTTATCTTAGCCAATGCAATTGGCATGGATACGAGTTAGGCCGGTATGAACAAGGAATGCGTGTTTTGTGTCAACCAAGATACCAAATGCCTTATGACAAGTCAGGAGTAGGGTTTAACCACCCTTTGCCCCTCGACATCTTGGTCGAAAACATGCAAGGCCTAGGGATAGGCAACAAGGATGGGTTGGCATCAGATCCATATGCCAATCCAAATACGACTTATACATTGGGGGACTATTTCCCATTGCACACAAATAACCTTGTTGACCTCAACAACCCTTTCCCTACGGCTGAACAAGGAGAAACCTCACGGACTCACCCACAAGGGGAAGATGGACAAGACCACGAAGGGTCTTCTGAAGATGAGTCGGAGGACGATCATTCGCATGAATATCAAATGAATGATGATCAGGAAAGCTTCCTGAGGATGTTCCCATTGAATTATCCTAGTGAGCATAGGTTGCAAGATCCTTTAGACATAGATGACAGGTTGGAACACTTACACATAGATCCAAGACCTAGGAGGCATTTCACCCTGGCGCAGTTATAGCAATTATTGCACCCCCCACTCCAGGAATACAACGAACATCTTCCGCCTGGAGACCCTATCAACTCATCAGTGCCTAGGGCAGACCCTGTTTGCAGGACCGCGTATAGGGCTGATCCCTTTGTGCCAGTGCCCACAGAGCCAGATCCAAAGCACCAAGAACATCTAGAATGTCACAGTTGTCACATTTGCGGTTATGGAGATTACAATCATTTCATCAACATGGTCTCCATTGACTTGACCGCCCCCATCCATGATCCAGCCAATCCAACATGATTATTGCATCTAGACATAGAAGCTATTGATTGGGATCGCACTGACACACCACCATCTCCATCAGAGTATTGGCCTTGCGGTGGGATGTTTCATTTCACTCCAAGACAGACTCAGGATGTCTTTCATGTTGAGGAGGAACTTGATGTTCCAAATGACGATCTTAATTCAGCAAATGATATCCATAGATCCCCATTCCACACCGGTTGGAAGACGGATCCCATATGTCGATTGAAGCAACGGCTGATGTAGACATCGGCACGGATCCAATGAATCCACGGATTCTCAAGCTGAGGGTAAGTCTTTCCCCTGAAGAGCGAGCCGATTATGTTGCCCTTCTTAAGGAAAAGAAGGAGGTTTTTGCATGGTCATACAAGGATATGCCGGGACTAGACCCACGGCTAGTCACGCACAATTTAACGCTTGATCCGACAATCAAGCCAGTAAAGCAAAAACTACGCAAGATGCATCCAACAGTAGCCTTAATGGTAAAATATGAGTTACAAAAGTTGTTGGATGCCCAGTTTGTCATCTGTGTGGATTATCCGCCATGGTTGTCTAACATGGTTCTTGTCAAGAAACCCGACGGGAGGATTCGCATATGCACCGATTTTTGAGATCTTAACAAAGCGAGTCCTAAGGATGATTTTCCTTTGCCGAGCATCGACGCGTTGGTAGACGCTACGACGGGCCACGAAATGCTTTCCCTTATGGATGGTTTCTCAGGATACAATCAGATTCGTATTAATCCTGAGGACCAACTAAAAATGGCATTCACAACGCCTTGGGGGACATTTTGCTATAAGGTCATGCCTTTTGGCCTTAAAAATGTCGGAGCCACCTACCAACGTGCCATGACATACATCTTTCACGATTACATGCACAAAACTTTGGAAGATTACATGGATGATTTGTTGGCCAAATCTCTTTTGCGCCCAGATCACATCGGTGACTTGAGTAAGGTCCTTGATCGCCTCATTGAGCATAAAGTCAGACTAAACCCCAAGAAGTGCGTCTTTGGCGTCACCTCGGAAAGCTCTTGGGTTTCATAGTCTCCAAACGAGGAATTGAGGTTGATCCAAACAAAGTCAAGGCAATCCTTGAAATGCGTCCCCCAACCACCATCAAGCGAGCTCAGGAGTCTGCGGGGAAAGGTTGCGTCGATCAAGCGCTTCATAGCGCGGTTATCCGACAAATGCCGACCCATGAATAAATTATTGCATAAAGGGGTCACATTTCATTGGGATGACGAGTGCCGGTCGGCCTTTGACGACATTAAATAGTACTTGGCTTCACCGCCGGTGTTGGCACCACCCGGACCGGGAGTGCCGTTCTATTTATACATCTCGGCCAGCGAGGTGGCACTGGCGCCATGCTTGTCCCAGAAAAATGAACTTCACGGAGAACGAGGCTACATACTATCTTAGCCGCACCATGGTCGATTATGAACTTAACTATGCATATGTTGAAAAACTACGCTTGGCGGTGGTGTTTGCTACCAAAAAGCTATGCCACTACATGCTTAGTAATAAGACGTATGTTGTGTCTAAGGAGAATCCATTGCGATACATGATGAGTCGTACTTATCATAGTAGCCGCACGGCGAAATGGATCATGTTGTTGACGGAGTTTGACATAGAGTTCATTGGACAAAAATCTATAAAAGGTCAAGTCATCGCCGATCAACTAGCTGAGGCTCCTCTTGAAGACGATCGGCCTCTGACTTTTGAACTACACGATGATGGGGTCTTCCATGTTTCGAGTCGCAGATTACGATGAGCACGAGTCCCGAGGTGACATAACCCTTTTCTTCGATGGTTCTAAATGTGAGCAAGGGGGTGGTGCGGGAATTGTATTCTTCACTCCGCAAGGTGCTCCAATGCCCTTGTCATTTAAATTAGACTTCCCTGCTCACCAACAACAATGCCAGAATACGAAGCCTTGCTCATAGGTCTTGAGACAGCAATCACCATGAACATTAAACGATTGAATATCTTTGGTGATTCGTTGTTAATTGTCAATCAAGTAAAAGGGATATACCAATGTAAATGTCCACTTTTGAAGTCTTATAAAGCCCTTGTGGATAAATTCTTGGCACAACTTGAATGGTATGACATCGAGGCGCTCCCTCGATCATCAAATCGTTTTGCGGATACTATGGCCTCCTTGGGGTCACTTATTCCGCAAGACCCTTCTGGTGAAATGACAACCATTCAGGTTAAAACATTATCGCAACCTGCGATGGAGCGTGCAAGCTACGATCGACGCCAGGAATCCACATGATTCAGATTGAACCATCTCCGGATAAGTTCTCTCGAATTCGAGATTGTTTGACTAAAGCCAACCGGGGTCCTTGTTCTCCCCGGCCCCTCTTACTAGCAACACCACGTTGTTTTTACAAGTTCTTTCTGCTCGAGCTTTTGTTCGGGATAAACTATAAGAGGGCTTGGTCGTTCATACTATCGAGGTTTCGATCAGCAAGACTGGTATACACCCATTCGGGATTACCTCAAGCTAGGTAATCTCCCACTTGGATTGACCCAAGCCGCGAAAAGATCATTCAAACAGAAAGCGGCAAAGCATGTCTTGGTAGGAGACATTTTGTATCGTCGAAATTATGAAGGAATCCTCCTTCGTTGTTTGGACCAGCAAGAGTCCGCTTGGGCGATCACCCAAGCTCACGATGGTACATGTGGTGGCCACTTCAGCGGTATGGCCATCACAAAGCGCATTCTTCGCATGGGTTATTATTGGCCATCTTTAGAGCGAGATTGTTGCGCATATGTGAAGAAGTGCGTGAAGTGTCGGCACCATGCTAATTTGACACACGTACCTTCTCGGGCCTTACGGCCGATTCAATCGGTTTGGCATTTTTCGCAGTGGGGCTTTGATCTAATTGGAAAGATCTCCCCTGCGTCGTCTGGTCGTCACACGTTCATTTTAACGGCCACTGAGTACTTTACCAAATGGGTGGAAGCAATTCCGCTGACCACTACGACTGGAGCCCGCATTGCGGAGTTTATTTTGCATAACATCATATGTCGTTTTGGTATTCCATCCAAAATAGTCTCGGATAATGGGACGCCATTCAAGAATAAAGATGTGCGTGCTTTGACCACAAAGTACAAGATTCAGCATAGCTTTTCAACACCCTATTATCCGTAGGCAAATGGGCAAGCAGAGGCGTCAAACAAAATGCTAGTCGCCATTCTCAAAAAGACAGTTGCGAGATAATCATAAAGATTGGCACATTCAGATCCCGCTTGCCCTATGGGCTTATCGCACCCGACATTCGGACGCCCACGGGGCAACTCCATTTTCGTTGGTGTATGGCTCCGAGGCGGTCATGCCTTTTGAGTTGGAGATTCCTTCCCTGCGCATTTCAATGCAAGAGTTCATCGATGATGACACTTGCACGCGAGGCCCGGTTAGATCAGCGACGTTGCTTGACGAACGACGCGTTAATGCTCTCGAGCATTTGCGTATCTATCAAGAGCGACTTAAGAAAGCATACAACATGAAAGTCCACTTGGGGAATTTCGGGTTGGTGACTTGGTCTTAAAAGAGAACCAGCGAGAATTCTAATTTGCCGTCCCATCTTCGGGATAAGTTTGCAGCAAAGCTGGTTAGGTCCTTACATCATTGACGGTAGAATAGGACCCGGAACATACCGGCTTGCCTCTCTTGAAGGCATCAAGGAAACAGAACCCTTGAATATCATTCATTTGAGGTCATTCCACAGCTAGAGAGCCATAGTCCAACAAAAAGCTCCAAGGATTACCACAATCGCTTGGTCAACCCAAAAAGCTCCAAGGATTACCACAATCGCTTGGTCAACCCAAAAGCTCCAAGCGTGACCATCACTGCTTGGTCAACATAAAAAAAAAAATTCAAAAATCAACAAAAACAACACGAAAATCAAAAGTACAAAAACATTTGCATTTCAATTCCATGCATTCTCATAAAAATCAAAATTAAAAAAACATTTGCATTTCAATTCCATGCATTCTCATAAAAATAAAAATACAAAAATATAGGTTGCATTAAGCATTGCATCCATACATTGCATATCCGCTAGGTCATACAAGTCACAACCACCATAGGTTGTCATTACTTGGCAATTTCATCATTTCCACCTCAGATCCATTTTCATAAACGCCTACATCCCACATATCACCCTTTTATTTTAGCATTGTCAGTGTCGCATAATGTATATAGGGTTTTCATCATTCGAGATGTCTTTAAATTTCTAGCCAAAAGCTGTACACGATTAAGCAGATTTTACATGGGAAAGTTTTACTTGGATCACACCTTGTTACGTAGCATCCCAACACAAATTAACACACATAAAATAATTCCTAAGTTGTGTGGACGAAAGATGAAACCTGCACCGTAATCCCGGTTACCATAAACAAAACGGCTATCTTGCTTATCCCCCTGTGCGAATGACCCTAGAAATGTTGAGAGTTGGCAAAAGGACAAGCTTCCTCCCTACCCAATTCCCCATGAATCCCAAGTTCTCAAAAGTTGCAAAAAAACATCAAACATTTGCAAACGTCAAAACACTAAAATTTGACATCCTACAGTGCACACATCAAAAGGCACAAATAATAGTGATTATCATCACTCCATATTCAAATCCCTTGCTCAAAAAAAAAAAAAAAAAACAAGGCGAGTACTATCATAAAAATAAACGGTGATTTCATCACTATCAAAGAGCAAGTATCCCAATACCATTAAAAAAAAAGAAGGAGTCGACCTTGAATCCCCGGAATTCTCGAGCATTTCGACGGGTCATGAGGCAAGCTTCGATGCCGGTTTGGTTGATAGCCTATCGGTCCTTGGCGGTAAACCTCCCGCATGACGATATATCTATCACATTAACTTGTGTACAGATCAATGTTTGCATGTGGATGAGCTAGTTTATGGTATCCTAGATAACATCGCAGACAAATTTGACTAAATACAATAAAGGAGTTAGTGGAGCTAATTAGGTGATCCTCAGTACAGGTTCGGTTGAAAGCCCATTTGGCACTGGCGGTATCCTGATAAATAACACATAAATGAACTCAATTGCACACACAGGGATGTGAAATAACTTGGTTAAATTCAAGTCAAATTTATACCTTGATCAAAAGTCTTGTGAGATAAATGTATAGTCTTGGCTAGTTAGTTAAAATATCTAAATCTCAGAAAAGCTTAATTACATTTTAAAAACAACCGATCACATTTTCTTCCGTACATCACCATCAAAATATATGCAAAATACAAACACACAGTTTCCACATGCACAAGTCATTCCACAAAGTCATCCCATTAGTATCGCAAGTCAGTCAAATCTTGTACAGTCTATGGTGCATCGACAAACCATCAACAATTCATTTCATTCATTCCATAAGCATACATCATACAAATTAGAATCATCACATTCATAATAGCATATGCATACATCAATGTAAAAATATGTACATAAAAATAAATCATGCAAAAAAAAAGATAAACACCAAAAAGAATCATCTGTATATATATCATCCAAAATTCCCCATGAGCTACAATACCGGTCCTCGGACCTCCCTCCCATCATCCAAAATCTCAAAACCCCCAGCCTAGGGCGTCGGCCACCATGATCACGTAGGATCGGTGCGACGAGAGCTACCCCCTGCGGTATCCGTCCTCTGAGACCTCTCAGGGCGACTGCTCGCCCCTGCATCCCGACCACTCGCTCTGCCCTCCTCTCGTCGCCTGCGTCGGGATGATGCCGACTGCTCCGTCCCGCTGTCTCTCGTCCTGTGCGACGAGCCAGCGGTCGGAGGCTCTGGTATTCGCCCACCCAGGCGGATAATCTCACCCTCCATCTCTGACCGATGCCGCCCCCACGCTTCCTCTCGTCGTCTCAAGTCCGCCTCCCGTAGCCTCCACTCGGCCTCTCGCCTACGGTAGTACGCGATGGCGTCATCGCGCTGTGCTAGCTGCACCCGTAGGAGATCCCTCTCCCGTGCAGCATCCGTATCCCCTGCCTGCTGGTGAGCCGCAGCCCTGCGCTCTCCGCTCCGCCAGCTGTGTCCGTAGGGATCCCTCTCCTGCGTCATCTCTGCAAGCTCTCCTGTCAGTTGCGCTACCTCAGCGCGCAACCCCGCCTCTGTCTCCCCCTGCCCGATCGGGCTCGGCCTCTCCGGAGCATCGGCTGCTCTGGAGCATCCTGCATCTCCGGCTGCTCCTCCTCCTCAAAATCATCTCCTGCCTCTGCCACCTCCACCATCTCCACATCTGCAAGAGCTCCCCAACCCTCTCCTGGTGCCTCTGCACCCTCTCCGCCTCCCGTTGCCTCCTCTCCTCCCAATGGCCCCTCCCCTCGCCACTGCCGTAGCGTCCACCACTCCTGATACTCGGCTGTCACTCTGACGTCATCGACGTCCGGAATGTCCAACACGGTATCAGACTCCTCCCCCAGTGGCTCGAGGATCGGCGCAGCTAGGGTCCTCTCATCACTCCGGCGTCGGTAGGCTACGGGCTCCCCAGGCAACCCCTGGCGTACCCCAAACTGTCGCGTCACTCGGAGGTAGTGGAAGTACTCCTGCTCTGTCCCATGCCGCCCAATCACCCATCTCCCCCTCCGGACCCGTCGAAGCCAATCATCTGCCTCTGGCCATGCGGGACAATCCCGATATGGCCTCCATATCACATCTCCGGGAGTCAGTCGTGCCAGTGCATCTCTGTAATGGTCGACGTCTCCCGCGAACCGTCGACTATGCCCCCGCTCCTCTGATCGGTACCATAGAGCACCATACCCAATGTCCCTGTCCACCATCTCAGCTCGGGTAGTCCAGGGCAACCCTCGTGGTCGCTCTATGGCTATGTGTTGCCATGCCCAGCACTGCAACAAGAAACTGCACCCCATCCCCTTTCGCCTCCGACAGCGGACCTCATACAGCTCATCATACAGCTGTGCCAAAAGCGTCTGACCCCACCTCATGATGACCGGCTCTGTCATCGGGCAACCCACCAACTGCCACACCACCTCCAATAGGTTCCATGGGAACCTCGCTCCTGAAGAGTCTGGCAGGAGTATGTTGGAAATGAGGCTCATGAGCACTGCATGCCTCACTCCCAACATTCCCCTCGCGTACCAGTATCGCACCAAGATCCCCCCAATGTGGCAATCCAGCTCTGCCCTCTCCAATGAGGTCATCCCATCATCATCCTCCCCATATCCAAAGTACCGCGTCAGTACCGCTGTCCTCTGGCCCCGTGGTGTCGTCCGAATGGGAACCCCGTCTATCGGAATCCGAAGAATCCGATACACGTCCTCCAAGGTGACAGTCATCTCCCCTGTAGGAAGATGGAAGGTGTTCATCCAAGCATCCCATGGGCCAATCGGTCTTGTAATGTACGCCCGGTCTGCCACAGCTGCATCCAACCGAGCCACATGCTTGAGCCCTAGGGCATCAAGCCACTCCCGATCATCATCGATCCAACGCCTCGCGGGCATTAGAAAAAATGGTCGGTACTCGATGTCGACTCTTCACCACTCGCACATCACAAAAAAAAAAAAAAACAACAAACATCAAAAACATGCATCCACATCACCATCACATGTACAAAAATGCATAACTATACCGTAATATTTTTCATTCACATGTACATCCAAAAAAAAAAAATCATCAATTTTTCATTTCATCACAAAAAAAAAAATTGATGGTTTACCTACGTTTTCCTAAGTTTACCATTTAAAAAAAAAATTCATCAATTTTGCATCTTTAATTTCATCAAAATCAATAAAAATTTGACATGGTTTACCTACGGTTTTCCTAAGTTTACCATTTCAAAACAAAAAATCTTCCATTTCAAAAAAAAAATTTTACTCGTTTACCATTTCAAAAAAAAAAAATTCATTTTCATTTCATAAAAAAGAAAAATTTGACATGGTTTACCTACGGTTTTACCTAAGTTTACCATTTCAACCAAAAAAATTCATCTTTAATTTAAAAACAAGACAAAAATTTGACATGGTTTACCTACGGTTTTACCTAAGTTTACCATTTCAACCAAAAAAATTCATCTTTAATTTCATCAAAAAAAAAAAAAAAAAATCGACATGGTTTACCTACGGTTTCGACCTAAGTTTACCATTTCAATAAAAAACAAATTCATTCATTTTCCATTTTTTAATTTCATAAACATAACACAAAAATATGGGCATGGTTTACCTATGGTTTCGACCTAAGTTTTACCATTCACATAGAAAAAAGCATTTTCTAACCATGGTTACCCTAAAGTGTTACTCTAAGTTTCATTTTGGGTTTATCCTACGGTTTTCCATCTAAGTTTCCATCGGGTTTGCATCCATGTTTCATCGGTGTCATTCATTTACCTTTTAATTTAATTAATTAGGGTTTCATGTTTCAATAAACGAAAAACAATAAAAACATATTTGCATTTTTCAAATTCACAATTGAGGAGATAGTGCACTTACTGGTCTCGCCTCGGCTCCTCCGCTTGACGACCCGGTCTGTGCACTCATGGTGGCTAGATAATCCGGTAGCGCTTCGCGTCAGAAATCTACCTCCTCCTCCCAGAGCTCCAAATCGCAATCGCTGAACAGTGCAAATGAACCAAATCCGTCATTTTCGCCTATTTATACTTTTTGTCGTTCGGTAATCGTCCTTTAAAGGGACGAGCGCTCTTCGGCGCGCTCGTCCCACCCCAGGACGACTACCGGTGCGGCGCACTCGTCTTACCCCAGGACGAGTGATATCACTGCAATCGTCCCACCACGGGACGAATACCAAAAAAAAAAAAACACATAAAAAACAACCACAACATAAAAATGACAAATGCCAACAAAATAAAAAAATAGGTCAAAACAGTCGGGGAACTGTTCGAGCATGCTTAGCGGTAAACCATCTAACGGCACCCTTGCACAAGTCCTCTTGGGTCAAGCGACTCGTCGCTTTTCTCATGTCGGTCATTCCCTCATCGATTCGTCGCTTGAGGGGGTAGTCACACTTAGTTGCCAATCAACACCATTATACCCAGTCTTGGAAATGACACGCATTCAAAGGATCATTGCAAAAGACAATCGCGCCTCGCTAGGGGCAGCAAACAAGCAATCATCACAAACTAATCATATACTTGGCATTCGTGAATCATGAACTCAAGGTTCCCACAACAAAAGGTTGCGCCCTTTGCCTATTCATGGTGATCAATGTCTAAGTTCAAGTAATACCTCACCGAACCGGGTTAATGCTTGATTTAAGTTCCTTAGCTCGTCGGAAGCAAGGATTCAAGAATGCGTGCCCTTTCCATACTTGGGGCATCAAGAGTTGGTTAGGTTACTGAGAAACCCTAATCATTAGTGCTTTGGTTATATTTTTGCTCAGCGCTGCGCCTTGCATAACGCTTCCCAAAAAGGGGCATCTGTAGACACCAAAACAGCACCAATCCGATTATGTGATGACAAGCACTGATCGCACTAACACACACAACCCCCAGGGCAGCCCTCGGAGGTTAAACAGTGGTTCTAACCACTCACACAGCGATTTTGTAAGTCAGAAACCAATTTGGCACCTTTTGGACACCTTATTTCTTATTCGTCCCACCCGGGGACGAGTGAGAATTTTACTCGTCTTTCTTAGGGACGAGTTGAACGTCTTGGTGGTACTCGTCTTTCCTAGGGACGAGTGCTTGGCTGATACTCGTCTCACCCGGGGACGATTACCGGCGCTCGCTTCGGGGTGGGACGATTGTCGAGTTTGACCGCAAAAAAGTCAAATCTCGGCATATAACAACTCGAAGCTGCCACTCAGCTTTCCTGCATGACATAGGAGTGCGAGTGAGTTCTTTTAACAACACACTCTGCCACTTAGCTTTCCTCATGACATAGGAGTGCGAGTGAGTTCTTTTAACAACACACATCTGCCACTTAGCTTTCCCTGCATGGCATAGGAGTGCGAGTGAGTTCTTAAGACAACTCAGATTTGCCACTTAGCTATCCCTTCATTGCATGGGAGTGCAAGTGAGCTTTTCTAAAACATACAAAGACATGCACAGAGGCGGTTAAGAAGCCCTTGATCAAGAAGAAGTCTTCTCTTCACAAACAAAAGCATTCATGCAAAGAAACACTTTTGCATGTTAATTCAAAAAGACCCCTTGGGTCTATAAAAACGGTGAGTTTTCTCACCCAAAAAGGATATACGAGAGAAGGAGCATTTTGAGCGACGAAGTGCTTTGCTAGTTCACTTACGGCGATTTGTGCTTTCATAATCGTGGTATTTCTTTTAGTTTCATGTTTATGCTTTTGTCAAGTTTTTCATTTCATTTAGATTCATTTCAACCATCGTTAGATTCATCTTTTATTTTTCATACACGGGTGCTCCGACTTTCTTGTTTGTTTCTTTGAGTGCGAGTTGCGGCATTAGAGGAGCGGCGAGGAGTCTACCTTACCAACGCAAGCGGCGGCAACATTTGGCCCGCCCATTCCAAACGTGGGCATGCGGAAGGAGGAAGACTAAGTCACAAATTGTAACAAAGACCAATTTAACGCTCCTAGCCCCTAAAAAGGGAGGAGACGTCTATGTAACCGAGGATAAGAAATTTGAATAAAGAGGTCTGTGATTTCCTTACATCTTTTCTTTCGTCTCCAATTTATCTCCTTTCCTTGTTTTTGTGCATAGGATTAAAGCGTTACATTTCGTCTTATATTGCATAGTTATAGTTTTCCTTTTGCTTCCGGAATCTCGTGCTTTCAAATTTATATTCCATCATTCAGTTTTGCATTTCAGCTATAAAATTATCACTCATTAAGATGTGCCTCTACATTGCTCCACTGCCAATCGAGCATCCATAGCTCCGATGGAGATAACCTTGATCTCTTCTAGACCTTGCTCTACTGCCATCCAAGCATCTATAGCCTCGATAGAGATTATCTGAATCACCCAGGTATTAGATAAATTTTGCTTTTGCTTCCTTTCTTTTATTTCTATCTAGACATAGCTCCACTGCCAGTCAGGCATCTATAGCCTTGGTGAAGATTATCTAAACTATTTGATTGATTTAACTTTACTTTCATTTTTCTTGCTTTTTGTATTAAGCATTGTATTGCTTTGCAAAATTTACCTACCACTTGGGTTAGAGACCAAGTAAGGCTAAAGATAGAGTATATTGGATTTTCGCCTTAATCTACAAAACTAAAATGATTTTATCTTTCAAAATTTCAAAGAATACCCTTTAATGTGATGCGATACATGTGGAGCTTCAGCAAAATGTTTCATTGTTCCAAAATATCACTATTTTAGTCCAAAATCATAAGGATATTACTAAACAATTTCATTCTCTTTTCCTTAATTTCAACTATTTTCAAAATAGGTAATTTATCCTACATGACAAAGGAACAAGTACCAACAAAGAGACCAATAGTTTATTGCAATTACAAAACACTACCTCAATCAAAGGAACAAACCAAAAACTTTTGTGAGGTACAAGTGAAAAACTCGCAATTTGAAATAAACCAAAATTGCAAAATCTAGTATAAGCAAGTAATGAAACCAACCATGGAAACAAACTTGAAAACACTAACAAGAAAGCAAATAGCAAAATATCATGAAAACAAATTATGTACAAAAATAAAATAAAACATGAAAACCCAAAAGGTTATTTACAAAAATATACAATATATGTACAAGCAAGAATTCAATTATCATTTCCCTGGATCCCAAACATGATTTTGACCACAAATGGAAATTTTTTTGACATGATAGGCATACCAAATTTTATGGGCATCATTCCATAATAATATTAAGCCAAACAATACAAAAGCCTTTAATTTACCTCTCTCACCCCACCAGTTTGATTCAATCCCATCACTGACATATTTGAAATTTGATGCATTAAATTCATGAATCCACAATTGATTTTGAATTATTTTGTGTTCACTATGTGGGATGTTTATCACAACTTCTCTCGACATGGTGTGAGTTCCCATTTTCAATTCATTGTTCAAAATATTATCCTCATTGTTAAGGTTAAACATGAGCTTTTCCAAACTTGATCCTATTTCTAAAAATTTGCCTACCAAACCACTACTCATAGTTTTAGACCAATCATAATTACGTAGCAGTTTGCAAGCATCTAGGATATCTACTATATAAGGATCATTATAAATTTGTATCTCAAGTTGACTAGTCAATTGTTGATGAACTTGATTTAGCAACTCAAACACATCTACTTTTGTCTTGTTCAACATAGCAACCTTATTACTGATGTGAGTAGGCATTAATTCCAATTCTTTGTTAACCGTAAATGGTATTTCATTATCAACAATATTTGAATCCAACATAATATTATGTAAAATTTTACCTGGAGTTTGAATGACTAAACAAAAAGGCTGAGATTCTACCTTTTGTGTATTTCCATTTACCAAGACTTGATGAGCCTTTGTGATTTCTTCTTTTTCCTCATGATCTCCATCATTGTCCTCTTGTAGCCCTTCATCTACATTGATCACCTATTTTTCAAAAACACCAAAATTAGTCACCCAATTAAAAATATGCCCATCCTTTTCAAACCATAAATCTTGTCGATCACAAGATGTGTTAAATAACACATCTTCTTGATCAACTACTTGAGTCATTTCAAATAAAGCAATGTTTTTATCATTTGGATGAATAAAAGTTGATTCTAATTCCTCGTTAACCACCAATGGTATTTCTTTATTTGAATCTCCAAGATAATCATGTGAATTTGCACCTGAATTTTTAGTAGTCAAGAGTAAAAGAGAAGATTTTACCTCTTCCTCATCCATATCAAATGAGTCATAAGAATCATTTACCATTTCTTCCTTTTTTATTTTAGAAAGATGTTCAATAAAATCATATTCAAAGTGATTGAATTTTGAAACCTTCTCTATTTCTGCAAGTGGCTTGCCATTTTCTGATTGTACAGGAATTGCAAGATCTTCATGTGAGATAGAGATTTTAGCATCCTGCATATCAAGTGAAATAGAAATTTCATCAGTAGGAGTGTGAGAAAACAATGATTCATCATACATACCCCAACCATTATAATAATTATCTTCTAAAGCTAAGGGATGAAATTCTATCGTGTCTTCAAACAACATGTGATTCTCTGATTGTACATGAATTGTAGGCTCTTCATGTAAGATAACAACTTTAGTGTCCTGCATATCAGATGAAAAAAAATTATTAGGCGTAAAATAAACACATTCCTCATATCTTCCCCAACCATTATAATAATTATCTTCTAAAATAAAAGGATGAGATTCTATCAAGTCTTCTGCATAATCTTTAGATTCATCTATTGATTCCTTTTTAAATTCACTTTCAACCACTTTTGATGGCTCCAGTGTTTCCAAAATTGAATCATCTTGCTGCATAGACAATATAAGATCCATAGATGAGACAAAACTTTCAGTTTTTTGCACATCAACATCAAGTGGAATAGAAATTTCTTTAGGAATTGTGAAAGAAGTAAATGATTCTCATTCTTTGTCTAGAATAGTAGAATCATTATCTTTTTGAAACATGTGATGAGATTCCATCCCTTCATTCATGTTATCTTCATATTCTTCCTTAGATTCATCCTCCTCAATTTCAAAAAATTCATCTTCCTCAGATTCATCCTCCTCAATTTCAAAAAATTCATCTTCCTCATATTCATCCTCCTCAATTTCAAAAAATTCATCTTTTGGTGGGTCAAGGGTTTCTTTAGTGGGATCAATTCTTGTATTCAGCTTTCTATAATTGTCCCAATCCTCACTTGTGAATAATGACCCTAAGCCTTTTATTTCTAAAGGTTCATATGTTTCCAAAATTGAGCCAATCTCTACATTTTGGTTAACTTGATCATCACAATCCTCATTGATGGGTAGTGACTTTGAAACTTGCACCTCATTTTGGATGACATCTAAGGTAGTTGTGACATTTGGACCATCAATTTTATCCCATTGATTGCTTACATTAGACATCATTTGATTCGAGGGTGCCAAATTGGATGGTTGGTATTGGTTGGAATCCATAACTCCTAAAAAAAATTCATCATGGGAGAAGGTTGTGCTAAAGCCTGACTCATTTGTGATCTCTGATTGTGAGCTTTTGGTCTAAGTGATGATAATTGAACCATATTAACCCCTTTTGAAATCAACTATTGTTCAAATGTTATTGCCTCATTGTAGGCTCTGGGCAAGGATGTAATTTTAAGAAGTCTCAAAAATATAGAAGTAACATGGTCTAAGGCTCCCATGTATATTTGAGTAGCTCTTTCTTCTAAAATGATGTAATGTGTCACCATTTTGGTATACAACTCTATGGAACCTATCATTAAATAGTCTCATGGATTCATTAGGTTCTTTATGGATAGAGATAAATTGATTTAATATCATAACTGGGTCAACCAATTTTCCAAAATGGCTAAGAAATATTGCTTCTAGTTGATCCCAAGAAGTGATAGAACCTGTAGGTAAATTGATATACCAATCATAAGCAAATTCATCCAATGTGTATGGAAACATTCTACAGATAACATCTTCATGCATAATTTGTAAATGAACCATAATATTTTTGTATGTCTGAATATGTTCCTCAGTCATACTCATTCCATCATGCTTATAATGGGGTAAATAATTTTTTGCCATTGAACCAATTTCAACATGCAAAACTATGTATGAAAAATTCACAACAATTGAATCATAACCATATTTTTGAATTTATAGCAGATCAACACTAATGCAACATAAATCGGAAAATTTCAATTTTTTTTAATGACAAATTTGAACAACTTCAAATGCTGAAAATCAAATTTATTACCTTTCATGCCCTCCTTCTAGCGCCAATTCTGTTGAGTGATATTTTCACCCGATTACAAAAATACACTCACAGTTAGGATCCCATTAAGTAATCCTCTCTTGCAAAGAAAATTATTAGTTTCTCCAAGGTTCTATATTAAAGTGTGCTTGCAAAGTGTGAAAATACTGCTGAAATAACTCAAAGGTGCACATTATCATTAACAAGGTGCCTGTGATTTTAAAATTGAATTACACAATATAATATGATGTTCATAAAAAAAATTTCCAAACGTGATATTAATAATTAAATATTGCAAAAATCAACTTTATAAAGTGCGAATATTTAATTATAACCTTAGAAAATAATTTTAATTAAAATTCTAATGTTAATTTCCACTAAAAAATAAAAATTTTAGAGTAAATGAAAATAAAAAAATAAAACCTAAATTGTAAATGTACATTACATAACATTTAATGCTTCATCCTAAACATAGTAAACATAAATGTTTCTATAACAAAACTTAATTTAGATCAACCAACATTAACTCAATTCAATCCAAATTAAGTGTAATATTCAAGGAATAAATTCAAATATATCAAATCATCATGGAGTGAAAACATCATCAGCATGCATGTTCTCACTGTAACAAAATAAAAACATTATAATAAAATATTACAATAAAACCTTCTCCAGAATATCTCTATTCATCCAAAATGAAGCATTATGTACGCAACCTAAGAGGAAACCTTTAGCAAACCCTCTACAATTCTTCAATCAGTTTCTCCAAAAATATTTTGACCCCCCTCCCTGCATCTCCAAAGTTATTAGTAAACACTAAAATAAACTTAATAATCATGCATCTAATAACAATATCTTTGTTCAAATATGCAATAATTCAAAGTCAAGCTTTGTAATATACACATGTAACACGAGCATCTCTTAGCCAAATGTAGTTTCAATCATAATCAACCATTAAAAAGTCTAAGCATAAGTGTTTCTTCAATGCATCTATTACCCATAAAAATCTATCAATAAACACAATATAATCTCGGTTATCCTATTGTTATCATGGCACTATAAATCAATGCATATTACTAATCCTTTAAACCCTATACATGTCTCATTTCATACACACCACACATGGTAGCATCAATTTTCTCTACAAAAAACCAAGTGGCCACGAAATCATGGATCGAACCCTTGGCTCATAACACACAATGAAGACAATACCCACTACCCACATTGTTTCCTATTAAAACCAAAGGTATTTATATTCACTCAAGGTAGACTATGGTTTACATAGAAGGGCTTAGGAATCATGTCACCACCATCATCTATTCTCATGTAGACAAGTGTGTGCGCTCTATGGATAGATCAAGTGAAGCCAATGTAGGAAGAGGGTTACAAGTGTCACAAGGAAGAACTTTTGGTTTGAAGTTTAAGTTTCACAAGATTATATATGGACACTCCCATATTGTCTTGATTACTAGATAGGAGACGTACAAGTTGCATGTAACTACCATCTCCAAAGCAAAGCAAGCAAAAACAACCTGTCACTTTTCCTGTGTACGCATTAGATAAGCAAAAAAAAATTGTTTTACCTAATCCTTCTATGGTTTTCTCAGTATGGGCCTCATATAATTCAATCATGTAAACCATTATATTGCTTTACAATTTATTCAATCATCATTGATTTCCTTTCACAAAAATAGAAGCAACTATTTTAGGTAGAGTACAATAGACATAGGGTACTTTATATATATTATGAAAGTACTAGATTGGAGAATATCAGAGTGAACAAGGTTGGCAAAGTCCCTTGTTGGTTTTGCACTACAAGACCCTCAAAACATTCTCTACACTTCACATTCTCTAACAAAGAAAACTCCTCCAAAAGTGCTCTTTCTACTCACTACCAAAAGGGTTTTAAAGAAGGGAGAGAATTCACTCATGGAATGAACTCGGAAATTATGTGCAAACCATTTCATTTAAATTGATTTAATTTTAAACAATGCAAATTTATTTAATATTTACTATTGTTTTCATTGGTTCTAATGTTCAAAACATTAATGTCATTCTTTATTATTAATAGATCCTTTTTATTAATAATATATTATAAATTTCTTCTAAAGTCCACAAAGTATATTAATAAGTGAGACTTATTAATACAATTTCATAAGTAAATTAGTATTTCAAGAAAGCTTATAAAATAGTAATGATACCTTTCTAAAAATAATTATGTATAAGCAAACATCATTTATTCTATGTTACTTTCTAGACATCTAAAGTAACTCATACCACAAGAAGAAAACTAGATGCTAAATATCATGAAGCCATAAAATTGTGATGGATAATTCATCATTGTTCCCTAGTCCTATCCAATACACAAAATACTTTTACAACAACCTCAAGGTTATCTACTTCTATAATTGATGGATTTTTTAGGTAGCAAAAACCCATCATCAATCTCAAGCACACAAATGCAGAAATGATACCACAAAATGCAATGGAATGAACTATATTTATATGCAAATATCATGTGTCAAATTGTTTTGACTATCTTAACCATTATTTCCTTCTCTTTTGTGAAACATCTCATTCATGGTGGTCAGTCCTTTACCTACCCATGAGGTTACCTAATTCTATAATCATGCAAATCCATTTGCAACATCATATTATTAAATAAAACAATTTTTATAACAACTAATCATCATTTAGCCATTTAATATGTTGGAATATATTACATTATTTGGTACATTCTAATTGTACCACCTTGGATATATTTTTAGATCAGGAAATTTTCCTATATTAGAGTGTGAGTATTTACTTTATGCAATGTAATAATTGTAGAAGTGTGCAAAGTATTTTAGTAATGT
Source organism: Wollemia nobilis (assembly GCA_028583015.1). NCBI lineage: Eukaryota > Viridiplantae > Streptophyta > Pinopsida > Araucariales > Araucariaceae > Wollemia > Wollemia nobilis. The sequence continues at coordinate 5,565,500 of JAQPPZ010003614.1, read as the reverse complement.
AAATGTGCACATGAGTTCACAGAATAGGAAGATAAAAAATCTCTAGAAGAGTGAAGGCCAAGGGTGCTCCATATGAAGAGTCACATTCCATTATATGTGTATCTATGTGTGAGAGTGTGTAATATACATATTGTAGTATGAGAACGTATGTAAGTATGGGTACTTGAGATATTGATTTAATGGAGATACAATTTTTATGAGCATTTATTAATGGCAATTATATAAGTTATTGTTGAAGCAATTTATGAGTTTTATATATTTAGAATATTATCATTATCTTATATTTCATATTGTAACTTTATTTTAGATCTTGTGGTTATTTTATCTTTAGTACTTAGCTTCAAAATATAATAGTGGTATCAGAGCCACAATAAGATTTTGTATTGCACAGATTTTTAAGTTACAAAGGAGATTTCCACTGGTTAAGGAGAAACCAATGAAGTTGAAAAAATTGCCTCTAGAAATGAAAACCAAGAAGATAGTATTTTTTATTGTGTTGAAGGAAAACTAGTGAAGTTTGAAGATTTACCTATTCCAAGAGCAAATTCAAAATAGAAGGAAATTACAGGTCTTGAAGATAGACCTTGACATTGATGAGATTAAGAGAACCAATGAGGTCCTATTGAAAAGTTTGATAGATTGAAGAAGATTCCATATTGCTATTTGGTTAGTCTTTTCACAAGGTTGAAGGAAAACTCGTGAAGACTACGATTCAATATAGAATTATTTCCACTAGTTTTGAGAATAACTAGTGTAGTTTATTGATTTTAGAATTTTGAAAATTTGAATATATTTGGTTGATACTATCTAAGTTTTTGTTGCAAAAAATTAGTTCTCAGAAGTTGAGAAAAATCCTACAATAGATAGATAAGAATTTCACCTTTGATTGCCTAAAAGTATTATAATATATCACATTATTTGACATATGAAATATCAAGTCTTTTTGGGAGATCAAAGGTCATTTGTAAATCTATATTATATAATCTCATCTCTATATTTGATTGCATCAAGTTCTTGCAATATCAAGAAGAATTCTATTTTTTCTTTGCATGGTTTCTTTTTCATTTAGTAATTCTTAGTTATATTTCTTGTTTCATAAAGTGCAATTGATAACATTGGTATTAGAGCCACAAGGGATTTTGATAGGAGTTCTATAGGATATTTGAGGAGCTGTAAAATTAGAAGACCTAAGATAAGAGGTCTCAAGAGAAATTGGAGGAGGGGAAAGCTAGAGAAAGCCTCATTTCAAAGTTAAAGGTGAAGGATCAAAAACCTTAATTTGCTATTAGATTTGAGAAGTATAAATAATACAAGAGATAGATGACACATGTCACCAATCTAAACCTAGAAATGACACATGGCATGGACACATGTCATGGGTCCTCTTTTAACTAAATCTGGTGATATCATTAAAACTTTCAACAACAAATCCCAAGAATATTGTGGTATTATATCACTTCCCATTAAAGTTGAACCTGAGATTTTAGATACATTGTTCTATGTGGTATCTTTCCCTGCATCTTTTAATATTCTTCTTGGACGTCCTTGGATCTATGTAATGAATACCATCCCTTCTACCTTTCATCAATGTTTAAAATTTGAATTTAAAAACCAACTTATTTCTACTTTGAACGATCCTCATCCATTTGAATTTTTCTCACCAAATGATCTAGCTCAATTTCATTCATCAAATTCCTTATCCAAAAAACTAAGCAACCTAAAAATTTTGATAAGGAATCATGAATCAAATGTAGCTAGCATGAAATGCATGGATGAATAGAAGAAAGAGAAAGAAATAAAAATGGAAGAGAAGAGAAGAACAAGAACAAGAAGAGCAAGATCATCTCCAAAGAAGATCAACAATAGAAAGTGATAGAAGTTGATCAAGAAACCTAAATGAAGGGTTTTATACCCAGAAGAAGGTCCAGGTATGGAGTTAAAACCCACTATGGATGTAGTATTCGCTAATATAGATAGATGGATAAAAATATGGAGCATAATCCGCTATGGGTGGTTTCTCACTAAAATGATGGAGCGTAACCCACTATGGGTGATTACTCACTAATTATTTTTATGGGGCCATTACCCGCTAGGATGTATGTGAGACCTACTAAAATGGTCAAGGAGCTTATCCTATAATGGGGTGTAGAGCCCACTGAGTCAAAAGAAGCATAACCCAATAGGGGTGATATATTATTGCTAATGTGTATGATGTATTAGAAAGTACTACTTGATAGGGGTGTGTAAGAATATGTATATAGAATGATCAATCTAAGCATAACACAATGTGAGTGTGTGCATGTGCTAGAAGAAATAAGAGGAAGAAAATGAGGAGCAACGAACTGTGTGTGTGTACCCTCATCTTAAAGTTTCAACCATTGAAAATTCAAGAGGTAGGAAATGTGTAATCAAAGGAGAGAAGAATGTATATCCATATTTGAACAAAGAAAATCAAAGGGGAAAGAAGAATCATGCAAAGGACAAGTATATACCAAAAGAGGATTGTATTCCTTTACTTTAGAGAGAAATGTGTTGAGCAAGGTGTTGCAAGAAGTTTGTCATTGTTGTCAACACAGGCAGTTAAATCTAATGATGCAGTGGACAGACAGTTCAGGGGTCATTCAGATGCAGAAGACAGAAGTTCAAAGGACAGTCAGATTATGTAAAGTGCAATTCCTGGAAAACAAAAGTGACCCAGTTTCAAAAATTCGAAGAAAAAGACAAGTTAGAAAACTGTCGCGATATCGCGACATGTTTTCTGTCGCGATTTCACGACAAGTCGGAGGAGAGAGAAAGCGTAGCCGAAAATGTCATGATTTCACGACAAAAATGAGGAGAGAGAAAGCATAGCTGAAAATGTCATGATTTCATGACAAAAATGAGGAGAGAGAAGGCACAGTCGAAATGTCATGATTTCGTGACAAAAATGAGGAGAGAGAAGGCGCAAGGCAAACTGTCATGATTTCGTGACATGTTGGAGGCCAAGAAGCTAAGTCGAGAAACTGTAGCGATTTCGCTACATGTTGATTTTTCGCTGGCCGAAGCAGGGAGAAAGTGTTAAGTGAAAAGTTGTAGCGATTTCGCTACAAGTCGAAACTGCAAGACACAAAGGTGTAGCGATTTCGCTACAAGTCAAAAATGCAGAACTCAAAAGTGTAGCGATTTCGCTATGAGTCAAAAGTGCACAAAGCAAAGGTGTAGCGATTTCGCTACGTGTCAAATTTGCACAAAACAAAGGTGTAGCGATTTCGCTACGAGTTGAAAAAGCACAACACGAAGGTGTAGCGATTTCGCTACGAGTTGAAAAAGCACAACACGAAGGTGTAGCGATTTCGCTACGAGTTGAAAAAGCACAACATGAAGGTGTAGCGATTTCGCTACGAGTCAAAAGTGCACAACGCGAAGGTGTAGCGATTTTGCTACCAGTCAAAAGCGTAGAACTCAAAGATGTAGCGATTATGCTACAAGTCGAAAGCACAAGGCACAAAGTTGTAGCGATTTCGCTACTGCATGAAGCAAGAAATGTACGGAAGCCGAAAGCATCACGATTTCGCGACAAAGATGAGGATGACATCAGCAAAATTGAAAGTGTCACGATTTCATGACAGGCTGCAAGAAAAGCCTCTGGAAGCCAAAAGCGTCATGATTTCATGATAAAGCTGAGGATGACGTCAGCAAAATTGAAAGTGTCACGATTTCATGACAGGCTACAAGAAAAGCCTTTGGAAGTCGAAAGCATCATGATTTTGTGACAAAGCTAAGGATGATGTCAGCGAAAGCTGAAAGTGTCACGATTTTATGATAGGGTGCAAGAAAAGCTGCTGGAAGCCAAAAGCGTCGCGATTTCGTGACAAGAATGAGGATGACGTCAACAAAAGTTCGAAGTGTCACGATTTCATGACAAGAATGGTGGCAAAGCTATCAAAGGCCAAAATGGTCGCGATTTCACGACAACAAGGACAAGAAGGCGTACGGCTACAAAAGGTGTCGCGATATCGTGACATGTTATTATTTCGCGGCAATAAGCTACAGGAAGGTGACAAAGGTGGCAGAGGCGTTTGAGGCCGACAAAGTTAAATTTGGGCCGACGGATTTTAGGGTTTTGCAGCCGACAATTTCTAGGGTTTTGCAGCCGACATTCTTAGGGTTACAACCGACGGATTTTAGGGTTTGGCAACCAACAAATTCTAGGGTTTCTCACCATACGTTCTTTAGGGTTTGTTCTCAAAATTTCTTCTATAAAAGGAGGGCTTCTTCGAGTTTGAAAGATCGAAGTGTGAAGATATATGTGCGAATGCGAGTAGAGTGATTACGCAAGTAAAGTTCTTATCGAGCAGAGTGCGAAGTCACAGTCGAGTTGAAGCGAAGTGTGCAGATCGTGATGGTGTGAATTAAAGAGCGCGATGTGCAGAGGTGGAGTTATGAGTGTGAAGTGATAGCGTGCAAACAAGCAAAAGTGAACGATCATCCGATTGCTGCTGAGAGTGTGAAGAAGTTCACAAAAGTGTCAGACAGTGCGAAGCGTGTTGCGCATAAGCAACAGATGACAGAGAAACAACAGACTGTAAGAAATAACGTGAGAATTTTATTCTGTAATTTTCTTAATCATTATTGACTTCCAAGTTGTAGCTTGGCATAAGGGGTTGGTGCCTCTTTCCGGTAGGTGCTGGTAAATTGGGAGTTGGTTAAAGCTAAGGGGTTGGTGCTCCTTCCAGTTGGTGCTGGTAAAAGATATTGTAAAGTTGCAGCTTTGCATTGGCTAGATTTAGATGGTAGTCCAAGCGATCGTTTTGAGGAGTAGCCACATTGGTGAACCTCGTTAAAATTGCTATGTTATGTGTGATGCTTTCTTGCTGCATTTAATATTTTTTTTATCTGTTTTAAACACTCATCTGGATTTAAAACTATATGTTTTAGAATTTTTAAAGATCACACTGATTCACCCCCCTCTCAGTGTCATTGTGATTACAACAATTGGTATCAGAGCCAAGTTCCTGAATAGGCTTAAACAGCTAAGGTGATCTTGGAAGTTACGCAATGGCAAGTGGTGAAGGGTTCTCCTCGAACAAAGCACCATTGTTTGATGGGACTAATTATGCGTTCTAGAAAATTAGAATGCAGACATATCTCAGTGCTTTGGGTTTTGACATCTGGGGTGTGGTAGTTAATGGTTACAAAGCTCCCGCCACCGCTCCAACAGACACTGCTGGTAAAAAGGCATTTGAATATGATTCAAAAGCAAAAAATGCCATCATGTGTGGACTAGTGGACAGTGAGCTAGTCAAGATCATAAATTGTGAATCAGCAAAAGATATATGGGATAAACTAGAGAACATTCATGAAGGAGATGATAGGATCAAGGAGGCCAAGCTTCAAGCACATCGAGCTCAATACGAATCTTTAAAGATGGACAATGATGAGAACATAGAGACTTTCATGCAAAGAGTCAATGGGATCACCAATTCAATCGAGAGGTCTCGACGAAGAATTAATCGATGCTGCTATCGTGAAAAAGGTATTAAGATCGCTCCCTCCTAGATTTGATTCTAAAGTCTCTGCCATAGAAGAAGCCAAAGATCTAAATCATTTTAGTATGGATGAGATGCATGGTTCTTTGACTGCTTTTGAAATGAGAATAGGAAGGTCTAATCCCACAGATAGAGAAGCTGCTTTCAAAGCCCTAAAAGGTAAAATCACAAAACCAGAGTCAGAAGAAGAGGATGTATCAGATGAAATGGAAGCAAATTTTGTCAAAAATTTGAGAAAGGGAAAAGGAAAGTACAGAGGAAAGCTACCATTTAAATGCTTCAACTGCGGAGGCATTGGGCACTTTGCGACAAAATGCCCACTCAATGAAAAGAACCAGGGTGAGGAAGCTTCGCACCAAGAAAGAGGTGACTGGAAGAAGAAATCAAACTTCAGGAAAGGCAATTTCAAAAAGAAAAGTTTTATCTCCCGAAATGCAGATTCTTCAGAGGACAGCTCTAGTGAAGACTCCGAAGAAGGAACAGGTGAGGCTCTCTTTATGGCATTTGAAGTAGAAAAATCAGAAGAGGCAGAAAACACAGAAAAGAGAGAAGGAATGAACTCTAAAGTGTCTATTGAAAAAGATGAGGCTGAAGTTGATTTAGAAGGTGAGCTGGTCTCTGCTCTTATGGAATGGAAATCTGAGAAAAGAAAGAATAAAAAACTATCAAGAAAGCTTGAGGATGCAAATGACATTATAACCAGTCTAAAAACACGAGACAAAAGAGTACAAGAAAATGTCCGAAGATCTTGAAGTACAGGTAACCATGAAGATAGATTACTTGTTGCAAATTGGAAGAAGAAAATGTTGGTCTTCGAATTCAGATACAAGAGCTGGATCGAAAAATTAGGCTGCCACTTCAAGCGTGAAGAAAGTTCTATGAAGCTGGACAAAATCCTAAGCGATCAAAGACCCACAGGTATCAAATTCGGTCTGGGCTTTACTAAAGGAGAATCATCAAACGGGCAAAAGGCAAGCAATGTTGAATGTGAAAAAGGTAAAGACAAGAAATAGGCTATTGAAAGAAAAACAAATCAGGCAAAAGAAAGCAGTAATGCCAGTCCTAAAATAGGAGCTGACAATGATGGCTTTACCAAGGTCACACATCAAAAGAAAAGAAGATCTAAGGCTCCTGCAACAACTTGGCAAAGACCATATTTCAGGTTCAATCATTATTTCTATGGTTTCTGTTTCAAATGTAATGGTTATGGGCATAAAATTGTTGACTGCAAGTATAATATAGGTCCAAGAAGTTTCACTAGTAGAAATGCTTTTGCTCCTCTAATGAGTTATGCAGTAGAGTGCTTTAATTGTCACAACTTTGGGCATATTGCTAGAAACTCGTCATAGTACTTCTATTTCAAATCAATCTCAGAAAAGAAGAATTCAACCATATAGGGCAAAACAAAATAGAATTCCTTCTGAAGGATATGTGCAAGATTCTGAAAAGGGGAAATCCAAGCTAGAACCCAATACCACAGTTAAAACATAATGGAAACAGAAAGAACAACTCAGGGAAGAAAAGGAATCTTTAATAGTGCAGACAACTTTTCGAGCTCAGAATAAATGTGTACCGTGGATCCTTGACAGTGGTTGCTCAAGTCATATGACAGGTGATAAACAAAAATTTGAAAAACTATAGAAATATGAGGGTGGCTCTGTGAAGTTTGGAAATAATGATGGAGCCAAAATAATAGGAAAAGGGTCTGTCAAAATTAGTGAAGGGAAAATCAAGTCAGAAGAAGTTTTATTTGTGGATGGTTTGAAACACAACCTATTAAGTGTCAGTCAAATCTGTGATAAAGGACATGAAGTAGTCTTCAAAAAATAGGGTTGTGAAGTCAAAAAAATAAACAGTGGGAAATTGATAGCAACTGGTTCAAGGACGTCCGGAAATTTGTACACACTCTCGAAACATCAAAAGGTACGTGTTTCATTGGACAAGAAGAAGAGAACTGATCGTGGCACAAGAGGCTTGGACACATAAGTTTTGATAATTTGGTGAAAATCAGCTCGAAACAAGCAGTGAGAGATATTCCAACCATTAAAAAACCTTCAAACAATGTTTGTGCTTCATGTCAGAAGGGAAAGCAAACCAGAGTCTCATTCAAAACAAAAGAATACCACACTAGCAGGCCTTTGGAACTTATTCATACTGACTTATGTGGACCCATGAGAACTCAAAGCATAAACGACGACAAATACTTTATGCTGTGTATCGATGATTATTCCAGAATGACATGGATATTCTTCCTAAAAGAAAAAAATAGAAGCTTTTGAAATGTTCAGAACTTTCAAACAGCTAGTTGAGAATGAAACAGGAAAAAGGATCAAATGCTTGCGATCAGACAGAGGAGGAGAATTCATTTCGAATGAATTTATAGAATACTATGAAAAACATGGTATCGGGAGACAATATTCAGCGACTAGAACTCCCCAAGTAGAATGGTGTAGTAGAGAGAAAAAATAGAACTATACAGGAAATGGCACGCACCATGCTAGCAAGAAAACAAAATAGCAGATAGATTCTGGAAAGAAGTAGTTCACACTGCAGTATACATTCAAAACAGATATATGTTAAGAACTCATGAATGCAAAACACCTTATGAGTTGTGGTTTGGTAGAAAAGCAACAGCAAAACATCTCAAAGTATTTGGCTGTAAGTGCTACATCAAAAAAGCCGATGACAACCTTGGGAAGTTTGAAGATAGAGCGAGATGAAGGTGTTTTTGTTGGGTATTCATCAAAAAGCAAAGCTTACAAATGCTACAACAAGAGACTCAAGAAAATAGTGGACAGTGCAGATGTTAAATTCGATGAAGGTGGGAAACGATTAGATGGCTTTGAGGAAAACTACCCAATCTATGAAGAAGTCTTTGAAGGAGATGAGGTGAATGAAACAGAAAATAAGTCTACGGATGATGCAGATAACTTATTCGATGACTCAGAGGAGCAAGAAAACAAAAAATTCAAAACAGGCAGCTGCAGAAAAATCATCCTAGAGACCAAATAATTGGAGATCCCACAGCTGGCATTCAGACAAGAAGGAAAGTAATAAGTAATTACTCTCTTTTATCCGACCATTGAGCCCAAAAACATAGATGAAGCAAGCAAAGATGATAGCTGGATGAAGGCAATAAATGAAGAGTTAGATCAGATTGAAAAGAACAAAACTTGGGAATTAGTACCTAGACCTGCAAATAAGAATGTAATCGACACCAAATGGATATTTCGAAACAAATTAAATGAAGACGGACAAGGTCATTAGGAACAAAGCAAGACTGGTTTGTAAAGGGTATGCACAGGTCGAAGGCATTGATTTTGAAGAGACTTTTGCACCAGTGGCCGGATTAGAAGCAATTAGAATGTTTCCGGCCTTAGCGATCCACAAGAACTTCGGGGTTTATCGGATGGATGTAAAATCTACTTTTTTAAATGGGAAACTTGAAGAAGAGGTCTATATTGAACAACCGAGATGGCTTTCAAATTAGTGAAGATCCTAACCTTGTCCGCAAATTAAAGAAAGCATTATATGGATTAAAACAAGCACCACGGGCATGGTATGCAAGGCTAGACAACTATCTCTCCCAACGAGGATTCAAGAAAGGTTTAGTGGACAGTAATATGTATGTGAAAATAGAAGGTGGACATCTCATTGTTCTTGTTGTCTATGTAGATGATATCATATTTGGCAACAACAAAGATGAATCTTGTAAAGACTTAGCAAATAAGATGCAAAATGAATTTGAAATGTCTATGATTGGTGAATTGTCTTACTTTCTTGGGCTACAAGTTAATCAAAATGAGAAAGGCATATTCATTTCCCAAATCAAGTATGTGAAAGAAATGTTAAAGAGGTTCACTATGGAGGACTGTAAGCCAGTAAGCACTCCCATGACAACAGGCTGCAAATTGAGTAAAGAAGACAAATCTCCACCTGTAGACCAAACCATGTACAGATCTATGATTGGAAGTTTACTATATTTAACAACTACTAGACCCGATATTCGGAGCGGTTTGCATGGTAGCTAGATTTCGGGCCGATCCCAAAGAGACTCATGTGACAACAGTTAAAAGGATTTTTCGATATCTCAAGGGCACCATTGAGTATGGGTTGTGGTATCCAAAAGGCAAAGACTTCACTCTTATATCATATTCAGATGCAGATTGGGCTAGATGTGTTGATGACAAAAAGAGTACCAGTGGAGGTGCATTCTATTTGGGGGACAGATTGGTTGCATGGCACAGTAAGAAGCAAGAGTCGGTTTCTTTATCTACAGATGAGGCATAATATATTACAGTAGCAACATGTTGTACACAAGTCTTGTGGATGAAACAAACTTTGAAAGATCTAGGTATTAATTTTAGTGAACCAATATCAGTTAAGTGTGATAACACCGGTGTAATTAACATCTCTAAGAATCCAAGTAATGCACTCATGGACAAAACACATTGCTATAAGGTATCATTTCTTGAAGGAGAAAGTTGTAGAAGGAGAAGTTAAATTGGATTTTGTCCCAACCACAGAACAAGTAGCAGATATCTTTACAAAACCATTGCCCAAGGAAGTGTTTGAGTACCTTCGAACCAAATTAGGAGTAGTCACACTTCCTAAGAAGTGACTAGCTACAGAGATCACTTTCTCAGGGGGAGCATTTGAGTATTTGACTATTCTTGTGCTCATGATCATAATTTGTGCCAGATGCAACAAATTGTGCCTGAGAATTGTGAGGATGGACTTAGGGGGAGTCTACAGTAGCCCTTTGGTATTATTGACAAAGGGGGAGAAGAGTTACAAGAATGTACACGGGTGTTGCCAACAATTCCAAAGGGGGAGATTGTTGAGCAAGGTGTTGCAAGAAGTTTGTCATTGTTGTCAACACGAGCGGTTAGATCTAATGATGCGGTGGACGAGACGGTTCGAGGGTCATTCGGATGCGAGAGGACAGAAGTTCAAAGGACGAGTCAGATTATGTAAAGTGCAATTCCTGGAAAACAAAAGTGACCCGGTTTCAAAAATTCGAAGAAAAAGACAAGTTAGAAAACTGTCGCGATATCGCGACATGTTTTCTGTCGCGATTTCGCGACAGGTCGGAGGAGAGAGAAAACACAGCCAAAAATGTCATGATTTCGTGACAAAAATGAGGAGAGAGAAAGCACAACCAAAAATGTCGTGATTTCATGACAAAAATGAGGAGAGAGAAGGCACAGTCGAAAATGTCATGATTTCACGACAAAAATGAGGAGAGAGAAGGCGCAAGGCGCGATTTCGTGACATGTTGGAGGCCAAGAAGCTAAGTCGAGAAACTGTAGCGATTTCGCTACATGTTGGATTTTTCGCTGGCCAAAGCAAGGAGAAAGTGTTAAGTGAAAAGTTGTAGCGATTTCGCTACAAGTCAAAACTGCAAGACACAAAGGTGTAGCGATTTCGCTACAAGTCAAAAATGCAAAACTCAAAAGTGTAGCGATTTCGCTACGAATCAAAAGTGCACAAAGCAAAGGTGTAGCGATTTCGCTACGTGTCAAATTTGCACAAAACAAAGGTGTAGCGATTTCGCTACGAGTTGAAAAAGCACAACACGAAGGTGTAGCGATTTCGCTACGAGTCGAAAAAGCACAACACGAAGGTGTAGCGATTTCGCTACGAGTTGAAAAAGCACAACACGAAGGTGTAGCGATTTTGCTACGAGTCAAAAGTGCACAACGTGAAGGTGTAGCGATTTCGCTACCAGTCAAAAGCACAGAACTCAAAGATGTAGCGATTATGCTACAAGTCGAAAGCACAAGGCACAAAGTTGTAGCGATTTCGCTACTGCATGAAGCAAGAAATGTACGGAAGCCAAAAGCGTCACGATTTCGCGACAAAGATGAGGATGACGTCAGCAAAAGCTGAAAGTGTCACGATTTCGCGACAGGCTGCAAGAAAAGCCTCTAGAAGCCGAAAGCGTCATGATTTCATGACAAAGCTGAGGATGACGTCAGCAAAATTGAAAGTGTCACGATTTCGCGACAGGCTGCAAGAAAAGCCTCTGGAAGCCGAAAGCGTCACGATTTCACGACAAAGCTGAGGATGACGTCAGCGAAAGCAGAAAGTGTCACGATTTCGTGATAGGGTGCAACAAAAGTTGTTGGAAGCCGAAGCGTCACGATTTCGTGACAAGAATGAGGATGACGTCAGCAAAAGTTCGAAGTGTCACGATTTCATGACAAGAATGGTGGCAAAGCTATCAAAGGCCAAAATGGTCATGATTTCGCGACAACAAGGACAAGAAGGCGTACGGCTACAAAAGGTGTCGCGATATCGCGACATGTTATTATTTCATGGCAATAAGCTACAAGAAGGTGACAAAGGTGGCAGAGGTGTTTGAGGCCGACAAAGTTAAATCTGGGCCGACGGATTTTAGGGTTTTGCAGCCGACAATTTCTAGGGTTTTGCAGTCGACATTCTTAGGGTTACAGCCGACGGATTTTAGGGTTTGGCAGCCAAAAAATTCTAGGGTTTCTCAGCCGACGTTCTTTAGGGTTTGTTCCTAAAATTTCTTCTATAAAAGGAGGGCTGCTTCGAGTTTGAAATGATCGAAGTGTGAAGAGAAAGTGCGAATGCGAGCAGAGTGATTGCGCAAGTAAAGTTCTTATCGAGCAGAGTGTGAAGTCACAGTTAGAGTTGAAGCGAAGTGTGCAGATCGTGATGGTGTGAATTAAGAGCGTGATGTGCAGAGGTGGAGTTATGAGTGCGAAGTGATAGCGTGTAGACAGCAAAAGTGAACGATCATCCGATTGCTGCTGAGAGTGCGAAGAAGTTCAAGAAAGTGTCAGACAGTGCGAAGCATGTTGCGCATAAGCAGCAGACGACAGAGAAAGAGCAGACTATAAGAAATAACGTGAGAATTTTATTCTGTAATTTTCTTAATCATTATTGACTTCCAAGTTGCAGCTTGGCATAAGGGGTTGGTGCCTCTTTCCAGTAGGTGCTGGTAAATTGGGAGTTGGTGCTCCATTATGTTTGTAACAGATAAAGCTAAGGGGTTGGTGCTCCTTCCAGTTGGTGCTGGTAAAAGATATTGTAAAGTTGCAGCTTTGCATTGGCTGGATTTGGATGGTAGTCCAAGCAGTCGTTTTGAGGAGTAGCCACATTGGTGAACCTCGTTAAATTGTTGTGTTATGTGTGATGCTTTCTTGCTGCATTTAATATTTCTTTTATCTGTTTTAAACTGTTGTTGGATTTAAAACTATATGTTTTAGAATTTTTAAAGATCACACTGATTCACCCCCCTCTTAGTGTCATTGTGATTACAACAAAATGATGATTTTTATAAAAACTTTCAAAGTTAAGGGACACAAGAAGAAGAGAGAAGAGAAGAAAAAAACAAAGGAAGACGAGAAGAGACATGTTAGGATTCCATATCCTAACATATTTATCACTTATTTTTCTAATTAAGTATGTTTTATTATCACAAATGGACCATCGTGTCCTTTCATCATAATCCTAGATAGATATAAAATAGGGCAGATAATATTGTAGGAAATCATCCATGAAAAGAATAAAGAATAATTATTTATTATATCCATTGGAGGGACCTTCCTTACCAGTGCAACAATGATCCTTTTAATAAAAGTGATTCTTTATAATTTCATATTATTGTTTTCAATCAATTTGATAAAGATAGAACTTGGGTTCTATCATCCACATGTACATGAGTCTTAGGTAGAGTAAGGGCCAAGGAATCTATCTTCCTATATAAAGGCCTCATAGTGAGTGATTTCAGTGTAGTAGAAATATAGATGTAGTAGTAAATATAGAGAGTGTGTGGTATAGTTTAGTAGTATGGTACAATGTAGTCCTTTCATATATGTTCATGGAGTGTTCATGTCCTCCATTATATAACATTGTACTATTTTTGTCACTCTCATTAATGGCATATTTCTAAGTTATTTGTAGATGTTCATTTCATTATTTTCTTGCATATTATTGTGCCATTAGTTTATAGTTATCTCAAATTAGTTATCTTACATCTTGTGGTTGTACTACCTCCCATAAAAAGCTAATAGTGGTATCAGAGCACATGGTAGATCAGATAGGAAATAGGGAGAGCCACAAGTGAGACTGAGAGAAATATAAAAATCTTATTTCCAAAATTTTTGAGATTACATTTGGCTAGAGTCTTTCCACATGGTTGTAGAAAAACTCGTGAAGACTAGGACTCAACATAAATTCCACTAGATTGACAAATCAACTAGTGAAGATTAATTATCTCTAGATTTAGAGTTTCTTCCATTACATTCCTAATACTTTGTTGTAGGAAAAAGAAGATTCAAAGTGAGTTGGGAAGCTTCCTAAAAAGAGTTAGGAATAATATCTTCTTTAGAATCAATCCAACACCAGCAACAAATAGAAGAACAAATATTTGGAGGCCTAAAGAAAAGGTCCCATTACTAGAGATTGCAAACCTATAGAGTGCAAAAGAAGAAAAGGCCATAGTAGCCTTACTACTAATTTAAGAGTCTAGATAAGAGTCCAGAAGAAGATTAGAGGTTGGTGATCTCCATTAAAGATTGCAAATAGCATATTGAAGACTTCACCTTGAAGAAGTTGAAGAGACCCTTAGAAGGTCCAGTTACAAAACTCCCAATTCTGGAATATTGGAGGTTGGTGATCTCCATTAAAGCCTATAGATTGTAGAAGTGAAGAAGGACCAACAAGGTCCTATTCTAGATTCCAGCAGCAATAGTTTTTAGAGATCCAAGAGGAATATCTCATTACCAACACTTCCATAGTATAAGGTTGAAGGAAATGTCTCATTTGGAAGACCATAAGAGCTATGAGATTGAAGACCTTGGTGAGGTCTCAAGGAGAAATAAGGAGGAGGCTTGGTGAGCCTCATTAAAGGAGATCCAAAGAAGGCCATTAAAGGAGTTCCTAGAAGAACTCATTGGAGAAATTTACCACCAAAGGAAGAACTTGGGACAATTATCACCATCCGAAAACAAGCCCAAGGGAGAAGGATTTGGAAAGAAGTTTGCCAAATTTCAGAGGAGATTAGTGAAGACCTTAAGACTTTTATATTCTTGAGAGGAAGGCCTAAATTGAAGTCATAATTTGACAAGGATGTTGAAGGAGAAAGGAGCTAAACATTACTACCAAACCTAAAAGGTTTGAAGACTACCTTTGAAGGCTAGAAGGCTCATCCAGAGATAGGGGTTTGCTAAATCTACAACAGAATATTGAAGGGTTCTTGAAAGAAAACTCAGTTATGATTTGGGGGAATTCCCTACCAAATTTTTGAGTTTCAAGAATAGCATTCAAGTGCAAAAATTGACTATGAGAGGGCAGCAATTAGGACAACATTACTAGCTGTAAAACTTCAGAAGTTACAGAGTCCATCCTGAAGGTTAATCAAAGTCACCTACTACAGTTAAAGGGCAACAAGTTAGAGGGTTTTTGGAGCTACAAAAAGGTGAGTTAAAGAGTTATTTAGGATAGCCAAGAATAGCTACAAGTTCATCCAATTAAAGACAACAATATGGTGAATCTAATCACCGAGCAATCCACCATCTTCAGAGATCATTAAGGTAAGCAACTTGGGTGCAAATAGGTTCATTAGTTGAACTTTAGATTAATTGGTTTATCAATATTCCATTAAGCACCATATTAAAGTTTTAAGAAGTTGCAAATAGAAGTGGATTCATTTTAAAGTCTTCAAGAGAGTGCAAAAGAAAGTTTATTTTAAAGGTTATTACCTACACATTAAAATAGGAGTTAGATATATTTTGACAGAAAGATAAAATATCATCTTCCTATTATCTAGTTGAAACAAAGAAGACTAAATTAAGTTACATAGATTATAGTGCATTTACGAGCAATTCCTAGTGCATGATTTAAGGTTCATTTAAAGGAGTAATAAGGTGAGATTAATATTGCACTATACTAATTGTTCTTAAAGAATTTCTTAAGGTGCACTAAGTATTTTAAGTTGCAGTGAAAATTAGTGCATATTTCAAGTTACTTTAAGAGTTCATTTACAGGAGTAATAAGGAGAAACTATTATTGCACTATATTAGTTATTCAAAGTTCACTAAGGATTTTTAGTTAAAGTGAACATTAGTGCAAAATTAAACCTCTAAACTTAGTTGCATGGTTAAGAGCTTGGATTCATTAGTGCTAAAGTTATCCAAGTAAAGAGTTAGAGGTTAGTGTTGTCTAGTAAGGAAGACAACATTGAATCATCCCTTACCTACAAGGAATAGTACAAAGAAGCCACCATCAAAATCAGTAGAAAGAAAGCTTGCAAAAGGAGATTGGAAGATCTCAGATATAGGTGCAAATTCAAGTATTCTATTCTAACTATTGTAAAACTATTTACATTAGTTTCTTGCACCATTAACCTTCTTTTCCTACGTAGCAAAAGAAGGATAAAACTTGAGTGTCTTAGGGACACTTCAATAGCCAACAATATGTGTTACAAAGTGGCCAAGAGAAGAGCACTATTCAAGCAAGGTAGAGATCCAACAAAGGGCTCATATAACACAAGCCTTAAGGTATCTAAAGACACCACATCTACCATAAATTCAAGCATCCACAATAGCGTATACCTACAACCAATAGTAGAATCTCATTATCCAGCAAGGAGGATAACTCAAGATACAACTCATTACAACGAAATGAGGAAGATACAATGAAAAAGAAAGAGGTATTACCAAGCTATATCATGGATAGGTTGCCAGCTAAAGAGTAGCACCATAAAACCTCCATCAAAGTGCCCATTGAATCACCATTGAACTGGAGCTAACTTTCACCTAAGTGAAGCATTGAGGACAAGATACAATCATGCATCCATTGGCAAGAAGAGGTTATAAGGTTTAATAGATGTTGGAGAAATCTCTACATGCAAACATGAAGGTTACCACTTGTCACAATTGATAGAGCACCCTATATTCCATAACGTCTATGCAAAAAGGAAATACTCATAGTAACGCCCATTCCTTGAGTGTTAAAAATCATCATTTAGAGGTTAAAGAGCATATTCATTATTGCTCATCAATCAAGGAAGGCAGGAGCATTAAAAGAAACTTAACAAATACCAGTCAAGAACATAGCACCACATGGGTTCAATCCCAAGGAGCATTAAAGCTACTTAAGTACCCAAACCTATAGGATATCAAAGAAGGGGAAAGCATGAAGTGAGGTGAAAGCACACAACGAAGTGGAAGCATCATAGTCAAAGTCAAAGCACAACAAGACTATCATACACCAGCATTGTTTGAGTAGTGAAGACCAACGATGAAATAGAGCATTGAATGCTTGGGTTGAGAAGGGAAGACCACCACCATTCTAAAGGAGAATACCAACACCATTTAGAGAGAGCATTGAATGCTCATATTCCATATTGGAAATCAATGCTTGATCTAGAACACTCATTGCCATCCAATCAACTTGGTCGCTATACGTTGAAGGGAGGTAAATATGTATATCTTCTAATTACTTACTTTCCTCTGATTAGGAGTTATAAGGTATTAAGTATAAGGTTGAAAGTTGATTATTATTGAAATATCAACCTTAGGAAGCAAGGAAGCAATTTTAGCAAAGGTAGAAGATATTATAAAATTGCTTAATATTCAAACATTGAGATATTTGCAAATAACCAAGTAGGAGATATAAGGTTGTCAACCTTGGTAAATTGGAATATTAATTTACAAATACTATTATTATTATTTTCTAAAATTCCAAATTAGGGAGTTATAAGGTATACTACATCAAACATAGATTATTGGAATTTAGAAATATTAAACTATTGGATATTAAGGGCTATAAAAAGAAGTTCATTATTTACTTAAAGGAGTTGGAATTATTTACTTACACTTGTCTCATACTCATACTAAAGGGACAAAAGAAATCCAACCATATAGAACTTCAAATTAATAAGTGCATAGTTCATTAGGAGAGATAAGGTGAAATAGGAGTTGATTATTATTATTTACAAAACATTACAAAATCAACCCAAAAAGGTGAACTATTACTTACTAAGCACTTTATCAAACTTATAACATATTCTAAACCACTAGGGAGATATAAGGAATGTCTACTCCAAGGAACACACTAAATAATGCAATTAGAAAATGAGTAAGGAAAATACCAATATGGCTTAAAGTATGGTTGATAATTCAGAGAATTCAATGGATAATAAAGAAGATACAAATGGCAGAGAAGAATCAAAAGAATTCAAAGGGATTTCTGAAAACTCACAAACTAATAGTTTGGTGAAAGTAGATTCTTCAGGAACATATTCTAGTGAGATAGTAAAGAGAATTAATGATAACTATACTAATGAAGATATCGAAGATCATATTCAAAAAGTAGAAAAGAACATTAATCAAAAAGATCTCATGAAGATCTATGAGAAAAGTAAATATAGAATGTCATCAATTTTATACACATGGTTTGACTATTTCATCAAGGAAATAGATAAGCATGATATTTCTAGAATAGAAAACAAAGATATTGATACATCTTTACTATGCACCTACTATGGAAAATTTGGTCATGAGAAGATTAACTATTGGAGCTTCCATCCATGTAAATATTGTGGAATAAAATATCATCCATCCTACTTTTGTTACAACAAAGACAAGTACTATAAAATATTTTAGGAGAAACTAATATTCAAATTAGATTGTTTCTTCCAAGTTCTTATTTCAAAAACATTCACTAACAATGAGCTCAAGCTCGACTTCTTTGAAGATCAAGGAAACAGGTCATGCAGGAAGCCACAAAACAAAAAAGGAAGCAACTTTGATGCACTTGTAACTCTTGCCAGATTATGAGATTACCAGGTTCATCAAAGATATGAAGAAGACTACAAGATCAAAGACTCATACTCAAAAACAACAAAAGGAAGTAGAATGAGAATAACAAGAAGAAACAACATGAAGATAAAAATAGAAGAAAAAGAAGAACCTGATCAAGATGAAGATACAATGAAGGAACCTAGAGAAAAGAACTTAAATTTTAGGAGTAGATTGAAGATCCATATTGAAGACTAAAGTCTTCAATACCCAAATAATGTAATACAATGGGGTGTTAGAGTATATTACATTATTTGGGTCATGTAAATGTACCACCTTTGGTACATAACTAGAGTAGGATTTTACTTTAGAGTAAAGTTAGTTACTTCAAGTATTGTAATAAATGCACAAGTGTCAATGTGCAAGTTGTAAATGTGCATGTAGTCCACATGTACATGAGTCTTAGGTAGAGTAAGGACCAAGGAATTTATCTTCCTATATAAAGACCTCATAGTGAGTGATTTCAGTGTAGTAAAAAGTACATAGTGTGTAGTAGAAAATATATAGTGTGTAGTAGTAAATATAGAGAGTGTGTGGTATAGTTTAGTAGTATGGTACAATGTAGTCCTTTCATATCTGTTCATGGAGTGTTCTTATCCTACATTATATAGCATTGCACTATATTCATCACTCATTAAAGGTATATTTTTGCGTTATTTACATATGTTCATTTCATTATTTTCTTGCATATTATTTTACCATTATTTTATAGTTATCTTACATCTTGTGGTTGTACTACCTCCCATCAAAAGCTATCAGCTTAGGCTTAAGGAGATTGGAGCTAGAAAATAAAGCTTTGGCTAGAAAGCTTTACAGCCAAAGCTTTACAAGAGGTGGATCTCCCAACCAACTTTATTCAACAGAGTTTTAACTAGTAAATATTTGGGATAACTGAATTCGAATGAGATGAGTCTTTTCCCTTTGGATGGTAATGGGTCCCTAGTGTGGCAAGTACTAAATCTAGGATCTCAAGTAGTGAAAAATGAAATATTTTAGAAAGTGAGGAGATGGGAGAAGGCACAATTTTGGATAAATTTGTGATATCAATACCCACCTACAATTGTTGAATATCATAATTGTAACTAGTAAAAATAGTTATGGAAAGCAGGGGTTGGATCAATATTGAAAGTTATTTCAACAAAAGTTAGTTGGGGGATTATATGTTTAAGCCAGGGTTATGCATAAGGGGTCGGCCCCCAAAGTGTATTTATAAAATCGGGGTGAATCTAGTCCTAAGGTGTATAAACATCGGGGCGAATTTTTCAAATTTTTGCAGAAAATTTATCAAATATTGGCGATTTTTTGAAAACTATGCAGCAAATTTTTCAACCTTAAAAATGGCGACTGACAGAAGCGATTGTCACAAGGCGACTAATAGAAGCGACTGTCAAGAAGCGACTATCAAGTGGTGACTACCAAGGTGCGACTGTCAGGAGGTGACTATCAATTCGTGACTGTCAAGGGGTGACTACCAAGGACGACTGTCAAGTGGTGACCACCCTATGGCAACTGTCAAGTGGTGACTGTCAAGCAACGACTATCAAGAGGCGACTGACAAGGAGTGATTGTCAAGAGGTGACTATCAAGTGGTGACTACCAAGGGTGACTGTCAAGTGGCGACCACCATATGGTGACTATCATGAGGCGACTGACAAGGAGTGACTATCAAGTGGCGACTGTCAAGTGGCGACTTACGATAGGTGAATTATGAGAGGTGACTATCACATGGCGACTTACAAGTGGCGACTGTCACATGGCGACTATCACATGGCGATAGGAAGAATGCAACCACCAAATACCATCAATAAGATGCTGCCATGTGTCCTCTCCTTTGCCATGTGTCACACATCCATCGACTTTAGGCATGCAGACTTCTATAAATAGAATAGCAACATCATTTTCACCTTTTGCACGATGATTTCTAGAGCAATTTCAGAGCTTTTTCCAATATTTTTAGTGCATTTTCTACAACGGTTTTAGACCTTTTCTAGACGGTTTTCTGAGCATTTTTTGATCATTTTCAGGCCATTTTCTTATCATTTTTAGGGTATTTTTAGACCTTTTTGAGCATTTTTTGATCATTTTTAGGGTATTTTTCCAGCATTTTCCTAGCGTTATCAAAAATGGCTAGTGGTTCCTCTCCTCTCCCTTCCAAGGTATCATTCAAGAGCTACTATTGCCCGAACGTCAAGAATATTTTTAACATTCTTGGGAGAGATTCCAACTGGATTTATACCTCCGGAGTTGCTGGAGTCATGAAGATGCCACAGTTGGACGTCAACGTCTCCCTGATGCAACGTATTGTTAGTTCCTACGACCATGATGTGTCCATTGTACAGATCCAAGTTGATAACAAGGATGTTGTTTTTACTGTGAACCCCTCGGATGTCCAGCGATTAATAGGACTACCATTTTTGGATGGTCTCCTTGTTAACAACCAGTACGCGTTGACTGAATCTGATAAATCAACGCTGGCATCCAAATATGGCATGAATCCAAACCATTTGAAAGGTAAGTTTTTGAAAATTTCATTTTTGTTTATCCTTAATTTTGATGTATTATTGTTTCCAATGTCCATTCTCTAATAATGTTCTCTCTATTTTTCAGTTAATTCTTCAAAATCGAAAAGGGGTTTGAACATTTCCAATGTTACAGATAAATTTCTTTATGCCTGTATTGAATTGTTCTTGGGAAGGCTTATTCTGTAGGGCCGACCTATAGAAATACCCTTTTGGGCTTTGTCATTGTTGATTCATTGTATTGATGGAGGGAGATATGATTGGTCCACACTCATTTCAAACCACCTAAAATAGGACCTCCTTTCTGCATAGAAAATTCAATCTGCGTATATAGTAACCTCCAACAACTATATTCTTTGTCTTTTTTATGAAGCATATTACAATCTTCAACAAAAAAGTCCTCCAACTGCATTGCACCCGGATTTGTTGTGTATTGGGTTAAATGAGAATGAAATATGGTAAAATTATATATTGGAATAGTCTCTCTTTTTTATCTTTTCAAATTTCAATCAATCTTGTTATTTTCTAATTTTCTTTTGAAAACAGAGAAGAGCAACTCACTCGTCCAGTAAAAGGGATGCCGCCATCAGGATTCAAGAAGCGTCTGGCTATTCTGACTCGTAGTCACAATCATCATCGGTACCTTCCACCCATAAATGTAGGAGGTCTCCTGATGGACAACATACATGTGTTGCTCCTCTTACTTCTGGATATGCATCTGCTACAGTGAACATTGAAGATGAAACCTCCAACTCACAAGGTAAACATATTTTTCAAAAGTTCTAATTTTAATAATGTATTTTAACAATATTCAATTATATTTAGTTTGAGAAAATATTTTAACTATTTTCAGAGCAAAGGACAACACTTGCACCATCAACGACAATGGTTGTAGAGTCTGAGTCGGGTATGTTTAGTTAAAATTATTATATTTTAATGGCATTGTTTTTAAAACTAGTTTTAATTTATAATTTTCATGTTAAATTTTGTAGAGGGACCGACTAGATTTAAAAGACTCAGAAAATAGATGCTTCCATCGGGTGCACAATAGGAAAAGCAACCAGTCCTACCACAAGTCCATCAATGCCAAGTTCATCTACAACAAGTCCAACAATCACCACAACATGCACCACCGGTGAGGAACCAATCTCACATGCATGGGAAACAGTTCCTCACACCGCCGCATCAACCACTTCAGGGAACCAATAGTCAGTTAAATACATAGACTCATACTGTGGGTCAGTCTGTTGTTTTAGGGATGGGGTTCCCAATTTTAACACTTGATAATTTATCAAATGTAGAAAGTGCATCTCAGATGCCCCCTCCAGATGCCAATCTGGATGATGATTTTATGTATCAAGATATGAATAATTTGAATTTACCACTAAAAACATGTGATCTGCTTCATGGTCTAGGGTTAGGTGATGAAGCATAGGAGAATGTTGAAGGAGATGCCACCGATGTTTCCTCTTCCCCCACCAGCATGTCGACACCGATCATCATCCGATCGATGATGATAAAATAAACTTTTCAGAAAATATTTTATTAGCAAACAGATGTAGGGCTAATGTTACTAATAATCTTCTTGTAGATATTGATACATTAAGACAATGGGAATATCGGGCCAAGGTTATGATCAAAGCAATAAATGGTCGATACAAGAACTTCGGACATAGAAAGGAGTTATTTTCAAAGGTAGAGAATGAGCCACAAAAGCTCGATGCTCTGTTACTAAAGGCCAAATCTGGCACCATCAAGGCCGATTCTACAAGCAGTGATGAAGTTCTGGCCATTATACTTGACCGATTAGAGAACCTGAATGTCGAAGCCCAAGCATATTTCAATGAATGGGAACTAGATAAGAAGAAAGTAGCAGTGGCAAAAACTGCAAGACTTACAACAGATGTAAGTTTTACACATATCTAAAAATCATTTTTTTTTAATATATTTTTTAATTAATATTAATATTTTTCTCTTGTATTTTGCAGTCTAATTATCAACATTTAAAGTAGCAGGTGTCAACCATGAAAACATGGATCAAGACTACAAAAATCAATGTGACTAATGCTATTGAATTGAAGAAGAGACTACAACACACTATTCGAGAAAATAATTGGTTGAAGAAGCTTATCAAAGAAAAGGGCCTGGATGTGGATGCTGCAGTAAAAGAAAATGAGAAAGAGCTGAATGCACCATTTAAAGAAGATCCCACGAAGGAAGAAGGTTTATTGCTATCAAGGATAAACACTACAACTGATAGTTTGGTACGGTCTGGTGCATTGGAAGCAAAGGATATTGAGGTAGATGCAACTGACACTTCAGGCACTTTGCAACAAGAAAACTTAGAAAAGTAGAACTGTTGTTTCCTTATTTGATGATTCTAGAATGTGGCATTGTGGTGAAAAGAAACATGGTTTCAAAGACTCGTATTTTAACATCTTTTAAAACATATTATTTTATATTACATAAATTTTATATTACTTTTTAGTTTTTCTTTCAATATTGTAATGTTTTGATCAGTTGTGTGGATGCAATAAATAATTTTGAATTATGTGGATGCAATAATGGAGCACCAATATCTAGTTTGTTGTAAATGGTTTACTCAGTACATTGTTTTCAACACAAGGATTGCCATACATTGTTTTCAATACATGGTTTTCATTACATGGTTTATTCAATACATGGTTTGCCATACATTGTTTTCAATACATGGTTTATTGTATACATGGTTTGTATACATGATTTCAATACATGGTTTCAATCAATTTGATATTCAATACATTGTTTGCCATACATTGTTTTCAATAAATTGTATATTCAATACATTGTTTCAATCAATTTGATACATGGTTTATTGTATACATGATTTCAATACATGGTTTATTGTATACATGATTTCAATACATGGTTTCAATCAATTTGATATTCAATACATGGTTTGTCATACATTGTTTTCAATAAATTGTATATTCAATACATTGTTTTCAATAAATGGTTTATTCAATACATGGTTTGCCATACATTATTTTCAATACATGGTTTATTCAATACATGGTTTGCAATACATTGTTTTCAATACATGGTTTATTCAATACATGGTTTGCAATACATGGTTTTCAATACATGGTTTATTCAATAGTTGGTTTATTCTTTATTCAATACATGGTTTATTTAATACATGGTTTTCAATACATGGTCTATACTTTATTCAATACATGGTTTTCAAAATATACGAAATCATAATATACACATATTCTATTGACAACTGATAGCATAATATATGAAATCAAAATACATGTAAAAAATAGTAATATATGTGATTCAGTAATCAATATTCTATTCCAAAATACATGAAAACATGTCTCAAAATATAATCAAATCTCAATATTTGAAATCAAATCAAATAAATGAATTAAATCCCAATATAATATTGGGAAATGAAAGCATATTTGCATCATAATGGTGAAAGCTGGAACAAACTCTTTTTAGATTGTGCAAATTCTTCTGCACTCATTCCAAAAAATTTGTCATCATAGTGTCATCAGTGTTACCATTATCCTGATCATCCAGAGTATTCATGACACCTCTTCTCTCTACCAAATATTTCCAATATGACAAAGCTCTTTCATAAGGAAACTTCTCAACCTCATAGGTCGACACATATACTCTCAAACAATTTTCCAAATTTTTGTCCAATCTATTCCGAACTTTAGATTTTACATATGATAATGCACTAAATACCCTTTCATCCTCAACAGATCCTAAAATCATCATTTGGCATAATTCATACAAACTAAAATATTCACTCATAGTATGTTGCAGGATACTACTAGGATATAAATGTTTCCAGAAACGTGAAATAGAACCCCTTTCATGGTGATTAGCAAATTGTGAAACTTGAGCAGACATTGTTGTTCCAAAATAGTTTGATTGGTTTGTCAAAATATCTTTGTTGAGAATGCCATTGATTTCAATACCATTGAATACCACAGGTTTAGTGAAATGGCTAGCAAGATTGCCCATGTATTTTTGAAACAAACCACTTATATTCTGGTATTCATTACAAGGATTCCAAAATATCGGGTTAACCACACCCATAGCCTCAAGCAATTCATCTCTTTGAAAATGGTCTCTGATCTCTTTTGTCAATGATTCTGCTATTTGTTTCAGTTTAATTTTTGTATCTGTTACAACTACATGAAATTTGTTGTATGTTATGGGCATTTGTTCAACTTCATTTGTAGCAATATCCATTCATTGACAAAAATAATATAAAGGAATTTCCTTTTCATGGACATTAATACAAAGATGATCGTTTATATTGAACTTCAAAAAGTTTTGAGGATCATTCATGTTTGTCAATGCTCTCCAACTCTCAAACATGGGATCCATAAAACTTTCACCAGATGCGTACATCGTATCAATATGTAAGCAAATTCATTTTCTCACCCTGATGAAATCCACAATATAAATCGATCTTTCTTGTGCAATTTTGATCAAAGTATTCATTTCTTCCAACATTGGAAGAATACCACACAATGTGAGAAGTGTTTCAAAGTCACTCATTCGTAATAGCAAATCCTTAGCCTTATCAACTGCCCTACGGTTTGCATACATAAACCCTGCCAAGGATTGATATTCTTTGAAAACTCTATATGTCAGTTGATACATTGAAATCCACCTAGTATCCACGTCTTTTAAGAGTTTTTTACCATCAGTAACTCCAAGTGCAAACTGTTGAAACTCTAAAAATATTTTTGGACTGCACAAAAAATAATCATGAATTTCATGGACAAGGTCTTCCACTCTAGCTACATTTGTAAATGTATCCACAATTTTATATGCAAGATTAATTCTATGAGCCATGCAATGAATAGGGATCAAATATGGGGTAACAGATGTTTGTAGTCTAACACAAAGACCGTTCCTGTGTCCTTGCATTGTAGCAGCACCATCGGCTCCAACACATATTAACTTAGTGGCTATTTCCATTTCATTCATTCCTGCTATTTCCTTTAAACTAGAAACAACAACATTGTAGATGTTTTCTGCATTGCAATTTTCCACCATCTTGCGTAGTCCAAGTAAATGAGGTTGCCTTAAATGATTTTCCAATGTGTAAACATGCATGCAAATCCAAGATGTGTTGTCAACAATAGTCACCTCATCAATTGAAAGTGATATGAATTTGGCCTTTTTTATTTTCTCTTTGAGGTCATCCTGCTCAACCAATGATAGATATTTTACAATTTCCCAACCACTTCGATCTGACCAATGGACGTTGGGTAAGTTCTGCACATCAGCTAGTCAAAATAGAGATTTATAATCAATGAAATCTGACATAGGTCTACCCTTTTTAAGAATAGTGAGTACAACAACAAACTGTAAACTTTTTGAAGCTAAAGTGAACTTTTCCATTTTTTGAAATTGGGCTTGAATCGTTGCACCTTTCTCAACCAAAGTTTGTTTTTCTTTCATTGCTTTATCATATTCTTGTGCATATCTGATATGGGCACACTCTGATGCATCCTTCCACCTATAATTTTTTTGTATTGGTCCATCACTTTCTTTTGTTTTTATATAAACCTTTCCACAATGTTTTTCTACTGTATCTTTCTTAACTTGCAATCTATGATCTTTTTCATGCTTCCAACTACAAATTATGCATCTCAATTATGTTATTACCTCATTACTATTCTCTGGAAGCACTGGCTCAACAAATGGAAAATCTGAAACCCAATCAGGCTGAAATGATCTATTAATTGTCCATCTAGATGACCTGGCACGTTTATGTTTTTTAGAAGAAGATTCTCCGAAAGTGGGTACTGCATAAGAACTATTACTTTGTTTTCCATTTGGCGTGTTTGTTTTAGGAATCTCTTCCTGTTGTTGTTCCATTTCTTTAAGAAAATTTTCATCTATGGACTTTTCATTATCGTAGTTATGTGGAAGTGGATTCATACGAGGGTCAACAGTGTTTTCTGTAGAGATAATACTAGGGTCAATACCAGGGTCATTATCATTATTCTTTTTAAAAGCATACATTCTGTTAAAAGCATACCTTCTTTTAAAAAATATAGATAAACAATGGACAAAGCCATACACCAAAAATCACCCTTCTTAATGAATGAAGACATTATATATAAAATTAACAATGAACAAAAATTAATTGGTTAGTAAGTAAAGGCATTCATACCTTCAATTTGTGCAGATGTTGATGGTTGATTGGATTTCAAAATATTATGAAAGTATTTGAGGATACTCCTTTTATCGAAACTGGAAGACTCGCCTCCCTTCTTTCCACTACCAACATGTGACATTTTACCTATATAAATAGAAGAGTAACAAGAAAATCATTTTGAAAAATGGAAATAATTGGTTAAAGAGAGAACTACTATTCAAGACAATAGAATATCTGACCCAAGGAAGCTTGAGATTGGTGCCCAAATAATAGGAAAACCTCCTTATTGAGTGTCAATGAACAAAAATGTATAAAAAATAAACATAATTGATAATAGAAACTTACCGACAAATGGTTGGCCCTGTATGTCAGTCATCGTTTGACAGTCGCCTTGCGATAGTCATCGTTTGACGATCGCCTTGTGATAGTCATAGTGTTTCAATCACCTTGTGATAGTCACGGTGTGTTGATCACCTTGTGATGATCGTGACATGTCGATCGCCTTGTGATGATCGCGATGTGTCAGTCACCTTGTGACAGTTGCAACGTGTTAGTCACCTTATGATAGTCATGGTGTGTCAGTCGCCTTGTGATAGTCATGGCGTGTCAGTCACCTTGTGACAGTCACAGTGTGTCAATCACCTTGTGACAGTCATGTGTCAGTCACCCAATGTCAGTTGCGGTGTGTCAGCCACAGCTTGTCAGTCGTGCATCACGGCGTGTCAGTAATTTGTGATAGTCGTGGCGTGTTAGTCGCCTTGTGATAGTCACGACGTGTTAGTCGCCCAATGTCAGTCGCTTCTGTCGGTCGCCTTTTGTCACTCGCTTCTGCCAGTCGCTTTTTATGGTCATCTTGAGACTATGAGTGTCGCTCCCAGGGTTACCTATATATAGTGGGGGTACAAGAGGCGAATTGGGTGGGATAATTTTTTTTTAAATAATTTTAGGGCGAATATTAGGCGGGAATACATATTGTACCGGGGTGAATTTACCCTAAAAAAAATTAATTCCGTAATTTTTGGGCGAATGGGCCGACCTCTAGGGTCCCAAAATTAGCAAAATAAAAAATGTTAAAATCCTAAAATTCGCTATAAATTGTGAAATTCGCCCTTGTGCATAACCCTGGTTTAAGCAACTTTTTTTATTATATGGACGAAGGAGTTTTGAAAGGATCTTCAAACCTTGTACAAAAGAGACTAAGACCTGCCCAAAAAGAGGGAGCCAAAATTACTTACATCCAGTAATAATCAAGGAATGACCAATCAGAGGAGTTACCCCTTCCAAAGCCAAACTAGTACATAGGTAAGACCATACATAATTTGAAACTCACAACAAATTAAAACCAAATCAGGATGTCGGAGATAACCAACCAAACACAGATTAGTAGCAGGACCTGAACCACGAACCGAGCCATGCACCAATTCCATTCTCCCCCATGAGGTCGTTGCTTTTCTAGGCCTACCAACCCATCAGGGCAAGAATTTCTTCCGTATTGGATATTGTGGCTTGCAAGGAGGAAACAATAGCTTGGAGATATGAAATTTGGTGCAAAAACCCAAAATCAACAAGCACCCCCAAGTTTTACAACCAAGTCATCAACAACTTGACCAGAGCGGAGCAAAGGCTAATTGTGTATGAGGTCATTATCGATAGAAGCAATATATGCCAGGAAATTATCCCACCACACCACTAAACCATTATGAATAACTTCTTTGTTAGCCAATAGATTGATCACTCGATTACCTTACCTATATGTATGCTTAAACTAAACCTCTTCTAGATTTTGAATGTATCTCTGAACTTCTAGAAGAAGGTTCAAAATATTCCAAGTAGGAGATTGAGTCCCTCTTGCCATATTTTTAATATTAAGGGAGTCCCCTTCAATAATTAGTTTCCTGCAACTTACATAATCCAATAGAGAAATTCCTTGGAACTGAAGAAGTTGGATGAGTGGCCAATTCCAATCCCTCCAGAATTAGCACCCATAATGTCTAAAATCTTGGCAAAATAATTTCTCATAGGTAGGAATGAGCAAGATGAATTAGCTTAGGGCTATAGAAGCCTTGAAGTCTACAAGGTGAAGGATGGATATGAAAATATCCTTCCATAACCTCCTTCTCGTGCATATCAGGTTTAGGATTGGAGAAAGATTTGACAGTCCAAGGGTTGGATAAAATTAAACTTCTTTTCCTGGTAGTTCATGCACAATGGAATTTTTACCTTTGATAATATGAGACATAGGGAAATCGTTGGCCGATCCCAGTATGTGTTAAGCTACAAAAGTGAGGAAGCATCTGACCACCAAATGTTTAAGTGCCTATTCACGTGCCAAATTTGGGAGAGATGTTTCTTAGCTTATAAAACCCAAGCCAATGGTGATTTTACCCGATTAATATTTGAGAAAGATGGAAGAGAGGTAAATTTAAATCTGAAGCTTCTTCATATTGGATGGAAGCTTGGATAAAATTTTATTTGGTGGCAATTGTGGTTGGAGAGAAATGGCAAAATTTTCAAAGAAACTTTTTCATCCTTGGATTGCATTTGGTAGGTCAATTGGAGCAAAGTCATGGAAACCATGGCAAATTGGTATGCTAAAGAGGAAATTCAAGGTAACATAGGAACGATGGAGAAGGAAGCTAAATTGCAAGAGGGACAAGATAGAGCTAGTTGGAAAGCACCTTTGGAAGGCTAGATTAAAATTAATACTGATGGAGCTACAAAAAGTAATCTGAGTAGAGCTAGAATTAGAGTGGTTTGTAGGAATCATGTTGAGACAATGCTCTATTGAGAACTGTAGGTCCTAGGCAAGGCCACAAACAATGACACAAACCTTAGCTATCAAATCTGCTTTTATTTGGGTAATAAAATAGGGATATAGGAGGATAATCATAGAATCGAATTCTCAAATCTTTGGAGGAGCTCTTCATTGCATGAGGAACTTTGCTTTAAAGACGTGGAGGTTGTGAATACTTGTCACCCAAATTAAGGAGTTGTGGAGGGAATTTGATGGGATCCCAATTTAATACAACGCCAAACTTCCTAGCTAAGGCAGGTACCGAGAAGGAGATAGGGGTTCAATAACACAATTGCATGGTTACTAAGGACAAGACAAACAAATATTAACATAGAACAAAATTCCAATCATAAAATATGCCACTAGACTTGCATCATTACATTAACCGGTTAAAAGGCAAAAAAGCAAGAAGATTGAACAAATTGCGGAGCATAATTATTCTTTGATTTTGTTTCTAACATAAATGTAAATTTCTTTAATATTGTTTTTAATTGAATCCACGTGAATCTAAAAACTTTTTAATTGAAGATGCCAGCTATCACTTTTAAAGATAAGTAAATAGAATTAGTTTTTAATATTAAAAATGTAAAGTACAACTGTCAAAAAGATACATGACAACTGGACACCCTCCCATAGATGGAATTTGTGTGAATTGGAGCCTAATAACATACCATCTCGGTTGTCCCTTCCAGGAATCGAATCTTTAACCTTCTATATCTGCAGCATTCAAAAAGTTTCAAATGCATCGGTGGCTTTGGATTTAAGAGATTTAAATATACAATAAAAAATAAACCGTTGATTAAACAAACGGCAGGCCATATGCAGAGGTCCCTCTCTCTAACCTTAAACAGTAGAACTGCAAAAGCTGGTTTAGGAAAAAAACACAGGCGAATTATTTATTTCACTGTGTTCAATATCACATTAATAAGAAAGCATTCATAGGTGGGGAACCATAGGATTCCAAATTTATACTACTTTCAGAGGTGGGGGACCGATAGGATTCCAAATTCCCACCACTTTATGTCCCAACAAAAATTTCATTTCAATGTTTGTGTGGTGCCCAGTATGGCAATGGGGTAAGGATAATGACACAAGTTTTGTTTTTTTTGTTTTTTTAAACATAAGCTACAACTGGTAGTGGAGGACGGGACCATAAAAAAGTACTTCGATTTCAAAGATTCATGCCAGAAAATACATTAAAAAGATGCCACTGCACAACCTTCATATCTGGGAGCTAGTACTATTTACATTTCAACAAACCATACACAAATGATTAAAATTATATGAAGAAGTGGGTCGTATTTAAACAAAATATACAGAAGACAAACCAGCGAAAGTGGAAGAGACTCCTCTCCAATACCCCCTTTACACCTTCAAATTCTTCATCAGCCCCTTGATTCTCCAATTTTCTCATCAAAAAATTTCACAGTGAACATTGAACAAAAGAGTAGTAGAAATCACTGAAGCCACGATCCCCTTCACCCTTAAAACATATATAGGTAAGCAGAGAGTCATGTGTAAAAGAATAGAATGTAATACAAACAAGTCATTAAGCGCCCTCTTTCCTATTGTTGGATGCTGCAGAAGCAGAAGAGTGATGAGATCGCTTGGTGTTGACTTTTTTGGAGGAGAAGAAGGCGCGGAAGCCAAACAAGCCGGGTCCATTCCTGCCTCCAACCGGGCCCACGCAAACAGGGACGTTCAGCACGGGATTCACTCTAACGCTAACTCCTGCGCCTCCGCTATAGGAATTGGAATTAGCCTTGATTAAGCCCTCCGCCATTGGTCTCCCTGGACGCGGGGAATCCAAAGCCTTTGGGCTGCAGCGTTCCATGTTTCGAACCGTGAACCTCCCGTTAGGCCTCCCGTGGCTGCCACGCCCGAAATTTCTTCCAGGACTCCCAAGGGTCCCCCGCGGTCTCGTTACCCTGCTGTGACCGCTTTTCCGCCTGGGCAAGCCCGGTGCGTTCGTTGCGGGCCTAATAAGATCAATAGACTTTTGAGGCGCGGGTTCGATTCCGCAACTTACACTGGACGCCTCAGCGGGTTGCGAACCTACGAGGAGAGTCTCGGTTTCCTTAAAGGAGGACTGAGCGCCGACGGATTTGCTTCTGTAACAGAATACGAAGCCCGGCTTGGACTTGCGTTCTCCTGTAGAGTTGCTTCTCGAAAACGGCATTGAGCAAAATAAGCCGTTCCCCCGCGTTTCCCCACCGGAGCTGCAGCTTCTTGAAAATGGCCAGAGGGATGATCTAGGATTCGGCGGCGGCTTCGCTTTATTGCTTTCTTTTGTCTCTTCTTCCGCTTCCTTGGACGCAGCAGCGCAAAAATATTCCTTGTTGCTCAAATTAAACATTTCCTTCCACCTGCCAGAGGACTTGGAACTCGATTTAGCAGCGACATTTCCCGAGCCGCTTGCACTTGAGAGCTGCTTTGAAGGAGGATAGGACGCGGATCGAACCGGAGATGGACATTTCGAGCTTTCAAGGCTCAGATGACGAGCAATGGTTATAGGTTGAGGTTGAGCTTCAGGAGCCTGGATCTGAGGCAGAATTTTGCCGTCCACGAACAGTTCATCGGCGGATATCAGAGTTTCCCCGAACACGGCTTCGCGACCGTCTTTGACGTTGCTTACTATGCAAAACTCGAATTCTGTGTTGTAATCGATCGTGGCCCTATCTTCTCTTTTTCGTTTGTCCGGCGAAATCCTGTCGGCCTGTGACAGATCTAGAGAGAATGAAATTCTAGGGCTTTGCCAGCCGTTTGCAATCTCCACGCAGGCCATTGCCGTTTCCTTAACGCCGCTCAGACCTCGTTAAGCTTTGCGTTCGCATTTAAGCCTCCATACATCTGCATTGACAAGAAGAAGCACAAATTATCGATGAAGCCCTCTGGACAAAAGCTAGAGTTCTTCGAATTCGCTCGTCTCGAGGCGGAAAAAAACCCAGTCAAAAAGTTCCCCACAGATCAGCGCCTAAAAGACTTCGCCCAACGTACAAGATTACCAAAAACTCTATCACACGGGTCAAGTGCACCGCAAGTCGGGCCCTTAAAGAGAAATTTTTATAATAAAAACGGATTATTTACCCTTCTGTATGCAGCGCTTCGTACGGCAACAGAAACAGTAAGCCCTCCGGCGTGCTGAAAAATTCAACACACATTCCCGCACGCTATATTTTCAAACTGACTTTAGGCTACCTATACAAATAAATCGTAGGTACCTTGTTCCTCCACCCACAGACAAGTTTAAAGAAAATGTACAAGCAACGGCAAAGACAAAAAACCACCGCACGGAGACTGTAGCAGCAGCAGAAATACGCTTGAAACCCCCACACTCTAACAGACGGCAAACCAGACGGCAAACTTTAACCCTTAAAATATAGCTCCATGAGCCGCTATGCGCCAGTATATTTTGCATCAAGCTTTAACGAACACAGACGGCACTCTTCGAACCTGACAATAGCACAACGAAAGCACTATTGCCCGGCCATTGTCAACGACGACAACAAATTTATGCCCATTATTCGTGCACTGTAACTAAAACCAAAGAAAAGCTTCCAGACATAATACCTTGAGGGAGAAAATAACCGAAGCATGATAAAATCGAATCCAAACAAGAAATCCTCCAAAATCCTG
Organism: Wollemia nobilis; assembly: GCA_028583015.1. NCBI lineage: Eukaryota > Viridiplantae > Streptophyta > Pinopsida > Araucariales > Araucariaceae > Wollemia > Wollemia nobilis. Next base: position 5,532,003 of record JAQPPZ010003614.1, on the reverse strand, counting down.
GAGGCGTTTAAGATAAGGAAACGAATTCAAACAAAACATACAGCTTCTTCCAGAGATGCAAAATTAGCTCTATTTACCGAACAATGGATAGATAACGCGTACCTTTTGTTGTTTTGCGGCCTCCGACTTCATCCACTTCTGCAGATTCCGACCACCATACTCTTAATGTAAAGACAAAATGAAGGACTCTCTTAGCAACGGCGTCAACGTCCCCTTTTACCGTTTCACATGTCCCTGTTTCCACAGACGGCAGAGACGGCAGACCTCACGGAATTACTGTAACCAACTATTGACCGTTTCCTTTTTTAACTTTTTCCCCAACCTTTCAAATTTTGAAACCTTCACGGAAATATTAATAGATATTAATGTTTGTAGCAAGTGTTCGACGTGTCAAATATTTTAACCGAGGCTTTTCACTGTCGCGCTTTAATCCGTGTGACGGCCGTCAAGAAACGGGCGTTTGAACGATTTTCCCCTTTCTGGCTGGTGACAGGGATTTACTGGATGAATGAATGATGGCACATAATTTGAGAGAATTGTCTTGAAAGGTGGATGAACATGCTCCTGGCAGTACCCTTTTTATAGGACCCAGCTACGTTGTCCCATCTTTTTCAAATGATATTGCATTATTTCCAACAACCATAAAATTTGTTGGATTCTTCTTCTCATCCATCCATGTTAGGTAATTTCAACTTGCTTTTACCCCACATCACAAGGAAAGTAAAGTAAACGCCAAACTATGGCCATCCCTTTTCATTGCTTGATTTTTATTTAATTTTTTTTTCAAAACCTTGTCTATATCGCTTAATTAATCAGCTTTTTTTAAACCTTGTCTATATCCCATAAAAAAATCAGCGGCCATGGGCCATTGCTTCTAGAATGGAGAGCATTCAATTTCAAAGTCACATGCGTTACCATGTCTTACAAGGCTTTCCTTTTTCTTTTCTGTTTTGTTTTTTCTTTCCTAAAGCAAAAGCGGTGGCACTTGAATGCTTTCTAGATTTTAGGTAACTTGCTCATCATATTGCCTTTCCGCGCAAGTGCAAACACATCACCCACCTTAGAAAATATTGTTTTGGATACTTCTCTACAAAAATCATATACGCATGCCTTCTCGAAAATGGAAAGGCGTTCAACCATATATTTTACTTGTTTCTGGGAGTGCAAAATTTTCGGGCTTGATATTTTATTTTGTATGAAGAAGGAATGCAAAGCGCTTAGCTCGTCTAAGATTCTAGAGAACTAACCAACAAGCAGTTAAATACAAGTACCTAATACCAAACACTCCTTAACACATAGATAAAATGATGTATTCACAAATTTAATATTAAGGGCTGTCTTTTCAACTATGCCGACAAGCAAGCACTAGTCGTTCAAATTCTTTTGTAATGAAATGGGTTACCATCAATAATATAAAAGTCAATAAATTTGAAAGGTGGAGTGCGGCCTAATGTTGCAAAACTTCATCTATATATTTAAGATGAGAATATACTCCTAAGCTTGACTGGGGAGGATCGTTGTCGTTTACTGTTGAATTTTTTCAAAGAGTTTAATGTATGTAGTTGTTTATCTCCCATCTTTAAATACATTAGCTGCTAAATGTGAACGTTTCTTGAAGTCTATTCAACCAATAAAATAGACTTTGGAAAAGTGGGCAATGTTTACTATGATGTCACTCGAACAATTTGGAACGTTTGAGCGGTACGCGCTTAAGACTTTTAAAGGATTCGATCGTTCGGGGGGTGTTTCCACAGGAAAATTTTAGTCAACTCTAGACGAAAAGCATTACCCTTAACTGCGGTTCGTTTTTTTGTTGACTTCAGTTCAATCTAAAGATATCTTTTCCAATTTCTTTATCAGAATTGATGAATACTTGTTTCAACGAGTTTAATGTACACTTACTTATTTTGTCGACTTTCTTGAAATATGAAATGAATGAAGGAAAGGCATGGTGGCTAATTGCTATTATTTTGTCTAATTAAAAATAATTTGAGTTCTGGTTCCAAGGACTTTATGATTGTATTGAATGAATTGCGGTACTAGAAAAATGATAGTCATGGTTTTTTATCTCTCGTCAAACCGAACCATCCACTCTGGACGCGGATTTATTTTAGTTGACTTTAAAGTTGAATTTGTTTTTTAAATCGGTTTACTTTTTTTTAACTTCTTTTTAACCTTTGAAAGGAAAGAGGTGGCGACTGCTTGCATGGTAAAACTGCATGATGTCGAAAAATAAAAATTAAGGCAATCAAAATCGATAATCATTGAAATTGGCGTTTTCGATAAGAAAATGAGTAATCAAATTAAAATAAAAACAAAAAGCAGGACATGAACAAAATCTTACCATTGGATATAAAAGAATTATATTAATTTTTCACGTTTTGAAACGTTCGATGAAAAGAAAATAAATGGATAAGAAGGTGACAAAATAAATTAAATTTAAAAAATTAATATGATTTATTTGTTTAAAAGTTTATCAATTATTGATGGATGGATCAATAAGATACATGAATTAGACATAAAAATAAATCCTACCAGGTTTTGGCCCGGGCGGAAATTTTTGAGCAGGCGAGAGGCGATGTTCTAGGGTTTCTGGAGCGAAGGAAAATTCAGGGCATCAAGTGGGTTGCCATAGTGTTTTTCTGGTTATTGTGGATCTGTAGGCAAGTCTCGTTGCCCCGAGGAGGGTCCAATGGGGACTCCTCCGGATCCTCTCATCGGGAGAAAGAGCTCCTTCGCAGACTTGCTAAAAGAAAATTCTCCGTCTTCTAATGACGAAGCTCAGAGAAATGCTCTTCATAAGCTCTTCAAGAACGCTGGAGAGAGATCAACAGGACAACGGGTCAATGGATGCCTTCCGCAGTCCGAATCAAGACCCAAGATTGTCATCGAGCCAAAGATGGTCGAAGACACAATCTTTTACAGAGCCAACCACGATCTGATCTGTAAATTCATGGGTATTCGCCCTACCCTGAATTTCTTGCATACCTGGTCAGGCAAAATTGGGAGCCTCATGGTGAGTACTCCTTATGGTTTATTAGCAATGGGTATTTCATTGTTAGTTTTTCTTCTCTGGCCGATAGAAACAGGGCTTTTGAATCGGAAAAGAGGAACCACGGTCCGACAGGGTTATTTGTTCAACCCTGGAGAGTGGGTTTCGATCCTCGTATTGAACCCACGGCTGTCCCGGTTTGGATCCGGTTGTATGCTCTTCCAATGGAGTTTTGGGGTGAGCAGGTTTTGGAAATGATCGGTAACTCCCTTGGTAGACATTTGGGCGTCTCCAAAGACACCATAGAAGGAAACACAATTGTTTTTGCAAGAATTTGTGTGGAAATGGATATTAGCCGGCCTCTACCGATGAGGTGGAACTTGAGCTGGCAGGACTATCTTGGATCCAACAGCTAGATTATGAGGCTCTGCCCTTCAGATGCAGAGTTTGCCACAAACATGGGCATTTGGCCCGGTTTTGTCCAAATATTTTGAACACAAAAATGGAGGCCCCGCTTGGAATGCCAAATCGTCCCAGGGAGGGTAAGTCAACTCTTACCAAAGAACCAACCAATACTCCTCAGGGTAAAGATGTTCAGAAAGATGGCTTTGAACAGCCCAAAAGAAGGAGAAAGCAAAAGAAAAATGGTAAGGAGCAATCACAACTCAAGCCAGCCAATAGGTATGAAATTTTTAAGACACTAGTGGACCAAGAGGATCAAGTCATGGAAGGAGTGGATGGGAATATTGAAGACAATAACATTCACGCTCATGCTTCTCCTTCATCTCCCACCGTCATAGAACAGGTAATTGAGTACACTGAGTTACCACGGTCGAGAGAATGCAAGGGCATTGACAGTGCACTCCCAAGCGCAGCCAATAATCAAGGACGTAAACATGGGAATAGCCAAAAAGAACAGAGAAAGGCCAGCCCTAGGGATAACTCGGGTGGAAAAGAGATAAAAAAATAGCAACTCTCAAGGAGTGGGTAGAAAATCAAATAAGGACCTGCTAGCGAGTTCAAGGAGACAAGCCGATCACTTGGAGGATCGGTGAGGACAATTGATTCTTATTGCTCTCAAGGTTTTCAATGATTATACAATCATGGAATATTAGGGGTTTAAACAGTAGAACCCATCAATCTGTTGTTCAAAGACTCTTAGGAAAATGCAAAACAGATTTTTTGCTTCTCCAGGAGACCAAAATGTCGTTAGATCTTATGTGTAAAACAGTTAACAAAATTTGGAGGGGCGCTGGTCATATGGATGTGGCTGCCCAAGGTGCCTCAGGGGGGATTGTCACTCTTTGGAACTCTCTGGAATGGACTGCAATAGAACATATATCCTGGAGGGGTGTTCTCACATCTCATTTTAGGAATAATGTCACGGCTGAACATGTTTTAATCATAAATTTTTATGGGGCTCAAAACCTTGATGGCCAGACGCTTCAATGGAAAGTTGTGCATAACATGAGGACCTTAAGGGAAGATTTAGACTGGATTATTGCTGGGGATTTTAATGCTAAATTATCTTCTAGAGATCGGGAAGGAGGAACCCCAATTTTGGACCCGGGGGATCGACTTCGATTGCCCAAGTCCGGGCTTTTCACTTAGTGGATATTAAAGGCCCTGGAACCAACTTTACTTGGACTAACAAGAGGAGGGAGCCACATAGAAGGAAGGTAAAGCTAGACCATTTTTTGGTTTCAGAGGAGGCATTCGTAAAATGGAATACAAAATTCTAGATTTTGGAGGGCCCGGTTTCAGATCACTTTCCCATTTTGTTGGAGGGAGGGATTACGACAGGGCAGCATCACAAACCTTTTAAATTTGAAAATTTTTGGTTACAAAAAGAGTATCTTCGAAAGAAAATTCCACGGTGGTGGGAAGAAGGTCGTCTACCTTTTGGGACAGCAATGTTTAGATTCCACAAACAGCTTCATTATGTCAAAGTTCAACTGAAACAATGGAGGCAAGCTAACAAGACAGACTTCCAGCTCCAAAGAGCTCCTTTGGTGGCCAGATGGGATGAGGTTCAAAAACACTTTAGGGAAGGAACAATTACAGAGCAGCTCAAAGCCGAGGATGATGCCTTGCGTAAAGCGGTTGAGGACATTGATAACCAAGAGGAGACCCTACTGGAAACAGAGAGCAAGAACCACTTGGTTATTGGAAGGTGATAGAAATACCAAATTTTTCCATCGGTCGGCTGTGCTAGGAGACAGATGAATAACATGGAAGCTCTTCAAGATGAGAATGGACACTCCTTTGATACTCTTCCTGGTATGCATTCCCATTCAATGGATTATTTTTCTAAACTTTTTAAGGAAAGTATGGAGCAAGATGTAGAGGCTCAAAACGAAGTTATTGATGTCATACCCTCTGTTATCTCTGAAGAAGAAAATCAGACCCTTCTTAAACCCATCGATAGAGAAGAACTGAAGAACGTGGTCTTTGGAATGAGCACCGACAAAACTCCAGGACCAGATGGCTTTCCAATTGAGTTTTTTCAGGCCTTTTGGGATACTTTGGATGAGGATGTTTTGGTTGTCATAGAGGAGTCCAGAGGTAATAAAAGAATGCTTAAGGCATTAAATCATACCTTCATCACTTTAATTCCAAAAGGGGAGGAGGGGGTTCATATTTCAGATTATAGACCTATTGCCTTATGCAATGTGATTTATAAAATAATCACAAAGGTAATGGCTGAACGGCTAAAACCTCTTTTACATAACATTATCTCCTCTGAGCAAGGGGGTTTTGTAGAGGGTAGGCAGATCTTGGATGGGGTGGTTCTTGCTCGGGAGGCAATCCATACAATGCAAAAATCTAGTAATAAAGGAATGTTCATTAAATTAGATATGTCAAAGGCTTATGATAGGGTGGAGTGGAGTTTCTTGTCAAAGATGATGGCAGCCTTTGGTTTTTCTCAAGATTTGGATAGATTGGGTCATGAGTTGTGTATCTACGCCGTCTTATTCGGTGTTAATCAAGGGTCTTCCCTCGCAACCTTTTGGAGCCACTCGAGGTCTTCGTCAAGGGGATCCTTGCTCTCCCTATATTTTCCTCATTTTGGCTGAAGGATTAGGTAGACTTTTCTTGAGGAGAAGACATCAAGGTTTGCTAACGGGGTATCAAGGTGGGTGAGGAATTTTTGACTCACTTACGGTTTGTGGATGATACGAGGATTGGTTGGAGTGGCCGGCTTCGGGGAAGCAAGAGTGATCGAGAGATACTCTTAATGTCTACCTTAGGGCTTCAAACCAAGTCATCAATGATAAAAAATCCAAAGTGATCTTTCTCAATCTTGATCAAAGGCTCCGGGACGAGTTCTAGAGATCTTGGGATTCACTAGGACTTCTCTTCCGGTGGTTTACTTGGGGGTTCCTTTGCATTTCAAAAAACTAAAAATAGATATCCGGAAGGATCTTTTGGATGGTATCAAAGATAGAATGAATCATTGGTCTCACAAATGGTTAAGCTATGGGGGTAGATTAACTTTTTTACAGTCAGTCATTCAGGCCATGCCAATTTACAAATTCTCTATCCTGGCTGCCCCACATACTATATGGAAAGAGCTGGACAATATGGCTAGAAGATTTTTATGGGAAGGAGTAAAAGGAGAGAGGAAATGGGCCTTAGTTGGTTGGGATAAAGTAACCTAGCCCAAGGTAAAAGGAGGGTTGGGACTGAGAAGATCCAAGTTCAATAATAAAGCTTTGGTTGGAAAGTCTGTCTCTGGAGGTGGATTTCCCAACCAACCTCCTTATTCAGTAGAATCCTAACTAGTAAATATTTGGGTCATGTTAACCCCAATGAGGTGGGTCGTTTCCCTTTGGATGGCCCTGGATCCCTAGTGTGGCAGGCCCTCAAGATAGGATCTCAGGTAGTTAAAGATCGATTGTTTTGGAAAGTGGGGAGAGGGGAGAAGGCACGTTTTTGGACAGACTCATGGGATCAATACCCACCCATCATTGTTGAATTTCTTGAATTGCAACCAATAAAAACTGCCATAGAAACCAAGGGATGGGTCCACATTGACAGTTATTTCATCACTAGTCAGCTGGGGGAGTATAAGTTTAAGAAGTTTAAGAAGTTGGAGGAGTGGCCAATTTCAATCCCTCCGGAGTTGGCACCCATCATGACTAAAATCTTGTCAGAAAGATTTCTCACAGGTAGAGACGAGGAGGATGAATTAGCTTGGGGCTATGGGAGCCTTGGTGTCTATACAGTGAAGGACGGATATGAGAAGATCCTCCCAGAGCCTCCCCCCCATTCATTCTCGGTTGAGGATTGGAGAAAGATTTGGCACTCCAAGGGCTGGCCGAAAGTAAACTTTTTTGCCTAGCAATTTATGCACAATGGAATTCTCTCTTTTGACAATCTCAGATGTAGAGGAATCATCGGTCCATCTCAATGTGTTTTATGCTACAAGAACGAGGAAACAGCTGATCACTTGATGTTTGAGTGCCCTTTCACGCGTCAGATTTGGAAGCGTTGGCTTTCTTGCTATAAAATTCAAGTTAATGGTGACTTGAATCGGACTAATATCTGGAAAACATGGAAGAGTGGTAGATTTAAATCTAAAGCTCTTCGAATTGGTTGGGAGCTTGGATTAAACTTCATTTGGTGGCAAGTGTGGTTGGAGAGAAATGCTAGAATTTTTAGAGAAATTTTTTCCTCGTTAGATGGAGTTTGGCAAATCATCTGGAGCAAAGTCACAGAAACTATAGTTGTCTATGCTATAGAGGAAACTCGGGGTTGTTACTGGGCCAATGGAAGAGGGAGTTGAAGAGCAAGAGGGACAGGACAGAGCTAGTTGGAAAACACCACAGAAGGCTGGATTAAAATTAATACTGATGGAGCTACAAAGGGCAATCCGGGTAGTGCCGAAATTGGAGTGGTTTGCCGGAATCATGATGGATCAGTGCTCTATTGGGAACTGCAAGGCTTGGGAAGAGCCACAAACAATGAAGCAGAAGCCATAGCTATCAAATCCGCTTCTATTTGGGCGGTGAAAGCAGGGCCACGGGAGGATCATTATTGAATCAGATTCTCAAATAATGGTTGGAGCTCTTGATTGCATGAGGAACTTTGCTTTGAAAGCATGGAGGTTGAGGATTCTTGTCACTCAAATTAAGGAATTATGGAAGGAATTAGATGATGTGATTCCAGCTTATGTGAGACGAGATTTAAACAACGCGGCCGACTTCCTGGCTAAGATGGGTGTTGAGAAGGAGGCGGGGGTTCAACTTCACAGTGACATGGCTATTGAGGATGAGGTGATCAGGCAGGGTCTGGAAAGGTCCTTGAACAAATGATCAAAGAAAAAGCAAAGGGAGGGAAGTTGTCACGATTTCGTGACTTGTTGCGCCGTCGCGGTCTCTGGAGGAAAGTTGTCGCGATATCGCGACATGTTGCACCGTCGCGGCCTCTGGAGGAAAGTTGTCGCGATATCGCGACATGTTGCGCCGTCGCGGTCGCTGGAGGAAAGTTGTCGCGATATCGCGACATGTTGCGTCGTCACGACCGTTGGAGGAAAGTTGTCGCGATATCGTGACATGTTGCGCCGTCACGATCGTTGGAGGAAAGTTGTCGCGATATCGCGACATGTTGCGCGTGTCGTTGGTGGAAAGTTGTCGCGATATCGTGACATGTTGTGCCATCGCGATTGCTGGAGGAAAGTTGTCACGATATCGCGACATGTTGCGTCGTTGGAAAGTTGTCACGATTTCGTGACATGTTGCACCGTCGCGGTCGTTGGTGGAAAGTTGTCGTGATATCGCGACATGTTGCGTCGTCGCGATCGCTGGTGGAAAGTTGTCATGATATCGTGACATGTTGCATCGTCGCGTTTGTTGGAGGAAAGTTGTCATGATATCGTGACATGTTGCATCGTCGCGGTCGTTGGAGGAAAGTTGTCATGATATCGTGACATGTTGCGTCGTCGCGGCCGTTAGAGGAAAGTTGTCATGATTTCGCAACATGTTGCACCATCGCGATCGTTGGAGGAAAGTTGTCGCGATATCGTGACATGTTGCGCCGTCGCGGTCATTGGAGGAAAGTTGTCGCGATATCGCGACATGTTGCTTTTTCATGGCCAACGGAGAAAAGGTGTCACGATTTCGTGACATGTTGCTTTTTCGTGGCCAAGAGAGAAAAGGTGTCGCGATATCGCGACATGTTGCTTTTTCATGGCCAAAGGAGAAAAGGTGTCGCGATATCGCGACATGTCGCGTTTTCGTGACAAGTTGCATCATCTGTCCATGCCGATCCCCTGCTAGCTAGTTATTGATTCAGGAGATTTGGCTCCATTGCAAATCTTCTTCTTCTGTTGTAAGCTTGTGTTCTCTATGAATTCGGCTGGGAAGAGTCTCTTCCCATATTGTAATTGATCTTTGTTTTAATACAAGTTTTTTCAAATTTTTCAAAAAAAAAAAGTTTATCAATTATTTTAAAATTTTATATAAAAATAAAGATGGTATGAAATAGATTTAAAATTTTGATAATATTATAAAAATTGATAGTAAACGGATTTTAACCCAACCTCATTAAAAAAATTTAAATTTATAAATACAAAATTAATTTAAGCTCATTTACATAAAACACAATTACCTTTTAGTAAATATTTATTAAATATATATATATATATATATTAAAATTAAATTACCACATCTGTTTGTCAAAAAAAATATTTAACTTTCATTCATTTCAGAAAAAAATTACAATGAGATGGGTATTTTATACCTTAGTATAAGCTTTACTAAATGAGACAATAACAACTTAGCCTATTGTAAGCCTTCAGTCATATTATAAAGAGTTATTTTGACAATTCAATCCTGTAGCCATCAATCTTCTTTCAAATATGACCTTAATTATCCAAATATAAAAAAGAAACATGAAAGGTATCTTAAACCACAACTTCTAAAAAAATATATCAAAATGATACAGAATGGAATCACAATCCTATACACTACTCCTCCTTTTAACCAAAAGCACCAACTAGAATATCAATGCAACTTTTGATAGACCATCTACTTTTATATAGATATAAATGATATTAACTTAATGTAGAAATATAGGTTAAAATTTTGTCAAAATTATTATGATACAACTACATAATCAAGATGTAATATAGACTAAATCCATTTTAATCTCATAAAACTAGTTTAAAACAAATTATATTTATATATAATTGTGATAAGAATTTTTATAATTATATTTATATATATAATTGTTTAGAGAACTTTTAAAAACTTTAATCAATTGATAAAAAAATCATTAAGATTTTTACCCTTACCAAAACAATCTATTTTTAAAGTTTTTTCACATTTATAATTAGCAAAAACTACGAAAAGAAAATTAAAGAGGAATGAATTTTAAAGGAATCCTCACAACCCTATAAAAATTGGCATCAAGTTGAATCACGTTGCAAACTATGATTATTTGCTATCCTAGGTTAGTCGTAGTCAATTTGACTACGGATATTTTACTATTTACTGTTTACCTTTTGGATATTTATCTAAATATCCTAGGTTAGTCGTAGTCAATTTGACTACGTAGTTAGTTGTTAGCGCTTATTCATGAAGCGCGTTTGTTAGCTAGGTTAGTGGCAGATATCTCGGGATATCTCCTAACGTTTAGCGCAATGTATTATTTAAACATTCATTTGATTAATACTAAGGTTAATAATTCAGTGCATATTTTTGGTTTACTAACATTGGTATCATTCGCGAGGTTTCACCTGGTTCCTGTGAGCGCGGAGAGAGCGACCCTCGTTCCAAGTGGCGAAGACGAGAGCCACTCTTGTTCCACTGGAGAAGGCGAGAGGCCCCTCTTCCGTCGTGCGAGGAAATCTTTGATGCGTTTGATCGCTTCTAAGGTTGACAATTATTTTAATGTTTAATTATTATTAAATTTTCTTCTCTCCGAGAGGAGAGTTAGGAGATTTGGAGGAGGGCAGGAGCGCCCTCCCCCGCAGGCCACGCGGCCCCGTGGGCAGGAGGCCCACGTAGACCCCCCGCCAGCATCCGGCGGCCCAAGCGGCACCTGCGCGACAGAGGGCAGGAGCGCCCTCTATCGGGACGTAGGTCACCGACGATCGAGATCCGAGAGGGCAGGAGGCCCTCCGATCATCGACGACCGCCAGTGCTGCCCCCGTGGGTCCAACGCACAGCCGGGAGGGCAGGAACGCCCTCCCAGGCGGGGACCGGACCCAAACCCGAGGGTAGGAGCGCCCTCGGGTCTGACGACCTCCCTGACAATTGTCAGACGCCGACCTAGACCCTACACCTGAACAGACACGTGGACACAGAGGACACCGAGCATCTGACATGGCGACCGCATCTGACATAGAGGACCGGACTAGCTGCGACACGTGGCGACTTGACAGTCACGCCACGTGGCGGCGAACAAAAGGACAGCGGGCGACTCTGATTGCCCGACGACAATCAAAGAAGAAGGGGCGAGGTTGAGCTTTTAAGCTCATCAATACTCGCCGCCTTTTAAATGTGGGACTAAAAAGTCCCACATTAAATTTTTTTCCCGCCAGGAGGCGGGAAAGCCTTCTTATAGAAGGCGGTCCCCTCCATAACCCGTCGGGCTTGCTAGCCCGACCGACGAGGGGACCCGGAGGAAAGACTCCCGACCAAGAGGTCGGAAGTTCAAGCCCCGTCGGGGCCAAAGTAATTATTTTTTTACTTCGACGGGCATTCATAAAAGACAAGGTAATTATTTTTTTTAAGTTTATTTTTTTTTAATTAAATTAAGTTTTAATTTATTAAATAATCTAATATTATTTTATCTAAAGTTATTTTTTTTAATAAAAAATGATTTTAAAAATAAAATAATTTTTATTATTTATAGATTATACTTAATTTAATTAGAGAAATACAATACACTTAAAATTAAAAAGGTAATTTTTTTTTTGCAATTCAAAATTTAAAGGAGCTTTTGTTTTTCTCCGAGGGAGGATATAAGACATAGAAGAGCACCTACTTTTATTGCAAATAAGAAAAGCCTAAACTCTTCTCAAACTTGTTCAATTTGCACACATGAAAGGGGACAAAATCAAACACATTTGATTCTTTATTGCCAATTTGAAAACAAGGAGACTTAAAATTTTGTAATATTACAAGGCAAAGTGTGCATTTGTTTTCTCCAAGGGGGGATATACGACATAAAATTGCACATTCTTTTTTTTGCAAAATTGAGAAGAAATTGAAGACCTTGGGTCCACTAAAACCAAGTCGTTTGTCGACTGGTTCTGGAAGCCTTTCAAACGCGGGTCGTGTGTCGACTTGTCTTGAAAGGAGTGCTCTAAATTCTACATTTTGCAAATTAAGGGGGGAAGACAACACTTGTACTTCTTTTGCAAAATTGTAAAACAAAGTAGGAGACATAAAAATATCATTCTTGCACAAATACACATTTTTGTTGCAAAAGTTGGAAATAAGGTGCATTCTCGATTTTACTCGACACCTTCATTTCAAAATTGGCAAAATAGGTGCATTCTCGGTTGCATCCGACACCTAAGTGATAATAATTTTGTGGGAATTCTTGTTTGATTATTGCATTTTCCTTTTGCAATTATAAGTCATAGAATCAAGAACACACCATACCCCAAAATTTCACAAATTTGTGTAACTCAAATTGCACAATTAGAAGCCATTTCTAAAAACTTGATATATTCTCCTAAATCAAAACAAAACCCCTAATTCACTCTTATTTGTTTGGCTTAAATTCCTCCAACTTTTCATCCTTTTTGAAGGGTGTTAAGGCAGGTGCCATTAAATAGTTGTTTGAGTGAATTAAACCTTTCGACTCTTATGTGTTTGGCTTAATTTCCTCCACCTGATTATCTCTTTTCCAGAGAATCTTCAGGAAGGTGCCATTAAATACCACTTGAGAGTGACAGGAATATCATCTTAGTGCATTGTAGGACCTTCCTCATGGCAACAATTAACAAATACTTGAGTGAATCTCAATTGCTAAAAGGTCATAACTATACAGCTTGGAAAACTAAGATGAAAGCCATTTTGACTGTAGAGGACTTGTGGGACTTAGTTGCTGGCACTACACCACGACCCACAACAACAGGAGCTGATCAAAGAGAATGGGATAAAAAGAACAATCGTCTACTCATGTTAATCCTTCTAGCCACTTCTGATGAGGTACAACCTCACATTAGTGAGGCAAAGAATGGAAAAGATGCATGGGATTCCTTGTCCACCATTTTTGAAGGAAAGAATCAATCCACGGTTCTCAACCTTCAAACCCAACTTCATACACTGCATATGAAGTCGGGTGAGTCAGTAGAAACCTTCCTCTATAGAACTGCAGAACTGAAGACTAAGCTTAATGCTTTAGGGGCCAAAGTTGAGGATGCCATTTTTACTTCAGTTATCTTGAGAGCCCTTCCTGAATCCTACAAAAGTTTGATTACATCCCTTTCTGTTTCCCAAAGAACTCTTACCTTTGTGGAGTTAGTCAATTTGCTTCAAACTGAGGAAGCTAATCAACTCCAAAGAGATGAAGCATCTAATAGTGCACTTTATTCACACAATAAGGTTGAGAAGAAGAAAGAAAACTATAACAAGGGAGGATCATCCTCAAAAGGTAAGGGAAAGAAATCTCAAAAATGGTTTTGCTCATATTGTAAGAAAGATAACCATGACACCAATCGGTGTTGGTTCAAAAACAAGCAAAACAAGAAAGACAAAGGCAACATTGCTAGTGAAGTGTCTAATTCAGATTCTGATTCTGGTTCAGAAAAAGCACACAGAGTGCTCATTGCTAAAACAATATTGTAGAGGGAAAACACATGTTTGTCACATTGGGCAAAGCACCATTATCCTCTCTCTCTTTTTTAGGCTTCATAGAATAGCATAAGTTTTTGTTTGAAGTTCTTACAAATAAGGGGTGATTTGTACCTCTTTTAGGCTTCATAAATAGCAAACTCTTAATGTTTGAAGTCCTTGTAATAAAAAGAAGAGACTTTTTATGGTGTAAAATTGCCTAGGAGGCAATGTTTGTAAAAATCCTTCACAAAACTCTTGAGTTGCACATCTTTTTGTAATTAAGGGGGGATAAACATTTCTTTTCTTCACAAATTTTTGTAAAAAGGGAAGAAGACTTATAAGGGTGCATTTTCAGCTGCGACCGACACCTTAGTCACTCTTCTTTCAGAAATTAGATACAACATGTTTTGCAACGAGAAGGGGGGAACTTATAAGGGTGCATTTTTGGCTGCGACCGACACCTTAGCAACCTTATCTTTTGCAAACTCATATTGTAAAATGAATGAATCTCGTATGAAGTGATCTACTCTACTACACCTAGCGATTGCAATGGTTGGTTACCCATGCAATTCGGTTGGATGATGTGATTACTATAAGGACATTCGTTGGTGTGAAGACAAAGTGAGGAATGACCCATTTTTTTGCTTAGAAGCAGCCAGAGTACTGTGACAGAGCAAGAACCAGCAGATCGACATCCTTTTCACTGTATTGGGGCAGTTATATACTTTACCCAAATATTGTTGTATTAGAGGATATGTATGTATTACCCAAATAATGTAATAAGGGGGGATGTTAGAGTAAATATTCCATCATTTGGATATTTTACCCTTTCCCTACATTAGGTAGATTTTATTTACTGCATGGTAAAAAGTAGCTTGTTACTTTTTACCACTAGTATTTACTTTTACTACTAGGTTAGTTACCTTTTACTATTTACTATTTACCTTTTGGATATTTATCTAAATATCCTAGGTTAGTCGTAGTCAATTTGACTACGTAGTTAGTTGTTAGCGCTTATTCATGAAGCGCGTTTGTTAGCTAGGTTAGTGGCAGATATCTCGGGATATCTCCTAACGTTTAGCGCAATGTATTATTTAAACATTCGTTTGATTAATACTAAGGTTAATAATTCAGTGCATATTTTTGGTTTACTAACAAATTTTAAGTAATTCGTGGTTTCTTTATACCCGGTTAATAATAATGAAACGGAAGCACGGAATAGGTTTGGTGAAAGTAGCTCGGACACTTGTGGTTGTGACCAACTCTCCTATATAATTGAAAAAAATATTATTAAATTACTTTATATTTTTAAGTTTATAAATTTTTAAATCGTATTATTTTTATATAGGGTATACATACTTTGTCTTAAATTAAATAAAAATAAAAATTGTGTTATATATGATATAAAATAGTTTTTATATAATTGAATAAAATTATTGGTTTTAATAATAAAAATATAGTTTTTATTTATATTATTATCTTAGTTTACCGGCAAGGAAGCCACTTGCATTATCGGTGATGTGACCCGGGTTAAATCTCCATGGTGGATATGTATAAGAAGTATTACTAAAATAATAATAATAATAATAATAATAATAAAATAAAAAATATTATCGGTGATGGTGATGTGACCCGAGTTCAATCCCATGGTGGATGTGTATAAGAATTATTACTCAAAAAATAAAAAAATAAAAAATAAAAAATATTTTATTAAATTATATTATTATAAATTATTGTCATATATAAAACTGTTTATTATAACACATAGATTTGAAGCTTGGTCACATAACTATTTCTTATTTATTATTATGTTAAAATATTATGAATGATAATTTATTATTTATATAATTTATTAAATAAAATTAATACAAAGTAAAGTTTAAAAGAATAATTTTAAATAATTGAGGAAAATAAATAATCTTAAGGTTTATAAGTGTTATATATATTAGACTACCTAATATTTTTGTGGGTCCACTATTTATGAGAGGAGACACTCTTATTATGCTATTCACATATATACATATACATCCTACCTCCTTCAAATTCAAACCTTAGACATCTTAGTTGAATTATCTAAGCCTTTATCTCAATTGGATAAATGTTGGACTTGCATCATAGTATATTAAAATAAGATTTTTTTAAAAGAGAAAAAGAGGTTGTACGCGAATCCCCAATGTTGACAAATCACAACTCTCTCCTTTAGAGTTTGAGAGTTTACAAACATATTCATTTCTCATCTCAATTGAGATGCGATACCTACATATTTTTTCACAAAAAGTCTGAATTTTTTATATTCATTTTTTGAATATTTTTTTATTTATTTTTTGTAAATACAAATATTCATCATCCTTCTTGACATTTTTTTTGTAGGAAACACATAGAAAAAATTAAATCTAAAAGTCCTCTAGAGGCAAAATCATATAAATCTTTTTCTATATATAAACAAAAAAATAGCACCCATTTATTGGCTCCTTGCCCTAAAATCCTTTGAGTCATTTTTACATATATATAAACAAATAAATTCATAAAAATGACATCCCCTCCCTTTGAAAAACATGTTGAACCACTTTTCCATATATATATAGATAAATTAGCAAAGGAATTTTTACATCAATTTAAATATTTGACTTGCAAAATCATATGAGTCATTTAGTATATATATATAACAAGAAAATAACATACTAAAAAGACTATTAGAGTGTTCAAGCTCATAGAGAGGAAGATAAAATTGATTTATTGAAGAATTGAAGCAACTTTCACAATACCAAAACTCCACCTCTACTATTTATGCACTACATCTTAGTAGAGTAATATTTTTGAAACTTTGTGTTATCATAGACTACTAGTTTCCTTCCTAAAGCATAAGTGCAATCACAAGAACTATAATAAATAGTTTAATAGTCTCAAAAACTTGAAAGTTCCAATCCATACTCTATCCCATAATCCAAACAACAACCAACAACTCAAATAATCCATTCAACCATGGCATCCATTTGATGTCATCTTCTTTTGATTCAACATACAAAACTTCTACTTGCTTTACAAATCATAGTTCACTTTAAAAAATCTAGACAGTTAGTTTCCTTCGATGCATTGATCTACAAATGGATGCCTTGACATATTTTGTAGTCCTCTGGAACATTATTTTAAAGTTGCTCCTTTCAAATTTTTCTTGTTAGCTTCAACTAAACTTACTACTTTTTCTAACCATGGAAAAGGGAATTTAACTTCATGATACTCTATTAAAACCCTTCTATTGGCTAGCCTATCTGCACATTTGTTCTCTTCCCTTAATGTATGTGTAAACCTAATTTTTTCAAACTTTGTAGCAAGGCCTTGCATTTCCACAATGATATCTTATATGTTGCATGGAGCCTTTTATTTCCTCAAAACTACATTTATTACTATTAATGAATCCCCTTCCATCCATACTCTATTCCATTTCATTTTTTTTAAATATTTTTTATCCTTCTAAAGCCACCCAAGCTTCAACTTCATTATTTATCTTAAATTTACTATTGAAAGCATAATTGTGACAAAATTCACCTCTATTATTTCTTATTAATCCTCCTCCTCCTATTGGTCCTAGATTTACTTTAAATTCTCTATCAAAATTTAACTTGATCAACTCTACTTTCAGTGGTTTTCACTTTATATTCTTTATGTTTCTTTTGTTTCTCCTATACCCAACATCACAATTTCATTTGATGACTTGACTCCATCTATCAAGGCTCTCTACTTCAATATTAGGGATTTGGTGAGTTGATAAGGTTGGTTTAGACTCCTCAATATCTAAATAAATCTTCCTTTTAATTACTTCTAAATTACTTTCTTTTCCTTTAAATATTCTTCTATTCCTTTCCAACCATATAGTCCAATGTATTGTATCTTTCAATGTATCCTAAATTGTCTATAATACCTCTCTTATACAAGTGTTCTATGATTGCTTTAATCACTCTTCAATTCTATCATTCATCACCATCCATTGACCAAACATATTAAGACTTCATTGCCATAGTTCTCAAACTATTGAGCAATGTTCCAAGAGATGGTTTATACTCTCATCCTCCTTTTTACATAAAAAACATTATGAGAAGCCATGAAAACCCCTTTTCATTAGGTTATCCTAGGATAAAAAAATTAGTGTGACCTACTAGTCATGCAAATATTTTGACTTTTAGAATTCTTAGGCTATCCAAAATATCTCTCTATATTGTTGCAACATTCCTATTTTGTTGGTGCTCTACATCATATCCACTTCTTGTTATGTATTCATATGAGTTATTCAACTTGTAGACACCTAAAAATCACACATTGCTCTTCATCCCATCATCATGATTGATCAATTTGCAAAACCCACATAATATGCATATATTAACCTCAAAACACTATTCATTAATCAAAAGCACTATTCATAAGCCCTCTTGGGCCACTTAAGTCTTTTTTCTATGCTTAACCCTTGGTCCCCATGTGACCATCATTCTAGCCTAACCTTGGTTAATCTCTAACCTTGGTCAAAATCCACCTCATAGTCAAAATCCACCCCATGGTTAACCTAACCATGGTCAACCTAACTCATGACCACCTCACCTAGTCTACTCTTTGACTAGCCTAACCTCCACCTCACCCACTTGTCTTCAACTCCCCATGGTCAACCTAATTAGGGTTAACTTTGACCCTTGATCCAAACATCTACCCATGTGCATTTAGAGCCTTAAATGATATTTGAGGACTTTTTGGCTTTCAAAGCATGGGGCAAGGATGAGTCACCTTCCACCTCACCTTAGTCAACCCCTAACCCATAGTTAACTCAACTATGGTTAGACCTTGATCCTTGCTCCACTTCACACTCCCCTATGCATTCAATGAAATTTGAAGACTTTTGCACAATTTAAGGTATTTAAAAATAAAAGCACTTTTCATATTAACATGCCATAAATGAAATTTGGAGACTTTCCTCCACCCATGCATTTATGTTGTATGGGTGAGATATTCTCTCACCCAAACACACTTATGAGGCATGCCACCCATACCATCTTAGGGGACACCTCATTGGGGACACCTTGTAGGAAACCTTAGGGGATACCTCAGCCCCCCCTAACCTTTCCAATGTTTATAGATAGAGGCTCATTTCCATTATCTTGAGGAATTCACCATTTGCATACCTAGACTCTATCAAAATCCATCTAGACTATGAAAGGAATAATGGAAAAATGTAAAACACTAAATCAAGCTACAAGGATCGATGTGTTGAAGCAACACCACATTAAACAAAATAGAGAGACTATAAATAAAAACAAGATAATGGAAGCTAACACAAAAAATACAATATCATATTATATGTCAAAATTTATTATAAGTACAATGGAGAATCCATGCTTAAATAGGTAAGGAAGATCCACCATAACTATAGGATCAACAAAGGGATAAGGATCAATATCCATCGTACAAATAGGGAGGTGCGATATGATTCATGAAGAAAATATTTCAACCCTCCAAATGTAATCAATGAGTGTGTAAGTCCCTAGTAATGCCAAATATCCCCATAATATCTAAATAATATAAAAACAAATATATGTGGCATAATAGTTTATGCAAATAATAATCAATCAATAATATGAATTGAACATTAACCTTCACAATAGTTTAGTCTATGCTTAAATAATAGACTAACTAACAAATAGTAGGGAATAGCGCTAACTACCCTCTAACAATAGAATAGGGAGGGAGTTGCGTGATGCTAACCACTAACCTAGGTAGAGAGTTCTAACCATAACACTAACCTAAATATCTGACATAGGATATTTAGGTACTTACCTAGTTTAACCATGAGGCAAAATATCTCATGGTAATTACATAGAAAAGTAAATGTAATAACCCCACGTAGTGTAATGCAATACACTACCTTATTTTACCCTAACATCCCCCCTTTATTACATTACTTTGATATACAAAGTTTGCTCCGAAACAGTTGAAATTTGACACGTCCAAGTGCCTTTGTAAAAATATCTGCAACCTGTTCGTCGGTGGGAATGTGTTGGAGCTTGATTCTGTGCTTAGGAACTTCATCACGAATGAAATGACAATCTGTATCAATATGCTTAGTTCGTTCATGATGCACTGGATTCTTGACCAAGTTCAAAACACTTGAGTTGTCACAAAACATGTGAATGGGAAGTTTCTTTGGTAGGCCCATGGTAGCCAAGATGCGACTTAGCCATATCGCTTCACACACAGCTCCACGTGCAGCGTGATATTCTGCCTCAGTTGAAGATAAAGCAACCACCTATTGCTTTTTACTATGCCATGAGACAGGACCAGATCCAAGATGAAAAACATAGCTTGATGTTGATTTTTTGTCATCTATGGATCCAGCATAATCAGAGTCAGTGTAACTCTGTAAGAAGAATGAGTTATTCTTCTTATACTCTAGACCATAATCGGCACTACCCTGAATGTAGTGTAGGACTCTCTTAGCTGCTTTCCAATGGGAGACCTTTGGTTCTTGCATGAACCGTGAGAGATAGTTTATAGCATAAGTAATATCTGGTCTAGTATTAGTCAGATAGATGAGGCTTCCAATCATCTGTCTATAAAGTGTTCCATCTACCTGTGGTGAGTCTTCATATCATGATAATTGTAGCCTTGATTCCATCGGTGTTGCTTTGGGCTTACAATCAGTCATACGATATTTTTCTACTAAAGTCTTGGCATACTTTGTCTGAGTCACCCTAAGATGATTCTTTTTCTGTTCTATCTCAAGGCCAAGACAGTAGTGGAGAAGTCCTAGATCTGTCATATCAAATGACTCTTTCAAGTCATCTTTCACGACGTTAATCAAGTTCTCTGAATTGCCAGTGATGATCAGATCATCTACATATAACACAAGAAACACTATTTCAGAACTCGTGTTCTTGATATAGAGATTTGCGTCAGATGGACTTCTCTTAAATCCATGCTGTAGTAGGTGACTATCCATTTTTATGTACCATGCTCTTGGGGCTTGTTTTAGCCCGTATAATGATTTGACCAATTTGCAAACATGTTGCTCATGGCCTACCTCTACAAATCCAGGAGGTTGAGTCATGTACACTTCTTCTTTTAAGTCACCATTAAGAAAGGCGCTCTTTACATCCATCTGATGTAATTTCCATCCGAATTGTGCTGCCATAGCACAAAGCACTCGAATGGTGGTCATCCTTGTTGTAGGAGCAAAGGTTTCCTCATAGTCAAGCCCTTCCTTTTGAGCATAGCCCTTCGCCACAAGATGGGCCTTATGCTTATCTATAGTGCCATCTGCCTTATATTTTACTTTGTAAACCCATTTGCGGCCTATGGGTTTCTTTCCTTTAGGCAAATCCACTAGCTTCCATGTTTTATTCTTTATGAGGGAGTTATATTCTGCATCCATAGCTGCCTTCCACTGAGGCAGTCTAAGTGCTTCATCAAGTCGTAGAAGGTTCATTCTCATCACATGCTGACAAGTAAACCCTCTCCTCATCTATTTCCATCTCATCTTCCCTTGGTAACTCTCTATCAACAGAAAGATCTTGAAAATCTGCACAAAGATCATCAACTGAAGTGGATGCTTCATTCTTTTCTTTCTGTGTCATGCTTCGTGTCTTTGGATGATTGAGAGTAAGATCAGGTGGGGAAGTGAGTTTAGAGTCTTTCATTGTGCTTGTATACCATTTGGGTGGCTTTTTCTGTTGTGAAGAAGGAAGTTGATGTTCCTCCTCATCATCTAGGTATACTGATGTAGTGTTGGGTGTGAAAGCTTCATCAAACACTACATCTCTGCTGACATGTATCTTCTTGGTAAATGGGTCTATCAACCGATAGCCTTTTGAAAATTCATCATATCCAAGAAATACACAAGGTAGGGACTTCTCATCTAATTTCTTTCTTTTCTCCTTGGGTATATGCATAAATGCCTTACACCCAAATACCCGTAGATGAGTTATGGAGGGTTTCCTACCACTCCATGATTCCTAAGGAGTTATACCTTCAAGAGCCCATGTGGGAGCCCTATTCAGAAGATATACTGCAGTTTGAACAGCTTCAACCCAGTAAGTTTGCTCAAGGTTGGCCCCCTTAAGCATACATCGAACCATTTCCATAATGGACCGATTTCTTCTCTCAGCAACCCCATTGGATTGAGGAGTATAGGTTGTTGTTAACTGTCTCTTTATCCCATGTGTCTGTAAAAATGAGGAAAATTCTTTTGATGTGTATTCCCCCCTCGATCTGAACGGAGGGTCTTAATAAAGCATCCTGATTCCTTCTCAACAAGATTTTTGAACTGTTGAAAATAGGAAAATGCTTCAGACTTCAACTGCAAGAAGAAGACCCACATTTTCCGTGAGTGATCATCGACAAACAATTGAAAATACCTTTTTCCTCCACAACTTGTAGACATGGGACCACACAAATCTGTGTGAACCAACTCCAAAGGTACCTTAGCTCGAAAGGAGCTAGGTTCAAAGGGTACTCTATGTTGCTTTCCTGACAAGCAATCAGAGCACACTGGCAAAGTAGATGAAAGAGTAGGCAGTCCTTTCACCATTTGATATTTACTCAACTCTAGTAAATATCCTGAACTCAAATGCCCAAATCTCTTATGCCAAAGAGAAGTGGCCTCCTTTGTGGTTACTGCCAATGCGGTATGGGTAGAGGTAATTGCATCTAAGACAAACAAACCATGTTTGTATGAACCTGTTGCTATCTATTTTCCCTTCTTAGTGATAAAGCAACGTTTCTTTTCTTTGTCCACTTTGAAATTGACATTCATGTTATTGTCCAGGATTTGTGGAACTGACAAGAGATTATTTTTCAATCCTGGTACATAAAGAACTTTTTGAATATTACATTCTCCATATGGAAGGGAGACAGAAACACTTCCTTCTCCCTAAACTCGATAGGTCTGATCATCAGCAATGGTGACCGGTCTACCTTCTCGAGCCTCAAATGTTGCAAACCAAGATTTATTGCCAGTCATGTGTTTACTAGCACCTGAGTCTATGTACCACACAGAGTCCTTGTGTGAGGAATCTGTATGTGTCATGAGCACTTTGTGTGCTCTCTCAGAATCTGAACTAGAATCTTCAGCTGCAATGTGTCCCTTTTGTTGTTTGTTCTTGTTCTTTGGTTTGCCTTGGCCCTTCTTGTTTCCTTGTTCATTGGGTGGTTTGTTCTTAAACCAACATCTTTTGGTTTCATGAGTGTCTTTGTCGCAAATCTTACAATACTCCTTCTTCAAAGTCTCTTTGGCTTTACCCTTTTCTTGATTAGAAGAAGAACCTTTCTGTTGATTCCACTTTTTCTTACCACCTTGTCTTTTTGAGAAAAGAGCATTGTTGGATGCCTCATCTCTTTGGAGTTGATTAGCTTCTTCTGTTTGAAGCATGTTTACCAACTCGACAAAAGTTATTGTCCTGCCAAAAACTTGTAGTGAAGTGATCAACATTCTATAGGAGTCAGGAAGAGCTCTCAAAATGATAGAGTTCAAGACTTGGTCTTCCACTTTCTCTCCTAAGGATAGCAGTTTTGTTTTCAATTCTGCGACTCTATAGAGGAATAGCTCTACTGTTTCTCCTGATTTCATATGTAGTGTATGAAGCTGTGTTTGGAGGTTAAGAATCGTTGATTGATTCTTCCCCTCATAGATGGTGTTTAAGGCATCCCATGCTGCCTTACCAATCGTAGCTTCACTGATATGAGGTTGGATATCATCAGTAATAGCGAGCAAGATCATTAAGGATAGTTTCTTATCCTTTTTATCAAATTCTTTTTGATCTGCTCCAGGTGATTGAGGTCTAGTTACACTTCCATCCACTATTGACCACAAATCCTCTACGGTTAAGATAGCTTTCATCTTAGTCTTCCAATCTGAATAATTTGAACCTTTGAGCAGTTGGCTCTCGGTGAGATACTTGTGTATCATGGCCATGGTTAAGGTTTCAAATTTGATAGGACTAAGATGGTTGTATCTTGCACTATACCCTCAAAAGAGTATATGGAAGATGTCTTTCAATTTTCCTCTATAAGATATTTAATGGCACCTGCCTTAACACCCTTAACAAGGGATGAGAAGTTTGAGGAAAATTAATCCAAACAAGATAGAGCAAATGAAAAGGGATTGGTTGATAGACTTGTGATTGTCCTCTCTAGGATATTTAATGGCACCTGCCTTAACACCCTTCAAAAAGGATGAGAATTTGGAGGAATTTAAGCCAAACAAAGAGAGTTAATCAAGGTGTGTTTTGAATTTTGACCTTTGGAGGGGGTGAGAAAAATTGACTGTTGTTCAACCTGTGCAAAGTGTAGCACGTTTTGAAGTGAAATATGGGTTTTTGAAAATGCTTCTGCCAATGTTGTTTTGTGAATGATTTAAGTGCACATGAAAACATGAATGTTAGTGCAAATAATCAAAGCAAGAAAGCAACCCATATTTATCACTATAGGTGTCGGGTTCAACCGAGAATGCACCTAGTAAAAAGTCAATTTTTGAGAAAGGTGTCGAGTACAATCGAAATTGCACCTTTCTTACTATTTTGAAGAATCCCCCCTTGTTCTTTACAATTTTGCAAATAATAGAAGCAACAAAATGACTTCTATCCCCCCTTAATGTGTTACAAAATTGAATAATTTTTTGAGCACTCCTTTCAAGACAAGTCGACACACGACCCAGTTTTGGTCTTCAACAATTGGGCATGAAGGAGCAAAATGTTTTCTATCTCAAGTTTTGACAACAAAAAAAAAAAAATTGCTATTTTATGTTTTTATGTCCCCTTTGGATAAAGGAGAGAACAAAAGCAATATTTGGTTGTTTTGTGAAAAAATTGAGATGTCTTTGGATGCTCCCTAAATCACTTCTGTGCCTTGATTTTGCAATATAATAATAAGTCCTATGTCTCTTTATCGCCAAGAATTTTATGGAGAAAACTATAGGATTTTGGAGGAGTTTATTGCAAAAAAATGTTTGAAGATGTCCTTTTTGTTGTGCAAGAATAATGAAGGTTTTCTTTCTCTTTGCTAAAATCTAAGTTTTTTTAAATAATGCTTCTCAAAATAAAAAATTCTTAAAGTTTAATTTAGTGTATAATAAAGGTTTATTTGAACAAAAAAACAAGAGGTTTTTAAATCCAAATAATTAACAAACTTTATTATAAAATAAAAAACTTTAAAAATAAAATAAATGATCAAGCAATAATTAAAAAACTATAGAGGAAAACAAAAAAATAAGAGAAATTGAAAGGAAAACCTTGGATAGCCTTTGCAAAAAAAAAGTTTGTTCTTTGGCACCGCGGGGACTCGAACTGGTGATGTCTAGGCTCCCAGAGCCCTACCACTCAGCCCACGACCGTGTGGGCTAGCGGGCTGATCTGAATAGATCAGTGGGCCCCCTATCTTTGAAGAGAGCTCTGCCTGCTTTCCACCACAGCACCGTCTATCGCCTCCACTCGGTCGCTCCTCAGCTACGATTCGGTGGCGATCTTCTGGCGGCGAACGGAGCTCTAGCGACGGTCCTTTCCTCAAACTTCACTATAAAAAAAAATTCCACAGTGAGCAGTTCGAATCGCTCTGGGGTGTTGTCCTAATGATGCTACATCTTAGAACAACCAGATCTGGCCTCTACAAGTTTTCTACGCGCCGTGTCGAACTCCCACGTCGCCCACCTCGTAGTTAACGAGCAATCATTCAAAACAATGAACAAAATCCAATCGAACGGATTCTCTGTTCTATAAAATGATGATAAAAGAAAATTATCACTAGAAATGACAGGTGGTGCTCTAGGTTTGCCAGCTAGGAATAGTACGTCACCTCTGTTCTTCTCCGCGTGTCTCGAGCCTGATCTATTTCTTCAGTGCAAGAATTCGATGCGGGAATACAGGGTCGGGGTTCGTCGATCCAGGACAACAGATCTTGGTATGTTCAGCGGAATGTCTGGTCGACGTCTTTCCGGGGCTGTGTGGAAAATAGATATCCCACATGCGTGGGCAGTCGGCGCAGCAAGTGGTTTATTAGGTGGAAAACACACCTAATGAAATGTCTTCTCTTCGAAGGAGACTATTCTTCACGTGAGAGAGATGGAGGACCATGGTGACGCCACGTGTCGCTGCATGGAAAGTAATTTTGTTCCATGCGTGCAATAGGAGGACCAGGCCGCGACTTCGTTAGGAGGGCCACGTCAATAGATCTAGGGTCCGGCGCATGTGGAGGCCATGCCTCGGGATCCGTGTAGGGTCCAGGTTGCCAACAGGGCGCCTCGGTAACCGTGCAGGATCTAGGAAGGGTGGAATGAGAGAAGCTCGTGTTAAGCCACCCGACTCTGATACCAATGTGGCACAATAGTTTATGCAAATAATAATCAATCAATAATATGAATTGAACATTAACCTTCACAATAGTTTAGTCTATACTTAAATAATAGACTAACTAACAAATAGTAGAGAATAGCGCTAACTACCCTCTAACAATAGAATAGGGATGGAGTTGCGTGATGCTAACCACTAACCTAGGTAGAGAGTTCTAACCATAACACTAACCTAAATATCTGACATAGGATATTTAGGTACTTACCTAGTTTAACCATGAGGTAAATATCTCATGGTAATTACATAGAAAAGTAAATGTAATAACCCCACGTAGTGTAATGCAATACACTACCTTATTTTACCCTAACAATATCCACACATAAAGTGGTTGGGGAAAAATAAACTAAAATAATATAAAAATAAAGTACCTAGGTGAGCATGAGCTAGAGTCTAAATACCTAATCTAACACCCCCTATCAAGTGAAGATAGGGATAAAAAAGAAGTGGCATATTAATAGTATGAGTCCTAGCAACAAGGCCTAACCTGGTACTCATGTACACTTTGTATCCAAAAGCTCTCAAACTAGGAGGGAAAACCACATGAGAAAAACCATCTAGCTAGATAGAGAGAAGATGAAGAAGAAAGGAATGTGGCCTCATCCACATCCCCCAACGAAAAATTTCTTCACCCCAAGCATCTCTCGTAATAAATAAAAATGAGGATATGGGAAGGATTTAGTGAAGATGTCAATAATCTATTATTGAGTGGGAATGTAGTCCAAGTTGACCAATCCATCCTGTATAAGCTACCGAATGAAGTGCATATGAATCTCAATGTGCTTGATCCTCTAATGCTCAATAGGATTACGAGAAATATGTATGGTACTTTGGTTGTCACACCAAAGTGAAGTTTTGCACTGATCTTGTGAGAATCCAAGCTCTGTAAAAATTATCAAATCCAAAGAATCTCCTCACTAGCCAATACTATTGCTCGGTATTCTACCTCTATTGATGAAAGTACAATAGTTGTCTGCTTTTTACATGCCCAAGAAATAGGTGAAAAACCAAGGTAGAAGACATAACCAAAAGTAGATCATTGAGTATCAAAATAACCTACCCAATAAAAATTTGTATACCTAACCAACTGTAAAGGCCCCCTAGAAAAGTGAATATCAAAATGTGAAGTCCCTCAAAGATACAACAAAATCTGCTTGGTAACCTACCAATGAATATTATGTGGATCATGTGAAAACTGGGAGACCAAACCAACTGCAAATGATATGTTAGGATGAGTGTGAGTTAAGTAAATCAAACTCCCAACCAATTTTTTGTAAATAGTGGTATCAACTTTGGGAGTAGAACATGTGGCACTCAAAACAACACCTGAATGAAAAGGAGTAGGATATGGCTTGCAGTCAGCCATTCCAAATCATTGAAGCAAATCTAATGTGTAATTCTACTTACAAATAGAGATCCTTGAATCCTACTATGAAATCTAAAATCCAAGAAAAAAATGTAAAAGTCCAAGATATATCATCTCAAAATGCTTGAAAAGAGACCATTACACAACCTGGATGTGTGAAGTAGAACTTCTTGTGATCAATAAATCATCAACATATAAGACAATGATGATGATGTTCTATCCATCCCTTAAAGTGTAAACTATAGTATCAGAATGGAATCTAAAAAATTCAAAAGATAGAAGAAAAAAATCCATCTTCTCATACCAAGCCCTGGGGGCTTGTTTGAGGCCATAAAGTGATCTTTGTAATCTACACAACAATGAGTAATCTAGAACAAATCCTGGAGGTTGTTCCATATAAATATATTCTTGTAAATATCCATGCAAGAAGGCACTCTTCACATCTATATGGTATGTTAGAGTATATTACATCATTTGGGTCATGTAAATGTACCACCTTTAGTACATATCAAGAGTAGGATTTTACTTCAGTGTAAATTTAGTTAGTTGCTTCAAGTATTATAATAAATGCACTAGTGTCAATGTGCAAGTTGTAAATGTGCATGTAGTCCACATGTACATGATTCCTAGGTAGAGTAAAGGCTAAGCAATCTATATTTCTATATAAAGGATTCATAGGTGTATTAGTGAGTGAGACATGGAGAGTGATATAGTAAGTATATAGTGTGTAGTATGGTACAATGTAGTTATTTTATATACTTTCATGGAGAGTTTATGTCCTCCATTATATAGCATTGTACTATTTTCTTCATTCTCATTAATGGCATATTTTTGAGTTATTTTTATATGTTCATCTCTTTATTTTCCTACATATTATTGTGTCATTAGTTTTATAGTTATCTCAGATTAGTTATCTTTCATCTTATGGTTGTACTACCTCCCATAAAAATCTAATAGTGGTATCAAAGCACATGGTAGATCAGATAGGAAATAGGGAGAGACACAAGTGATACTGAGAGAAATCCAAAAATCTCATTTACAAAATTTTTGAGATTGCATTTGGCTAGAGTCTTCCCATAGAGTTACATAAAAACTTGTGAATACTAGGACTCAACATTCATCCCACTAGATTGATAAATCAACTAGTGAAGAGTCATCATCTCTAGATTTTACAGTTTCCACCATTTCAGTTTCTAACATCTTGTTGCAGGAAAAGGAGATTCAAATTTTTTTGGGAAGCTTCCTACATAGAGCTAGGAAGAGTATCTTCATAAGAATTATTCCAAAACTTGTAGCAAAAAGTAGAAGACTAAATATTTCAAAGACTTGAGGAGAGGTATCATTACTAGAGATTGTAAATCTGCAAGAGTGCAGAAGAAGAAAATGCCATAGTAGCCTTACTTTTGATTCAAGAGGCTTCAAAGAAGATTCAAGAAGAATATTTGAGGTTGGTGATCTCCATCAAAGATTGCAGACAACAGATTGAAGAAATCAATGAGAAGAAGATTAATAACCCCTTAGAAGGTCAAGTTACAAAAATTCCAATTTTGGAAGATTGGAGGTTGGTGATCTCCATTAAATATTGCAGACTATAGAAGTAAATAAGGACAATACAAGGTCATATTCTAGATTCTAGCAGTAGTAGTTTTCACAGATCCAAGGAGATCTCATTACCAACACTTCCTTAGTAGAAGGTTGAAGGAAAGGTCTCATTTGAAAGACCAGAGAATCTATGAGGTTAAAGACCTTGGTGAGGTCTCAAGGAGAAATAAGAAGGCTTGGAGAGCCTTATTTTTAGAATTTGAAGAAGGTCATTAAAGGAGTTTCTAGGAGAAATCATTGGAGAAATATGCCAGCAAGGAGGATTTACTAACAAAGAAAAATTTGGGACAATTGTCACCATATAAAAATAAGCCCAAAAGGAGAATAATTTGGTAAGAAGTGCCAAATTCTGAAGGAGAATACTGAAGACCTCAAGATATTCAGATTCTTGAGAAGGAGACAAAGATCTAAGCTAGAATTTGACAAGGAGAAAAGATATAGATATTACTACCAAACCAGAAAGGTTTTAAGATTACATTTGGAGGCTAGAAGGCTCATCCAAAGATAGGGATTTGCTAAATCTACAACAAAATACTGTAAAGGTACTTGAAGAAAAACTCATCTATGATTTGGAGGAGCTTCCTACCAAATTTATGAGTTTCAAGAACAACATTTTAGTGCATAAACTGACTAGGAAGGGCAACAATTAAGACAACATTACTAGCTAAAATTTTTTAGGAGTTTTAAAGTTCATCTCGAAGGCTAATAGAAGTCACCTACTACATATTAAAGGGTAGCAATATAGAGGAGTTACTAAGCTACAAATTGGTGAGTTAAGGAGCTATTTAGGATAGCCAAGAATAGTTTCAGGTTCATCCAATTAGAGATAGTAATAAAGTGAATCTAATCACCTAGCAATCCTTCATCTACAAAGATCATTAAAGTAAGAAACTTGGGTGCAAATAGGTTCATTAGTTAAAATTTAATATGGATTATTATCCATTTCCATTAAGCACCTTTTTAATTCTTTAAAAGTTGCAAAAATATAAGGTTGCATTATAGTCTTCAAAAGAAGTGCAAAAGGAAGTTTATTTTAGAGTTATTATCTACACAATAAATAGGAGTTGGATATATTTTGACAAAAAGAAAATATTATCTTCCTATTATCTAGTTACAAAAAAATAAGACTACATTAGGAGATTATAGCTTTCTACAAGGACCAATTACTAAGTGCATATTTTACAAGAGTTATAAGGGAGATTATTATTG
Source organism: Wollemia nobilis (assembly GCA_028583015.1). Lineage (NCBI taxonomy): Eukaryota > Viridiplantae > Streptophyta > Pinopsida > Araucariales > Araucariaceae > Wollemia > Wollemia nobilis. Next base: position 5,501,664 of record JAQPPZ010003614.1, on the reverse strand, counting down.
CACTATAGTTATTATTCAAGCACACTAAAGTCTTTTAGTTATATAGAAATTTAGTGTAGAATTAAAACATCTAATAGCATATTATTTGCATTGTTAAAATATTGGATTCATTTGTGTTAATATTAAAGAGTTAGAGGTTAGTGTTGTCTAGCAAAAAAGGGAACAATACATTGCTCTCAAATATTAGATCAAGCACCTGCCATATCTAATAGCAAAGGAGTAGCTTTATATGCAAGAAGGAGCCACCATATAAAAGGAGAAAAGAAAGACCATAATGCATCAATAAAATCTAAAAAATTTGGTGTAAATAAGATCATCTTATTTACATTACATTGGTGTTCTATATCCCTCATAAAAGAGAAAGAAAATATAGTGTTTTAGGACACTACAACAATAGGTACCCTACGTCCACAAGCGACTAAATCTTCTAAGGTGAAAGGTGCAAAGAGGAGGTGAGCCAATCTAGGGATCATAAGCATCAGGTTTAGGTGTCTAAAAGATACCTATTTCAGTCCATTATCCATCACCTACAATAGTTTTTACCTGTAGCATGAAGACCTATGTAAACAATCTTGCATAAAAATAGACATCTACGTCTACAGGTCATCATATTACATAACAAAGGATAGAATAAAGTATCTACACAAAGAATATATCTATAGGAAAGAGCAACATATATCAAGTGGTGCAGCAAGGAATAAAACAAAGGTGCCATACTAAGTAAATGAACAACTCATTCTGTCATTGAAGCTCCATAGAATAACACCTCATCATGGTCATTGAAGATCCATAGAACCACCACTCCACCTCCCTTGGAGCCTCACAACTAGAGCCAACCAACATCATCAAACAGAACAACATGGATAAGAGAAATTATTTGATGTCAAAGGAGTGAAGCAATATTATAGATAGTTGAAATGAATAGGCATTGAGAAGGCCTTACAGATAATTGTTTTGTTACGTTGAAGAAAGTGTGCATGTAAAGGAGGCATTTACTATTGCCTTGAAGAGAAATAAATATTGTGCCAATTGGCACAAAGGGTATCTTTACCCTCATATCTCCAACGCTCAATACATGTGTTCATTTATGTAACACCTACCATAATTGCTCTAACGTCTAAGGAATTTCAATGCTTCTCAATAACTAGTGAATCTTGAGGAGGAACCAAAGAAATATCTATCACCACTTAGAATTCATATCAATAAGAGAAGCTTACATATAATTTTCCAAACACAATGTAGGTGAGCAAAGAATAGAAGCAAGTTTACAATGAGCATTAAGTGAAACAAATTCAAAAAACAACATATTCAAAGTCGAGATTCAAGATTCATTCAAATATGAGAGTAAAAAGTCATTCAAAACTAGGAATTAAGGATTCAAAGGTGCATTTAAGACATTAATTTATTCTGTCATAAAACTACATTGGATAAGAACATTAAATGCTCAATGTCATAAGTGTCACTCGAGGAAATAATACTGAGTTAAGAATAACAAAGTAGGCATCTCAAGAGGAAGTAAAATATATCATAGAATAGTGCCATTCAAGGTAGAGGAAGTGCATTAAATTCAATACCAAATTCAGAATCGTCACCATCACCTAATTAGCTTGTTCAGCGTATGTAGAAAGGAGGTAATACACTACAAGCATATTTTACTCTAAAATAGGAGATATAAGGTATTGTAAATTGATTATCATCATCCTTAGAAGTAATAGGGCAATTTTTTTAAATATTGAAGACATCATAAATTTCCAAATATTTACAAATAACTAAGTAGGAGTTATAAGGAGTATAGTATAAGGTTGAAACTCTTCTATTATTTACTTTGGACTAATAGCAAAGTCAACCATACATTTAAAAATAAATTTAAAGGAGGTTTATACATTTAAATAGTTTAATATTTGTAATTAAATGCCATAGGAGATATAAGGGTTTCTACTTGGCAATTTAAAACTATGTTATTGCAAATATTATTTTCTAATATTCCAAATAAGGAAGTTAGAAGGTATACTACATCAAAATAGTTTATTGGAATTTAGAAATATTAATCTATTGAATATAGAAGGATATACAAGAAAGTTCTTCATATACTTAAAGGAGCTGGAATTATATACTTACACTTATCTCATATTCATACTAAAGGTACAAAAGAAATACAACCATGGAGAACTTCAAATTAAGTGCATATTTCATTAGGATAAATAAGGTGTAATAGAATTTTATTATTGTTATTCACAAAATATTACAAAATCAGCTCAAAAGTGAACTATTATTTACAAAGAACTTTATTAAGCTTATAGCTTACTTTAATCACCAGGGAGACATAAGGAATTCTACAAAACTAAATCTAGAAAAGTTTTAACAAATTGGATTATATACTCAAATTACTTGAGAAAGATATGGTATTCTACAAATCCTTAATCTTAATATTAAGGAAGCAAAAAGAACACTACATAGCTTGTAGTTTGATCATAAACTTAATCTACTAGGGATTCATAAGGTAGACTACTACAAAAGGATCTATCAAAGTCTTAAAGAGCTAGAAGAACTCTAGATAATGGATGAGATAGTAAGAAATGCTTTTAATGGTGAAGAGTTATTTCATGTAGTAGAATTCTACTCTCAAAACCTAATAAACAACTTTGAAGGTTACAAACTTCTATCCACTGAAGAAAAGGAGAAATTTTCATTATTCCTCAAAGAAGAAAAGGAAGGAAAATTCACAACATTAATTAGTTATCTCCATGGAGTCATTTTTAGAACCTGGTGGAATGCACAAAAATCAGTTATAATCACTCCAGAAGAATGCTTGATGATGTATCTATCATTAATTATTTTTGAACTTGTTCAAAACATGAATCTCAATCAATATTATTGTGATGATAGACTAACTCATGAAGCATATATTCCTCTAGTACCAACACAAAAACAAAGAAGAAGAAGGAAAAGAAAACATAATAGAAGAAAGGACACAGACAACATGAAGATCAAAATAGTGGAACATGAAATTAAAGCTATGTCAACCAAGATGATATTTTATGATACTAATTACTTGCTTGAACAAGACACAAACAACAGAGAAGGAGAACTTAAACTCTAGTACCAGATAAAAGATCCATATTGAAGACTAAAGTCTTCAATACCCAAATAATGTAATACAAGGAGGTGTTAGAGTATATTACATCATTTGGGTCATGTGAATGTACTACCTTTGGTACACATCTAGAGTAGGAGTTTACTTCAGAGTAAAGTTAGTTGCTTCAATTATTATAATAAATGCACAAGTGTCACCTTTGGTACACATCTAGAGTAGGAGTTTACTTCAGAGTAAAATTAGTTGCTTCAAGTATTATAATAAATGCACAAGTGTCAATGTGCAAGTTGTAAATGTACATGTAGTCCACATGTACATGAGTCCTAGGTAGAGTAAAGGCCAAAAAATATATCTTTCTATATAAAGACCTCATAGGTATAGTAGTGAGTGAGAGAGATAGGGAGAGTGATATAGTAAGTATATTGTGTGTAGTATGATACAATGTAGTTCTTTCATATACTTTCATGGAATGTTCATATCCTCCATCATATAGAATTGTACTATTTTTTGTCATTATCATTAATGTCATATTTCTAAGTTATTTGCAGATGTTAGCTCTTTATTTTTTTACATATTATTGTTCCATTAGTTTTATAGTTATATCAGAATAGTTATCCTTCATATTGTGGTTGTACTACCTCCCATCAAAAGCTAACATGGTAAATTGACCAACCCTATGATGCAATAATAAAGAGTAAAATATGAACAAAATACAACTTGGTGATAAGGGTAAACATCTATAAGTAATCAAACCCTTCAACCCACAAAAAACCTTTTGCCATAATTCAAGCTTTGTACCTATGAATGGACCTATCTACTGCATATTTGATGTGATACACCTATTTGCATCTCACATTTTTTCTTCTTTTCAGAAAGGGAACCAAATTCCAAGTATGGTTCTTCATTAAGGAAAAATACTCATCATCCATGGCATCATCCCACTCCCAAATGCCATGGTCCTCATCAAACCTCTATGGATCAATAGAAACTGTCTAAAAAAGAAGACCCGTGTTGAAAGTAGAAGTATGTCTTTAATATGGTAGACCTTCAATGAAACATGTTGCCCCATTAACTGTAGTCTAAGACCATCTAGGCATGGGGGTAGTAGGTGCAAGAACCTTGACAACTATCTCAACAATGTCCTCATCCTCATTGTGATAATCATAAAAACAACCATCTTCAAAGTGAAAATTAGATGAGGATAGAGGAGTAGAGATATAATGTTCATCAAACTAGACATGAGTTTGAAAAATAACTTCATGTGTATCTAGATCTAGTAATCTATAAGCCTTCATATCCTCACAATTGCCAACAAAAATGAGTGGTTTGTTATTTTTATCCAAATTTGTCCTTTTATTCTTCAAAAAATGACCCCATGCTTGACTCCCAAAAACTCATAAATGAGAAACATCAAGCTTGGTTCCTATCCAAGCCTCCTCTATATTCATCTACTCAAGAGCTCGATGAGGTGTGTGATTTTGAATGTAATTCACATAATTGATTGCCTCAACCCAAAACTTGGGAGGTAAATCTCATGAGTGCATCATACAATTTACCATTTCCTTGAGTGTTATATTTTTCCTCTCAACTACACCATTCTATTATGGTGTATATGGGATAAAGTGTTGATGTAGAATCCCATGAAGGAGTAGAAAATCTGAAAATGCCTTGTTAAAATACTCCCTCCATTATCTGTGTGAAGCTTCTTGATGCAACTCGAATATTGATTCTCAACAAAAGCCTTAAGTACTTTGAATGTAGCAAAACATTCATTCTTGAAATTGATAAAATATACCCTAGTTCTTATTGAGAAATCATCAATAAAGGTGAGTGCATACTTAGCTCCCAAAAAAGGAGTAGGAAAAACCATCAAGTCACTATGCACCAACTCAAGATGGGAAGAAGTTCTCTTGGACTTACCTTTGTGAAAAAGATTTTGATGTTGTTTTCCAAGTATACAACCTGGAAAAACTCCATAAATATAGGAGACCTTAGGTAATACAATGACTATATCATGAGCGTTTAAATCCATCAAATATCCATAATTGATATGACCAAATATCTTAAGCCAAATCTTGCTTTCTGAATCTACATGGACCACCAAAAACAAGTACCTCCAAGTGAAGAATCAAAACCTTAAAAGGGATAAAAATGTGATCTATGGTCAGCAACTCCTTGTGCAAAATAGATCGTGGGTCACTCAAATCTCTAATATCAGCTCCTTGAGGTGTAAACAACACAATTTTACCCCCCCTCCCCCCAAATGATAAATTTGGTACATAAAGAGAAAATTTGTGGAAATGTTTGGAACATAAAGAACATTCTTAATGCATCCATCATCAACCTGTATGTCACCTTTTCCTTTAACTAAAATGGAAGAAAAATCTCCAACCTCAATGCAAGATGTAGAAGTAGAACACAAAGTGGAAAATGACAGCCTAGATCAAGTCATGTGATGAGTCGCTCTAGAATCCAAAATCCAATCCTCAAAAATAACCTTAGATGATTTCCCAAAAGTATTCAAAGTCTTGCCCTTATCTTTTGAAGGAGTGAAGGATAATTTTTTATTCCTAAAGGCTTCCTTTAAGTCTTGTAATATTTTCCAACACTTGTCGTCGCAGTGACCATTGACTCCACTGTTGCAAGTGTGAATAGGGTTTCTACTTAAGTGGCTTAGAAAAATATTTTTCTAAGTCCTAAGTGTGAAAACACTTAAGTTTTTGTCGGCAAGAGTTGTCGGCAAATTTTTTCTTATGCCCTATTCTCCCTAACTCCCCTCCTATTTCTTCTCCTATATTCCCTCCTCTATCTTCTCCTTATTCCTCCACACCTTTCATTCCCCTTATCCCTCCAACTCCTTCCCGCTATCTCTCCAACCACCTTATCCCTCCATCCTTTCTTTTCCCTTCTCTATATAATTACAAGTGCCTATTATGTATTTTGGTTGTTATTATTGAAGGGCAAATATTAATAAAATCATATTATTTTTGCTGCGTCAAATGTTTAAGTAGAAACCTGTGCCAGACCTCTCCCCGATCGTTCACTAGTATCAAAGCTCGGACACGGTTCCCGAGGCAAATTTTGGTAGTAGACGAGGTGAGGCCAGTCGGGCACGAATCTTGAGGCAGGTGTCTGGTGCAGAGGTCAAGGCATCGCCAGCAGATTTTGGCATAGATCCTGAGGCAGATCAGGCACGAATCCTGAGATAGATCGTGCGCAGGCTTGGCACAGATCTCGAGGTGACACATGGCAGTAGACAACAGGCTCAACATGGATTCCAAGGTGACACATGGCGGCTATCTAGGTGCTGATTGGGCGGCACGTAGATCGAAGCAGTTGAGGTGGCAGTTGACATGGCGACGTGTGATTGGTTTAAAATTTTGCCACGTGGCAGTTTGTGATTCGTCGACATGGTAGTTTGTGATTGGAGGTAGTGGCGGCAATACAAGGCGACTGTGATTGCCCGAAGGCAATTGAAAGACTCTGTGAGTCTTTGGGTTTAAAAACCCTCTTTCCATCCTCCATCCGACGCATGTGGGATAAACCAACGCAATTTTTTTTTTTTTAATTTTTGCCACTGTCGTGCTTTAATACAGCCCCTGGTGCCTTCTATGACACGTCCAAGAGGCGTGGTGCAGCGGACAGGGCGGTCCGCTAGCGGGGAGATAGCCCGGGATCGAATCCCACCGGAAGCATAAAATTAAGTTTTTTTTTTTTTAATTTTGCCACCGCTGAGGGTAAAAGGGGGGATATTCCCTTTGAAGTCCAGCGCAGCCGCTTGGTACAGCGGCAGAGCCCGCCCGCCGGTGTTTGGGAGGTCGCGGGTTCGATTTCGCCCGCTTTAAAAAGGTTAATTTTTTTTTTTTTAAGGTTTTAATTTTATAAAGTTTTTTAAATTATTTAATAATTTTAAATTATATTTTTTAAAATTATCTTTTTAATAATTAATTTAAAAGGTAATTTAAAAAAATATAAAAAATTTATTAAATTTTTTTTTAAAGACTTTATAAAAATTTTAAAAACCAAGTTTGATGAGCATTTGAAAAAGGAGAAATAATGTGCCCTTGAAATGTTAGATGATCCGGTCAGTGGGGTGCTATAATGCACTTCTCTCGATTTTGAGAAGAGAGACACCGAAATCCTTTGATGAAAGGGTTCAACGATCAGGTCTCCATACAGTCTTTTGTCAGCTAGAAAATCAGGTGATTGCTCATCTGAGGAAATCGGATTCAGGGGACGAGGGAGATTCTAAAGACATCTTCGGACAAAGAATTGAAGAGTCTAAGACTATGGAAGTTGTACCAGAGGACCAAGCAAGTTCCAGTCATACACCTAGTGTACTGGTAGCAGAATCAAGTGAGATCTATTCACCATGCTCTCTTGAACCAGAAGCAACAGAAGAAGAAGACGAAGAAGAAGCAGAAGAAAAATAAGAAGATCCAGAAGAAGTGGATCCTGAAGAACCTGAGATCATAGTCATCAGCGGTAGTTCTGAAGTAGAACCTGAATGTTCTAAAAAGGTGAGATTCGATTTGAATCATTAATCTCTTTGTACTGCTTTATATTGCTTGTTTGTTTCAAATAAAGTTTGTTTTCTGAAATGGCATCCAATACTAGTCTATCGATTCCTGAATTCAATGGAGGAGACTATGAGTATTGGTCAATTAAAATGAAAACTCTTTTGATAGGAAAATGTTTATGGGATGTAGTCGAAGAGGGCTATACTGAAACTACTACTGCTGAATGGGCAACTTTCTCTAATGCTGATAAAAAGGCTAAAAAAGAAGCGCAAAAAAATAATGCTTTCGCCCTTTATCACATACATGCTGCCCTAGATAAAAGTATCTTCCCTAGGGTTGCCTCTTATTTAATTGCACAAGATGCCTGGAATGCTCTAAAAGAAATTTATAGAGGTAGTGACCAAGTAAAACAGGTAAAGCTACAAACATTGAAACGAGATTTTGAAAATCTTAGGATGCAAGAAAATGAAAAAGTGGGAGATTACTGCATGCGAGTGAAAGCCGTAGTTGATAAAATGGTCACACTAGGGGAAGATATTAAGCCAGAGGTTATGGTGAAGAAAGTTTTGAGAACACTTCTTCCAAAGTGGAATTCAGTTGCAATAATTATTGAAGAATCCAAAGACTTAACCTCATTGTCTTTTGATGCCCTAACTGGTTCACTTCTCTCACATGAAGAGAGGTTATAGGAAACTCCTACCACCAATTATGGAGGAGATGATAAAGCTTTTGCCTCACATGAAGGAAGAGGTAGAGGCCATGGTAGAGGACAAGAAAGAGGCAGAGGCAAGAATAATTAAAGAGGAGGAACTCCTAACAGAGGAGGATCATCCAACAGAGGAGGAAATCAGAATAGAGGAGGACAGTAGCAAAATAGAGGGAAACAATTAGGCAAAGGAAAAGGAGGAGATAAATCAAAACAAGCTTGCTACAATTGTGGCAAACCTGGCCATTATGCTTGAGATTGTTGGTCAAAGTCTTTGCAAGGAAGCAGCAGCAACCAGAGTAGTCAGTTTGGAAATTTTGGAGAAGAGGAAGAGTCCACAAATCTCTTTCTTTCATATGGCCAGATACAGAGCAAAATATGAATGATACATGGATTTTGGACATAGGGTGTTCAAATCACATGAGTGGCAAAGAAGAACTCTTTGCTACTTTAGACTCCTCATACAAATCCAGCATCCGATTGGGAGATGACAAATCATTGGCAGTTGAAGGCATTGGAGCCATGGAGGTTCCAACGAAAGAAGGCGTCAAGCAAGTAAGTGATATCTATTACACACCCCATATTCAACACAATATTTTAAGTGTTGGTCAAATTCTAGAAAAGAATTACAAGTTGATTTTGGATGAGGGTAAATGCACCATTTTTGACAAGAACAATAGTAATAGAATCATTACACAAGTGCCAATGTCAAAGAATAGATTATTCCCTTTAAAGTTTGGCCAGCTAGGGGGAGATAAGTTAGTAAATGTTGCTATTACCAATCCAAGTGTCCTATGGCACTTGAGATATGGTCATTTGAATTCAACAAGTTTGAAAATGCTAACTTCACAAGCAATGGTAACTGGACTTCCCAAAATTCAAGATAGTAAGGAAGTCTATGAAGGGTGTGCCTTGGGCAAGCATGCCAGATCAAAATTTCCTCATGGAAAAGCATGGCGTGCCAGCTATCCACTTTAGTTAGTGCATTCAGATATCTGTGGTCCGATGCAGACCAAGAGTCTAGGTAACCACTCTTACTTCCTACTTTTTATTGATGATTGCACAAGAATGTGTTGGATATACTTTTTGAAGCACAAGGATGAAGCATTTGCATGCTTTGTCGATTTTAAAGCAAAAGTTGAAAGTGAGAGTGGATATTCTATAAAATGTCTTAGATCAGATAAAGGAGGAGAATACTCCTCTAATAAGTTTTTGAATTTTTGTAAACATCATGGCATTAAGAGGCAGTTCACAACTGCCTACACTCCACAGCAAAATGGTGTAGCAGAAAGGAAGAATCGCACCATTGTGGAGATGGCAAGATCAATGCTTCAGACAAAGCATTTGAGTAATTCATATTGGGGAGATGCAACAAGGACTAGTGTTCACATCTTGAACAGAAGTCCTACTTCAAGTTTGAAAGGGAAGACACCTTACCAAGCTCGGTATGGTAAGAAACCAAATGTGAAGTATTTTAGAGTATTTGGTTCATTGGCATATGCTCACATTCCTGATGAGCTGAGAAAGAAGCTTGATCCAAAGAGTCAGGCATGCATTTTTGTAGGATACTATGAAAACACAAAAGGTTATAGACTCTACAATCCTACGACTCAAAATATAGTGATTTCAAGGGATGTGATTTTTGATGGAGGAGAATGGGGTAAACCCCAAATATTCAGTGATGTTGAAGTCACTGATATAGTTGCTCAGCAGGTGCAACCATAGCTACCACAGAAAGGAAAGCAGTCTCCTCTCACACATCCTCCAAGTCCATCTTCTGATTCAACTTCTTCACCAAGTCATTCTCCACAACGATCAGTAAGTTCCTCACCAATGGACATTGATTCTCCATCCAAAGGTAAGAGAAATCTACAGTATCATCCATCATCTCAGATGTTGGATAATTTTTTTTCAAGAAGATACACTAGGAGTCAAGCTAGTGAAATGGAATCTGTTTTACACAGATTAGAAAGTATGCACTTGTATGGTGATGATGACTCCTAGCAGGAACCTAGGGGAGATCAAGTTAACTATGCTTTGTTAACTAGTGCATAGCTTGAACCTTCTAGTTATGAGAAGGCATGTACTCAAAAAATATGGCAAGATGCCATGAAAGAGGAAATAACCTCTATCAAAAACGACACTTGGGAGCTCGTGAAGCTTCCTAAAGGAAAGAAATGTGTTGGCTGTAAATGGATCTTCAAGACCAAGTTTAATGCTGATGGAAGCATTGAGAGGCATAAGGCAAGAATAGTAGCAAAGGGTTTTACTCAAAAATATGGAATTGATTATGAAGAGACTTTTGCTCTTGTAGCTAGACAAGATACTATCATAACAGTTCTTGCCTTAGCTGCACACAAAGGATGGAAAGTCCAACACATGGATGTAAAGAGTGCATTTCTCAATGGTTACTTGACAGAAGAAGTGTACGTGGAGCAACCACAAGGATTTGAAGAGCAAGATAAGTAACACCTTGTTTACAGATTGAAGAAGGCACTCTATGGTCTTAAACAGGCACCAAGAGCTTGGTACTCATGCATTGATGGGTACTTCAAAGATTATGGGTTCACCAGAAGCAAAAATGAACCCACAATCTACTACCTAAAGCAAGGTAATGACATCCTCATAGTTTGCTTGTATGTGGATGATCTCATTTTTATGGGTAGTAATGAAAAAATGAATATGGAGTTCAAACACTCCATGATGACGCAGTTTGAGATGAAGGATCTTGGCTTAATGCACTACTATCTTGGAATGGAGGTTCATCAATCAGATACAGGGATCTTCATCTGTCAACATAAGTATGCTCAGGATATGATCAAGAAGTTTGCTATGGAGCATTGCAAACCAGTTGCAACTCCAGTTGGACATGGGATCCAATTAAGCAAAGATGATGGAGCACCAAAAGTTGACGTGACCACTTTTAGAAGCATGGTTGGGAGTTTGATGTTTCTCGCCAACACCAGACCAGATATTCAGTATGTTGTATCTCTTGTTTCTAGATTTATGTCTAACCCATCTGAGCTGCATTTGCAGGTAGCTAAAAGAATTTTGAGATATGTGAAAGGCACATTGGATTTTGGAATCCCGTACCATAAATATGACACTATCAAGCTTGTAGGCTTCAACGATAGTGATTGGGGTAGCAATATTGATGATAAGAAGTCAACATCAGGAAACTGTTTTAGTCTTGGATCAGGACTAATAACTTGGAGTTCCAAAAAGCATGATGAGTAGCGCTATCTTCAACAGAAGTTGAGTATATAGCAGTTACTTATGCAAGTACTCAAGCTTTATGGCTAAGGAAAGTACTAGAAGAGATTGGATAACAACAAAGTGGTCCGACCAGAGTCTACTACGACAACATTAGTGCCATTCAATTGGCATATAATCTTGTCCACCATAGTATAACGAAGCATTTTGATATGAAGCACCACTTCATCAGAGATATGGTGGAACATGAAATTGTTGAGCTTCAATACTGTCACACTTTGGAGAACGTCACGGACATTTTCACCAAGGCAATGACTAAATCTCAATTTGTAAAGCTGAGAGACTATGTAGTCAGTCCTATCAACTTTAAGGGGGAGAATGTTGCAAGTGTGAATAGGGTTTCTACTTAAGTGGCTTAGAAAAATCTTTTTCTAAGTCCTAAGTGTGAAAACACTTAATTTTTTGTCGGCAAGAGTTGTCGGCAAATTTTTTCTTATGCCCTATTCTCCCTAACTCCCCTCCTATTTCTTCTCCTATATTCCCTCCTCTATCTTCTCCTTATTCCTCCATGCCTTTCATTCCCCTTATCTCTCCAACTCCTTCCCGCTATCTCTCCAACCACCTTATCCCTCCATCCTTTCTTTTCCCTTCTCTATATAATTACAAGTGCCTATTATGTATTTTGGTTGTTATTATTGAAGGGCAAATATTAATAAAATCATATTATTTTTGCTGCGTCAAATGTTTAAGTAGAAACCTGTGCCAGACCTCTCCCCGATCGTTCATCCACAATATGAAAAAGTAACATTTGACCTATTTTTATTTTTGTACTGCTTAGATTTATGATTGGACTTTGTGGAGGATGACTCTTTTTGATGTGACTCTTTGGAATTTTGATACAATTAAGGATAAGAGAAATGATTAGGTTGGGAATTAGACTTGGACTTTCTCTTGCCTTTGGAAGTGGAAGTGGAGGATGAAATAAATGTCTTATGTGATGAGGTGTAATGCTCAAAGTTAAGAACTTTGGATTCTTCCCTCAAAATATTGGCACAAAACTTCTCAAAAGTAGGAATTTTGTGATCAAACCCCATGGAATCCATATTGAAAAAAATACAGAGGCAAACATATGGAATGGACCCCTAAGTTTTGACAAGATCATAAAAATACATTCTTCATTTGTTTTAGTTTTTCCACTACCCTTTAAAAGAGTGAGCAAGGATTGAAACTTAGTGAGAAAATCACCCATAGATGGAAAACCATTTGGATTGAGAGCAATAAGTTCAGCATCAAGATGTAAAACTCTCAAAGTGTCTACTTTCTCAAATAATTTCTCAAGATTCTCCCAAATTTGAAAAGGAGTGTCATAATAATTAAGATGAAACAACAGATTTTCACTCACATGCATCCTAAATAATTACTTATATTCATATATTTTGCAATCATGAACAAACTTATGATACTCTTTTGTAACTTTAGGTAGCTCTTCTTCTATTAATATTGATAACCCTTTATATTGAATAAGTGTCATCATGCATGGATTCCATATGTGATAATTATGTGAGTTAAGTGGCTCAAAATCCTTTAAACCCATTTTTCAACCACAAAAAATAAAATGCAAGATCCACAAATATGGTGTTCAAATAAACACCAAGACACCCCACCCAAAATATTTTTTTCAATCCTCCTAGAAATAAGAGCCCCCCAAAAATAAAATACCTCTATAATTCAGGTGTTACAAATAGTATATGACCAGTTCTAATTTTTACAACCACTAAAATTTTGCAGATCTAAAAAGAAAAAAAATTGAATTACAACTTCACAAGACAAATATTTTACAAAGCTATTTTTAAATACACATAATTGCCAAAAAATACATTTTTTTTGTTAAAAAATGTATTTTTAGCAAGTCTTGTTAGTAAAATGTATATCTAAGTTTAAAATTTGGAAAGTCAGGAGTGAAGAAGATAGGTTGTAGTTCTCAAAAAACCAGATATGTAACAAGCAACTTCAAATATTGTAGAAAACCAAATATTTCATTGAACGTGTGCAAGAAAACCTTGTATACAAAAAAAATTGTATACAATAGTGGCTATTGGTGGTCGAAAGTGATTGATGGAGGTTCTCGATCGACGACGATCAGGTGAACAGAGCCAGTAGTCGTTCTACAACTATTAAAAATAACCCATAAAAAAACTCCAAAAAATATCTAAAAAATAGAACCTTTCTGATCAATCCCCATGGTTAGAGAGGTCAACAATATGCAATGAAGGGTTGAAAAAGATAAATAATATCTTTGCAAAATAATAGAAGAGAAAAAATCAAATTTCACCTTTTAGGGCTTAAAAACCTCCAATATTTGATTGTAAAACCTTCAACATGATCCGATTGCACAAACCTCAACAATAGATGTTTCCAATAGTCCTCAAGGCTTTGACACCATGAAAGGAATGATGGAAAAATGCAAAAAACTAATCCAAGCCATAATGACCAAGGGGTTGAAGCAACAACACATTAAACAAAATAGAGAGACTAAAAAACATAAACAAGATAATGGAAGCTAACACAAAACTACAATGATTATAAGGACAATGGAGAAGCCTTGCTTAATTAGGCAAGGAAGATCCACCACAACCGTAGGATCAACAAAGGGATAAGGATCAATATCCACCGTACAAACATGGAGGTGGGATATTATCCATGGAGAAAAGATCTCAACCCTCCAAATATAATCAATGAGTGAAACTCCTTATGAATGCCAAATATCCCCATAATATCTAAATAACATAAAAATAAATATCCACACATAAAGTGGGTGCGAAAAATAAACTAAACTAATATAAAAATAAAGTACCTAGGTGAGCATGAGCTAGAGTCTAAACATCTACTCTAATAGACTACACTACACTCAAACACACACTTTTCCACCAATCTCCATCAATCACCATACAATCATCTTTTTGCACCCTTTTTGTATCCTAAATTGCTCTTTATTGTAAGTTTTGAAGGTGACCCGACAAGGACAAAAGCTCCAGTAGTAGCAGAAGATCACTTTTAACAACCCAAAATTTTGTCAAGATATCATAGTCCTGGTCGTAAGGTAACTTGTGACCCAAACGATTGCACCTTAAGGTGTAACCATTTTCAAGGGTCAGTTTTAGACATCATAAGGACAAAAAACCCTCTAAGCAGGTAAGTATTACTTTCTATACTAGTTTTGTAACAAATTTTAATGCTTTTGTAATGAATTAACTTCATTTATTTAGGGTATTTGGTCTATAAATATGAGGATTCTGATTGAGATAATCCCCTAAACATTCTAATAAGTTTTTGCAGGTTATGCAAGTCTAGAGGATTGGTTTGATTGATAGTGGCCCACACACAATAAGACCACTCATTTTGAGTACCTCTTGGAATACTATTGGGTGTTGTTGAATCATTCATTGGAAGAGATTTTTCACCTCCAAAATCCCATTTTACAGCCTTCTAAGGCACTTGTGTAAAAAGGTAAACTATTTTAATCCCTTTAATAATCAATTTACAAACAACATGATTTTCCATCAATTCATTCTAGCATGCCTAGTAGGACCACCCATTTTGTCTATGTTTTTGCTAATATTTTAGCTTGTTAACTAACATTTTATAATATTTCTATGATATAGGTGACACAAAACTAGCATAGAACCTTAATAAAACCCTAAAACACAACTTAGGTTTAAGGTAAAAGACTTTCTAGTCTATGAGCTAGAGTCCTAAGGTAAGGTGTGACCATTTTAGTCCTAAGGTACCCTATGACCATACACAATGCTTCAAAAAAAAGTTCAAATACTAGTTTCTACACAACCAACAACAACCCCATAGTTGTAGGTAAGTTTAGGGGATTTTTTCATCCTCATAAGAGATTGTTATCTCCCTTGCCACCATGCCTTCTGAGGCCAAACCACTCGATGACAATGACATCCTTGAAAGTGTAATAAATCATATTTTACTTGCTTCTAACTCTTTGCAAAACTTAGTCTATCACTACCTTGCAAACCTTAGTTTATACTTTCATTTATTTTGTCTAAAGAGTTGTTACAACAAAAAACTAATATTTTACTTTATGTTATTATAGGTACCTATACACAAACCAACTACCATACCACATATTATTAACAAGCCTAAATTTGTCAAAAATATCTATTTTGATTTGGGTTGTAAGGTAAGGTATGACCATTTCAGTTAGGGCAGCTTATGACTGAATAGACCTAAAACCTCATTCATAGAGACTTCCAAATATTGGAGAACATAGGTAAACTCTCAAAACCCTTTATATTTGGTTAAAAAATAGTAGGTTTAGTTTAAAAGTTTTGCATATTTCACTTTTACAAAAGCTCTAAATTTCTTTGGGTAGTTTACAAAATGCATCTATTTTATCTTTCTGCTTTACAAAATGCACCAAATTTCTTTGGTATAATTTTTCTTGTTAATTGCACAAAAATGCTCCAAATTGCTTTGGTCTCTTTTAAATATTCTTTTCTTGTATTACAAAAGGCTCTAAATTGCTTTTTTAAAGTTGAAAATCTCTTTCCATTGCTTCCATAGTTGTTAGTTAGCTTAATACTTACATTATCCAACATTAAAAAATTTGCACAAGGTTCGAAGAGGCCTTCTAACCTCGTCATCTTCAAGAGTTGAGACAAATATTGATTTATATCATACATAAGGCTGTAAAATACATCTAACAATAACCTTAAAAAGCATATCTTGGTTAGTGTAAATAGATTTATGCCTAAGCAAGTCTTAGAATAGTTCAATGAAATAAACCAACTTTCCTGTTTCTCTCTAACATAAGGTTTATCCTTTTACAAAATGCAATTTGCCTTGCTTGTTTTGCATATCTTTCACTTCAAAAGAGCATTTTATTTCATGAAAATAAAAAACTCATTACTTCTACTTAGATTATTTTCTTTTCCACATTTGAAGCTTTCTTAATCAACCACATTCACACACTTCATGTCTTTCATACATTGGTAAGGTTAAATTTTATCACCAGCCCCCAATCGAGACTAGTGATGTTGGATTTTATCTCCTTCCACTAGCTCACACCTTAAACAACATAGTATCCCCTATGAGAAATTTTCTAGACTTCATCACTGGAGAATTCCCTACCCTTGAGAGATCCTCATGGTAGGTTATGATTAGATGTACCCACTTAGAGGGCTTTATATAATTCATGAGTGTGCAACTGTCATTTGTGACTAAGCCTGATCAAGGGTGAAGTGAAAGCCTAAATAGGCTAGTAGTAAGTCTTAAACAATGCTACCTATTTCATAAGAGGTGCTATATATCTTTGTTTTTGGTTACCCGAGACACTACCTTCATTAGAAGTTATTTTCCTATTTGTGTATAGTTACCCCTTGCATGCCTTTGGGTATAACATGAAACTGTGTGTGAACATACCTTCTTTTTTTAAATAAAGGGGTAAAAATTTATTGATAAAAAGTATGGATTACAGAGTACAACTGAGCTTCCAACCAGGACTCAAATAAACAACCAAACAGGCTAAAACCACTAGACTAGAATGACACCCAAAAAAGACAACAAGAATAAACCACATTAAGTCTGTACATATTTTTGGATCAACTCCCATAGGCGTTGAGAGTCCCCAGATGGGAGACTCTCCCAATTATCGATACTCCAAGGATCTAGCAGCTTAGAATCCCTTTTGGCTAGGTAATCAGCAACCACATTCCATTCCCTTGGAATGTGCACAAAGGATATAAATTCAAACTCCACTCATTCTGAGAATCTGAATTGCTATAGAGGCCAACTGCCAATTAACTTCCTCCACCCTTTTACTGTTTAAAATATTAACCAAAATTTGAGAGTCAGACTCGCAAATAATCCTATACCAGCCAAGAGAAAACCCCCTCCGCAAGGCCTCAAGAATTTTAAGATCTTCCATAAAATTGTTGGAGTGAACACTTTTATAAATGGAAAAGAAAAAATTGACACCACCAGTAGAATCTCTCCCAACACCGCCAATGCTAGCATGTCCAGGATTACCCCTGGATGATCCATCAGTATTAATTTTTAAAACTCCTTTAGGGGGTGGCCTCTACCATCTCTCCTAATCTTCTTGTTGAGCTGAGGAACCCTACTAGGGCTAGAAGAGTTCACACCATCCCCAAAAAGACCAAGGGCTTACTATACCTTATCCTCCCTAGAATCCAAAAGAGGGTCCACATCACATTTGCTATGGATGGTTTCTTGAACCATATACAGGATCCTTTGCTAGATCTGTTGAACAACCAAATAACTACCCTGAAATATGCATTGGTTTTTTTTGAGCCAAATTTTCTAGATGATGCAAGAAGGGCCCAAATTCCAAGCCACCCAAAGGAAGGGGGCCTTGGCCAGAGGTCTTCTCATACTACTCCAAAACTCTACTAGGGACAACACATGAAAACATGGATGGTTCTAGGTGCTCCACCAACGGTTCCAAATGTCTCTGGTAAAGGAGCATTGGAAAAATAAATGAGAAGAGTCATCCTCATTATTACCGCAAAGGAAACAAAAAGAGGGACCCTAAAATCCCCTCTTCCTCACATTATCCCAAGTGAGGCATTTATTATGAGCTACCAACTAGAGAAAGAAGTTACATTTTGGCCAAGAAAATTTGTTCCACACCTTTTTCCACCAAGTGACAAGAAGACTCCCATACTTTTGCTTATTAAGAACTTGATAACCATAGGCTACCGAGTAGGTTCCCTTAGGATCAGGGTTCCAAGCTAGAATATCTTTACCCCTCAATGAAGAACAAGACCTCCATATAAGAATAAGAGCGAGCACCTCTCTTCCTTGGCCAGTCCCCCCTGGGTCCATTCTTGTGGATATTTCCACCTATACATATCCATATTTCCAAAAGATTGGATTTTTTTAAAGTCCTCCACACGATACCAACCTGCATCCAAGAAAAAAATTCTTAGGGAACATAACCTAGGATATTGATTCAAGATAGTATGGTGGCCATCCCAAGAATCCTCCCAAAAAAGAGTATTTGATCCCTACTTGATTAAATTAGCTCCTCTTTTCAGAGTGTCCCAAATAACTAAACCTTTCCCAACCAAGCTGACTCTAGGGATTTCAGCCTCAGAAAATACCTCTCAAGTATTTACAAGATAATATTTTAGCCCAAATCTGATCTTGAGAGGTACACCATCTCCAATAAAGTTTTACAGCCAAAGCCTACCCAAAAAGAGTTGTATGTCACAACCCAAGGCCTCCCTCTTACATCGAACTACATATAGAATACCACCTAACCAAACTCCATTTAGATTGATCAAGTTTTCCAGACCATAAAAAATGTCTTGACAAAGCATCCATGTCATTGATGAAGTGAGAGAGAGCTATTTATACAAAACATCTATAAATGGGTAGAGCTTGAACAATAGATTTTAAAAGCAACACTCTACCTGTAGTGGATAAACATCTGAAAGTCCAGTGATTCACCTTCCTTCTAAACTTATCAAGCATAGACTGCCAAAAATATGTAGGTAGAGGGTGATATGAAATTGTAATACCAAGATAAATGAAGGGGGAGTCCCAACCTAGAATCTTAGAATGTGAGCAATCCTGGATTGAATAAGAGGAGGGGTATTGAAGAAGAAAATAGAAGACTTGTCCTCATTAATAAAATGTCCAGAAGCACCAAGATATATGTCAAGAGACTGTCTAATATTGCCAGCTTTCATGATAGTGGCAACTCCCAACAAAGCATTATCATCAACAAATTGAAGGTGGGAAAGAGGTGGCAAACTACTATCCCACTTCCACACCTGAATGAGACCCTGCATGACTTAAGACTTGAGAAATCTTCCCAACCCTTCCGCCATAATGATAAACAAATAAGGAGATAAAGGATCTCCTTGCCTCAATCCTCTTGAGGCCTCAAACAGATCTGATGGCTCATTATTAACAAGAAAATAGAATGAGGAAAAAGAAACACAACTCATCACCCATCTAATCCATTCCTCCTCAAATCCAAAATCAGTAAGAAATTTTTGA
Source organism: Wollemia nobilis (assembly GCA_028583015.1). NCBI lineage: Eukaryota > Viridiplantae > Streptophyta > Pinopsida > Araucariales > Araucariaceae > Wollemia > Wollemia nobilis. Next base: position 5,482,082 of record JAQPPZ010003614.1, on the reverse strand, counting down.
AGAAAGGACCATCTGACCCGATCATAGGCTTTGGCCATGTCCAAATTAATGAACATAGTTTTATCCTTAGAAGTTTCCATCGAGTGAATAGCTTCTGTAGCAATAACAACCCCATGCAAGATTTATCGACCAACAACAAACCCTCCTTGCTCCTCAGAGATGATTTTGCTCAACCATATATTTAGCCTCTCAGCAATAATTTTTGTGATGATATTATACACAACATTGTAGAGAGCAATAGGCCTAAACATATCCAAGGAATTTGCTCCCTCTTTTTTGGGTATAAGCACCACAAAGGTAGCATTTAGGGCCCTTAGCATATTTTTGTTCTTTTGGGACTCATGGACCACCTCCAAAAGATCAAATTTGATTAAATCCCAAAAATCCTGATAAAACTCAATCAAGAATCCATCTGGTCATGGGCATTTTCCTTTTTCATCTTGAATACAACATTTTCCAACTCCTCAAGGTAAATTGGACCCATCAAGTGCTCATTCATCTCTCTAGAAAAAATCCTTGGAATACAATTTAGAACAAGTTTTTCATTCTCATCATCTGATAGGGAGTCCTCCTTGAAGAGAGAAGAAAAATACCTCTTAGTCTCTTTTGAAATATCCCTGAAAGAAGAGAGCAGGGCACCTTGAGAATTCACAAGAGAGGTAATAAGGTTACCATTACGATGAGCCTTAACTGAGTAATAAAAGAAGGCTATGTTCCTATCCCCTTCCTGAAGCCAATCTACTCGAGCTTTTTGTTTCCAAAAAATTTCTTCCCATAGTTCCCATTCAACAAGGTCTTTCACAGCCTCAGATTCCTCAACAATAAGCTCCTTCATGAATCCCTGATCTCTAATCTTCCTTGAAGCTTCTTCCATACTCCTAAGAGCTGCCATATTAGCCAAGGAAAGGTTCCCAAAATTCAATCTATTCCATCTCTTCAATTTATGTTTTACAAATTGTAGTCACTTCATAAAGGAATACATAGTGATGCCATGAGGAGGTTTGCCAATGGTCCACTAGCCTCACATGAAATCATGAAGCTTAGGATCACAAAACCACATAAGTTGAAACTTAAAGGAGGGATTCTTTTTTATCCCTAACTCCAAAGCAGATAGTTTGATAGGCCAATGATCAGATCCCTTACCCTACAGAATCACAGAACTAGCACCTCTGTTATTACCCATACAATAACTAGATATCAAAAACCTATCCAGTCTCTCTGAGATGGAATATTCCCCACACCTTCTATTGTGCCAAGTAAATATCCCATTATATAGATTTATGTCAACCAAGTTTAGGGCTAGATATGAGCATTGAAGACAGAAGAAAAAGGCTCGAGACGGTCCACCCCACCACTTTTCTCCTCTAGACAAGTGATAGAGTTGAAGTCTCTAGCAAAAATCCATGGGTACAGGGCAACCAAACTTCTCACAAAGCAAATGTGCTTCCACAAATTCACTTTACCATTGTAATTAACAAGAGCATACACATTTGTAAGTAGGATGATTTCACTAGATTCATTATCATGCCCGACCATTGAAATAGACCATCTACTAGAAATCCAAGTAAGAGGGGATATCTTAACCGGATCCCATAAACAAGCGATGCCACCAACATATCCACATGCACCAATACACTCGCATTGCCCCCATCTCCCCAACTTGGGAGCAATATTGAACATACTATCAATAGCCAATTTAGTCTCCTGAATAAACACCACATCCGGAGAATGCACATGAACCAAATCACGAACAACTTTTTGTCTGGGGATGCTATTCAACCCCCTTACATTCCATGAGAGGATAATCATTTTTTGGGGTTATAAAAATGGTATTCCAATGTTCTCACCAAGCCTAACTCCACCAAAGTCTCCCTCATTAAATTAATATTATCCTGGTCCTTCTTCTAACCCACCTTCATATTCTAATCCAAAAAACTTTTTTTAATTATTTTTTGCTGCAATCCCAACACCGTAGGAGTTTTGCAGTCCAAGGATGACTACACCAGTGCCTGAATAGGAAAGGGCATAACTAAATCTGTATCACTTTCCAAAATAGTTTCCCTGATAGGGCTAGACCCAACCATGTCCCCTATACTCAGATACAAAGCCCTTTGTTCTTCATTTAAACACCCTAGATCTGATTCCTTAAGTTCTCCCTCAAGAAGAGACATCTAATTCAGCCATGTTATATTTGCATTAGGTAGCGATGTTTCAGGTATCTCCATGCATTGATCAAGATCATCTAATATTTCAAAATGGTTGAGTAGAGCATCTGGATGGCTATCCTTAAGGTCTTTGTTTGCCCTTCGTCCTTTGTTTCAGGATTTTACCGGAACAAAACCTTCCTTATCCCATTCCCCTTCCTTTATCGAGGCTTTTCATTTATCCAAAATTTTTCCAGATCGAGAGGGCCTAGGATTAGAAGCCATAGGTGAGACAAACTGAGGGCATTTTATTTGCATGTGGCCATATTCATGGTAAATCCGACAATGAAATGGAAGAGCTTCATAGTCAAGTTTTTGAACCCGTGTAGTTAATCCAAATTGTATTTTGATAAAATCTAGAATAGGATTATTTAAGTCAATTTCAACACAAATACGAGCAACAAAGATTACCTTTCTATCCATTGTCTGTTGTGACGGTCCAACTAGCTTCCCAAGCAGAAGGGCAATCTTATGCAAGATATCAGTTCTCAAAAATTCCAACGGGAGCCATGGAAGCTGCACCCATACTATAACCCATGACGATCGCTCCTCTGATGGGTTGAAAACCACATTCCAGGGTTTAAGAAAGAGTCCCATTTGGTTATAGAAATAAGGATCCCATTCAAATGCTTTGTTACGATCTGCAATACAAGAGAAAACCACCATAAAATAACTGTTCGCACTCAGCATCACCTCCACATTGCCTTCAAGATTCCAAGTATTCCTAACCCAAGCCTCCACAAAGGGGGAGAAATTCAGATGCCCAAAAATTTGCCAATAAGGGCATGTTTGGTTAGATACTCCACATATTCTACCATCGAGTCTGGTTGAACCACTAGAACTGGCCTGGATTCACATTGTTCCAAACATCCATTGTTCTTTAACAAGCGGTTCTCGAAATGCACTGGAAAATCCTGTTCCTTCTAGTCATTTTCAGATGAAAAAATATCACGAGCATGCACTCTCTGTGTCGGACCTGAAACCATCACGATATTCCTCCAATTTTCATACCTCCTCTAGAACATACCTTCTTAGGTCATACTCACCACCCCTTTTTTATTTTAGGATTTGCTACAAAATCATAAACACACGTTGTCACAAAAATTGCTTGTTGATTGCTTTAATGAACAAATAGGCTAATTTTTGTTACAAAAATAAAAAAAAAGACTTCTAAACAGCCCCAAAAATAGTCTAGGTAATGTTTTTGCTTTTGTAACTTTTTAATTCTAATTCATGGGGTAAGGTGTGACAAAAAATAGTCACAAGTTAACTTAAAACCAAAACATTTTTTTCATAGACAAACTTAAACACCCTATAAACACTCACACAACTGCCATATTGACATGAAATTATCAAAAACTTGGTTTTTTAACCTATCACTCTTCAATCACTATCCTTACCCAAGGTTTAATTTGGAGCACAAACACTACTAGCTATGGGGGCTTCTCTTATGATCCCTTATTTGCCAACAAACTCATCGAAGTAATATGAGGAAACAACCTCCACCCATTATCAAAGTCAATACAACTCTTCTCATCACTCATATTCAAGTATCATATCATCACATGGAATTTCATCTTATGATCAATCCCTATGGTATCAATCCAAAAATTTGGCTCCATCCTCAATCCATCATGAGGGGAACATGCCTCCCTCCCTAGACCATGTCACTCCCTATCATCTATACCCTCTTCAAGTATCACCTTCTCCACCTATTCTTCCATCACCTCATTTTCCATCTCAATAGGACCAACTGATTGGCATGTTGTAACCCCCTTATCCCCCTTTTCCTCCTCCATCTTACTCATATTCACATTTCTTGCCACATCAATCAACCTCAACCCTTTATTCAATTGACATGCAACACAAATTAGAGTTCCTCAACAATATTGAGTTATGGTTGAATTATTGTAGGTGTCATACACCCACCCATAATCCATCCATGAGAGATCCTATAGTGCCTCCACCTCAATAAACTTCTCACCCTCAATGACAAGGTTATCTGCAACCTAGGAAATCAATCACTCACCAACTATCTCCACGTCCACCTCAAAATGGGACCCCTCTCTCTGAGCCTATATCTCATAATTTTTAATAGTTGTATGACATAGGACACATAGCTCTACCTGAAGCCAAACTAAATGATCCAAATAAAAAAAAACCAAGAGGGTACAATGAGTAACAATTTTATGTCTATCATCACTAGCAAGGGCATGATATTAACAACTAGTCCATAGTATGATTTATGAGGATGAAATACAATAGAATGATCCTATTTTATCTTCCAATGATAATATTGACACATCTCCAACTCAATTTCTTAAACCAATGCCACCATGACGATCAATAGGCACTTTTACACCTTCTCTTATACCCCTACAAGTTCATCATATCAATAACCATACTTCATACCAAATTGTTATTCACACCATTCTTGTGACTATAAATTTGACCTCTCAGATGATATCCCTTAACAATATAGCATTTCTTTTGCTCTATTGTAGTCACCATCCATCCTTTCCCAAAATCTACTCTAAATACTCCTTACTCACTTCTTCAATTTTCTTTTTTTCTCTATCCCTCATAAGTTCTATGTCATCATTGTACAATAATGCATGAGCAACTAGATATCTATGGTTAGTCTTTTTTATTTCCTCCTTCCATATCTTCTTTCTTCTCCTTCTTCTATTCCACAATCTTCTTCCCCCCTTATCTTCATTATTATCTCTTCATTCACCTTCTTTTCATCATCATTTATACATCTTCAAATTAATCACATGACTTAGGGAGTTCCTTCTCTTCCAACAAATTTCTCACAACAAGGGGAGTTTATCTCCTTCCAGTCAATTTATCATGATTTGGGGAGTTTCCTCCCCCTCAAATCCTTCTATGATTGGGGGAATACACCCTATTTCAAACTATATTTCTATTTGGGATATTTCACACCCCTTCTAACCAATTTTATAATTGAGGGAGTTGGCATCTCCCTCACATATTTTCAATTAGCATGTACTCATGTTAATACCACCAAATCGGTCACAAAGATTCAAAATGTTGTGTCCTTTTGTCAAAGGTTGTGCCCTTTGCCTCACATTCACATCCCAAAACAATCAATTTCTAGGTTCAAAAGGTTGCATCCTTTTATCAAAGGTTACATCCTATTACCAAAGGTTGTACCATTTTCCTTGCATTCACATCCCAAAATAATCAATTGCCAAGTTAAAAAGGTCAAATCCTTTTGTCAAAGGTTTAGCCCTTTGCCTCACATTCACATCCCAAAATAATCAATTTCCAAGTTCAAAATGTTGAATCCTTTTGTCAAAGGTTGTGCCCTTTACCTTGCATTCACATCACAACCAAATGCTAGGTTCAAAGGTTGCATCCTTTGCCTTGCTAGCCATCCTCATTACTTCATTTATCAATTTTCCATTTCATGTTTAGCATAGATATTTCATTAGATATCAATTTTTTATTTCACACTTAGCATAGATATTACTTTAGATAGAAATTTTCCATTTCACACTTAACATAGATATTGCTTCATATATCAATTTTTATTTTCTCGCTTAGCATAGACATTGCTCCATACAAGAAGAAATTTTACCTTTCATCCCTTAGTATAGACATTTCTCCATACAAAAAGTAATTTTACCTTTCATGCATTAGCATAGATATTGCTTCAAATAGCAATTTTTTATTTCACGCTTAGGATAAATATTGCTTTAGATAGCAATCTTCCATTTCATGCTTAGCATAGATATTGCTTCAACTAGCAATTTTCTATTTCATTCTTAACATATATATTGCTTTAGATAATAAATATTCATTTCACGCTTAGCATTGATATTACTCAAGATAGCAATTTTCCATTTCATGCTTAGCATAGATATTGCTTCAGATAGAAATTTTCCATTTCACGCTTAGCATAGAGATTGCTTCAGATAGAAATTTTTGTTTTCTCGCTTAGCATAGACATTGCTCCATACAAGAAGCAATTTTACCTTTCATGCCTTAGCATAGACATTGCTCCATACAAGAAGTAATTTTACCTTTCATGCCTTAGCATAGACATTGCTCCATACAAGAAGTAATTTTACCTTTCATGCCTTAGCATAGATATTATTTTAGATAGCAATTTCCATTTCACGCTTAACATAGATATTGATTTAGGTAGCAATTTTCCATTTCATGCTTGATATTGCTTTTGTTAGCAATTTTTAATTTCATGCTTAGCATAGATATTTCTTCATATAGTAATTTTCCATTTCATGCTTAACATAGATATGGCTTCAGATATCAATTTTCCATTTCATGCTTAACATAGATATTGCTTTAGATAGCAATTTTTTATTTCACACTTAGCATAGATATGGCTTTAGATAGTAATTTTCCATTTCATGCTTAGCATAGATATTGCTTTAGATAGAAATTTTCCATTTCATGCTTAGCATAGATATTGCTTCAGATATAAATTTTTGTTTTCTCGCTTAGCATAGACAGTGCTCCATACAAGAAGCAATTTTACCTTTCATGCCTTAGCATAGACATTGCTCCATACAAGAAGTAATTTTACCTTTCATGTCTTAGCATAGACACTACTCCATAAAAGAAGTAATTTTATCTTTCATGCCTTAGCATAGACATTGCTCCATACAAGAAGCAATTTTACCTTTCATGTATTAGCATAGATATTGCTCTAGATAAATTTTTTCTATTTTACGCTTAGCATCGATATTGCTTCAAATTTTTGTTTTCTCATTTAGCATAGACATTGCTCCATATAAGAAGTAATTTTACCTTTCATGCATTAGCATAGATATTGCTTTAGATAGAAATTTTCCATTTTACTCTTAGCATATATATTTCTTTAGATAACAATTTTCCATTTTATGTTTAGCATAGATATTGCTTCTGTTGGGCACAAAATTGACATCAAATTTTACTTAACACTCCAACTGTCTATCTTCTAATTTTTTGTCCAGGCATGCACCCGATAGTCGTAGCTCGGTACTCAAGCATTGGATGGACCAAAGACAACTTCAATCCAACCTCCAGAGTAGGCTGGTTCCTTGTCAACTTAAAATGGTTTTGACTCAATTAAAGCTCAAATAGGGTTTTGAGATAAGGGTTAGAAAAGGTTTAGGGTTAGAAATGTTATGAAAAATAGTGGCCAGATAGGCTAAAAACATAGGAAACTATATTAAAAGGCTCCCACAAGCTACTTCCAGTATCCCATCACTCAAGATTAACATCATCCAAATCAATGAAACCTTCACACATTAAAGCATAAATAGATATATATTGCAGAAAGCAATTCTAACATCCAATATTGATAATCCAAATAGTAGAATAGACCAATAGTTAGATTTAATAGAAATAAAATTCCTAACAATACATATCTAATCAAGAACAAATTTCAACTACTCTCACAACTAGTAATCCAATAAGCTAGTGTAGACACCTAAAACACGTCATGTCGAGGGTGACTACTCATATGGACATGCTACAAGACCATATGGAAGATCTTGGATAGACTCCAAGATAGAGCAGTGGTTCTAACCACTCAATTTGGGCTCCTTGGCCTAATCAGTCTGAACCACAGCCCAGACCTATGGTTTATAGCTGAACCATGGCTGAGACCTATGGTTTGTAGTCTAGACCGTAGCTGTGACCTACGGTCTTAACTAAAGTTCAGTTGGCCTTCAATCCGAGCCAAATCGGTTGAAACGACCATTGGATCTAGAAGAAGGTGGTTAGAGGGTGGAAGCTTCCATTCCAACTATCCTAACCACCCCTTCTTGATCTTGGCTTCTCTAGGAAGCCACCCCTAGCCCTTGGGTAGTCCTATAAGTACCCCTCAAAATTAGGGTAAACTATGAGAGAGAGCATTGGAGATTTGAGCAATGAAGCCCTATCAAATTGTACACTCAATCAAGTATACTAAGAGAGAGCTATTGCACTTATCCCCTACCTACTTGCCAATATTCATGATGAATTGCATTATGGATGCCCTAGGAGCCTAGGAGAGCCAAGAAATGCAAATCCGGGCAAATGAAGGCCCATCACAGTGATTCGACCACCAAACCTATCAGAAGGACATCGAAGGTGACCCTTGAACATCAATTGGACAAGGAGGTTAAGCCCACTACCCTTGGAATTGAGGGTAAGCCTATCAGAGTGCTAACCATGATTGTCAACCATGGTTTATAGTGCAGACCATGCACTAGAGCTACGGTTTGCAGTAGAGGTATAACCACCTTCCTATTTCCATTTTTGTCTGGCTAATTAGGTTAGATTAGTTGTTTTTATGGTTTAATAGCATTTTAGAAGACTTCTGACCGTAGAATTAGGTTAGATTTACATTTTATGCTTATGCTTCAATTAGGACTTAAATGCTTTCTTTATGCATGTTTATGCTTCACTTTTCATATCTGATCCATGCATAGTGTAGCTGCTACTTTCCTTTATGTTATTACATGAATCTTGATTCACTTTGCATAGCTTAGAAGCATTCTTTACGTTTTCTTGATTATGCATGTTAATGGTGTCATTATGCAATTTACCTAAAAGGGCCTCATCATGAGAGGTTGCCTATATTTTTGACATTCTTGTGTTGTTTCTTGACCATAGGGAATAGTTTCAAAGGAGAGCAAACCATCAAGTTCCTTCCCCATCATGAAGAAGAGGGCACCTCCACCCTAGAGCAGTTCATGCCATTCTGAAAGGCATTTGGAAATCACACCTACCCTTAAGAGGGAAAACAATTGTGCACTCCTATTGTAATATTGTATCAAAATGAATATCCCTAAGAGGGACGTACTTGTAATTGGATTTTGGCTTTGAATATAATGGAATAAAGTGTTTTCTTTCTTGTTTCATTTGTTGTCAATTTCGTTTTCTTGTATGCATGCTATATCTTTACCATTTATCGCAATAGGAGCCGCTATCGGGTGTGACCCTTTCTGGTGGTTATAGAGGTGATCATGGTGGCACCCCATATTTTTAGGATCTGACTATGCTTTGTTGGCTTTTGTATTTGTAGGTACAGACCATAGCTATCAACTATGGCCCAACAACTGAATCATAGGTACAAGGCATGGTTCATAGTCAGAACCGTAGGTCAGACCTACGGTTTCCTACTGACAACATAGACAGACAATTTTAGAATTCTAGATAGTGTAGGACATGAGGTAGGTCCTTTTTCTAGACCTCTATCACTTTTTTGTTCTCTGTGTTTTTATAGTAGGTCAATTTCGAATGCAAATTAGGAAAAGAACTAAAAAAATGGTAAATCAATTGTCCTAGTTTGCTTTCGTACTTTGCTTTCACTAGAAAGGCGTTGCTGGGAACAACGGACCTCTGATTGTAGTCCACCCTAGGCTACAATGTGCTTGATAGAGATGTGTTGATGGTTTGCATGTGTGAGGCCTGATTAGTGGCCATTTAGCATCGTAATGTGCATAGTCTTAAAGAGCATCTAGAGTAGCTTGCATTTTCTGAATTTGAAATGTCTTTCATTTGCATAGCATTTAGAAAATGAGCATGTGTGCTATATGATGCATTTATTTTATGTACATTAAAAGGAACCACACACACCATGAAACACTTAAACGCTAGTGAGTTGGGCTTGACATCCAACCACTAGTAGGGTTCAATGATGATGGGCGTAACTTCCATCCGTTGGCCCAAATCCTATGAACCCTTGATATATAGACCAATATCAGATCCAAGAACCATTTGTAGCCTAGAAAATTTGCATGTACTCCTCTTCGAAGGGTATAACATTGATTGGGTGAGATTGGGTGAGGATCTGGTAGGACCTGTGCTCCTTGTCTGGGTGTGGGCTTCATTACCACACAGGGGATTTATGTGACTTGGAGTTCATAGCCAAGTTGTCGAGTTATGAGCGTATAGGTGAAATCCATTAAACCAAGAATAAAATCCAACAAGTTTTGCAAAACATGATAAGAGTTTCTACAACTGATACAACACATATTGAAAACACATCAAATAGTTTAGGGCTCAACTTTTAAAATATAAAGGAGATAATCACATTGTTTACTTTGTATGCTTCTTTATTGCTTAATACATCAAGATAAGGCCCTCCTTGAGGCCACAATTTTTAGTAAGAGAGGAAACCTCTCGAGTCTTGTTTAGTCGGTTCATCATGATGACTAGGCATGATAGAGCTCAATCACGAGCTAATGAGTCGGAGAGTTCATGGAGGGGCTCTGAATGCTCTCGATGTTCTCCTAAGGATATTTCAAACCTCGTACGCCTCCTTGCTAGGCATCACACTCATTGTGCACCTGAGGATCCAATCCTCCAAGCATGACCTTCTGAGAGTCATCGCGAGCTCCCTTCATCATGCAGGGGGTTCACCCATACAGATCATGGGGTTTCTTCACATATGGTGAGAACCCAAGTCCCTAGGTCTCCATCTAAGGAGATAGAGAGTTATGGATCATACTCCATGAGTCAGTCCTATAGGGAATCTGAGTCTCATGCAGCCCATGAGAGGCAACTACTCCAAGACCAATTGGAGGAAGCGCACCGTCAGCGTAAGCGCCTAGAGCATGAGTCCACAGAAAGAAAGAGAGCGCATCAACAAAGGTTGGATGAGCTCCAATGATGTGAAGAGAGGATTTACCAATAGAAAGCATGTGAAGAACAATCATGTGAGGTAATTCCTAAAAAGAAGCTCATACCTAGAGTGTTCAGGCAACAAGTCAATGCGATGCACCTAGTGCATCATCAAGAGTTGCCACTTAAGCAAGTAGATAGCCATGCTTCTAGATAGATAGACATGCCTAGGGTTATCGAAGAGCAACAGAAAGAGACATCTAGGGATCCCATGCATAAGCATGAGGTCGAGAGTAGTCAAGTTCGATAGGTGAGCAGTGTCAATGCTCGAAGGTCATCACAATCCTTGGGGCATATACAGTCTATTCCACCATATAAGGAACCTATGATTACTTTCCATAAATAGGAAGTCAAACCTATCCTTATTAGGGAATCTGATCCTCCATTGCATATCATAGCGAGGATACAACAGATTGCGTATAAGCGAGTGTTGGTGGATACAGGATCATCGATTAATATCATTACCACCTCAGCATTCAAACATCTCAAAATTCCACTTTCTCACATCAAGGAAACAAATTTCATATTGCAAGCCTTTAATGATGTGGAATCCCCTATAGTAGGCACAATAGTCCTCCCCATCGAGGTGGGATAAAAGATTATTCCTACATTGTGCTACATTTTAGAGGGATCAAGACAGTATAATATACTACTTGGTAGACCATGGATAAGAGCCATGGAGTGCATACCATCAATAGTGCATCAATGCATTAAGTACACCCATGGAGGTGAAGTTCATGTAGTTGAAGTGGACCCAGATCCCTTCAAGTATTATAAGCCTAAGGATAATCCGTAGGAACTAGGTGAGGTGCCTATGCATCTGCAAGCTAAATTGGATGAGCCTATCCAAAGTGTGGATGTAGCTTCATAGATGGTGTTGGAATTGCCATCCCCACCGCTATCACCTATGGAGTCACCTACAACCCCTGCACTCTCGACACCGCTTAGCAGGGAAGGATTAATGAATGCCCTTACGGAGTTGCTCACAGCCACTTCGGAGGTATCATTAGAGGATCTTCACACTCCTATCAAGGAGGAAGAACCTAGCATGGTCATGGATGCACCCGAGTGTATCACACCCTCTTCATCCATCATGACACCAGATAGTTCTTACGAGGACTATGGTGAATATGAAGAGCTTATGGAGGCTAGTATTATGATGCTACCCACCATAGAGTCCACTAAAGATTTAGGTCAGCTTTTCATCGAGTCTCCACCTATGGATCCTATCCCGGAGACATCGTGTGAGCATGAGGAAGGTTCAGTTATCACAACTGAAATAGAACAACCTCAGTATGTTGATGAATTACCTATGATGCATGCAGTTGTGGAGTTTTCTCATGAGTTTGTGGGGATGGTCGACATTAGGCCAGATGATCAAGTGATTCTTAATCACATAAAGTAGGAGATGGGGGAATCCAGTGGTGTTTCCACATTGCCAGGTCTAAAATTTTGAAATTAGTCACTCCTGACTCATTTCTCATGGCACCATCTCGAGAGCACAAACAAGTAGGTTCCTCACATCAGATTGGGGGTACTAAAAGTGACACAGTTCAACACAATGAAGTGAAACAAGAGCTTGAGCTGAGTCATATGCATGAGCATGTGGATAATATTGATGAAATGTATCATCAAGAAGCATCCACATCAACTCAAGTGAAGGAAATAGGTGATTTGCAATTACCTAATGGATCCATAGCATCCACTTTTCTATTTCCTTCAAATGACAAAGGTATTTTGAATCAATCATTGGAAATACATATGAATTCTTTGTCAGTCTTGCGATCCATTTTAAGCCATCTAGAATGGATGGAGCATCGAATGGATGAGCAAGATAAGTCATTGCATTTTATCAAAAACCGGATTGAAAATCTGGAATTACAAAAGCAACCCTTGCCTGAGGATGAATCACTTCCTGTGCAAGTACAAGAAAAGCCTCAATGGAAGCAAAAGCCCATGCGGCCAACCCAACCATTGGATTCTCAAAGCAAACCAATGCGGGGCAAGAGCCCAAAATAGTCACAGCATAGTGGGACTCCATTACAAGAGTCTATGTCTGATATCTTTTAGAAGCTGCAAGAGGCTAAGGTCATCACCTTGCCTAATGTCATCCCTTTAAACCCAAATAGAGTTAAACCTATGGGTTATAGGGAGCATCACTACTATCTCTACCATCGAATAGAGGGTCATGGCATTCGAGATTATCATGAATTTAAGAGTGTGGTGCAAAATTTGATAGATAAGGGGGTTTACCATGTAGATGGTTCTCTTAGAGTGCCCCAATATGATGAAGTGGAGGTTACACCTCTTCATGAGTGACCTCGGAGTCGTCAGTCACCTCGTAGGCCCAATAGGCCAGTGCAATGAGTAGTTTCATTTTAGATGACTACTCTAACTTTGTTTCAAAAGTTACACGAGGCACATGCATTCATATTACCTAAAGTTAAGCGTAGGGCATCCAAAACTGGGTCACCTGATAGAGGTCCCTTTTGTGTGTATCATCGAGCGCATGGACATGACATTCGAAGTTGCTAGTCATTTAAGAGGGTCATCGAAGACCTAGTCGAATGGGATGAGATCCATGAGGATGGCTCTCTCGTTCACCCATGCCAAAGCATAGGCACACCGATGAGGTCCAATATTCACCTGGGGGAGTTGAGTTCTATCACTCTTCCTGAACAAGCTGATTACTTTTTAGTAAATAGCATGCATGTTGGGGGTCTTCAAGGTAGCATACCTTTCCCACTAGCCATGCCACATTCGATAAGGAAAAATGAGGAATCTAGAGGTATTGCACCTCCCTCACCATTGTCGAATGGCACACTCACTGGGGGTATATAGGGTAGCATGCCCTTCCCAAAAGGCTCCAAGGGTTCCTAAAACCGCTTGGTCAAGTTAGTCTAAAAAGCTCCAAAGGCATCTGTTAGCCCTTTGGTCAAATGCAAAAGGTACCAAGAGTTTTTGAAAAACTGCTTGGTCAACCCCAAAGGCTCCAAGGATTCTCAAAATCGCTTGGTCATCCCAAAATGCCCCAAAGGTACCCATAATCCCTTTGGTCAATCCTAAAAGCTCCAAGGATTCCTAAAAATTGCTTGGTCAATCTAAAGGCTCCAGAGGCATGTACTCACCGTTTGGTCAATTATGAGGCTCAAAACCCATAAAAATTATAAAATCAATAAAATCCAAAAAAATTGGTAAAGCATAAAATCCAAAAACATTTGCATTTGCATTTGAATTTTGCATTTTCATTTTGCATTTACACATGCATTCATTGCATTACTGCATTGCATATAGGCATTCGTCATCTGTTGCATTCCGTAATAGAAGGCATTGTGTTTGTCAGTCTTACAAATGATGCCACGTTTGTGTTTAAATCATGCATCTCTGCATTTATCATAATCCATCATTCATGTGAGTAATTGTGTTTTTCAACACAACCTATAATGTTGCTATGGAGATATACTAGGGTTTTTCGGTCACTCACCCATACCTAGTAGTCTTATCAAGAGTTGGTAGAAAGCTTGCTTTGCTTTTGTAGCTAAGGTTCAGTTAGTATAGCCCTTAGCATATCATAAGCCTATCACTAATCAACAAATTTAAACAATCCTAACAAGGACTAGGGGAAGATGAAAGCCATGAAGTAGGACCGGGTATCCTGAAGTGAAAAGAGTTATTCTTGCTTATCCCTCTGTGCGGATGGTATGGGAAATGTTGGTAGTTGGCAAAAGGATATGTTAGTTCCCTATTTAGAATCCCTTGCTTATGATAAAATGAGCAATATCCCAAAGAGATATCCCATATCAATCCTCATGATTGATACCCTAGATCGATATCATAGATCGACTCCCTAGAGTGATATCCCATATTGATATCATAAGATCGATATTCTCAATCGATATACTAGAAATAGTTTTTCCAAGTAAATCTCCCCAAAGGAAAGTTTTTGAAGAAAATTATCAAATGTAAATGCTAAAAAGTGAAGATCAAGTGAAGATCAAAAAATAGGCTTAAATCAAAGTTCAAAAGTGAAGATCAAATGAAGATCATAAATCAAAAGTTTGAGCGGAGATCAAATGAAGATCCAAAATCCAGTTCGAAGAGAGATCAAATGAAGATCCAAAGATAGTTCAAAAATAATATGGAATCGACTCCCTTGCTTCACTACATATGAGCAAGTATCCCAAAAATTGAAGGATAGAAAGGAATGAGCCTGAATCCTTGGAATTGTCAACACTACTGTACCTTACGCATGATGATATGTCTGATGCATTAGCATCTCGCTTATGAACAAGACCAATGTTTGAATGTGGAAGAGCTAGCTTCAGGTGTCCTGCATTGCCTAGTGGCTTAGTCCAACTAAAATCTAAACTTGAGATTGGATAAGACATTTGTGGAACCCCTATCTTAGCAATGGGCTGAAAGAATCCCGCTTGACATCGAGGAACGCTCGTGTCTTATCTTAAAATAATCATTTGCACACACAGGGATAATGAACAGTTAGGGTCTATCCTAGCAAAAGCCTTTTATCTCGAAGTCTAGTGTGGTTAGTATGCAACTTTTGATAAGTCTATTAGGGTGTTTGAGTCTCATGGAAAACCTCAAAAATTTCTCCCATAGCAACAAAGTGTCAAAAATTGCAACCATATAAATCATCAAATTGCAAAGTATCAAACCCATGATACATCATTATATAAAGCACAATCAACATATAGGATAGATACCGGATGGATATTAGCAATAATATTTAGATGACCACTGACTATATCATGCACATTTTTCAAATTTGCAAAAGAAAATCGAATGACACATTATATCATTCACATCATAAACATTGCATACCATTGCATTTCATATATGGGTGATTAATTGATTAAATTCTTATCTTAAGGATTTTCAATTACATTCATGATTTTTATACATTCTATGGTATCATCCATTAGATTGATAAACATATTTGCATTCATTCCTTATGTTTTAAGTGATTAAAGCATACAAGTTCATTTACATTAGATTAGCATCATGTAAATAAAGCATTACATACATTAATGCATGAAAAGAAAGCAATATCAAATATGCGTTAAGAGAAAAACATCGCATCCATATGCATCCATCAAAAAGCACATCTAAGCATCTAAGATCATTGCATATCATCATCATAAATCAAATAGCTATCTAGTGCATGTCATCCATACATCACATCATATAGCATCAACATAACATAAGCATTGCATCCATGTGCATCACATAAACATAAAATTAAAAATAAATGAGTACACAATAAATGAGCCATAATAATGATCATATCATATATATAATGTGTGTCTCAGAGTACATCGGGAGTACAAAAATGCTTGTAGGCTACAAATGTGTAGGTCCTCGACCTTACACCAAAAATGAGATATATCAAAAATGTGTCCTATAATAGTAGAGCTCTAGCTCTGATCTGCTCCCCTGTACTAGAGCTCTCACCGCCTCCCTCAGTGTTGTGCTCAGGAGCCTGCTCTACCTGCTGCCCTGTTGACTATTGTGGATCCTATTGAGCACCTTGAGTACCACCTAGCCCGAAGAGGCCTAGCACTCATCCAACTACCCCTTGTGCTATGGGCACCTCTGTGCATCGGGACCTATGACTGGATGCTATAGTAGACTACCCTACCTCCCTGGTCCTGGTATGACTACTATCACCATGTGTACTAGAGGACCTATGTGTCCTCTCACTCTGATGGGTGCGATGGCTAGAGCTAGCAATGGACTATCCTATAGTTCGAGATCTAGTCCATTGGGACTCTAGAGCATATGGATCCTTAGGAACCTCTACACCTAACATCTAAATGTATCCAACTAGCTGGTCTACCCGAGCAACCCTGGATGCATGCCTCTCATTGGCACTCATAAGTAAATCCTATAGGTATTGAATCTCTACCATAGGATCTCGACCACCTGGTAGTACTATTATTGGTGCTATTAGAGGCCCCATAATCATTTGAGAGGATGAAGGACCCCCCTCTATGCCCTGAGTAGATCTCACTCTACTACACCTGCATCCCTTTGTGCCTCTACCAAGTCATGAGCATGGGTGAGCTCACTAACCTGGGTCTCTATTATGGTAGCCCATGCTTTCAGGCTAGCAATATGTTGTTCTACCTATGTCAATCGGTGATCTCTCTCTATCAATTATGCCTATAGAGTAGCGATAGTAGTGTCCCGCTCCCTCTACTATGTCTGGAATCGACCAAGCTGACTCTACAAGTCAGCCACCTATGCTAAGAGTAGCCCCTCTACATTGTCAGGAGGGACCTCACCCTCCTCTGGAGCCTCCTCATCAGGATCAATCTCGGGAGCCTCCTTAGTGGTAGCCTCTATGCCCCAGCCACCCTCTATCCATTGGTGCACCTTGCACCCATCAGGATCCACCTCTACTTCTGATCTATCGCTCGACCTAGAGGCCCTATCCCATACCAATGGAATATAGACCACCATCCATCATACTCTGGAGTGGTCACTACTATGTCAACCCTAGTCTCTTGGAAGTCATCTAGAGCATCACCTAGAGTCGAAGGCTGGATCCATGATAGATCCCTCTCCAAAGCTAGGCCTTATAAGTGAATGGGATCTTCGGGATGTCCTACACCATGCCAAACTATCATAGGATATGAGAGAAAAATTGATACTCTCTGATCTCGCCTTTCGATCGAGTAGCCATCTATCTCGATGAGCTCATCGAAGCCTCTCATCGACCTCAGGCTAGTTAGGACAATCCATGTAGGGCCACCACTAGATATCATCCGGCCCAAGTGCTACAAATCAGGTAATGTAATGTTGGGTCTCACCAACATGAGTCCTACTATGGAAACCCTCCTCCTCTCGAGGCCAATAGGTAACATAGCACTGATGCTCATCATCAATGTCTATAATGTGTAGGGGCAGCTCCCTAGGATGCTCTACTCTGATATGCTACCAACCCCAGATCTATAAAAGTAGACTGCAAGTTGATGCCCTTATGGCTACGCTTAGTGATCTGATATAGCTCTTGATACAGCTGAGCTAATAGAGTGCTCCCCTAGGCTAGGAGTAGTGGCTAGTGGATAGAGCTCTGTATAACTCTACGTATAGTAGCTAGAAGGTTCTAGGGAATCCTCATGCTCGAGGAGTCTGGAAGCACATATTGCACCACCAGGTGCATGAAAATGGCCTCACACATGGAGAAGATATTCTTCCCCTACCAGTAGCCGATGTGGACCCCTCCATGGTCAATGGCACCCTGAGCCTCCTCGCTCCGAGCATCGAAGATAGCATCGAAGATGGACTCCTTAGCCCCAGAAGTAGAGCATACGATGGCCTCACCATCAATGGGGATCCTGAAGATCCTATATACATCCTCTAGTGTAACTATCATTTCACCTGTAGGTAGGTGAAATGTGTTGGTCCACATATTCCAACATCGGGCCAACGTAGTCAGATAGGATTGATCTACCCTAATGGTGGGTAGATCTAGAATGTAGCCGAAGTCGATAGCTCTGAACCACTCTCGCTCACCATCAGTGAGCTCTCCATGGAGAGTCTTCAGAATGTTAGGCTCTCATGCTCTAGAGGTCAATATCTAAAATAAATAGCATAATATAAGGAAAAATCTAACTAAAACAAGCAAAAACATTTAAAAATTGATCTAAAAATCATCAAAAATAGTAAAAAATTGATAAAATTGCAAAAACATGTCATCATGCAGGCCTACAAATTAAATTTTTCAATCAGACAGGTCAAAAATGCATTAAATGATATTAATTGCCTCTAAAAATTTAGAAAAATTAAAAATTTTGTAAAATTTTCCTAAAGTTGGTGAACCACGGGTCAACCTTACGGTCCACATGCGGTCAAAAATTGATCATTGGGATTTTGAATGCTGACCATAGCTAGTAACTGTGGTCCCCAATTGACCAATTGGGAACCGCAGCTGGTACCTACGATCTCCGATTGAAGTCCGATCGGGTGCGATACCATGACCAAAAATGCAAAAAAAATAATCTAAGCTACCCTAGCCTAAGATGAGGTTCATTACCAGTAGTTTAGTGAAATTGATTTACCAATTACTTAATTGGGTTCATTTTATTGGTAATGGATGCGAGGTCTTGGTTTTTGAGTTACCTTGCCCTCCCCTCATCCCCCGTGGCTAGAAGACGCTTGCCCGCGCCCTGCCATCGTGTTGTGAGTCGGTGTGCGGGTAAGGTGTGGTAGGTTGTAGGTCAATTTTGTCAGTTGTCACTATCAGAGCTCTAGTTTGTAAGTCACTATCAAGGAATAATGAGAGATATTTGAAATTTGGAATTTTTATAGACTTCTCATATTCTGCACGGACCGCAGGCCCTAGCCGCGGTTCCCAAATTTGCAAATGGGAACCATAGACCCTAGCCACGGTTTGCAACTGGCAAGAAATTTTAGAAAATCCCACCATGGGAAGGGCCAAAAAGATCAATTAATGCCTCCCATTGGGTCAGAACTCAATAAAAGCAAGCTAATTTGGAAATTTGGTGATAATCAAGCATCGAGATCCAATCAAAAATTAAAAATCTGGCTGAGATTATAAAGTACATTCAACCGAGGTCATCGCTATGATAATCCTTTCATGGAGCGACACACCTCCCAACCAAATAAATAAGCTCAATGCATAATTCAAAACATTCAAAAAAATCAAATAAATTAAAACACCAAATGCGCCTCGTATTCAGTAATTTACCCTATACACTTGGCGGTTGCAGCGACTTGCGATCCATGCAATCCGACAAGATGAGTAAATTACCATAAGGACATTTGGGGCAAAAATTGTCATCGTTGATCTGATATGCTTCTTTTCAATCCCTAAGAAGGCCTTCATGGTCGGACTGCTCCACGGGAATGAGGCATTGCATGCCATTTCTTCTATGACCTCTTTTTTAGCAAATCATCGATAATTTGATTCAACACAAATCTGATTGGATTTGTATCAATTCGATTCCCTAAGATGACTATTGTAGCCTGACTGCTCCATGGGATAGAAGCATGCAAATACTATTAACAGTTGGAATCAAAAGCTGAACTAGGCCTAGCCAAGGCATTAATTTGCTCAAATCTAAATTTGTTCAGATCATCCATGGTGGTCAAGCGACATCGTCACTTCATTCATTGTCATTACCCTCATCGACTCATCACTTGAGGGGGTAGTCATAATATCAAATCATAATCAAAATCAATAGAAGATCTCGAAGATCGTAGATCCCTTGATCTTGTCAAAATTGTGTTCATCCTTGCGAATCATTGTAAACAACTATCATAAGCTTACCCCTTTGCTTGGGGAAAATAGCAAATATGATAATTTGTTTGTATCTCTCTCCTTTCTGGTTATATAGGCCACATTCCTATTGTAGCATCAAAGCTACCCGAATGACTGATGATGAGGGCACAAGCTTTTCAAGTTTAAGCCTCCAAAGAGTTGGAAGCAATGATTCCAGGATGCGCATCCTTTTGCTGGACCTAGGGCATCTAATGTTGATCTGACTAATGATCATCATAGAACCTTCGACATCATTTTAGGAGGTCTATTTTTTCTCAGCGTTGTTCGATCTCACAATGCATCTCAAAAGGGGCATCTGTAGACACCTAAAACACATCATGTCGAGGGCGACTACTCATATGGACATGCTACAAGACCATATGGAAGATCTTGGATAGACTCCAAGATAGAGCAGTGGTTCTAACCACTCAATTTGGGCTCCTTGGCCTAATCAGTCTGAACCATAGCCTAGACCTATGGTTTATAGCTGAACCATGGCTGAGACCTACGGTTTGTAGTCTAGACCGTAGTTGTGACCTACGGTCTTAACTGAAGTTCAGTTGGCCTTCAATCCGAGCCAAATCGGTTGAAACGACCATTGGATCTAGAAGAAGGTGGTTAGAGGGTGGAAGCTTCCATTCCAACTATCCTAACCACCCCTTCTTGATCTTGGCTTCTCCAGGAAGCCACCCCTAGCCCTTGGGTAGTCCTATAAGTACCCCCTCAAAATGAGGGCAAATATGAGAGAGAATTGGAGATTTGAGCAGCGAAGCCTTATCGAATTATACACTCAATCGAGTATACTAAGAGAGAGCTATTGCACTTATCCCCTACCTACTTGCCAATATTCATGATGAATTGCATTATGGATGCCCTAGGAGTCTAGGAGAGCCAAGAAAATGCAATCCGGGCAAACGAAGGCCCATCACAGTGATTCGACCACCAAACCTATCAGAAGGACATCGAAGGTGACCCTTGAACATCAATTGGACAAGGAGGTTAAGCCCACTACCCTTGGAATTGAGGGTAAGCCTATCAGAGTGCTAACCATGGCTGTCAGCCATGGTTTACAGTGCAGACCGTGCACCAGAGCTACGGTTTGCAGCAGAGGTATAACCACCTTCCTATTTCCATTTCTGTCTAGCTAATTAGGTTAGATTAGTTGTTTTTATGGTTTAATAGCATTTTAGAAGACTTCTGACCGTAGAATTAGGTTAGATTTACATTTTATGCTTATGCTTCAATTAGGACTTAAATGCTTTCTTTATGCATGTTTATGCTTCACTTTTCATATCTGATCCATGCATAGTGTAGCTGCTACTTTCCTTTACGTTATTACATGAATCTTGATTCACTTTGCATAGCTTAGAAGCATTCTTTACGTTTTCTTGATTATGCATGTTAATGGTGTCATTATGCAATTTACCTAAAAGGGCCTCATCATGAGAGGTTGCCTATATTTTTGACATTCTTGTGTTGTTTCTTGACCGCAGGGAACAGTTTCAAAGGAGAGCAAACCATCAAGTTCCTTCCCCATCGCGAAGAAGAGGGCACCTCCACCCTAGAGCAGTTCATGCCATTCTGAAAGGCATTTGGAAATCACACCTACCCTTAAGAGGGAAAACAATTGTGCACTCCTATTGTAATATTGTATCAAAATGAATATCCCTAAGAGGGATGTACTTGTAATTGGATTTTGACTTTGAATATAATGGAATAAAGTGTTTTCTTTCTTGTTTCATTTGTTGTCAATTTCGTTTTCTTGTATGCATGCTATATCTTTACCATTTATCGCAATAGGAGCCGCCATCGGGTGTGACCCTTTCTGGTGGTTACAACTGGAATGAACTAACCATTCAAGTATTAATAGAAATGCAGCTCAAGACTTCGAACCTCTTGCACAAGATAATGAAGATGACAAATTTGAGTCAAAATATCAGAGTAATGCTCCTTCCATTAGCTCACAAGAATATTTATAGTAGGGCAAGCAAACACACTAGAGCCGACCCTAAAAAATGAGGGTTCGACCTCTATTTATAGTTTGTAAATGAAATAATATTAAGGAGACATTACAAATATTATATATTTATAACTCAATAGAGAGTTTACTAGCATTATCTTACTGGATGGAGAGCTCTAGGAAATCCACTATGAGAAATCTGCCATGGCAACATACCTCTACAACTTGCTAGTTTGTTGGTGATAGTTGGAGTTTGAATAGTTGGACACTGCATCTCATCCATCGATCATTCTTGGAAGCTCAGCTCCATCATAGATCTACAACCACATCTGGTTCTTGTTCTTGAAAACCCTTGATGCTTCATCTTCCTACCCTCCAACTGACTACACTCTGATCCGACGAGTTTTGGCCTTTTAAATCCTTCAAGAATATCAAAACTTGAATTGATCTTCATCATGGATGATTATGATTAAACCTCCCAAGATACTCTACAAATTGGTAGGGAAAACCAAGGTGCCATTCCACACTTTTAAGTTGTTGACATCATATTTTATAGCCTTGATCATGCAGAATCGAATTCTGGCATAAAATGCATTAAGAGGTGAGTGGGATGGAATCCACTCATTAACCTTCCTTTTCTCTTCTTTGACTTCAAAGCAATTAAAATCTACACCATAAAGCATGTTGACATCACCTTTGCTTTGTAAATATGCAGAATCACCAATCCACACTCGGGCAAGTGTAAATCATCCTTTGTTGTCATTCCATACCGACTGTAGTGTAAAATAGCTTTTGTCACTAATCCACACCTTATGTAGTGTTTTCTACCTCTTTGTCACCAATCCACACCAAAATACTCTTGAGACTCGATGGAATTGACCTTACCGACACTTAGCCATTCGGAGCATGCAAAAAACTACTCTCGATCACCATTCCACACTTCTTTTTGTGCTGATATCATCATCACCAAAAATTTTATGAAATCAGGACTCATCACCAATCCACACCAAAATACATTATAAACCGAGCGGAATTGCTCAAGGAAAAATTGCACTAAGTGTTGGGCGGATTAGGAAACAAATGTTGTAGAACTCCAAAATACACTAAAAAGTGTGTGGAATGGAAACTTCATACCTTAGAATAAAATTTTCAATGCTTTCTAAGGATGTGGCCATTTTGGGCCTACATTCTGGTGCCTCTCGGGTGGATTTTCTCACAAATCCATCGAACTCAAGTCTTATCCATTGGGCATCAGGAGTCAAAAAATGCTTATCTTCAAAAATGCTTTAAAGAATAACTTCCATATGAACACTACCCTCTGAAAACTTTATGGTCATCTTCGAGGATAAACGTTCATATCGAGACCATGCTTCATACATCCTAGAGGATAATTGTTCACATGGAGACTATGCCATAAACATTAATATCTGTGCCATTCCAGCAAAACTGCTTCACTGCTCCATCAAAACACAACTATGTTCTCCTTATAAAGCCTTCTTACAATACATGATAAAAATACCTTCACACAAAACTGTTGTTTCTTGTGTCTCTCTGGACTCATGCTTTTATTGTTTCTTTCTGACCATGTCAGAGTAAAAATGAATCAAACAAAAATACAAAACTTATGACTACATATGTACAAAATAAAAATTGCTAAGCTTGTGCCCCTTCAGGGTCTATAACATCTCTATCTGCTCTTCTTCTTGTTGGGCCTCTTCCTCAGCATTATCCTCTTCTTGCTCAACTTCTTCCTCTGGAGAAGATTGCTCTTTATTTTCCTCTTTAGCATTATCACCAAATAACTGCACCATCAGCTTCAAAATCTATAGGGCTTGTTTCTAGGTTGCTTCTGAGGGGTTGGAAGTCTCCTTCAACTACTTATAAATGTACTGGAGTTCACCAATATCTTCATAGTTAGCAGCACTTCCTCTGTTTACCAAGTCTTCCATGAGGTCTCTGAGCCTGGTAAAATCAATGATCATTTGTGAAGCTTGCTCTTGGTCAATTGGTTCTTCTAGAGCATCAATTTTAGACTCATCTTGTAAGCTCTCTCCAGTACTTTTCTTGATTTCTTCAACTGACAACAAACTATGATCTTCCATCCATAACCCTCTAAAACCAATTTGGATCATTTCCTTATTAACATCCACTACATCCTTGATTACTCCTTCAATATTTTCATACAATAGCCAAGCCTTTTGGAGTGCTCTATGCTTCTTCACTACAATTCTGGTAGCAACTCTAGCAATGTTCCACTCCTTATTAGGGATTGGCTTAGCAGAATCACTGAGTCTACTATCCACTAGCCTATGAATTTGTTCAGCTAGAATTACCATAGGTTGTAGCTCTCCAGTGATTTTATCCAGATCCTTCTGAATACTTTGGAGTAGGTGGCTGGCATCATCTAAATAATCAATAATAAGCTATAGCCCTGAGCATTTCTCTAGAACTTCAGAGAGCAATTCCTTTCTCACTTTCTTTAGTCCAACCTTAGAAAAACTAGAAGATTTAGCCTTTTCAATCTGGAGTTGTTGCTTCAAACTTTGTATCTCCTTAGCCTGCTCCTCATTCTTTTTTTGGTGCTCTACAATCTACTCCTTGAGCTTATTAGCTTCTTGAAACTTCTCTTGCCAGCTCTTAGCTTCTTTTCTCAGAGCTTTCTCCACTTCTTTCTGATTGTTGATAGTTTTCTGAAGCTTTTCAATTTGCTTTTCCAACTTACCCACCTTTTCTTTGAATATATCATTTTTTACATAAAAAGTTTCTAAGTGGGCTTTGGCTATGACCAATTCATCTTCATCAGGCAACTTCTCAATATCTTCTATGAACTCTTCTATATGATAATCTTGAGTAGTCATCTCAGTTTTAGGCTTGCTCACAAGGGGAATCATGGATCTAGATGTCCTTTGCCTTGAAATTGGATCAACAAACATGCTTCTCCTCTTTGTGGCCATCCTATTAGAAGGCTTAGATAACTTTTCTACCCAGAAATCATTGATTTTCTGTGTAGCTTCCTGCTCTTTCTACAAAATTTCTTGGGTAGGGTAACTTGTAGTAAGAGGAGAAGAAGACACAAGGTATGTAAGAGTAGAATCAATAGTTGATAATAGTTGTGTAGAAGTAGTTATAGTAGAATCTATGACCATAGTGGAATCTATGACCACTACCATTGTTGCAATTGGTAAACTCATGGAAACTAAAGTGAGACTCATAGATGGGTGAATGGGTGAACTTGAAGTAGTTTGCTTCTCAGATGATGGTGGTGGTTGTAATGGTGAAGATGTAACTATGGGAGATGATGAAAGGGGAATCTCATATGATGAAGGTGGAACTTGAGGTGACCTTGGAGGAGATGGGTTGGTTTGTACCTCAGTAGTGACTGATGAAATAGGAGGTGGACTATGAGGTGGAGAAGGTACCTTTGTTACAACTTCTTGCTTAGAAAGGGAGGGATATTTCCTTGGGGAATTTGGATGAGGAAGAGGAGAAGAGGGATTAGAGACCATACCTTCACCTACTGATGTAGGGTTTTGTGGAGCTATCTCTGTGATCTACTATTGTTCTTGTTGTATCAATTCTTCAATAGCTAAAATAGTTATTTTCTCAACTATATCCTCTTTATCCAACCTCTACTTCTTTGAAATATCTTTCTCAATTCTTTTTGGGGCCCTTTTGGATTTTCTCTAAAAAATTTGAAAGGTAACTTTCTCACTTTCTATCTCTTCTTCAGATAACCCTTCTTGTACTATTTCCTCTAGTAATATCTATTCAAAAATGGGATTTAATTCCACTATCACTATAGTGGTGAAACTCAGAGGTGTAAACCTAAAGTTCTCATCCTTTTCATTCTAATCTATATCTATATCTGGAGGCTGTGCACCTAGGGCTAGGTGCTTAGGCCTTTTGACTATTTCTATAATTGGTGCATTGATAATCCTCTCATTAGAATAGTGCATTTTACTCATCAACTGTGCTCCCTTTGGAAAATTCTCTATCTGCTTAGTTGAAGGCTGAAAAGTCTTCAAGACTTCAATAGCAGTCAATGGAGTATCAAGTTCTTCTTCTTGAACTTCTTCTTCTGAAGGTGGGGATGGGGAATCAGACCTATTTTGTGTCATTTTGTATATTAGCACTATATTCCTTGTGTCTTTGGACCTCCAAGTTTTGACATTATTGTCATACCTTTTAGAAAATTCACCATCAATTTTTATCCCAAACCTAGATTTTTCTTTACCATTCTCAATTCTCATCCTCCACCAGTCTGATATTTTGGCTTCGTTCCATTTCCCCTTTTCTCTGCTTCCTCACCAGTAGGTTCTTGAGACTGAGGGTCCTCTTTCTTTTCTATTTTTTCCTCAATATATTTGATGGTAGACTCCTTCAACCGATGTTTTACATTGTTGTCTGGGTCAAAATCCATAATTTGTTCATAAAATTCTAACCATGGAGGAAGTTGATCCATTTTAGAAACATTCCACTCTAAAAGAGTAGTTTCTTTGTTATTTCTACCTTGTTCAAAATGGGGCCTGGATCTCTTTTCAAATTTATAGGCCTTTTCTCCATTTAAGGCTATATTTCTTTTATAGAATATATCATCTGGATCATAACTCCATCTCTGAGGAATATAGAATAGACCCAACCTATCTAGGTATTGGTCAATTTGTTCACCCTACCACTTCTTAGTAATAGTTATATCACTAACATTTTGGTAGGTCAACATAGATCTCCTCTTTCTCCCAGAGCCATAGTTCAAATCTATAAATTCTGCTTGCCTCAAGTATTCTAAGGCAAATAGCCTCTCTATAACAAAGTGAGGCAGCAGAAAAGGCTTACCCATAAAGCCATATAGTCTAATGATTGTGCCCTCTGTTAGGAGATACCAGTCTCCTTCCTCTACACCTTCTGCTCTCAATATTTTCTCAGCTAGAGGTGGTAGCCTAGGGCAATCTCCATACATTATTTTCAATGTTGGCCCTAAGAATTCCAAATTGAATTTGTAAAAAGACTCAGTACTTCTCAGATGATTAGTCCAATAATAAATTGGCATGGGTTCTCCTTCACTGGTCTTGTCCTTGATTGGAATCCAGGGCATCATATCTCTTACAGTAGTAAAAAACATCTAGACCAGGCTTGAGCAATGTCTAAAACAAGGTGCATCAGAGCTTCTTTTCAGTGCTACTAATTGCTCATGCATTCTCTGAGCAAGGAAAGTTGACCAATCAAAATAGATAACCCTAATACCCTTCTTTTTTGTGCCTTCCTCATACATCCTTTCATTGGAAATGCAATATGCAGTGACTATTTTCCAACCATGCACCATTTTATCAGAGTCCAAACCATCCATGCAAGCTAACATAGAATATAGCTCTGGGTGTTCAAATTGTTCAATAGAAATTGGGACCTGGGGTAATCCCTTCCTGGCCCTAGTGTCCTTGAGTTGTTTATATACCCATTTTTTAAATGACTCACCATCATTAGCTCATTTATCTAGAGAGTAATACCCACCTGGGTAGTTGTTTTAAACTCTTTTGGTCTTATAGGTGGTTCTGCTCCTAGGGCAAAAAACTTGTGATAGTTTGTAGCAGTGATGCTAAATAGGGTTTTGCCTTTAGTAGTTTTTACTACTTTTGCCATTGGGTCATAAAACTTAATGATGGCCACTATTAACTTAGGACAAGGATGAATGGAATCACAAATGTAAAAAGACAAGAATGAGAGCACAACACATCTACCTTCAACCGATAGGGCTGCTCCTTTCTTGTATCTATTGTTGATGTTTCTCCTGAGCTTTGATCTCTCTGTGAGGACCAACTCAGTATCCACTACAACTTCTGCTTTGTCGATATAATGGCCCACTATATTTTTCATTGATTTTCTAGCTTCTTGGGTATCTTTGAAAGCCATCTTTGTTAGCAATGATTTAGATTTTCTATAGAATTTATAGGCAATGCTTCTGCTATCATTCTGCTCTTCTTTGCTTAGTGAACATTGCTCTTTGCCAAATGAGTAGAATTCTGTGCTTTGACACTTTTAATTATTATTGCATGCACGTCCTCCACCATTAATGTGGCTACTACATGACTTGTCCATTGGCACGCTTCTCAATTCAACACTCATTCCTTTTGGTGGCTTGGAGGTGGCATTCTAACCTTTGATTGGTCAAAATTCAAATGTGCTTCAACCCTTGTGGTGTCGCTTTGTCCTTTCTCTTTTGAGCATAGGAAAATTAGCATTTATTGTAGACCTTTTACCCTTTTCCAAGTGGTATGATGTGAAATTGCTGCCCCACTCAAATGTAGACTTGAAAATGGTGGATTGGTGACACTTCTTTTATTCCAAACAATAACTCTAGATTTTGATGGATTAGGACCTTCCTCATTCCACATCAGAAGTCTTAAAACCTGGTGGATTGGAACCCGCTCATCATTTTATTGTGTTCATTTAGGTGTGTGGATTGGAACCTCTCATTCTGTGGGTTAATGATATTCCACTTTGCACTTAGTGTATTTGAGTGTGGAATAGGAACTTGCTGCATCCTTTGGGAACACTTAGCCAATTTTGCAAAATTTTCTCTTTTATTTTTATTTTTTATACAACATGTTGTTAAAACAAAACTTGATACAAAGTGCAAAAAGAAAGGAAATATGATACAATGTATGTACATATATTACAATGAGCTTATATTTCAATCAAAGTAGAGTTTAATATGAAAACCATTAATCAGAATTGGTTGTATGTTTCCCTCTAGATCTTCAAGTTGGAAAACATTGGTCTCTTTGACCTCTACTATCTTGAAAGGGCCATCCTAGAAGGAGTCAAACTTTTGATGGTGACCTGGTTTTGCTCTTTCAACATTCCACCTGAGAATTGAGTCTCCAACCTAGAATTTTTTGAACCTTACCTTTTTATTGAACCATGCCTTGATGTCCATAGAATGCTTCTAAAAGTTCTCATAGGCTTGAGCTCTCTTCTCTTCCAACTGTAGTAGGTGTGTCAGCCTTGTATCCACTAGATTTTCCTCTGATTCTTCTTCTGAATTTATCAGTTTGAGTGCTAGAATTTCTAAATGGATAGGTAACACTACCTCCTTGCCATATACCAAAGCATAGGGGGAAGTCTTGATGGACTTCTTGATAGTAATCCTGTCTACCCACAAAGCTTGCTCCAGCATTAGGTGCCAACTTCTTTTATTCCCTTCTAGTGATCTCCTCAAAATCCTTAACAGGTTTTTGTTGGTAGACTCTGCAAGTCCATTCCCTTGAGGGTAATAATTTGAAGTATTCTTAATGGTTATGCCATACTTGCTAGAAAATTCAATATATTTGGCTCCTATAAAGGCTGGCCCATTGTCACTCACCAAGGCTTTCGGAACTCCAAACCTTGAAATCAAACTTTCCATAAAATTGATCACAACTTCTTGATCTGATTTCTTGGTAGGAATAGCCTCTACCCATATGGTGAGGTAGTCTATGGTAGTTAGAATATACTTGTGCTCTACTAAAGAATGAGGGTTGATGACCCCTATAAATTCCAGCCCCCATTGTTGAAAAGGCTCTTCAACTTGTATTGGCTTGAGGGGAAATGAAGCATTTCTTGTCCTCCCTACATGCCTCTGGCATTTGTCATAGGCTCTAGTGACTTTGAAGGTGTCAATAAATATAGTAGGCCAATAATAGCCTACTCTTATGATCTTCAAAGTTGTAACTCTACCTAAGAAATGTCCTCTAGATGGCCCTCCATGGAACTCCTCAATGACCTTTTGTTGTTGATCATATTTTAAGCACTTAAGGAGGACTCCATCAAGGTTCCTTTTGTATAGCCCTTCTGGTAGTAAGACATACTTCAAATCTTGAAGTCTATATCTTCTTCTTTGTGATGCATTAATATCAGGAGGGCATACTCTAGTTTGAAAGTAATTGATCATCTGGTCTACCCAATCAGAGTCACCTGGTTGTATTCCTTCAATCTGATCATCTTCTGCTACCTAGCAAGCTATTATTTTACTGATGTTGCTACCTCTATTAGACCTTGGCATAGGGCCCTACCTCTTACCAACTTGGTGGGGTGTATCTCCACATCATATTCTTGGATCTTGGTGATCCATCCAGCTCTCTTATCTCCTAGTTCACCTTGTAGAATAAAGCTTCTTACATCTGGGTGAACAACATATACTAGGGTCTTACTTTGAACCAAATACTACCTAAACTTCTTCAATGATTTCATCATAACAAATACTTGTTTCTCAATAAAATTATACTTAACCTGGTAATCATGGAGAGTCTAGCTCTAGAATAATATAGGGTGCTCCTCACCTTGATCATTCTTTTGGGTGAGCATTGAGGCATAACTTTCTTTAGCTCCATAAGCGTAAAGAATAAAATCCTTACTAAAATCTAGATTTACTAGCACTGGAGCTATTGCAATGGACTGCTTGATAATCTCAAAGGCTTATTTCCTTACTTCAGTCCATTTGAACTCTACATATTTCTTTAGTAGTTCAGATATAGGCCTGACCTTCTATGCAAAGTCAGAAATGAATTTCTTGACAAAGTTTATTTGGCCAAAGAAGGACTGTAAGGCTTTCTTGTTTATAGGTAGTGGAAGAGCAAGAATGGATTGGATTCTATCTGGATCTATGGCCATACCTTCTTTTGAGACCACATGACCTAGAAAATTTCCCTCATGTACTACAAAAAATGATTTCTTAGGATTGAGGGAAATGCCAAATTCTCTGCACTTTTGAAAAACTTGCTCAAGGTGTGCTAAGTGGTCATGCTTGTTATGGGAAAACATTGTCATGTCATCCAAATAGATCAGAATGACCTTATTAATAAGTTCCCCAAAGGCATAGTCCATGGCTCTCTAAAATGTGGCTCCCACATTGGACAACCCAAAAGGTATTCTCTGGTAGGCAAATGTGCCCCATTTTGTGGTGAATGTTGTTTTATACTGATCTTCATTTTTCACCCAAATCTGGTTATATCCAGAGAAGCCATCCAATAGTGAGAACCTTTCTACCCCTACCACTATCTATAATATTTGATCAATCTATGGAAGGGGGTAGTGATCCTTAAGAGATGCTTGGTTAAGATTTCTGAAATCTACACACAAGCGAATATCACCATTCTTTTTCCTCACAGGTACCAAGTTGGCTACCTAGGTTGAATGTTTAATTGGATATATGATCTTAGCCTTTAATAAATTTAAGAGCTCTTCTCTCATTATGGCTTCGATCCTTGGATTTATAGGCCTTTGCTTCTACCTAAAAGGCTTTGCATCAGGCTCTAGCTCAATGGTGTGTTGGATAATCCTTTTGTCATATACCTTGAGGTCTTCATATGACCAAGCCACAATGTCTTGGTACTTTATACATAAAGCTTTAATATCCTCTTCTTCTTCTGGTGAACATCGGATTCCAACCTTGAGCCTCTTTTATTTTTCTATTTCAACTTCTTTATATATTTTGTCATTGACTTCCATGGATCTGATCCTTCTCCTATCTTCATTGTCAAACATGCTCTCTAGAGTGACCAACCCTCTAGGTATGTGATTATTCCTAAGTTGAATAACATCTTGTTGATCAATTTCCTCTAGATTTTCTTCTTGGATAGTGGAGAGATAGGCTTCTCTTACCAGAAAGTCAATGATCTGTTCATCACTCTCAAAAACCTACCAGAAAATCTGCTTATCTAGTACTACAGGTCTGAAAATCATTTTGATTCCCTTGTCTTTCTTGACTCCAATATCTGCATAAGGGTTGAAGTTAGCTCCCCTTGCTGCTAAGGAGTCTACCAAAGTATTATTTTCTCTAGGAATAAATTTTATATTTAGGGCATCAAAGGATTCCATCAGATCCCATACCCTATTTTTGTATACTTTTAGGTAATGGTGCTTACTACTGCACCTTTCTCTTACCTGATGGATGATTAACTCAGAGTCACCATATATGTTTAGGACCTTAATGCCCATATTTTTTACTTGCATCAGTCCAAGGCATAAAGCCTCATACTCTACAACATTATTGGTGCATGACCATGTTAATCTATAGGTAAAACTCTTTGTCCCTTCTGATTGGGACTGTAGTACCACACCAACACTAACTCCATTTCTGCATCTAGCACCATCAAAGTGCATGGTCCATACCTCTATCTCTCTTAGAGACTGATTAGATATAGTAGGAATTTTCTTCTCTGATTCTATAGAAATACTATATGTGCCCATGCCTATCCCAAACTAATTGTAATCCTCTCTAAAAGGTAATTCATCTTCTAATTCCAGTTCTTCAAATTTATCCACAATTTCAAACTCTTCAAGAGGAGTGAGGTTGCACATGTCTTCTTCAATTTTTTCTATGTGATAAGACACAGGATTTTTAGGTGTTATCCTTATCCTCTTCCCTTTGAAGGGAATGACCATGCTGGAATAATCCATATACATGCATCCACCTAATTTTATAGTGAACTCCCTTGAGAGGCATAAACCAAAGTAGGGTTCTAGATCAACCACTACTATTTCTTGTACTATTGTCACCTCAGGGGCTCTATGTAACCTCATTAAAACATCCTTTATTACTCCCACTATTTTTATAGGTGTTCCATCCAATTGTAGTACTCCAGGGCAAGATCGGGTATACTCCATACCCATCTCTTCACAGATTGCTTTAGGCATAACTGTAGTTGATGCTCCTGAATCTATCATACAATTTTAGACTACCCAACCTTCCATTCTTAAAGAGATATAGAAAGGAGGGGGTTTATTCTTCAAAATAGTAGGGGATATTTCTTTCTTTTTTGAGGGTATACTAAGGATTGTGGTGGCCTGCCTATCCTGTGGATACTTGTTGAGAGAAGCTTTAAGCAAGTCTATCTAGCCAAGAATGAAAAGGGTATCATATAAACTAGATTTTGATGGAATCCTTTTCATCTCTTCCATAATGTTGTATTCAGACTTAGCCAAAGTGGTCCTCTCAGGCCTTCTTTCTGGCTCACCATATTTTCTTTTATATTGTTGAGTGGCTTCTATTCTTTATATTTTGGTAATAGAAGGGAATCTAAGCCTCTCTTGAGCCTCATATTTAGACTTCATTCTGTCTCCTTCAGTTTCTTTCTCAAATATCTTGGGGAGACTGTCTGTCTTCTCTTTCCCTTTAGCCTAGGGAATAGGAAAAGTATCACTACTTTGGGGAAGTGGGTCATTCTTTTTTTGAGAAGGAACCTAGAATTGTCCCATATTTTGTGGATCTACTTGTAAGGTTTTCTTCCCTGACCTTGTCATAATAGTAATTGGGCCATCCTCATCCAGCTCTTTCCCAACCATGATCTGGTCAGGTTGCCATAACATATTTACTCTTCCCTTTTGATTCCTCTTAGCTTGATCCATAGCTTGTTGAACATGGTGTTGGTACATGACACAAGATTATGAATCATGAGGATCATTACATACCAAACACTAGATATTAACTAGACTTGTCTCTGAAGAACACTCAGGCTCTTCATATGCTGCATTTACTCTGACCCTAGTACTGTTACTAGGACCAGGTCTTTGATCTTTGTTCACATATGGAAATCTCCTCTGTTGAGATCTCTCCTTATCTCTTTTTTCCATTGAATTCATTCTGTTACTCAGAGTTTTCAAAGTATTTTGTATATCAAGAATGATAGAAAACTCTTGAGGAGTCTGAGAAGGAAGGGGAGGAAAAGGAACTATAGTAGATGGTGCTTTTGGGTGAGGAATGGGATTCATTTGTGGATATGGGGATGATAAGGAAAGGGGATCCATGTAAGATGAATTAGTAGCTTGGCTTTGGCCATTAGTGGTTTCTAAACTATAAGGTAGCATAAATTTGGGAGGTAACCTCCCCACATTAATTAGGATATTCTCTGCATGAACTACTACATTATAAACTTGTGGAAAGGTTTCCACTCTAGATTGTTGGGTTTGCAAGCCTAGCTCTGATCCAAGAGCTCTGATATAATACATATAAGCCAAGCATGCAACTGGTCTAGTTGTAGGGGGAATTCTCTTCCATGTTCTGCTAAACCTCAAATTGAAATCTGAGATAGTCTCTTGCTGATATTTTTGCATGGATGTAAACTGATTAAGCAAGGAGAAAGGGTCAGTAGATTCATTAAATTCTTCCACAAAAGGCTCAGCCAATGCTGCCCATGAAGTGATGGTGTTATCCTCAAGAGTCCTAAACCAATGCAAAATATTTCCTCTGAAGGATAGGGCTAGGATTCTCACAATAACATCCTCCTCCTTTATGTTGTGGATTGCTACCAGATTCAAAATATCTTGATAGTGCTCATATGCTGTCTTCCCAGATCCATCATAAGTGGGAATAGCCTTGGACACAACCTAGGGAATGGCATTCATATGGGCTAATCTAAGGGGACCAGCTGTGTTCCAGCTGGGGTATTTTTGTAATGGCTGATTTGGGGGTACATTTCCCTGATTTACTGTTGCATTTCTAGCCATATTTCTAGGTGTAGGTCCTACTGGAGGGGTTGTTGGATTAACTATAGGATTTTCCTCAGGAAGCTCTTCTTCTGAGAGGAAATATTGATTCAAACTTCTGATAATAGTAGACCCTCTATAAGGTAGCTCACAATAAAAATATGAGTCAAGGTTATTCCTTTTGAAAGACCTGGTATACATGAAAGGACACTGGTCTATAGGGGTAATTATTTTTTGGGTTTAAAGACTAGGGAGTCACTAGGTGAATTTGCTATTCTCCACTTAGCAAGGTCAAGACAATTCACCAAATCTTGATTCCTCTAGGTAGAGATAAAACAATAACTCATATGATGGGTTTTCATGTTCCTTGTGAACTGGTCCCATCGGGCATGCCAAAAACTATTGGGCATCAAATTGACATCAAGTTTTACTTAACACTACAACTATCTATCTTCCAATTTTCTATCTAGGCATGCACCCGATAGTCGCAGCTCGACACTCAAGCATTGGATGGACCAAAGACAACTTCAATCCAACCTCTAGAGTAGGTTGGTTCCTTGTCAACTTAAAATGGTGTTGACTCAATTAAAGCTCAAATAGGGTTTTGAGATAAGGGTTAGAAAAGGTTTAGGGTTAGAAATGTTATAAAAAATAGTGGCTAGATAGGCTAACAACATAGGCAACTATAGCAAAAGGCTCCCACAAGCTATTTCCAGTGTCCCATCACTCAATATTAACATCACCCAAATCAATGAAACCTTCACACATTAAAGCATAAACAGAGATATATTGCAGAAAGCAATTCCAACATCCAATATTGATAATCCAAATAGCATAATAGACCAATAGTTAGATTTAATAGAAATAAACTTCCTAACAATACAGATCTAATCAAGAATAGATTTCAACTACTCTCACAACTAGTAATCCAATAATCTGGAATGAACTAACCATTCAAGTATTAATAGAAATGCAGCTCAAGACTTCGAACCTCTTGCACAAGATGATGAAGATGACAAATTTGAGTCAAAATATTAGAGTAATGCTCCTTCCATTAGCTCACAAGAATATTTATAGTAGGGCAAGCAAACACACTAGAGCTGACCCTAAAAAATGAGGGTTCGACCTCTATTTATAGTTTGTAAATGAAATAATATTAAGGAGATATTACAAATATTGTATATTTATAGCTCAATAGAGAGTTTTTTGGCATTATCTTACTGGTTGGAGAGCTCTAGGAAATCTATTATGAGAAATCTGCCATGGTAGCATACCTCTACAACTTGTTGGTTTGTTGGTGGTAGTTAGAGTTCGAATAGTTGGACACTACATCTCATCCATCGATCATTCTTGGAAGCTTAGCTCCATCATAGATCTACAACCGCATCTAGTTCTTGTTCTTGAAAACCCTCATGCTTCATCTTCCTACCCTCTAACTGATTGCACTCTGATCTAGTGAGTTTTGGCCTTTTAAATCCTTCAAGAATGTTAGCAAAACTTGGACCATCGATCTTCATCATGGATGACTATGATTAAACCTCCCAAGATACTCTACAAATTGGTGGGAAAACCAAGGTGCCATTCCACACTTTTAAGTTGTTGACATCATATTTTATAGCCTTGATCATGCAGAATCGAATTTTGGTATAAAATGAATTAAGAGGTGAGCGGGATGGAATCCACTCATTATCCTTCCTTTTCTCTTCTTTGGCTTCAAAGCAACTAAAATCTACACCATAAAGCATGCTGATATCACCTTTGCTTTGTAAATATGTAGAATCACCAATCCACACTCGAGCAAGTGTAAATCATCCTTTGTTGTCATTCTACACTAGTTGTAGTGTAAAATAGCTTTTGTCACTAATCCACACCTTATGTAGTGTTTTCTACCTCTTTGTCACCAATCCACACCAAAATACTCTTGAGACTCGATGGAATTGACCTTACCGACACTTAGCCATTTGAAGCATGCAAAAACTACTCTCGATCACCATTCCACACTTTCTTTTGCGCTGACATCATCATCGCCAAAAATTTTTGTGGAATCGGGACTCATCGCCAATCCGCACCAAAATACGTTATAAACCGAGCGGAATTGCTCAAGGTAAAATTGCACTAAGTGTTGGGCGGATTAGGAAACAAATGTTGCGGATCCGCTCCAAAATACACTAAAAAGTGTGCGGAATGGAAACTTCATACCTTAGAATAAAATTTTCAATGCTTTCTAAGGATGTGGCCATTTTGGGCCTACAACTTCATCTAGCAATTTTTGTTTTCTCGCTTAGCATAGACATTGGTCCATACAAGAAGCAATTTTACCTTTCATGCCTTAGCATAGACATCGCTCCATACATGAAGTAATTTCATATTTCATGTCTTAGCATAGACATTGCTCCATACAAGAAGTAATTTTACCTTTCATGCATTAGCATAGATATTGCTTCAGATAACAATTTTCATTTTCTTGCTTAGCATAGAAATTGCTCCATAAAATAAATAGTTTTACCTTCCATGCCTTAGCATAGACATTGCTCCATACAAGAATCATTTTTACCTTTCATGCCTTAGCATAGAAATTGCTTCATACAAGAAGTAATCTTACCTTTCATGCATTAGCATAGATATTGCTTTTGGATAATAATTTTCCATTTCATGGTAGGATGGATATTGCTTCAAATATCAATTTTCCATTTCATGCTTAGCATAGATATTGCTTTAGATAGCAATTTTCCATTTCATGCTCAACATAGGTATTGCTTTAGATAGCAATTTTCTATTTCATGCTTAGCATAGATATTGCTTTAGATAGTAATTTTCAATTTCACAATTAGCATAGGTATTGCTTCAAATAGCAATTTTCCATTTCATGTGAATCCTTAAGGTCCTCAAGTCCATAGATTGTGGGACTAATCTCCATTGGGGCTATATATGCATGACTGGTAGTGGAGCATATCTTACAAGTGGTGATATATATATCACATTAGCAACCTTATTTTATATAGACTACTACACACTTTTGGATGAGATAGCTTAAAAGGCCAAGTTTACAATTGGTTAGTCCAACCTCACTCAAAATGGATAAATGAACATCATGTGCACACATAGGTCCATCATAGGTTTAATATCAATCAAGATAATCAAGATCTCTACATGATATTAACTGACTACTAGATGATTTTGATTGCTCAAACTATGGTGTTTGAATTTCTAGAAATTCTTCTAAACATCCAACAATCTCAATAACAAGGAGCACATGACATCATCACTAGTTCTGCTAATAAATAAGTATTATCTTCATCATGTTTATCCATTGTCCCACAATCATATTGTCTATCACACTATGCACAATCATTAGCTGCATACTCAAAGCATCATTTACATAACCCACATAGGTTTATTTTGAGTTGCATTCTTCATACACATTACATATTTGCTTATTTCATGATAGGGTAAATAGTCAATACGACTATTCCTTTGCCCTTGGTTAATTCAACCATTTAATATGGTCAAAACCAAAAACCTATTTTCAAAAGTATGACCACATACATGCATATCAAGTGTACATACAACACATTTCTCACATCTACATGATTACATTTTTATCTTCGCATTTTACCACTAGTCAAATTAATCCTACATTTCATATACTATCTTTTTAGCACCTCATTAATGCATACTTACATGTATTAAACCTCCACAAACATACATTGTACATAATCAATACATATTACATCATCATGTATACTCAAAAGTGCTCATCATACATATCATATAATAAGATGGTATATACATAGTTCAAATTTCCTATAGGCTACATCACACATATATCATGTTATACATTACTGCATATACAACTATCACACTTTACAAAAATGGTGGCACATTCACCACACCATAAAAAATAATATTAGCTCTACTACCCACTAAGAGTCTCTCCACTCCCATCATGTATGTTAGGAGGCTCCTCAACCATTGTATACACTCCCTCTCTACTCTATCATGGGTCAAATCCCTCTACCTGTGATATCATTGACTCTACCAATCGAGGTACTCCTAGAACCACTGATTATGTGCTCCTCTTGATTTGGTACAACTCAAAATTAAACTCTAAATATGTTAGAATATCTATCCCTTGACTCACCATACATACCTCCAACCTACACATCCTCCTACTCTCTCAAATGAAAATCCTCTCAAAATTGTCCTTCACTCATTGTAGGTCATCAAGCTTGGTCTGCAAAGCAAACACATCTCTCTATCTTCTTAGTTGCTCTACCTCCTATAATCTGGACATTTTAGCCAACATAACCTCTCACTCACTCTATTGGCTTCGCACCTCTACCATCACTCCCTAACACCACTATCATTACATCCCTCTCTGTTATAATAATATTGCATTCTCACTACAACTCATCCCCATACCCTCTATGTTTCTCCACCTCCCTATCTACATCTCCTCTCCCTATCACAACTACATCTCTCTCAACCAGTTCTCGATCTGATGAGGCCAAAATAAGCCTCATTTTTAGCATGTTTTAACTATCTAGATTGCCCAAAAACTCTTATGAACTATCTTATATGTTGATTAAGTTGGTTTAATATGCTATGTATTAACTATTTATATGTTCGAAGTGTTAAGGATGATATATTCTAATTTTTGATAGTTTTTATGTAGTTTTTATGACATCTTGTCATGGCATGTTGAATTGAGGAATATGCTTAGGTTGATAGTAATATTTTAATGGTTTTTACTTTGATGTTTTACATATTTTGTTTGTGCAAATAATGGAGGAAGACTGTTCTGCACAACAGAAACTAGTTTTAGAATTTCATGCCTTACCTTCAACAAGGCATGGCATTCACATATGACATTTCCACATGGAGATAGTTGGAGGACATCATACTCAGTCCTGAGAGATCACTTACCTGATAAGAACAACTGTAATCCTTTGAAAACCACACAACTCAATATGAAGAAATTCCAATTGAATCAATGCTTTTGGGTTCATAGAACACAATCTCTTTGGATTGAGCAAAATAACTACGGATTGAGGCAAAAAATAATTTTCACCTTTTTGACTATTTTTGACGAGGAAAAGTGGGAAATAAAATCTTAGAAATTTAAGGAGAAATATCTCCAAATTCTCTTTGCCATCCTTGCCGACCATGAGTCACCATGCATGAGGAAATATCTATCTTAACCATTTTCAAGATAGAACCAGAAATCTGTTGTAGCATTATAGGAGTTCCCCTGCAGAATAGGAATAGTATATTTTTATTGTTGTAAATGGATATTTTGCATCTATAAAAGGAGGCTCTCATTTTGGTTGAGCAATTAGAAATTAGACTATTAGGAAAATTAGCTATTAAAGAGATTAGAAAGAATATAGATTAGTGCAGATATAGTATGTTGTCCCGTACATCCATGTACAATAGTTTTGTAATGAAATTTC
Organism: Wollemia nobilis; assembly: GCA_028583015.1. Taxonomy (NCBI): domain Eukaryota; kingdom Viridiplantae; phylum Streptophyta; class Pinopsida; order Araucariales; family Araucariaceae; genus Wollemia; species Wollemia nobilis. The sequence goes on along the minus strand of JAQPPZ010003614.1, from coordinate 5,442,062 downwards.
AGAAGCAATAAAAAAGATTCTTTTTCTGTCATTTCTGTCATGTCTGAGTTTGTTTAAAGTTGAAAGAGAGAAGAGAGTTTACCTCTTATTCTGGAAAGTATGCTAGCCACTTCCAGACCTAGGAGGATGAACTAACTGATAGGTTTTACTCTGTTCATTTTTGTTGTAGCAGAATACAATGTGAACTTTCCACTTTCCTTTCTTGCATTTATTGACAACATTTCATGTTTAATATTTTTCCATGTTATTTATGTTATATTTTTAGCATTAGACTTGAATTATAATTCCATTCTCAGCAAATTTTTAATTTCTGTCATTTAATTTCCAGCACACTTTAAATTCTACAATTTCCTGCTTTGTTGTTTTTACTGTCAAACCTTGCACACAAGATTGATGACCTTCTGTCACAAAGCCTTGATAGGGAAATCAGTTTTATTTTAGTAAAATATTTTATTATTGTAAAAGTAATTATTTTTCCTTATTGCAAAAGTAATTAGGCTTTCAATTTCTGCAATTGTAATCATATTTCAATTTAGCAACTGTAATTAGGATTTATTTCTACAACTTAGCATTAGTTTTCATTTCTGCAATTAGATTTAAGTTTTTTTTATGCAACTTAGGGGTATAAGTGACACAAAACCCCCCCACCAAATAGTACCACCAATAAGACCTACTACTTCAAATAGACCTGAATTATAGACTGTTTACCCCTTCTTTCGCAGATAGCCTTGTACACTGCCTTGGATTGACAAATTCATTGAGAATTAAAAGTGTGCTTAATGACAACCCATCATGATCCCTCTCCAACAACAAGGTATCCCTTTCAAAATTCCAAGCATATCACTCGCCCTCTGACCTCATCCTTTCCTATGCTTAGGCCATCTTTTACTTTGTCATCATGGCTTGTACCTAGTGCACTATGTTCCACAACATTTGGACCTCATCTAGCACAACCATCATATTGCATAAACTAACACTTAAGTCTACCTCAGATGTCCAATCATCACCTATCACATCGACATCCATGGCCATCTCTTCTACACCTCCTACACCCACCCTAGATGGGTCTAATCCACTATCCAAATATTATATCATGCATCACATAATCTCTACATCTATTTCCTCTTAACTATCCTCATCATGAGTAATATTGGGCCCACTTTTTACTACCCCTAGGCTACAAACCCTAATGTCTACTTCTCATCCTAAACTGCTAGCTACTCCTATCATGCCCCTCACAACCCACTCCAATCCCCCAACTACTATTTTTACTACCTCTTTTGATCCATTCACAAATCCTCTAATAAGGTCCCATCTCTATGCAGCCCACTAGGTATGATACTCTAGTGTTATCCTTGTATCATCTACATTATGAACAATGATATCCTAATCCAATACTATATCTAAATGTTGCATCTACGATTGAGTCCCATGGGCTCCCTTGAACCTCCATATCACTATTAGAGTATTAGGCAATATCTATGACAATCCAAACTATCTCAAAACCTAAGAAAATAGAGAATAATTTATCTTTACTACCTCCCATCTAGTCACCCATCATCCATGCCTCTCTTGACATAAATATACTCTCACCTCACCCCATGATGGTGATCCTATCCAAGGATACCCTTAGGATCAAATACCACTTTATAATAGAGTGGCTATCCCTCATGTGATCTCCTTAAATGTACCACCATATCAGTCTTCCATATCAACACATATGATAGATCCATCCCCATTAGCTCATGAGATCTATAAGGCAGCCCCTCTAGCCTCAACACCACTATGTGCCCCCAATCCTAAATTTAAAATAATAAATTATTGCCTAACCCTATCTATCTCATCATCTGCATGGCATTCAACTCATTGCATGTCTACACTAGTAGTGTTGTTGTCCATGCAAATCGATGCTCTCACTCCATCATGTCACATACAACCCCCATCATCCTCCATGGAAATCCACATCCATATGTATCAGGAAACACAAAGTGGAAATGAGGACCATTTCTAGATAATACCTAAATGATAAGTCCTTGTTCTTCCAACACTTCTCATATGATACACCTCCATTACTCACTCTCACTCCCTCCCATCTATCTCTAAAAGTCTGCTATAATATTGCACTCCTCTCACCCCTTATCAAATACCCCTTTATAATAGAGTGGCTATCCCTCATGTGATCTCCTTAAATGTACCAACATATCAGTCTACCATATCAACACATATGATAGATCCATACCCATTAGCTCATGAGCTCTATAAAGCAGCCCCTCTAGCCTCAACATCACTATGTGCCCCCAACCCTAAATTTACAATAATAAATTACTGCCTAACCCTATCTATCTCATCATCTACATGGCATTCAAACCATTGAATGTCTACACTAGTAGTGTTATTGCCCATGCAAATTGATTCTCTCACTCCATCATGTCACATACGACCCCCATCATCCTCCATGGAAATTTACATCCAGATGTATCAGGCAACACAAAGTGAAATGAGGACAATTTCTAGATAATACCTCAATGATAAGTCCTTGTTCTTTCAACACTTCTCATATGATACACCCCCATTACTCACTCTCACTCCCTCCCATATATCTCTAAAATTTTGCTACAATATTGTACTCCTCTCACCCATCCCTATGGCTATCACTATCAATCCCTCCATTGGTAGTCAATATATATGATATATCCTCTAGAGTAATCATCATTTCCCCTATTGAGAAATGAAAGGTATTTCAGTTAGGGTTATACTACTCACATAGAGTAGAAAGATATGAATTATCATAGTGGATCATCACCATCTTTGCCACTCCATAAATTTCCATGTCTCTCAACCACTGCTTATCACCTGTCCCTCAAATCTTCTTAATATCCTCAAGCAATGGATGAAACTAATGCCTTGGCTCCATGTCCTTGACCTATTCAAAACACACATTACATCATTTAACAAAAAAACACACACAAAAACATGCACACACAGCAAAACCCATGCCATTTAAAAAAACACACACACACAAATATATGCATACATTCCACCCCCAATTTCATTTCTCTTTTCCCCATACATTCTCTCCACTACATTTTTATTTCACTAAAAAGAGCCCTATGGTTCCTTTTATTCCTTGAATTCCACAAATGTGGTATACATGATCAACTTATCAAAACTGCACATCCTCTAATACCTGCTTGTGTTGCATCCTCAAAAATATATACCACCTCAATATCCACTCCCATAGTGCTTAAATTCAAAATATCAATCACAATATCCTCACCACATGATTCTCCTCATTTGTAAGTCTTAACATAAATTTCATGCCTTGTTATTGGGGCTTTAAAAGCATGTGCCTCAAGGTCGTAGGTTAACTTACGACCTTACAGTCGCAAGGTACCTTGCGACTATTTGGATCATAGGTTACCTTGCAACCTTATGGTCACAAGGTACTTTACATATATTTGGGTCACAAGTTACCTTGCAACTAATTCCAAACTTTGCCCAAACCTTCTACCAAGCACATGACAATGATTTTCACCCATATTCCATGAATCTTCTTCTTTATAACCACTTATTATACTTTATCTACATTCTATTATCTAACAGCTGGTTAAGTAACAACTGCTGATTTATAATTTATGTTAGCTAGGAGTATGCATGAATGAGTAGGCCAAAGGATGATAAAGGCAGACCAATCTTAAATTATCCTTGGCTTGTTACACCAAGAAGATCTTCATGCTTAAGAGGTGAATCACCTATGTATGAGTTGCCTGAAAATTTGAAATAGAAAGTACCATCCTCATCATCATTAGAATTGCCTAAGAAAGAAGAATCATCAGATCCAACAGAGGGCTTTGGACCTCTTGAACAAGAAATTTGGATAGGCTTAACTATTCAAAAAGAGCAAGAAACTATGGCAGAAAGAGCTGATCCAAATGGGGATGACCAACATGGTCATGTCCATAATGAGGAAGATTATTTAGACACACATAAACCTTTTAGAACATTTGAATATCCTATTCAGTTGAATCCAACACATAACTCTCCCATGAAAACCATATCACCCTCAGTGCTTCCAACCTTTTGAGGTGTTGTATATGAGAACCCTGATCAATTTTTGTTTGAGTTCAAAATAGTATGTCAGACCTATGAATATATCAATGATAATAAAAAACTCAAGCTTTTTCCATCAACACTTAAGGACTTAGCATTACAGTGGTTCATGAGTTTGCAACCAAATACCATCCACACCTGGGATCAAATGGAATCTGCATTCTTAGACAAATATCAAGACTATTACTGAGTAAGGAATAAAAAAGATAATTTATTCAGAATTAGGCAAGAAGAGGATGAAACATTAGAAGACTATTGTTGTGGCTGCCCCACAACGTGCCCCAAAATTGGGGACCCACCTTTTTTGCATATTTTCCAAGAAGACCAAAGTGGCCCATATGCTAAAGATCAAATAAAAAGCAAAACACCGCAAGGAGGAAAAAGTGTTGCGATATCACGACATGTTGCATTTTTGCGGTCCAAAGCAAAGAGAGAGAGCAAAGAGAAAAAGTGTTGCGATATCGCGACATGTTGCATTGTCATGGCCAAAAGAGAAAAAGTGTCGCGATATCACGACATGTTGCATTATCGCAGCCAAAAGAGAAAAAGTGTCGTGATATCGCGACATGTTGCATTATCACGGCCAAAAGAGAAAAAGTGTCACAATATCGTGACATGTTGCATTGTCGCGACCAAAAGAGAAAAAGTGTAGCAATATCGTGACATGTTGCATTGTCACGGCCAAAAGAGAAAAAGTGTGGCGATATCGCGACATGTTGCATTATCACGGCCAAAAGAAAAAAAGTTTCGTGATATCATGACATGTTGCATTATCATGGCCAAAAGAGAAAAATTGTCGTGATATCGTGACATGTTGCATTTTCACGGCCAAAAGAGAAGAGAAAGAACAAGAAAGAAAAAGTGTCACGATATCGCGACATGTTGCATTTTCGCGGCCAAAAGATAAGAGAAAGAACAAGAAAGAAAAAGTGTCGCGATATCGCGACATGTTGCATTTTCATAGCCAAAAGAGAAGAGAAAGAACAAGAAAGAAAAAGTGTCACGATATCGTGACATGTTGCATTTTCGTGGCCAAGAGCAATAGAAGGGGCCAAAAGTGTCGCGATATCACGACATGTTGCATTTTCATGATCCAAAGCAAAGAGAAAGAGCAAGGAGGAAAAAGTGTCGTGATATCGTGACATGTTGCATTTTCATGACTAAAAAAGGGCAGGCATGCAGAGAAAAAAAAGTGTCGCGATATCGCGACATGTTGCATTTTTGCAACTCAAAAAGGGCAGGCATGCAGAGAAACAAAACTGTCACGATATCACGACATGTTGCATTTTTGCTACTCAAAAAGGGCAGGCAGGCAGAGAAACAAAAGTGTCACGATTTCGTGACATGTTGCATTTTTGTGACTTAAAAGGGGCATGCAGGCAGAGAAACAAAAGTGTCACGATATCGCGACATGTCCGATTTTTGCCAAGGGAACAGAGTAGTGGACAGTGCGTCTGATATTAGTGATGAACACCAGGATAGTGAAACTGAAGACTGCATAATGACGTGGACACATAAGGACAAAATCCAATGAATAAGACAAAATGTTACATAAGGAATCTTTAATGATTTAAAATCATTTAAGATGGTCGTTACACATGGAAGGAAGCGAACACATGCCCATGTGGAGAAAATGAAATGTTTTTTTTGAAATAAAATGAAAAGTGAAGAAAACCAAACAAAGGAAGCCAAACCATGGGAATGAAACGAAGGGCCACAAAATAGAAATGAAAAGCATTTTTGGAAACCAAAACACATGCATGCACAAAGGAAGGTGAAACGAACAACCATTGGAAAATGAAACGAAAAGCTTCCTAAAAATTTTAAATACGCCAGGCAAGGATGTTTTGAAGGGTGGGAAACAGTTGCAAGCAGAGTTGCAGATTTGAAGGCAAGAGGGCCATTCTAGACCTTTTTGGGCTGTTTTTATTCCATGGACTAGTTTGGGAAAACAAAAAAAATTTGTTATCGTAAAATGACAAATTTTTAATACAGAAAATTTCAGAAAGTTGCATCTTATGGACAAGAAAGAAGGAGTCATTTTCTGCATGCAAGATTAAATGTCTATTTTTCCCCTTTTTAGATTTTAGGCTTGTAAATGGAGTTTATGCAAGTTTTCTTTGTTGCTTCATGCGAATGTTTAAATCTGAAAACCTCATTTAAAACCCTAGAAGCCAGCACTTAGCTTATCCGGATTGTGCTTGTTTTGCAAGTCCAATAGGTTAGGTTGAATGCATGAAAACCTCACATCTTCGGTTTTGTTGGAATAGGATAGCATCAAACTGAATGTATCTTGTGTTCCATTTTCTGCATTTCATTTTCATTTTTCTGCATTTTATTTTCCCAGAAATTTTTATTTTTTTTAATTTTCAGGCAACTAAAATAAACATTTAAAAAATATCAAAATCCAAAAATAATTTCACCATTGCGTAGGTTATATTTCATACTTCCAATATGCACTTTGAAATTTTATTTTTGGAGTTGTTTAATATTTTTAAAAAATTCATTGAAGTTGTTGTTTTATTACAGATTTTGAAATTTTTGAAAATAGAAAATTTCCATTTTTGGGCTGAATTTTATTTTTTTAGTTTCATGTTTCATTCATGAGCCTATGATGACATTCTCTTCATGAAAATTCCAATTTAATTGAAGGTTTTATGTTTTATGGCATTTTACAAATTTCCATTTTTAGAGCCTAAAATTGCCCTCTTCATAAAAATTCTAATTTTATGAAAGAGGGGTAATTTGAGTATTACATTGAAGGTCTTTTATGTTAGCATATCATATAGATATCTTATTTATTTCATTATTTAGTTTATATTTTAGGAGTATTGTTATTATCTATAACAATCCCTATTTTTACCTCGGGTGGTTCCACAACCTCCGGGTTTATTCTAAGCTGCAAATGTATTATTTAAATGCTGCTTCATGAATGAAATATTGTTCGCATTTCTACATGGCATCAAAGCCAGAAGGGTGGGAAAGAGAGGAGGCAGAAGCTGGCTGGTCTTTCCGGGAGAAGTTTTTTTTAAGGAAGGTTGCAGGTCTGTTTTTTTCCTAGCGCTGGTCTAGAAATTTTTTTTCCCAGCGCTGCTCTGGAAATTTTTTTTCCCAACGCTGGTCTGTGTGTGTTTTTTGCTGAGCACGCATTTAAAAAAAAAAAAAACACTCAGACCCCCCCTGTGCTACGCACCTCCTATGCGTGTTTTTTTTCCTAGCGCCCCCCCTCGCGCGTGATATAAAAAAAAAAAAATTCGTGCCCCCCCTACCCCCCGCGCGTGATTATTTTCATCACGCGCGACATCCTCCACCACCCCCGCCGCGACATGATTTTAATCACGCGTGGCCGCCGCCATTCCCCCCCCTGTTGGCACGATTTTTCTTACCACACCAACCTCCCCCCCACCAAGCACCGTCGCGTGATTTATTATTTCACGCGACGCACGTCGCGACCCCCCCTCCCCCCTTTCCCTACGTCGCGTGTGACGCGTGATGCGAGGTAGCAAAGCTGCTGTAGCCATGGCCACACAGCAGCAGCCACGACCACCTGTAGCAGCAGTAGTCACGTGTTGTCCAACCGTCGGCCGCCTGCTGCAGCCGCGCATTGTGGATGTCGTCGCGGGCCTCCTGTCACAACCAGCCATGGAGGAAGCCGCGGCCAGGCGGTCGCGCTTGGAAAAAAGGGCTGGGGACCCTCCTCAAATAGGAGGGGGTCCATGATCCTTTCGGATCAGCCCGCTAGTCCACCTGGTGGTGGATTGTGCGGTAAGGCTCAGGGAGCCTGTAGGTCGGGGGTTCAAATCCCGTCGACTCCCCCTTGGAGAAAAAAAAAAAGGTAAAAATTTAATTTCAAAGTTTTTTTTTTAATTATTATTTTTTTAGTTAAATTAAAATTAAAATTTTAATTTATTTTTCTATAGTTTTTTAAACTCTATAAATTAAAATTTGATTTTAATTTATATTTTCATAGTTTTAAAAACTATATAAATTAAAATTATTTTTTTTTAACTTTAAAAATATATAATAATTATAAAAAAAATGCTTTGTTAAGAAATTTTTTTTTTGGGGGGTATTTTTTTTCCAAACATCACAGGGGGAAAGTGAGTAATTTTTTGAAACACAAATTTGGCATTATTGTAAAGGTGCATTTTCGATCGCGCTCCAACACCTAGTGGGTTATTTTTGTGGGCACTTTTATGTTGTATGTTGCATATTTCATTTTTTTCGCACTATAACATTAAAAGTTAAAATGAAATTCACTCCTAAGTCCCCAAAATAATTAAAACCCATCCATGCAATTTATTGCACTGCAGTGTTCGGTATTTGTGATACCTCTGGCCAGCACTTACAGGTAAAGCTGTCGTGATTGCGCTACTGTATCCATCACCTAATATAGCTGCTACAACGACGTCTAAGATTGTTCTCTATAAATCGTTGGGGAGGGATAAGTTTGCCATTTTGCATTTTTTTACTCCATCCACTACCCTAATAGTTCTTGTGTTTAAGCGTAAATCCTGAAGAAAGTTCTGAAATCCAAATTTTTTAGGGGAAGTTACACCCCACATATGAGGATTGCAGACTTTCTATGGTAGGTGTCATCAACAAGACTATTCCCTTTTAGTACTGCTTAAGTTCCACGTATCGTATGATCTCTAAAAATTACCTATAGTTTCCCTCACGTAAGGGCGGGTGATTTTTTTTATCTTTCAAAATACCTATAGTTTCCCTCAAGTAAGGGCGGGTATTTTGTACGGTATAATGGTCTAGAAAAAGGTATATCGAAAGGGGGACCAATTGGTGTTATAAGGAACCTTCACCATGTCTGCAAAATTAATGACTGATTCTCATCAGTTGTTGAAAGGTCCCAATTACACACCATGGAAAAACAAGATGAAGGCTATCCTAGTCATGGATGACTTATGGGATGTTTTATCTGGAGCAACAACAAGACCTTCATATGCTGCTGGTGCTACAGCTCCATCTACTGCTCAAAGGGACTTTGACAAGCTAGACAACAAAGCAAAGGTGCTCATTTTGCTTACTATGGCTGATGAAGTTCAACCCCATATTGCTGACTATGCAAATAGTAAAGAGGCATGGAATGCCCTTAATACTATCTATGAGGGAAAGAATGATTCCACTATTCTATTTCTTCAATCTCAATTACACAGTCTAAGCATGAAGTAGGGGGAGACAATTGAATTTTTCTTTGCAGAGTGTCGAAATTGAAAGCAAAGTTGAATTCTTTAGGAGAACCAGTTGAAGATAAGCTCCTTACCTCAATTATATTGAGAGCTTTACCTGATTCTTATCGGGTGTTGATTACTTCCCTTCAGGTGTCACAACGAAAAGTTACTTTTGTAGAATTGGTTAATATGCTTCAAGAGGAGGAGGCATGCCAACTACAGCGAGATGATTCTTCTAACACTGCTCTCTACATAAATAGGAAAGGGCAAAACCAGAAGAAGGGTAATTTTTAGAAGGGAGGGAATTCACAAAAGTATTCAAAAGGGAAACAAACTCAACAACCTCAACAGAAAAAGCGCTATTGCAATATCTGTGACAAAGAAGGTCATGATACAAACAGATGTTGGTATAAGAATAAATAATAAAAACAAAAATGCCGAAACAAACCACAAAAGAACAAACAACAAGTGAATGTTGCTGTTGAAGAATTTGACATGGATTCTGAGAGAGCCCACAAAGTTCTCATGACTACCACAGTGTCCAAGTAGAGGGATCCTATCTGGTATGTTGATTCTAGAGCTAGTAAGCACATGACTGGTGAAAAATCATGGTTTGAGTCTTTTGAGGCCAAAGAGGGCAAACCTGTCACTATTATCGATGATAAAACCTACAAGGTTCAAGGAGAAGGTATTGTTTCAGTCTCTCTTCCTGATGGCAAGTGTCATATTGACAAAGTTCTCTATGTTCCAGGATTGGCAAACAATTTGTTGTTAGTCACACAAATTCTGGACAAAGATATGGTTGTGCACTTTAGTGTTGAGGGAGGCAAGAAGTGTTGTTCTATTACTAGGAGGGGTAAGAACATTGCCACTGCTTCATATAAGCATGGCTTATTTTCCTTAGATGCTATCTCTACTCCACATGTTTCCATGACAGTCTCTACAAAGGAGGCAACTTCCCTATGGCACAAGAGATATGGATATTTGAGTTCTGGTTACTTACTTGAGTTAAGTAAGTATGAAATGGTAAAATGTCTTCCTTCCCTTTCTACCACTTTACCAGTTTGCTCTGACTGCTTGGCAGGAAAGCAACATAGAGTGCCTTTTGAAAGGAGCTCTACAAGAGCAAAGAAACCTATGGAGTTGATTCACATCGATCTGTGTGGTCCCTTTACTCCCAAAAGTTATGGGGGTAAGAGGTATTTTTAGCTATTCATAGATGATTACTCACAAAAGATGTGGGTATTCTTTCTTCAATTGAAATCTGAAGCATTTGGTTTCTTTCAAAAATTCAAGAAATCTATTGAAAAGGAGTCATGGAATTCTATAAAGACCCTCCACTCAAATCGAGGGGGGGAGTTCACCTCTAAAGAATTCTCTAAGTTCTTGAAAGAAAATGGGATCACACGATAGTTAACTACTGCTTATACTCCTCAGCAAAATGGAGTTGCTAAAAGGAGAAATCGTTCCATCATGGAAATGGTTCATTGCATGCTCACAAGAGCTAGTATTGAACAACTATATTGGGCAGAAGCTGTCACCATAGTAGTATATCTATTGAATAGGGCACCCAAAAAGGCCCTACAAGGAATGACTCCATAGGAAGCATGGAGTGGTAGGAAACCCTCCATTTCTCATCTACGCATTTTTGGATGTAAAGCTTTCATGCACATACCAAAAGAGAAAAGGAAGAAGCTATATGTGAAGACACTAAAGTGTATTCTTCTTGGGTATGATGAGCACTCTAAGGGTTATTGTTTGATTTATCCCTTAACCAAGAAGATACACATCAGTAGAGATGTAGTTTTTGATGAGGCTTTCACATCAGAACCCACATCAGATGTATACCTAGACCGAACCTAAGGTTCATAAATCTCCTTCCTCAAAATTTGGAGGTCCGTCTTCATCTTCTTCAACACATCAGAAGAAGAATCCAAAGTGGTATACAAATACAATCAAAGACTCTAAGCTATCCACTCCACCATATTTTACATTGGATAGACCTCGTACTCACAACATGGCTCGACAGGAGAAAGCTGCAATAGAGAATACTAGGGTTGATGAGCTGTGTCAATATTTTGAGGAACTTTTTGTAGATCTAGAGAGAGATACAAAAGATATGGATATTGATAGTGATAGGGTATTTATGTCTTCCATAGACGATCTTGAACCCGCATCAGTGCAAGTTGCTGTTAGTGAGCCTCAGTGGAAGGTCGCTATGGATGCAAAGTATAAGTCTTTGATGAAAAACAAAACTTGGAAGCTTGTCGATATGCCATATGAAAAGAAGCCCATAGGCTACAAATGGGTGTATAAAGTGAAGTACAAGGCATATGGTACAATAGATAAGCATAAGGCCTGAATTGTTGCAAAGGGCTATGCTCAAAGAGAAGGCATTAACTATGAGGAAAATTTTGCACCTACTACTCGGATGACAACCATTCGAGTTCTTTGTGCTATGGTAGTGCAATATGGGTGGAAAGTACACTAAATGGATGTCATGAGTGCTTTTATAAATGGTGATCTCCAAGAAGAAGTCTACATGACTCAACCGAAAGGATTTGAAGTGGAAGGCCAACAGCAGAAAGTTTGCAGATTGGTAAAATCCTTATATGGTTTGAAACAAGCCCCTCGGGCTTGGTATATAAAAATGGATCATCACCTTTTGCAGCATGGTTTTAAGAGATGTCCGTCAGATGCAAACCTCTATTTTAAGAAACAAGGTTCTAAAATAGTGTTGCTTGTACTCTATGTTGATGATCTGCTCATTACAGGGAGTTCAAAAACAATTATTTCTACTATCAAAAGAGACTTGTGTCAATATTTTGAGATGTCAGATCTCAGACTTCTCCATTATTGTCTTGGTCTAGAAGTCAGCCAACAGGAGCACTACATCAAAGTGTCTCAGAAAAAATATGCCAAGACCCTATTGGAAAAATATCGCATGACTGATTGTAAGCCAATGTCAACTCCGATGGAAACAGGAATTCAGTTATCGCGATATGATGATTCACCTCAGGTAGATGGTACTCTCTATCGCTAGTTGATTGGGAGTCTCATATATCTGACCAACACTAGGCCATATATCGTATTTGCTGTCAACTATCTTTTGAGGTTCATGCAGGAGCCTAAGACTACACATTGGAAAGTAGCAAAGTGCATTCTTCACTATGTCCGTGGCACAATGGAATATGGCCTAGAATATAAGAGGAACAACAAATTCTTCTTATAGGGATACACGGACTCCGACTATGCCGGATCATATGATGACCGTAAATCAACTTCAGGATATTTGTTTCATCTTGGATCTAGTCCTGTCTCTTGGCATAGCAAGAAGCAACATGTGGTTGCTATTTCATCAATAGAGGCAGAATATCGTGTCGCACGTGAAGCTGTGTGCGAAGTGATATGGTTGCGTTGCATCCTCACAAGTATGGGTCTTCCATAAAAATATCCAATACACTTGTTCTACGACAACATGGGTGTTTTGAATCTTGTCAAGAATCCAGTACATCATGAAAGAACCAAGCACATTGACACACAATGCCACTTCATTTGAGACGAAGTTCCAAGGCACCGAATTCAGCTTCAATATGTTCCCACCAATGCTCAAGTTGCAGACATTTTCACTAAGGTACTTGCACGCGTCAAATTTGAATTGTTTCGCAGCTCTCTTTGTATTACCAACTGATGTAATCAGGGAGGATATTAGTAGTTCTTCAATTACATAAATAATGTAATAAGGGGGGATGTTAGCATATCATATAGATATCTTATTTATTTCATTATTTAGTTTATATTTTAGGCATATTGTTATTTTCTATAACAATCCCTATTTTTACCTCGGGTGGTTCCACAACCTCCGGGTTTATTTTAAGCTGCAAATGTATTATTCAAATGCTGCTTCATGAATGAAATATTGTTCACATTTCTACATTTTATTCAAAGCACTTAATTGTTCTTCTTGATGAAAATTTGATTTCATTTAAGAGGGATAAGTTATAGTGACATTTAAAGCCCTTTATCCAAGGCCATAAATTATTGCTTCTTTGTGAAAATTCATTTCACCAAAGAGGGATAGTTTATCGATCATATTGAAAGCTATCTTCATCTTCATGATAAGAAACCATAATTAGAATTAATAAAGAAGATAAAATCTACCTTAAAACTCTCAAGATAAAAGGAATTAAGGCACTACATCGTGGTCATATGAGGGCCGACTCACATTTGCTTTATTTTGATTCAATGAACAATCACTAAAGTTTCATGGTAGAATAAACCAACATTGCCCCTTGTTTATAGTTACTTGCAATCACTAAGGTGTTCCAAGAATTTAAAATGAATATATTTATTTGAGATTACTAATACACATATGCAAAATGCTAAATACAATGGAGACCTTGGAGAAGTTGTTTGTTTAACTTATTTGCAAGAGGGGATTTGGAACCCAAATCCTAAAGGAGAGTGTACTTTCATGACTGGGTGAAAATACCACTCAACAACTATCATGATAGGTTCTCCTTTGTTCAGAGAAGATGTGGAATAGTAGAACCTAAGTTAAGCAAAACCATCTTTTTGAGAAGGTTACAAGATGAATCTAGAGAGGTATTAGACTTAATGGGAAATGGAGATATAAATACTCTTAGCAATGAAGAGATTGTGGACCTCTGCAGAAATTACTCTCACACTAAGCAGAAAATAAAGAAGAGAAGTAAAAGTGATAGTGATGTAAAGGACCTAATAGAGGAACTTGCAAATTTCAAAACTGATATTTTGGTGCAATTAAACACAACAATAGGAGAAATGACTGCCAAAATAAGAAATACATAACATTTTGGCAATTTATTACCCAAGATGTATGAACAAAAATGCTTTGCAATAATGCCCATTGAACAAGACATATATTCCAGTTGTTTGCAGCATTTGCTCAAAAGAACATTCAACTGACAAATGCAGATTGCTACCACAACTCAAAACTGTTTTAGAGAGTCAAACTGAGGAACTTAACTATATTGGACCAAGACAAGGGGGAAACTTCACTCAATATCAAAATCCTCCTTATTTTCCTAAAAATTGGGGACATAACCCCTAGAATATGACTTGGGTACAATTAGAACCTCCCCAACATCCTTGGAACCATTCCCAATGGACAAATTTTCAAGAATATCCACAGTAGGGTTGGAATAATCCACCTTGGAGTCAAAATCAAAACAATCCATCATGGAATGAAAATCAAAACAATCCACCTTGGAACTAAAATCAGAACAACCCCCCATGGAATAAGAATAAAAAAAATACACATTGGATGCAAAATAAACAACAATGGGGTCAAAAATATCAGTCCTATCCTAGGCAGTAGAGAAATCAAGGTCAAAATAAGAACTTGCTGCCTGCACCAAATCAAAAATTTCAAGAAAAAAAAGGTCAAAAACAACAACAATAGGTGAAGCAACCTCAATTACCAGACCAACCAATCACCAATATAAACAATGTGAGACAAGTACCCCCTATCTATGTGGCTGAAGTTGAGGAAAATGCTGAGGTGAATGTTCTAGATTGTAGTAATATCCAACTTCATTCAGGAAAAGTTGTACCTAAACTAGTTTTAGCAAAAACCAAAGAAAAAGAGCAAGAACCAATCAGAGTTGAACCAATAGTAGAGGAGCAAGAAAAAATAGAGCCACAGGTAGAACAATTAGTATCATAGCAAAAAATTCCATATCCTGAAAGATTCAATACTAAAGCAGAAAATTCTAAGTCTGTTTTGATTGAAGAGTTGAAAAATTTAACCATATCATTACCCTTATTACAAGCTATTAAGGATATACCTATGATTAAGAAGATTATCTGATATTTGTGTAATAAAAGAGTAGGAAGAAATAAAAAATCATTTCCTAAAACTGTTCAAGTTGAAGGAAAGATAGCTGATCTTCTCTCAGGGAAACTAGTGCCTCCAAAGTACAGTGACCCAGGAAGTCCAGTTATCACAATGACTATAGGATCAATACCAATATAAAATGTTTTAGTTGATCTAGGAGCTACCATAAATTTCATGACCAAGGATGTAATGGAATAACTACAGATCAAAAATCTCAGTCCCACATTCATAGTTTTAGAAATGGTTGGTAGGTCAGTTGCAAAACCTGAAGGTATTATTGAAGATGTTCCTATAGAAGTTTCTTCTTGGGAATTTCCTACAGATTTTATGGTTTTACAACCAAGAAATGCAACACATGGATATCCCATCATTTTGGGAAGACCTTGGCTTGCAATTGCAGCAACTTTCATAGATTACAGGTCTAGAAACATGACAATTTCAAATGGTATTGATCAAAAGTAGATTTCTTTATATCCTCTTGCAACACCCTCAAATAATTTCATAGGTCAGTTATGGTTTCCTAAATCAGATGAATAACCAGAGGATGTTATTTCCACACTAGCCACCTTGGTAGTAAAATAACACATAGAAGACCTCCATGACACATAAATTTTAGAAAATGAAATAGTTCTAATGAATGTTCTGCATGAACAAGGTTTAGAAGAGGAAGCAGACAATATCCATCAATATTTAGAGAATTAAGAAGGTCAAAGTTCTGAAGGTAAGTCATCCATACCACTTATTTCATTACCATAGGGGTGGCACCATCACTTAACCCTTCCTTCTCACTGTTCCATAAAGGATATGCTTCCATTAAAGATTAATGAAACAAAAAAAAATTATTTTCTCCCATTCCATCACTATCCTCTTAATTCCCTAATCAACAATCATGAAGAAGTGAACTCAATTATTCCAAGTACAAAGCAAATAGAAGTTGAGCCAGGAAAATTTCTAAACATAAATAGCCAGCTTACTAGGGAAGAGGAAGAAAAGTTAACAACTATTTTGCAAAAGCATGTCCATGCTTTTGCTTGGGATTACAAGGACATGTTAGGGATTCACCCTGATGTATGCACTCATTGAATATATATTGAAGATGTCAAGCTTGTAATACAACCTAGAGAAGACTAAATCCTTCCTTGAAGGACATTATCAAAGAAGAAATTGAAAAATTTTTGGAGGTAGGATTCATTTACCCAATTTATGATAGTCGGTGGGTCTCTCCATTGGTTATAGTTCCCAAAAAAAATATAAAAATGAGAGTATGCATAGACTATAGAGAATTGAATAAAGTAATACACAAAGACCACTTTCCATTACCATTCATAGATAAGGTACTAGATACACTTGCTGGAAAGAAATACTTCTGTTTTCTTTATGGATTCAGTGGATATAATCAAATTTAGGTTGCACCTGAAGATAAAGAGAAAACAACCTTTACTTGTCCTTGGGGAACATTTGCCTATAGGGTCTTACCTTTTGGTTTATGTAATGCCCCATCAACATTTTAGCGAGCTATGTTAGCCATATTTTATGATTTGACTTCTGATAGTGTTGAAATATACATGGATGATTTAACAGTATGTGGACAAAATTTTGATTTTATATTAGAACATCTTGACAATATTTTAACTCACTGTGAAACATACCAGTTATCCTTAAATCCAGAAAAATGCTTTATGATGATGGAGGAAGGAATAGTTCTTGGTCACTACATCTCTTCTCAAGGGATCCAAGTTGATCCGAAGAAGGTGGAAATTATCAAGAATATTCTCCCTCCTAAAACTCAGACTGATGTCAGAAGCTTTCTAGGACACATTGGGTTTTACCACAGGTTTATTCCCAATTTTAGCACAATTTCCCATCCTATGTTTGCTTTATTGACTAAGAATTCTGAATTTTTCTAGACTGTAAAGTGTTAGGAAGCATTTGAAGCTTTGAAAGAGAAACTAGTCACTCCACCTGTGTTGAGAGGACCTAATTGGACATTACCATTCCAAATACAGTTGATGCCTCCAATACTGCAACTGGAGCAACATTAAGACAAATTGACAATGGTGAACATTATGCAATATATTACATTAGCAAAAACTTGATAGGAGCTGAGAAAAATTATACCACAACTGAGAAAGAGTTCTTAGTAGTGATTTATTCTATTAACAAGTTTAGGTATTACATTACAGGTTATCAAATATTCATTCATATAGATCATGCAACCATTAAGTATTTGATGAACAAGCCTATGGTGAGTGCAAGAATCATTCGTTGGTTATTATTACTGCATGAATTTGATATCATAATCATAAATAAGCTAGGAAAAGCTAATGTTGTAGCTGATTTCTTGTCCAAGTTACAAAACACAAAGGAAGGGGAAGTAGTTGAAGATACTTTTCCTGATGAAAAATTATTTGCTATATCTGTTCAATCACATTGGTTTGCAGATATAGCTAACTATTTAGTCACATGGAAAGTTCCCCCACACTTCAATCCAAAATAGAAAACACAATTGATCAAACAGAGTTCTTCTTTTGAGTGGATTAAAGGTATGATTTTTAAGTGCAGTCCTGACCATGTGTTGCGCAGGTGCATCAGAAAATATGAGATATATAATATTCTTAGAGCTTGTCATGATGAACCCTCAAGAGGACATTATTCTATAAAAAGCACAATTAGAAAAAATTTAGGAACAGGGTATTATTGGCCATCCCTTCACAAGGATGTGAAAAAGTACATCAGGTATTGTAATGCATGCCAAAGAATGGGAAAAACCACTCACACAAATGAGATTCCACTGCAGCCTCAAGTGGTTTTAGAACCATTTGAGAAGTGGGGGCTTGATTTTGTGGGACCTATTGATCCACCTTCTCAAGGAAAGGTGAATATTCTTGTATGCACTGATTACCTGACCAAGTGGGTAGAGGTGCGTGCTTTCAAATATGCTAGCGAAGAGAAGGTTGTTGATTTATTGTATATTTCAGAGATTTGGAGCTCCATGGTCTCTTACCACAAACCAAGGACCCCAATTTGCATCTAAAGTTATTGAAGCTTTCACATAATTGTATGAAATTAAATATAGAAAATCATCACCTTACCACCCACAAGCAAATGGCCAAGTTGAGGGAACAAATAGAGAATTGGAAAGGATATTGACAAAAATTGTAGCTATTCATAGGAGGAATTGGCTTGATAAACTACCTGAAGCAGTTTGGGCTTATAATGTTACATGGAAATCTACTACTGGATTCACACCTTATAAATTAGTTTTTGGTAAAAAGCCTCTCCTACCTATTGAATTTGAAATTCTAACATTACATATAGCATTGGAAATTGGAATTGACTTGTCATAGGCACATATGGATAGAATCCTTCAACTGAATGCATTGGATGAGCTTCGGTTGGATGCCCTGCACCAAACTGAAGTAATGCAAGATCAGAGAAAGTTGTGGCATGATAGTCACATTAAGAAAAGGAAATTTTAGCAAGGATATTGGGCCTTGTTGTTTTATTCTCACTATGAAGACTTTCTTGGAAAACTAAGGACCATATGGCTTGGACCTTATCAGATTGAATAAGTGTTTGACAATGGAGCAGTTCGAGTATCTCCCATTGATGAATCACGAAGAAAGTTAGTTGTGAATAGTCATCACCTTTGGGTATACCATACACCTTTGACTAAGGAAATGTTCTTGCAACAACTTGATAGTTTGGATACACAACAAGTGGAAGAGACTTCTTCTTCCACCTCAATTTCAACATCAGCATGATCATGGATTTCAAGAAAAGCAAAAAAATACAAAAAAAATCAAAAAAATTGGAAAAACAAAAAAATGAATAAATTCTGGTTGTGAATTCCTTCATGGGTATGATTTCAGGGAAGTCATGAATTCCTTCACTGGCACAATAAGAATCAAGAAAAAAAAAGAGAGAAAAGGAGATGACAAAGAAAAAAAATGAAAAAAAGAGAGAGAAAAATGAATGGCTCAGCAGTGGAAACCTTTTCTAAGGTGCTACTGAGTTGGTGTGCATGAAAACAAATTTTTTGGTGTGCATTACCTTGAATATTTCTGAAAACCATTGTAAAAATTCACCCATTGCACTTGTTTTGAAGTATTTCTGAAACCACAACAAAGCCTCAACAAAAGCAACCAAATTTTAAAACTTGCATTAACTCGTTTTGATCAGGTATATATTTCTTGCATTTATTTCATTGTAAATATTTGGTATGTATTATATGACAATTAACCATTAGAATAGAAGGTATTCATAAGAGTTTGCATATTTGAAACATGCTTGAGAAGGGAAGAACATTAATTTTTGCCTAAGTCTTCAGAATGAATATGTCAATGCTTGTTGTATCTTCAGAATGACTGTCATACATCTTCAGAATGATTAACATATCTTCTTCAGAATGACTATCATGTTAGCTTCATAATGACTGTTGCATTATATTCAACTTGATGACAAAATATTTTTGAAAATTCTTGTCTTCGAATAAAGTATGTTTTGAATTATTGTTATCTTCGGATAATGGTATAAATTTTTAAATTCAGATTGGCAAAAGTCTTTGGATTGAGAATTTTTGAAATAAGAAAGAAAAAAGGAAAAAAAAAAAGTTTTTAAAACAATGCTGCCATGTGGAGGGAGAAAAAGACAGTCAACAGGATTTTTGACCTTGTGCGATGTCTGCCATGTGTCCTCAGCGTAATTTGCACCATTTTTCTTGACATTCATTAAAAGTACAATAGTTATGAAAAGGGCCAATAACATACCACCGAAGTTAACAAGCACGCATGTGAAAATTCCGAGACAATGGGTGCATTAAAGACAAAATTTAGAAGATCTGATTGCAAAAGATGGCTAATCAATCAGCATGTGACAAATATCTAAGGTAAAGTAGAGAAGCGTGCCCCCTTCTTTCTGAATATATGCACGATAATGCGAATGATTATGAAGCAAAGTTCATGAACCTAAAGCTCTTTTCGAAGCATTGCAACAGAAAACAAAAAACAAAAAAAAAAAACCTTGTTTTTATTAGCAGAGAAATCATATTCAGAACAGCAGTTTGGAAACTTGTCTTCAGCACAAGTAAAATATGGGACGCAAGACAAATATGGAACCAGTAGATTCCACTCTCCTCAGAGAAAACCCAAGAATAGTGCAAATTTTTTAAGGAGGATTCATGCCATTCCTGGATAAATTTAACGGGAGCTCTGAGGACCTGGCTGCTATGTTTGCTCAAACATTCAGAAATAACCGAGTGCATATAAACGGTATGACAATTTTAGTAACCCCTGAGATTTTAAGTCAAATTACTGAGCTTCCATTGCAAGGTCTCTTAGTTTCTAAAGTTGGCAAGAATACACTATCAAATTTAGTTAACCAGTTTCTGGAAGAATATGATAGGAGACCTGAGTATATAATGAGTCAAAATATGTGTAAAGGAGTCAAAAGGGCTAGTTTACAAGAACCCTATGATGAAGTAGCTACCTGGATTATTAGGTTTTTAACCTATGAAGGCCAGTATGTAACTTTATCAGGGCATCATTTCAAAATTTTAAACCATCTCAGACATGGAAGGCAACAACCTAAATTTAGGGTTAATCTTCTAACATACCTGCACATAGAATTATAGAGTATGCCAAAGAGGTATCAAGAAGGAAAAGGAAGCCCTCGTCATCATGGACTCATCAAATTGATTTTCCAACACCATTTTAGGGGAAACCCTAGGAGCTTCAATAGATTTTATTCTGCCATTACTAATGTTTTTTATGAAGAAGAAGATGAAGGAGAGGAGAATGTTGCTATAGAAGAAAATGTTGTTACAGAAGAACCTATAGAAAACACTATTGTAGGTTCCCCTATTGAAAATGTTGTTGTAAATTCTGCTGCAGAACAGAATGATATTGAGAAAAATAATGCTGCTACTATAGAGGAAGAACACCAAGGCAAAAAAATAGAGAGTTCTTCCACAGAACCCTCTACCTCACAAACTAAGAAATAGAAAAAGAAAGGAACTGGACCTAGTAGCAAGAAAAAGAAGCAAAAAAGAGTACATTTTTTTGAAAATGTTGTTTATTTTCCTGAACAAGAGAAAGACACTCTCAGTGAAGCAGGGCAAGAAATAAGGGAAGAAACAAAAATACCTTCCTCAGAACATGAGAACATACCTACAGCCCCTGTTACCACTAGAAAATAGGGCAAGAAAAAGAGATATAAATGAAAGATTAGGAGGTCTACAAGACTCCAACAAAAATAAAAGGAAGAACAAGTAGTAGAGGAAGATATTGATTAGGAAAACCCTAATGTTGTGGAAATACAACAAGCCACTAAAAGTGTAGATGAAATTTTAGAGGATCTCATGGATACTTTTGAACAAAAACAGAGGACTGAAGTAGAAGAGGAAGTTATTGAGCAGCAGACTGAAACTGACTTCCCTACATCAGACTCTGAAATGGAAAAGGAAATGATTGTTGAGAAACCAGCTGAAACTAACTCTGAGTCAGTAGAAGAGGAAGAGATAGACATTGCAGAACAATTGAAAATAGCAAGGAGTGTCATCAGAACTTAGATGAAATGGGTTGAACAAAGAGAGAATGTCATTGAGAAACAGGAAAAGAAAATTAAGGAATTGCAACAGGAAGTGGAGGAATTGAAAATCAGGTTAGAACAGGTTGAAAAATAGCCAAACTCATCAAAATATGACCTAATTCAGTTGTTGATGGGACTGTATAGGGAGGATGAAGCCACAGGAGCTCATGCTAAAGCAGCACCTCTCTAGTCTGAAACAATGCCACTTCTTGCTGAAACCCAAGACATTCCTAAAAGCCTAGAATAGAATGTTGAAGAATCACAACCATTATCACAAGAAACTCCAGCACAATAGCCAACAATCAATGAACAAGTAAGTTCTCATTCAGTTGAAATTTTTGTACCTGCATCTGTTATAGTAGAAGTAGAGGACAAAGAGGTTCAAACATATTTAATAATAATAAAATATGACAAGGCTGAAGTAGAAGATAAGGGGGTGCAAGTAAACTTGTTACCAAGAGTCCAACCTATGTTCAGACCTTCTAACACTGTGTCCTTGGAGAAGTATAACACAAACATAGCCAAATGGATGATGAAATATGAAACACTTGCCACTCAGCTTGATGAAGTGAAATAGGTAGAGAAACAAATGGAGAAAAAGGATAAAGAGATCAGCAAACTGAAAGAGTAGGTATCTGATTTATGTTGCATTGCTGAGTTTTTAGTCCAGTTTAGGTGACCTGCTAGATTTTACAGCCTCATTTTGAAAGAAACATACCTTAGGTGACAAGTTATGAGAATCAGTTCAAACCTCCCATATAAGCTGGAAAATGTTGAAGAGTTTCTAGAAGCTTATTTTAACAGTCCCTTAGAGCAAAAGAATCTATTGTGTGAGCTATTTTTACATAGTTTCTTTATCCCAGAAGAAGTCAAGTTTCTTCCTCAGATTTACATAGGAGATGTGCAGCTGAGAGCCTTCATGTCTACTTTGCAAAATCAGATTTATTGGAATCAGGAAAAGGCACACAACAGGGAAATTAAACTGAGAGTTGAACTGTTAGTGAGAGCAGTATAGCCTAATCATCCTATCATTGTTAATCAACATATGGATTTTATGAAGAGGGAAGATACCAAAATGGTGTATTTGAACAATATAAGGAACTGCATAATGAAAGTTTAGGAATATTGTTCTATTAACTTTATTTTAGCTTTGACATTTTGTAGGAACAGGTGGGCAGAACTATCTATAGTTTTACAGAAGAGAGAGCCTATTTCTCCCATTAATATAGAATGGTCTAGAAGGAGGGTAGAAGGAGTGGTACAACTTATCATGATCTTACAACATCATGGGATAGGTCTTAGGTTTAGACCTCCAATCATCATTACTCCTTTTCCCACCTGTACTGAAGAGGACTCCCAGCCAGATGAACAGTTTGAACAATGGCTTAGAAATGTGCAAGAAGATAGAGGCTATTACACTGGTACCAAATTGTTCTATGAGATATGGAATCTGACTATGGACATCTATGATTCCATATCCAACTGCAATGCATGAGGGCATGCATTAGTTTAAGTTGGAGGAATGATGAAGCCAAAATAATCCTTATTTTTAGCATGTTTTAACTGTATAGATTGCCCAAAAAATATTATGAACTATCTTATATGTTGATTAAGTTGGTTTAATATGCTATGTATTAACTGTTTGCATGTTGGAAGTGTTAAGGATGATATATTCTGATTTTTGATAGTTTTTATGTAGTTTTTATGACATCTTGTCATGGCATGTTGAATTGAGGAATATGCTTAGGTTGATAGTAATATTTTAATGGTTTTTACTTTGATGTTTTACATATTTTGTTTGTGCAAATAATGGAGGAAGACTGTTCTGCACAATAGAAACTGGTTTTAGTATTTCATGCCTTACCTTCAGCAAGGCATGGCATTCACATATGACATTTCCACATGGAGATAGTTGGAGGACATCATACTAAATCCTGAGAGATCACTCACCTAATAAGAACTACAATAATTTTAAAACCACACAACAAATCAATCCAAATAAATTCCAATTGAATCAATGCTTTCGAGTTCACAAAACACAATCTCTTTGGATTGAGCAAAATAACTACGAATTGAGGCAAAAAAGTGATTTTCACCTTTTTGACTGTTTCTGACGAGGAAAAGTGGGAAATAAAAGCTGAGAAAGTTAAGGAGAAATATCTCCAAATGCTCTTTTCTATCCTTTCCGACCATGAGTCACCATGCATGAGGAAATATCTATCTAAACCATTTTCAATATAGAACCAGAAATCTACTACAGCATTATAGGAGTTCCCCTGCAGAATAGGAATAGTATTTTTTTATTGTTGTAAATGGATATTTTGCATCTATAAAAGGAGGCTCCCATTCTGGTTGAGAAATTAGAGATTAGTCTATTAGTAAAATTATCTATTAAAGATATTATAAAGAATATAGATTAGTGCAGATATAGTATGTTGTCATGTACAACCATGTACAACAGTTTTGTAATGAAATTTTAGAAGCAATAAAAAAGATTCTTTTTCTGTCATTTCTGTC
Source organism: Wollemia nobilis (assembly GCA_028583015.1). Lineage (NCBI taxonomy): Eukaryota > Viridiplantae > Streptophyta > Pinopsida > Araucariales > Araucariaceae > Wollemia > Wollemia nobilis. Next base: position 5,417,783 of record JAQPPZ010003614.1, on the reverse strand, counting down.
ATGTCTGAGTTTGTTTAAATTTGAAAGAGAGAAGAGAGTTTACCTCTTATTCTGGAAAGTATGCTAGCCACTTCTAGACCTAGGAGGATGAACTAACTGATAGGTTTTACTCTGTTCATTTTTTTTGTAGCAGAATACAATGTGAACTTTCCACTTTCCTTTCTTGCATTTATTGACAACATTTCATGTTTAATATTTTTCCATGTTATTTATGTTATATTTTTAGCATTAGACTTGAATTATAATTCCATTCTCAGCAAATTTTTAATTTTTGTCATTTAATTTCCAGCACACTTTAAATTCTACAATTTCCTGCTTTGTTGTTTTTACTGTCAAACCTTGCACACAAGATTGATGACCTTCTGTCACAAAGCCTTGATAGGGAAATCAGTTTTATTTTAGTAAAATATTTTATTATTGTAAAAGTAATTATTTTTCCTTATTGCAAAAGTAATTAGGCTTTCAATTTTTGCAATTGTAATCATATTTCAATTAAGCAACTTTAATTATGATTTATTTCTACAACTTAGCATTAGTTTTCATTTCTGCAATTAGATTTAAGTTTTTTTTATGCAACTTAGGGGTATAAGTGACACAAAACCCCCCCACCAAATAGTTCCACCAATAAGACCTGCTACTCCAAATAGACCTGAATTATAGACTGTTTACCCCTTCTTTCGTAGATAGCCTTGTACACTGCCTTGGATTGACAAATTCATTGAGAATTAATGGTGTGCTTAATGACAACCCATCATGATCCCTCTCCAACAACAAGGTATCCCTTTCAAAATTCCAAGCATATCACTCGCCCTCTGACCTCATCCTTTCCTATGCTTAGGCCATCTTTTACTTTTTCATCATGGCTTGTACCTAGTGCACTATGTTCCACAACATTTGGACCTCATCTAGCACAACCATCATATTGCATAAACTAACACTTAAGTCTACCTCAGATGTCCAATCATCACCTATCACATCGACATCCATGGCCATCTCTTCTACACCTCCTACACCCACCCTAGATGGGTCTAATCCACTATCCAAATATTATATCATGCATCACATAATCTCTACATCTATTTCCTCTTAACTATCCTCATCATGAGTAATATTGGGCCCACTTTTTACTACCCCTAGGCTACAAACCCTAATGTCTACTTCTCATCCTAAACTGCTAGCTACTCCTATCATGCCCCTCACAACCCACTCCAATCCCCCAACTACTATTTTTACTACCTCTTTTGATCCATTCACAAATCCTCTAATAAGCTCCCATCTCTATGAAGCCCACTAGGTATGATACTCTAGTGTTATCCTTGTATCATCTACATTATGAACAATGATATCCTAATCCAATACTATATCTAAATGTTGCATCTACGATTGAGTCCCATGGGCTCCCTTGAACCTCCATATCACTATTAGAGTATTAGGCAATATCTATGACAATCCAAACTATCTCAAAACCTAAGAAAATAGAGAATAATTTATCTTTACTACCTCCCATCTAGTCACCCATCATCCATGCCTCTCTTGACATAAATATACTCTCACCTAACCCCATGATGGTGCTCCTATCCAAGGATACCCTTAGGATCAAATACCACTTTATAATAGAGTGGCTATCCCTCATGTGATCTCCTTAAATGTACCACCATCTCAGTCTTCCATATCAACACATATGATAGATCCATCCCCATTAGCTCATGAGATCTATAAGGCAGCCCCTCTAGCCTCAACACCACTATGTGCCCCCAATCCTAAATTTACAATAATAAATTATTGCCTAACCCTATCTATCTCATCATCTACATGGCATTCAACTCATTGCATGTCTACACTAGTAGTGTTGTTGCCCATGCAAATCGATGCTCTCACTCCATCATGTCACATACAACCCCCATCATCCTCCATGGAAATCCACATCCATATGTATCAGGAAACACAAAGTGGAAATGAGGACCATTTCTAGATAATACCTAAATGATAAGTCCTTGTTCTTCCAACACTTCTCATATGATACACCTCCATTACTCACTCTCACTCCCTCCCATCTATCTCTAAAAGTCTGCTATAATATTGCACTCCTCTCACCCCTTATCAAATACCCCTTTATAATAGAGTGGCTATCCCTCATGTGATCTCCTTAAATGTACCAACATATCAGTCTACCATCTCAACACATATGATAGATCCATACCCATTAGCTCATGAGCTCTATAAGGCAGCCCCTCTAGCCTCAACATCACTATGTGCCCCCAACCCTAAATTTACAATAATAAATTACTGCCTAACCCTATCTATCTCATCATCTACATGGCATTCAAACCATTGAATGTCTGCACTAGTAGTGTTATTGCCCATGCAAATTGATTCTCTCACTCCATCATGTCACATACGACCCCCATCATCCTCCATGGAAATTTACATCCAGATGTATCAGGCAACACAAAGTGAAATGAGGACAATTTCTAGATAATACCTCAATGATAAGTCCTTGTTATTTCAACACTTCTCATATGATACACCCCCATTACTCACTCTCACTCCCTCCCATATATCTCTAAAATTTTTCTACAATATTGTACTCCTCTCACCCCTCCCTGTGGCTATCACTATCAATCCCTCCATTGGTAGTCAATAAATATGATATATCCTCTAGAGTAATCATCATTTACCCTATTGAGAAATGAAAGGTATTTCAGTTAGGGTTATACTACTCACATAGAGTAGAAAGATATGAATTATCATAGTGGATCATCACCATCTTTGCCACTCCATAAATTTCCATGTCTCTCAACCACTGCTTATCACCTGTCCCTCAAATATTCTTAATATCCTCAAGCAATGGATGAAACTAATGCCTTGGCTCCATGTCCTTGACCTATTCAAAACACACATTACATCATTTAACAAAAAAACACACACAAACACATGCACACACAGCAAAACCCATGCCATTTAAAAAAACACACACACACAAATATATGCATACATTCCACCCCCAATTTCATTTCTCTTTTCCCCATACATTCTCTCCACTACATTTTTATTTCACTAAAAAGAGCCCTATGGTTCCTTTTATTCCTTGAATTCCACAAATGTGGTATACACGATCAACTTATCAAAACTGCACATCCTCTAATACCTGCTTGTGTTGCATCCTCAACAATATATACCACCTCAATATCCACTCCCATAGTGCTTAAATTCAAAATATCAATCACAATATCCTCACCACATGATTCTCCTCATTTGTAAGTCTTAACATAAATTTCATGCCTTGTTATTGGGGCTTTAAAAGCATGTGCCTCAAGGTCGTAGGTTAACTTACGACCTTACAGTCGCAAGGTACCTTGCGACTATTTGGATCATAGGTTACCTTGCAACCTTATGGTCACAAGGTACTTTACATATATTTGGGTCACAAGTTACCTTGCAACTAATTCCAAACTTTGCCCAAACCTTCTACCAAGCACATGACAATGATTTTCACCCATATTCCATGAATCTTCTTCTTTATAACAACTTATTATACTTTATCTACATTCTATTATGCCAACAACCTTTATCAAGTGTTTCACCGCTGCTTCAATTTTTTTTTCCCATTGAATCATCACTTGAGGGGGTAGACATCATACAAAAACCAATTTTTGCATGATCAATACTCAAAAACTCAATACTGGAAATTGTGTTTGTCCAAGAACCTTTGCCAGCGACTATCTCAAGACCTCATTTTCTAGGGCAAACAAAAACAAAAATTCTCTTCTTAATAAAAACTCCAATTCAAAAACATAAATTTAGTATGTTATACGTTGGTAACTCTAGGCTTACTCATGTGTGTATGCTTCATCTAGGTGGCCAATCTAGCCCATTGAAGCAATCATGAGTATACCTAAATATGGCTGACTAGTCTACCAACCCAAATGATATCAAGAATCTATTAAAGATAAAGTTTCAAAAATATTCATCCCTTCCATGATTAGGGCATTTTACATTGATCATGATAGCAAGGCAATCTTGCATCTACTCTCTCAACAATCATTGTAATGCAACAAAGGTAGTAATCATTCTTTAATCATTCATCACAAATTATTATTTTTCAAAATAAAATCATCAACTTGGTTTCATAAGTTTTTTGCACTACATTGTGTCTTCACATAATGCAGTACAAAAAGGGGTAAATGTAGACACCTAAAAATCACACATTTCCCTTCATCCCATCATCATGGCTGATCAATTTATAAAACCCACAAAATTTGCATATATTAGCCTCAAAACACTATTCATTTATCAAAAGCACTATTCATAAGCCCTCTTGGGCTACTTAAGCCCTTTTATATGCTTAACCCTTGGTCCCCATGTGACCATCATTCTAGCCTAACCTTGGTTAATCTCTAACCTTGGTCAAGCTCCACATCATAGTCAAAATCCACCCCATGGTTAACCTAGCCATGGTCAAACTAACCCATGACCACCTCACCTAGTCTACTCTTTGACTAACCTATCCTCCACCTTACCCACTTGCCCTCAACTCAACCCATGGTTAATCTAATCAAGGTTAACTTTGATCCTTGCTCCACACATCTCCCCATGTGCATTTAGAAGCTTAAATGACATTTGAGGACTTTTTTGCTTTCAAAGCATGGGGTAAGGATGTCACCTTCCACCTCACCTTAGTAAACCCTTAAATCATGGTTAAATCAACTATGGTTAGACTTTGACCCTTCCTCCACTTCATACCCCCTTGTACATTCAATGAAATTTGAGACTTTTGCACAATAAAAACAAAAGCACTTTTCACATTAACATGCCATAAATTACATTTGGAGACTTTCCTCCACCTATACATTTATGTTGGATGGGTAAGATTTTATCTCACCCAAATACACTTACGAGGTATGGCACCCATGCTACCTCAGGGGACACTTCATAGGGAACACCTTGCAAGAAACCTCACAGAGGACACCTTAGGGGACACCTCATCCCCCCTAATGAGTTTTTGTAGGTCATGCAGGTCTAGAGGATTGGTTTGAATGATAGTGGCCCACATGCAATAAAACAAATCCTTTTGAGGACCTCTTGGAAGACCTTTGGATGTTGTTGAACCATTCACTGGAAGAGGGTTTTCACCTCCAAAATCCTATTTTGTAGCCTTCTATGAAAATGTTGTAAAAATTAACCTCTTGTAACCCATCTAATCATCAATTTACAAAAAACACAAATTTCCATCAATTCATTTTGGCATGCCCGATGGGACCACACACTTTGTCTATGTTTTTGTTAATATTTTAGCTTTTTCGTTGACATTTTATCATCTTTTTGTACTACATGTGACACAAAACCAGCATAGGACCTGTTGAGTAGTATTTTCACCCGATTGTGAAAACACACTCTCCGATAGGATTCGAATTCGAAATCCTCTCTTGCAAAGAAACTAAATAAATAATTTCTCCAAGGTCTCCGCTAAGTTAGCATTTTACATAAATAATAACATTCAATTTAAATGCTTGGAACACCTCAGTGGTTGCAAGTAACTGTTAACAAGGGGCACTGTGGTTTATTTCATTTTGACTTTGGTATATTTTCAAGTATTTTATTTCAAGGACTGTAAATTTAACTAAAGTTAGACTTTTGGGAAGATAAAAGTGCAGAGAATAAAAGAAATGAAAACAAAATGCAGAGAAACTAAACTAAAGTACATTCAGAGGGCTACGATCCTAATTTGACAAAACCGAAGATAATGAGGTTTTTTGCATACAACCTAACCTATTGAACCTGCAACTCGCACAATCCAGGTAAGTTAGGTGCTGGTTTCTAGGGTTTAAACTTTGGTTTTCAGATTTAGACATTCGCATGAAGCAACCAAGAGAACTTGCATTAAACTTCACCTATAAGCCTAGAAATCTGAAAGGGGAAAACATAAACATTAAATCTTGCATGCAGAAGATAACTCCTTCTTTCTTGTCAATGAGATGCAACTCTCTGTAATTCTGTATTAAAAGAATGTATCAATTTACAATGACAGAATGTTTCCAGTTTTATCAAAACCAAAAAAAGGTGGAGGAAAACGCTCCAAAAGCAGGCCCAGAATGGCCTATCGCCTTCAGCTCTGCAACTCTGCCTGCAGCGGTTTTCGACCCCTGTGCCTGTCTTCGCTTCTGCCTTTAAAATTTCTGCTACGACCCTCTGCTTCACCTTGTGATGCTTCGTTTCATCTCCCAGATCGATTCGTTTCATCTCCCGCTTCTTCATTATTTTGGCTTTCTGCTCGGTCGTGAAACGTTTGGCCTTCTCTGTGAACTGTAACCGTCGATCCTGAAGCGTTATCATAGCCCCTACGCCTCTGTGACATGTGCAACACTTCCCTGCACATTCTGTAATGGCCCGCCATGAATCACGACAAAAAACAACATGTCGCGATATCGTGACGTTTTTATACCTACGGCTTTGCTCCTCTACCTATATCGCGAAAATGAGACATGTCGCGATATCACGACATTTTTCTATTTCGGGCTGTGCAGATGCAACTTGTCACGAAATCATGACGTTTTTCTGTTTCGGACTGTGCAGATGCAACTTGTCACGAAATCACGACATTTTTCTGTTTCGGGCTGTCTCGCTGCACTTAGCCATGAAAACGTGACATGTCACGAAATCATGACACTTTTCTATTCCATACCATCTCGCTACTTTCTGTCATGAAATCGTGACATATTTCCCTTGCTTAGCTTATCAGTCATTGTGAATCATGAAAATGAGACATGTCACGATTTCGTGACATCTTTCTATCTTTACCTCCTTTACCGCTGATAGATCATGAAAATGCAACCTGTCACGATTTCGTGACACTTTCTTTCATTTGTTCCTTCCTCACTTTCCTGCCGTGAAAACCTGACATGTCGTGATATCGCGATGTTTTTTCTCCTTGCCCTATTTTGACTGCTTTGACCGTGATTTCATCACATGTCATGATATCACGACAATTCTGGCACCTTATCTTCTCTCTCCTCTATGAACCACGATTTCATGACAAGTCACGAAAACATGACATGTCACGAAATCACGACAATTTTTGTACTTGGCTGTTTTACCCATCAAACATTGTGAAAACACATGTCACGATATCGCGACAACTTTGAGTCTTCAACTTAATTCTTTGTCTTGCATCGCGAAAATGAGACATGTCGCGATATCGCGACATTTCTGGCATCTTGTTCTGCTTGACCGCTTTGACCGCGATTTCCCAACATGTCATGAAATCGTGACATTTTCTCATCATGCTGCATTCTATTGCTCCTGGCAATGAAAATGTGACATGTCATGAAATCATGACACTTTTTTGTTCCACTGTACTTTGCTTGTCTAAGTCGCGAAAATGCGACATGTCGCGATATCGTGACAATTTTCATTTCTTGCCGCGACGGAGCAAAATGTCACGATATCGTGACAACTTTTCATTTCTTGCCGCGACGGAGCAACATGTCGCGATATCGCGACAACTTTTCATTTCTTGCCGCGACGGAGCAACATGTCGCGATATCGCGACAACTTTTCATTTCTTGCTTTTCTTTGTCTTTTTAACATCTGGGCCACTGCAATCTTCTTGGAAAGTGTGCAAAAAAGGTGGGTCCCCAATTTTGGGGTGTGTTGTGGAGCAGCCACAACAAATGGCGACTCTGCTGGGAAATGCTCCTGAGCATTTTGGTGAGAACCTAACCTGAAAGAAAATACATACTTGAATACAAGCGTTAGCACATAAAACATAAACAAATGCCGATAGATCAAAAATACATGAAACATTAGAATCATTAAGTATCATCTCGATGTGTGCAATGTGTTCCATTTTTTATCGTTTGAAATTGATCCACATTCCATTGTCAGTTTTACATGAATGCATATGTGAGATTGTGAATGATTTGTGTAACTTTGATAAATATGCTTAGAGATTTTGCTTTTATAAAGGCTTAGACCTTCTAGTATCATACACAAACATTTAAGATTATCAAACCCTCTTAGGATCAACTATATGTATAATGAATTGCTTTATTAGATCCCAAAGTTGGTTATGAGTCACTACTATCTTGAACCCATGTGCAAGTGAAAGTGAAATCAGAGCTTTGGGAAATCAGACTCCCAACCTAATCGAGATGGGAGTTTAACCCTATCCTTACTACTCTGATTTGGAATTCATTACCTCACTTTGAGCAAAATAATTTAACCAGTTATGGATGAAATGGTCATGCTAGTCTATCCGTTTGAATAGTCAGTGGTCTTGTTTTTAGACAAGACATATGCATGGGCATACTTAACCCCATAATCCATGATTTAGCTTCATTTCTTTATTTCTTGGACCTTGGGGATGACTACCCATCCTTTACAGAGGACATGTAGTACGATCCTTCCAATCCAATATTAAGATAAAATGGAAAATATTAATTTTATTTTTATTTCTTGGACCTTGGGGATGACTACCCATCCTTTGCTAGGGACATGTAGTATGATCCTTCCAATCCAATATAAAGATGAAATGGGAAAAATTTAGTTTTATTTTATTTCTTGGACCTTGGGGATGACTACCCATCCTTTGCAGAGGACATGTAGTACGATCCTTCCAATCCAAGATTTATGATGAAATGAGACAAATGGAAGCTTTGGGGAATCAGATTCTCAACCTAGGCGAGATGAGAATTATGCCCTATCCTTACTACTCCATGTAGGTCAAATCAGAGCTTTGGGGAGTTGGATCCTCAACCTAAGTTCGATGAGGATTTAACCCTATCCTTACTATTCTGATTTTAGGCTTTAAGCTTTATGGAAGTGGTAAAAACCACTGTTTTAAGGATCATGTTGCATAATAGGATAGACATGAAATACTTCTTTCGCCTGACCTTTTCTTCCAAGCAAGGTTTTGATCATTTTGCTCAAGATCCTTTTTAATGTGTATAAAATGTGCTTGGTTCAAGATAGTTCGGGCATCAGTTCCCAACCTTAGGATTTTTTTGTTTTTTTTTTATGTTATAGAATAACCCTAAGAGGACTTGACACACTTTAATGATTTGTATCTGAAATGCATATGCAACTAAGATGGCATGTATATGCAAAGTGAGATGTAATATGAATGCATTGCCCTTTGAATTGCAGATGGAGTATTGCCATAAAAAATATAAAATTGACTACTTCATGCATCACAAGTTTCAAACGATATTATTAAACTGTTTGTGTTTCTTGTGGAGCTTTCTACAACATAATTCCAATGTTTCATATTTCCCTGATCTAGAGCATAAGTTAACATCTCAAAGACAATTTTTTTTTTTTTTAAACAAACCAAACATGTCAAATGAAATCAGACACACAACTCAAATCCTAACTAAACTAGCAATCCTAAAAACAAAACAAAATTTGAAAATCCATACCAAAACCGAAAAATATAATATCAATCTCCTACGACTTAAGGGCTAAAATAGTGCTTTAAAACATGCCCATTAACTGGTAACGTCAGATCCTTCCCTTCTAAAGTTCTTAATCTGAAGGTATTTTTCCCTAGGATTTTCGAAATCTGATAAGGGCCTAACCAAAGACAATCAAATTTTTGGTGATTTCCCTTCTCTTCATGTCTTTTATCCCATAGTAAGACCAAGTCTGCTATCCTGAAAGATTTAATTTTAGCTCTTTTGTCAAACCATCTCTTAACAACCTCTTGGTGTTTACTCATGTGAAGCATAGCTTCTTCCCTTTTTTCATCAAGATGCAGTAAATGACTTAATCTGGCTTCAATGTGGTTATCTGTTCCCAGATATTCTTGCATGAAATGTAGGGTTTGCAGCTTCAAGTTCGCTAGGAAAATTGGGTCCTGCCCATAAACCAAATGATAGGGTGTATTCCCTATTGATTCTTTTACTCTGGTCCTATCTGCCCAAAGAGCAAACTTTAACTGGCTGTGCCAATCTCGAGGGTTCTTTTCCAGTAATTTCTTAATGATATTCAACAAATTTTTGTTTGAGGATTCGGCCAAACCATTTCCTTGAGGGTAATAATTAGATGCAAATTTTAAACTCACTTTATTGTCATATGCCCAATCTGCAAATTGCGTGGAAACAAAAGCTTTACCATTATCACTAACGATAGAATCGGGCATTCCAAATCTTGTTATGATGTGATCCTCAAGGAATTTTATTACAACGTCTGTAGTGGCATGTTTTGTAGGAACTGCTTCCATCCACCTTGTACAATAATCTGTAGCTGTTAGTATGAATTTATGGGAATCTGAAGAATTTGGGTTAATAACCCCAATGAAATCTAATCCCCATTGTGCGAATGGTCTCATCTCAACTACAAGTTGTAATGGCATGGTTGCGTTTCTTTCTCTGTTGGCAGCTACTTGACAAATGTGGCAAGATCTCACATGGGCATGTGCATCTTTAAAAATGTGAGGCCAATAGTATCCTGCTCTCAAGATTTGATGCGCTGTGGCATTTGCCGCACCGTGGCCAGTTCCATATTTCCCATGAAATTCCTGCAGAACCTTGGCAGCTTCTTCTTTATTCAGGCATCTCAAGTAGATCCCCTCATGATTTTTCCTATACAGAACACCAGATCTAATCAGATAATTAATAGATTTAAGTCTTAAAGCCCTTCTTTGAGTGGAATTCAAATTGGATGGGCACTTACCATTTAATAAAAAATGTACAATGTCAACATACCAGTCATCTTTAGAAATGTATTCTGCATTTGAATATTGGCATGTCGTTTGCGGATTATTCTCAACAATCGTCTTCACAAGTCCCTGTCCTCGAACTAGTTTCATGGGTTGGATTTCAAGATCAAATTCTTGGATAGTAGAAATCCATTTACCTCTTTTCTCACCTAGCTCGTTCTGTAAAAACATAGTCTTGACAGCAGGGTCAGGCACAATGGCAAAAACTCTGCTGTGCACAATGTAATGTCAAATTTTTTTTACCGTTTTAAAAAGTGCGTACATCTGCTTATCGAGGATGGAATACCTCAATTGAGCATCTTTTAGAGGAGCACTTAAAAATGCTATGGGATTTTTAGCGCTATCTTCACCTTTCTGAGTCAATACACTCGCAATAGAGTGTTCCGATGCGAAAGCATAAATGTAGAAAGGTTTAGAATAGTCTGGACTTATGAGGGCAGGGGCTCTGGAAATGGCATCCTTAATGTTTTGAAAGGCCACCCTACTTTCCTCGTTCCATATGACATCTACATCCTTCTTGAGCATCTTGTTCAACGGTTTGGCTATCTCAGCGAAGCTTGAAATAAACTTCCTCACAAAATTAATTTGCCCGAAGAAAGATCTCAACTCCTTTTTACTACCCGGGAGAGGCAAGTTTTGGATAGCTTCTATCCTTTCTGGGTCAATGGATATACCTTCTTTTGAAATGATGTGACCAAGTAGTCTTCCTTCTGTTACTCCAAAGATGCATTTTTTTGGATTTAAAGAAATTCCATGCTCTCTTCATCTTTGAAGAACTTTTTTCAGATCCTTGACATGGTCTTCTCTCTTCTTTGAAAATACTGGAATATCATCCACATACACGATGATACACTTGCCTATGAGTCCCTTGAATGCATAGTCCATGGCGCGTTGAAACGTTGCGCCTGCATTTAACAGTCCAAACGACATTCTTCTGTAGGCAAATGTCCCCCACTTGGTGGTGAAGGCTGTTTTCATCCTGTCATTGGGATGAATAAGAATTTGGTTATATCTAGAATATCCATCAAGAAAAGACATCATTTCAGATCCATTCACTGTTTGCAAAATTTCATCAATGGATGGCAATGGATAGTTATCCTTTTGTGAGGCCTTGTTAAGATTTCTAAAATCTATACATAGCCTAATCTCTCCGCTCTTCTTTCTAACTGGAACGAGGTTAGCAACCCAGGTTGAGTGCCTAACAGGAAAAATAATCTTCGCTTCCAATAATATTTTGACCTCCTTTTCTATTAATGGCTCCAATAGCGGGTTAACAACTCGTTGTCTTTGTCTAAAAGGCTTGGAGTCCGGCTTTAGAGGGATGGTATGTGTGATGACGTTTTGGTTGTATGTTTTCAATTCGTTATAATTCCAAGCAATGCAATCCACGTAGTGTTTTAGTGCATGTATTATATTTTCTCTTTCTTCCACTGTACATGCCTTTGCGATGTACACTTCTCATGGATTGTCTGCACTCCCTAGATTAATTAGATCACATGCATCTTTGGGGAGTGGAACCTTTTTTTCTTTTCTGGCCTTGTGTCCCATATCGAACATTTTCTCCAATGAAACTATGTCTTTAGGTATTTTGTTGGATTGACATGCAGTTTCACTTTCGCTTTCTGCTTCTTCTTGCCATCTTTGCTCCTCATCAATCACCTGGTTTTCAAAAATACCTGAGTTCATGACAAATTTGAATATGTGTCTGTCGTTTTCAAAAACTTGGAAATTCTTGACATTATCAGGTATCGATGGACAAGGAACTAATTCGATGGAGAACTTTTTACACCTTTTTATATCAATTGGATTTAACATGCCTGCGACGACTGCAAGAGAATCTGCTATGCGATTTCCTTTTCTAGAAATAAGGGCTATATTGAAAGCGTCAAATTCCTCAATGAGGTCCATTACCCTAGTTCTATAAAGGCTCAATCTCTTATCGCGGCATGTATATTGTCCTTTAATCTGTTTGACTACCAGTTCAGAATCTCCCAATACTTTCAAGCATTTAACCTTTTTGCTCAATGCCAGTTGTAAACCAAAAATCAGTGCTTCATATTCTACCATGTTGTTCATGCAAGGAAACTATAACCTATAGGCAGCAAGTAAAGGTTCACCTCCTGGACAAGTGAGCTCGACTCTGGCTCCTGCTCCCTGTTTGGATTTGGATCCATCAAACCTAAGCAACCATATGAAATCATTTTCCTCAAGAGAGATACCGTGAAACATTTCCCCTTTAGGCTCTTCAATAGCCTCTTCAACATCAAATGCATAAACCCCCAACTCTGGTTCCGAAAACTAAACTTCATTTGGCTTATTAAATTTTGTTATGATTTTTGTAAGCCTCGATTCATTTTCTACTCTGATTTGATTTGCGATTCCTTTCCAGGGTAGCCACATATGTGAGCAATCGGTTGAAAAATAGCTCTTCAAAGTTTTCATCCAATCCCTTGCAAGTAGCATTCCATATCTACTTGGGATATTAACGACCAGAATGTCGACCACCTGCTGGACCCTGGGTTCAGAATTTAGTTGAATTTTGACATCATATAGGGTCCCTACCACATTTACCTCAGATCGGTCCAATTGCAAAACTTTACATTTGGATGAAACAGGCTATAGACCTAGCATTTGACATATCTCTGAAGGCATGAGATTGCTCGTGGCACCCGTGTCCACCAAAAAATTATGCAAATTCTTACCAAGCAATCCTCAGAGTCAATAAGAATGGCGGGACATCCCGTCTCTCCTTTCGTAAAATCAAATGAGACTCAACTTCCTTTCCCTTCCATACTTGATTAGGTGAGTTCAGAGCCTTTATCAATGCTTCCTTTTGGCCAGGCAACCTGGCCACTTCGAAGAACGAAAGGCTTGATTTGGACTTCTTTAGATCCTCCACTATGTCATAGTTTGATTTTTCAAGTTTGACTGTCTTCTGCGTGTCATTAGACGTTTCTCTTCTAAGTGGAGGAGGAGGATTATTATCTGCCTTAGTATCCAGAGGAAGGATAGAGTTATTTGGTGGTGTTGATGATGTTTTAGGGGCTTTAGCTTTACTTCTCAAATGATATCCATGATTCCCCTTTCTAAACTCTCGAAAAGCTTGCACCTCCTGTTCCAAAATTTCATCTTCCTCTTCCTCACTCTCACCTTCTTGACGGTATAAAGTTTCCACCACCATAATGTCGTCATCTTGATGTTGGGGTGGACCATCATTTGGCACAAGTTCGAGGTCATCTACTTGGGCTTGGAGACAATGAGTGTATCTGGCGATTTCAGGACAATTCCTTTCATTGTGCTCCTTTGTATTGTGCAATCTGCACCCCTTTTCCCATGCCAAATCAAAAATATTCAGAAGGGAACTGGATTGACTGGGTCCTGCAGAAGTATCTAGTTGATTGGCAATAGGGGTGGGTACGCCTCCATTGTTTGGCTTCGTGTTCCAATGTCTCCCTCTATTATTAAAATTTTGATTTGAGTGAGGGGCATGGGACTCATACTTCTATTTTTGAACCATGTCATTACTCAGTTTATGAACTATCTTCTTGAGCTCTTCAACATCCGAATAAATCTCTTTCGATGGAGCTACATTATTGTTAGTTCCCGTTGGGTTTGCATAATTCGTGGGATCTTGATTTAACATTTGAGTCAGATTTTGAGGAATTTGATTCATATATGGATTTACACTTTGGATCGGAGTTGGATTTGGGAAAGGAACTATAGCCTGAGAATTAACCTGGTTGGTTCCTTGCATAGTCGATTGACTATTTTGCAAAAATGCGGGAACGGGTGGAATGGATGTGATCGGTTGGATCGAAATGGGCGCATAGGCAGGTGCTGGTGGATATGGTTGTTGATATGGGAAAGCATTCATGTTTGGCATTTGCGGTGCCAGGATCTGATTTACCATGGGAGCTTGACCATATGGAGCATATTGTCCCATCATAGGCATCTGGGGAAACCCATAGCCCTGTGGTGTCATTTGTCGCTCGATGGTCATAGCTTCGTTGTAAGCTAAGGCGAGCATGGTGACTTGAGGATTTCACCTGGCAAACATCACTGTCATCGGATCCAATGCCCCAAAATAGATTTGTAAAGCTACTATGGGGTCTATGGCAAAATGCCGAACTGCTCTATTATAACATTTTTGGAATCTCTGATTAAAGGTTCTGATTGGTTCACCCTGGCCCCTTTTGCATGTAATAAATTGATTGTAGATGGTTGCGGGATCCAACGGTGACCTAAAATGATTGACAAAGGCATTCTCCATTTGAGTCCATGAAGTGATTGAACCAATAGGTAAGCATATATACCATTCATAGGCTACTGGATCTAGGCTCATGGGAAAAAGTCTGCAAGCCACATCTTCATGTTGGACTTGCAACCTTATCAAAACATCCCTATAGGCCTGGATATGCTCCTCTGCAGTCCTTGGGCCATCTGGTTTATATTTGGGCAAGAATATTTCTATGTTCTTAGGGATTTCATGGATATCCCCTGCAATATTCAAAGGGATATTATTAGCTCCGTACCAAGGAGCTGCTGGAGGTTGGGCCATTTGACTCAAAATTGATGAGGACAACCCTACAAGAGCGGTGGAAATAGTACTGACGATAGGTACGCTAGTGGTAATTGATACCACCGGTGTAGGTCCGCTCGGTGTTCCTGAAACAGAAAGATCTTTTGTGACAAGGCTATCTGGTAGGTTCACAGCTTGCTTGGTTTTATTTCTTGGAGTACAAGTGAGTGTAAGGTCGTGGAATATGGTTTCCCCAGTTGTTTGGGACCTAGTCGTGATATGGCGCGGTGGGTCCAGCTTGCCTAACGAAACCCTCGATATCTCCAAGAAAACCTGCAACACAAAAACGCTGCAGTTTAGCCGTTAATGGGATTTAAGAAATAATTTCAAAATCAAATCAAAAACACATTATTTTTGTATGAAAATCAAAATAAAGTAAACCAATTCGGGCCCTCCTTCTAGCGCCAATCTGTTGAGTAGTATTTTCACCCGATTGTGAAAACACACTCTCCGATAGGATTCGAATTCGAAATCCTCTCTTGCAAAGAAACTAAATAAATAATTTCTCCAAGGTCTCCGCTAAGTTAGCATTTTACATAAATAATAACATTCAATTTAAATGCTTGGAACACCTCAGTGGTTGCAAGTAACTGTTAACAAGGGGCACTGTGGTTTATTTCATTTTGACTTTGGTATATTTTCAAGTATTTTATTTCAAGGACTGTAAATTTAACTAAAGTTAGACTTTTGGGAAGATAAAAGTGCAGAGAATAAAAGAAATGAAAACAAAATGCAGAGAAACTAAAATAAAGTACATTCAGAGGGCTACGATCCTAATTTGACAAAATCAAAGATAATGAGGTTTTCTGCATACAACCTAACCTATTGAACCTGCAACTCGCACAATCCAGGTAAGTTAGGTGCTGGTTTCTGGGGTTTAAAATTTGGTTTTCAGATTTAGACATTCGCATGAAGCAACCAAGAGAACTTGCATTAAACTTCACCTATAAGCCTAGAAATCTGAAAGGGGAAAACATAAACATTAAATCTTGCATGCAGAAGATAACTCCTTCTTTCTTGTCAATGAGATGCAACTCTCTGTAATTCTGTATTAAAAGAATGTATCAATTTACAATGATAGAATGTTTCCAGTTTTATCAAAACCAAAAAAAGGTGGAGGAAAACGCTCCAAAAGTAGGCCCAAAATGGCCTATCACCTTCAGCTCTGCAACTCTGCCTGCAGCGGTTTTTGACCCTTATGCCTGTCTTCGCTTGTGCCTTTAAAATTTCTACTACGGCTCTCTGCTTCGCCTTGTGATGCTTCGTTTCATCTCCCAGATCGATTCGTTTCATCTCTCGCTTCTTCATTATTTTGGCTTTTTGCTCGGTCGTGAAACGTTTGGTCTTCTCTACGAATTGTAACCATCGATCCTGAAGCGTTATCATAGCCCCTACGCCTCTGTGACACGTGTTCAACACTTCCCTACACATTCTGTAACGGCCCACCATGAATCACGACAAAAACAGCATGTCGCGATATCGCGACGTTTTTATATCTGCAGCTTTGCTCCTCTACCTGTATCGCAAAAATGAGACATGTCGCGATATCATGACATTTTTCTATTTTGGGCTGTGCAGATGCAACTTGTCACGAAATCATGACATTTTTCTATTTTGGGCTGTGCAGATGCAACTTGTCACGAAATCATGACATTTTTTTGTTTCGGGCTGTCTCGCTGCACTTAGCCGCAAAAACGTGACATGTCACGAAATCATGACACTTTTCTATTCCGTACCATCTCGTTGCTTTCTGTCATGAAATCATGACATATTTCCCTTGCTTAGCTTATCAGTCATTGTGAATCGCGAAAATGAGACATGTCACGATTTCATGACATCTTTCTATCTTTACCTCCTTTATCGCTGATAGATCGCGAAAATGCAACCTGTCACGATTTCGCGACACTTTCTTTCATTTGTTCCTTCCTCACTTTCTTGTCGTGAAAACCTGACATGTCGCGATATCGTGACATTTTTTCTCCTTGCCCTGTTTTGACTGCTTTGACCGTGATTTCATGACATGTCGCGATATCGCGACAATTCTGGCACCTTATCTTCTCTCTCCTCTATGAACTGTTTAATCGCGATTTCATGACAAGTCGCGAAAACATGACATGTTGCGAAATCGTGACAATTTCTGTACTTGGCTATTTTACCCATCAAACATCACGAAAACACATGTCACGATATCGTGACAACTTTGAGTCTTCAACTTAATTCTTTGTCTTGCATCACGAAAATGAGACATGTCATGATATCGCGACATTTCAGGCATCTTGTTCTGCTTGATCGCTTTGACCGCGATTTCCCAACACGTCGCGAAATCGTGACATTTTCTCATCATGCTGCATTCTGTTGCTCCTAGCCGTGAAAACGTGACATGTCGCAAAATCGTGACACTTTTCCGTTCCACTGTACTTCGCTTGTTTAAGCAGAAAAACGTGACATGTCGCGATATCGCGACAATTTTCATTTCTGGATGCGACGAAGCAAAATGTCACGATATCACGACAACTTTTCATTTCTTGCCGCGACGGAGCAACATGTCGCGATATCGCGACAACTTTTCATTTCTTGCCGCGATGGAGCAACATGTCGCGATATCGCGACAACTTTTCATTTCTTGCCTTTTCTTTGTCTTTTTAACATCTGGGCCACTGCAATCTTCTTGGAAAGTGTGCAAAAAATGTGGGTCCCCAATTTTGGGGTGTGTTGTGGAGCAGCCACAACAGGACCTTACAAAAACCCTTAAACACAACTCAAGTTCAAGGTAGAAATCTTTCTAGTATACAAGCTAGAGTCTCAAGATAAGGTGTGACCATTTCAGTTGTAAGGTACCCTACGACCATACACAACACTCCAAAAATTGGTTCATATACCAGTTTCTACATAGCCAACAACAACTCCATAGTTTTAGGTAACTTTAGGAGATTGTTTCACCCTAATAAGAGATTGCTATCTCCCTTTCAACCATGCCTTCTTAGGCCAAAATTCTTGATGAAAATGATGTCCTTACAGGTATAATCGATCACTTTTTCCTTGATTTTAACTCTTTTTAAAACTTGGTCTATCACCACCTTGTAAATTTCAATTTATGCTTTCATTTATTTTGTCTAGAGAGTTTTTACAACCAAAAATTGATATTCTAGTTTTTGTTGTTGCAGGTACCTATACACAAACTAGCTATCGTCCTTCAAACTATCAACAAGCCCAAATTTGGCAAAAATATCTACTTTGATTTGGGTTGCAAGGTAAGGTGCAACCATTTCAGTCATAGGGTAACTTGTGACTAGATCTGAGACACAATTCAAACCCAAAAACTCATTCATAGAGACTTCTAGAGATTGGAGAACATAGGTAAACTCTCAAAATCCTATATATCTAGTTCAAAAACAAGTTTATTTTAAAATTTTTGCATATTTCACTTTTATAAAAGCCCCAAATTGCTTTGGGTAGTTTACAAAACACATATCTTTTATCTTTTTGCTTTAAAAAAGGAATCAATTTGCTTTGGTCACCTATAATTTTGCTTGTTAATTGCACAAAAATGCTCCAAATTGCTTTGGCCTCTTTTAAATTTTATTTCATTGTTATACAAAAGGCTCCAAATTGATTTGGTCAAGTTGAAAATATCTTTCCTTTGCTTCCATATGTGTTAGCTTAATACTTGCATTATCCAACATTAAAACATTTGCACAAGGTTTGAAGAGGCCTTCTAACCTCTTCATCTTTATGAGTTGAGACAAATCTTGATTTATCTCATACATAAGGCTCTAAAAGACATCTAGCCATAACCTTAAAATGTATATCTTGGCTAGTGTAAACATATTTACACCTAAGAAAGTCTTATACTAGTTCTTTGAAATCAAGCAAATTTTCTTGTTTCTCCCTCAAATAAGGTTTTTATTTTTACAAAACATAATTTGCATTGTTTGTTTTGCATACCTTTCACTTCAAAAGAGAATTTTATTTAATGAAAATAAAAAAGGCATTACTTATTCTTATATTAGTTTCTTTTATATATTTTAAGCTTTCTTAATCAACCACACACACACTTCATGTATTTCATACATTGGTAAGGTTAGAGTTTATCACCAACCCCAAATCAAGACCAATGATGTTGGATTTTATCTCCTTCTACTGGCTTGCCCCTTAAACACTATAGTAGCCTCTGTGAGTGATTTTTTGGACTTCATCACTAGATAATCCCTTGCTTTTGAGATATCCTTAGGGTAGGTTAAGATTAGATGCCCTCTCTCATAGGGCTTTATATAATTCATGAGTGTGTAACTATCATTTGTGACTAAGCTTGACCAAGGGTGAAGCAAAAGCTTGGTTGAGCTAGTAGAATGTCTTAGATAGTGCCACCTCTTTCATAAGAGGTGCTATATATCCCCATTTCTAGTTACCCAATCCATTGCCTTCATTAGAAGCTATTCACCTATTTGTGTACACTTACCCATTGCATGACTTTGGATATAACAAGAAATTGTGTGTGAACATACCTTCTTAGGTCATATTCACCACCCCTTTTTTTGTTTTAGAATTTGCTACAAAATCGCAAACACACCATGTCATGAAATTTCTTGTTGATTTCTTGAATGGTTAAATAGGTTGATTTGTATTAAAAAATTCATTATAAAACTTCAAAAATAGGCTTCTAAGCAACCCCACAAATAGTCTAGGAAACATTTTTGCTTCCATAATATATTTTCATTAGAGTCTCAAGGTAATGTGTTACCAAAAATAGTCCCATGTTAACTTGCGACTGAAACCTTTGTTTCATAGACAAACTCAAACACCACATAAACACTCACATAGTTGTCATCTTGGCCTAAAATTATCAAAAACTTTGTTTTTCAACCTATCACTCTTCAATAACTATCCTTACCCAAGTTTTTATCTCAAGCACAAACACTCCTAGATATGGAGGATTCTCCTATGATCCCTTCTTTGCAAACCAATTCATCAAGGTGCTTTGAGGAAATAACCTCCACTAATTCTCAAAGTCGGTACAACTCTTCTAATGACTCATCTTCGAGTATCATATCACCACATGGAATTTCATCTTATGACCAAGCCCTAAGGTATCAAGCCAATCATTTGTCTCCATACTAAATCCATCATGAGGGAAACACACCTCACTCCCTACACCAAGTTGCTCCCTATCATCTATGCCCTATTCAAGTACCACCTTCTCCCCCTCTTCTTCCATCACCTCATTTTCCATATCAACAAGACCATTCGGTTGGAATACCACAATCCCATTATCTTCTTTTTCCTCCTCATTTATCTTACTCATATTCACATTCCTTCCCACATTACTTTCCAACAAATCATCTCCACATCCACCTCATAATGGGACCCCTATATATAAGCATTTGTCTCACAATTTTAATAGTTGTATGATGAAGAACATATAGCTCTTCTCAAAGTAAAATTGAATGATCCAAATCAACCAAAACCAAGAGGGTACAATGAGCATCAATTTTACATCTATCATCACTAGCAAGGGCATGATATTAAAAACTACCATATTTTCAAAAAATTAGTCCACAATATGATTGATGAGGAGGAAATACAATAGAATGATCCTATTTTATATTTCAATGAGAATATTAACACATCTCCAGCCCAATTTCTTCAACCAACGCCACCAGGACCACCAATAGGCATTTATACACCTCCTCCTATACCCTGACAAGTTTGTCATGTTAATAACCACACTTCATACCAAGTTGTTAGCTGCACCAATATTATTACTAGCAATCCATAACCTTTGAGATGATATCCCTGAATATTATAGCATTTCTTTTGCTCTATTGCAGTCACTATCCATTCTTTCCCTAAATATACTCTAACTAATCCTTCCTCACTTCTCAATTTTTTTTCTTCTATGTCCCTCATAAGGTTTATGTCATCATTATATGGTCATGCACAAGTGGCTATGTACCTATGGTTAGTTATTTTTCTTCCTTCATCCCATATTTTATTTTCTCTCCTTCTATTCTATAGTATTCTTCCCCCTTCTATTCATTCTTCTCTCTCTATTCACCTTATTTTCATCATCATTTTTACATATTCAAATCAATCGCATGACTAAGGGAGTTACTCCTCTTCCAACAAATTTCTCACAACAAGGGGAGTTTGTCCCCTTCCAATAAATTTCTCATTATTAGGGTAATTCCTCCCCCTCAAATCCTTCTATTACTAGGGTACTTAACCCTCTTTCAAACAATATTTCTATCTGGGGTAGTTCACACCTCTTCTAACTAATTTTATGATTGGGAGAGTTGGCATCTACCTCATGTCTTTTCAATTAGCATGTACTCATGTTAATACCACCAAACACACCAAATTAGTCATAATGGTTTAAAAGGATGCGTTATTTTATCAAAGGTTGCACCCTTTACCTCACATTCACATCCCAAAACAATGAATTGTTAGGTTCAAAAGGTTGAGTCCTTTTGTCAAAGGTTGTGCCTTTTACCTCACATTCATATCCATAAAAAATCAATTGCCAAGTTCAAAAGGTTGCATCCTTTTGTCAAAGGTTGTGCCATTTACCTTGCATTCATATCATAAAAAAATCAATTTCTAGGTTCCAAAGGTTACATAATTTTGTCAAAGGTTGCACCCTTTACCTCGTATTCACATCCCAAAACAACCAAATTTTAGGTTCAAAGGTTGAGCCCTTTATCAAAGGTTGCATCCTTTGCCTTACCAACCATACTCATTGCTTTATATAACAATTTTTCATTTCATGCTTAGCATAGATATTGTTTCAAATAGTAATTTTCTATTTCACGCTTTGCATAGTTATTGCTTCAGATAGTAATTTTCCATTTCACACTTAGCATAGATATTGCTTTGGATAGCAATTTTTATTTTCTCGCTTAGCATAGACATTACTCCATACAAAAAGTAATTTTACCTTTCATGTCTTAGCATAGATATTGATCCATACAAGAAGTAATTTTACCTTTCATGCCTTAACATAGACATTGCTCCATACAAGAAGTGATTTTAATTTTCATGCATTAGCATAGATATTGCTTCAAATAACAATTTTCTATTTCATG
This sequence comes from Wollemia nobilis, assembly GCA_028583015.1. Taxonomy (NCBI): domain Eukaryota; kingdom Viridiplantae; phylum Streptophyta; class Pinopsida; order Araucariales; family Araucariaceae; genus Wollemia; species Wollemia nobilis. The sequence continues at coordinate 5,395,405 of JAQPPZ010003614.1, read as the reverse complement.
CTGAGCATAGATATTACTTCAGATAGTAAATTTCCATTTCACGCTTAGCATAGATATTTCTTAAGATAGAAATGTTTCATTTCACGTTTCACATAGATATTACTTCAGAGAGCAATTTTCCATTTCTGTTGAGCAAGGTGCAGGAAAAGTATTGTCATTGTTGTCAACACAGTCAGACAGATCGATTGATGCAGTGGACAGGAGTTAAGACGTTCTTCAGAGTATGTACAGTGATTCTCCAAAAGATCAAAGTGGCCCATATGCTAAAAATTAAAAGAAAATCACAAGGAAGAAAACTGTCATGATATCACGACATGTTGGCAAGAAAGAAAAACTGTCGCGATATCGCGACATGTTGAGAAGAAAGAAAAACTATCGCAATATCGCGACATGTTGAGAAGAAAGCAAAACTATCACGATTTTGTGACATGTTCGGAGAGAAAGCGCAAGCAAGCAAAACTGTCATGATTTTGCGACATGTTCGGAGAGAAAGCGCAAGCAAGCAAAACTGTCATGATTTTGTGACATGTTCGGAGAGAAAGCGCAAGCAAGCAAAACTATCATGATTTTGTGACATGTTCGGAGAGAAAGCGCAAGCAAGCAAAACTGTCATGATTTCATGACATGTTCAGAGAGAAAATGCAAGCAAACAAAACTATCACGATTTCATGACATGTTCGTAGAGAAAGCGCAAGCAAGCAAAACTGTCATGATTTCATGACATGTTCGGAGAGAAAGCACATGCAAGCAAAATTGTCATGATTTCATGACATGTTCGGAGAGAAAGTGCAAGCAAACAAAACTGTCACCATTTCATGACATGTTGGAAGAGAGAAAGACAAGTAGAAAAAGTGTCACGATTTCGCGACATATTGCAGGAGAGAGAGGCAAGTAGAAAAAGTGTCACGATTTCGTGACATATTGCAGGAGAGAGAGGCAAGTGGAAAAAGTGTCATGATTTTGTGACATATTGCAAGAGAGATTGTATAAAAGAAAAAGTGTCATGATTTCATGACATATTGCAGGAGAGAGAGTCCAAAAGAAAAAGTGTTGTGATATCGCGACATGTCAGGTTTTCGTGACCCGAAGGCAAGAGAGAGTCTAGGAGAAAAAGTGTCGCGATATCGTGACATGTCGAGTTTTCATGACCCGAAGGCAAGAGAGAGAGTCCAAGAGAAAAAGTGTCACGATATTGCGACATGTCGGGTTTTCGTGATTCACCCCCCCTCTTAGTGTCATTGTGATACTAACAATTGGTATCAGAGCCAGATTCCTGAACAAGCTCAATCGACTAAGGTGATCTTGGAAGTGAGACAATGGCAGATGGTGAAGGCTTCTCATAAAAAAAACACCATTGTTAGACGAAACTAATTACTCATTTTGGAGACTCAGGATGCAGACATATCTTTGTGCTTTAGGATACAATATTTGGGATTTAGTAAATAGTAGATACACAATACCCTCCACTCCTCCAACCGATGCTGTCGATAAGAAAATGTTTGAGAATAACTCTAAAGCAAAGAATGCTATCATGTGCAGTTTAGTAGACAGTGAACTGATAAAGATTATGAGTTGTAAAATGGCAAAAGACATGTGGGACAAACTAAGGAGCATTCATGAAGGATATGGCAAGATCAAGGAGGCCAAGTTACAAATGCATCGAGCTCAGTTTGAAGCATTAAATATGAATGACGATGAGAACATAGAGGCATACATGCTGAGAGTTAATGGAATCATTAATGCGATTAGAGGACTCGACGAGGAAATGGAAGATGCTATCATCGTGAAAAAGGTACTAAGATCTCTTCCCCAAATATTTGATTCTAAATTTTTAGCAATAGAAGAAGCTAAAGATCTAAATACTTTTAGTATGGATGAGATGCATGGTTATTTGACTGCATATGAGATGAGAATAGAAAAAACTAAACCCACAGACAGAGAAGCTGCTTTTAAAGCACATAAAAATATAAAAGCAAAACAAGAATCCGAGGAAGAAGAGACATCAGATGAAACGAAAGCAAACTTTGTTCGGAAACTAATAAGGGGAAAAGGAAAATACAGAGGAAAGCTACCGCTTAAATGTTTCAACTATGGAGGCGTTGGGCATTTTGCGACTAACTGTCCACTTAATGAGAAGAACAAAAATGATGAAGGATCGCACCAAGAAAGAAGTGACTAGAAGAAGAAAATAAATTTCAAAAAAGGCAACTTCAAGAAGAAAAGTTTCATCTCCAAGAATGTCAACTCATCAGAAGACAGTTGTAGTGAGGATTCTAAAGAGGAAACATGTGAAGCTCTTTTTATGGCATTTGAAGAAGTAAAACTAGAAAAGGTTGAAGAAGTGAATTCTGAAGTATATGATGAAAACCTTGAGGCTGAAGTAGATCGAGAAGATGAGTTGATCTTTGCACTTGAATATTTGGGTATAGAAAGGAAAAATAACAAAAGACTGTCCAAGAAGTTGGAAGAATATGAGGATAATATTGAAGATCTCTTCTTACAAATTCACAAAGCCAAGAAACTAGAAGAAGCCTTGAAGTCACAGATCAATGAGAAAGAGATTGTTTGTTGCAAACAAGAAGAGGAGATTTTTTTATTGAGGAAACAACTAGAAGAGGCCAATACAAATCTCAAATTTGAGAAGAGCACAGAGTTGCTAGATAAAATGATAAGGCAACAAAAAAGTGCTTGGTCTTGGATATGAAGCTGGACAACCTTCATCTTCTAAATCTGTAGAGAAGAAGAAATCCACTACTGAAGGATCAAAGCAAGAAAAGCTTGAAGCTAAATCCTCAAAAGGAAGAAAATCTCAAAGGAGATCTACAACAAAGCAACCACAACAAAAGAGGTTCTATCACTCTCACTTTATTCATAATAATGCTTTCAATGGCTATTGTTTTAGATGCAACCATTATGGTCACAAGGCAATTTATTGTGGATTGAATAATAGATCAAAGAGTTATGATGGTAGAAATACATATGTTATTTCGATTGAACACCATGTGCAATGTTTTAAATGTAATGGTCATGGGCACATAGCAAGGTCTTGTCCAAGAACTTTTGTATCTAATCTAAGGCAAGACAGTAGATTTCATCAGACACAAAGAGTGCAACACAGATAGGGAAGAAATCATGTGCATCAAAGAAAGGAGAATAATCATCCATCAAGGATGTACAAGAGACAACCACCCAAGAGAAATGTTCAAGTTCACAAAAAGGTTCAAAATAGGGATGCAGTTGAAAACCTTCAACCTAAATTCAAGAAATATTGGAGAAAGAAAGAAGAGAGGAAATTGTGTCTCCTTGGATTGAAGGAGATTACTCCTCTATTGCACTAAGCAACTCCGGGTAGCACATCCTCAGGGGGAGCAATGTTAAAGTTTTATTTTAATGCTCCTATGTATTTGTGTGGTTATCTGAGGATGAAAGGAAAGTAGTCAGGGAGTTGTCGTATAGTTGTCAAAATGTGTTTCATTTCACGTAGATATTTGTGGAGATAGTATCAAACTGATGTGCTTCAGTAGAACAACATGGTGAACAACTAGGTTTTCAATGCAACAGCTGATAGGTGTTATCTAAGATAGAACATGCAGCACAAGTCGAAGTGTCATGGAAGCATAAGCTGGAAGGTGCTGGTTTTGAAGCCTATAACATTCCCAATCTGTAGATATAATAGAATCTGTGTTGTGAATGGGAAGACGTGCGTTTCTTAACCAAAAATACAACACATCATTTGGTATAAGAGAGCATTAATTTTCTCTAAAGAAGTAGCAGTTGTCAAAGAGATGCCAGAATCAAAGCAAAGATATTGAGTAGCCCTAAAATATGCCCTAGCAAGAAACAGAATACCGAGTGTTGATGACTGCGCACAGATTGAGGTTCCAACGCTAGATGTAACGGTCCACTGTCAATACCTGCGCAAATGATGAAATCATTCATGGTAGCCGTTAGAAACAAGAGACTTTGAGCTGCACAACGGATGCGAGGCAAAGTCGTAAGTCACGAAGGAGGTGGCAGTCAAGAGGCTAAAGAAATTTGATTTGAGATTGCCATTCATTGTTGAGTTCATATTGAGTACTACTTGAGCATGATTTATTGAGCCTTTGAGAAGGCCTTTGGGAAATATTTGAGGACAGTGTTGGGACAAACTTCTAGAGCAGATTTGGGCAAGTTCTTGGTGAGCTTACTAGAGTAGATCCACCAGTCAGTGCAGCAGAGAGACAAAGTCTTCTATAAAATAACAATTGGAGAGAGGTCCACCAGTCAGTAGCGGATACCTTCGCAATAAATTATGAGTGGTCACATTTCCCAAGAACTGACTAGCTATCAGGACCACATTCTTAGGGGGAGCATTTATATATTTGATTATCTGTTTGCTCATGTTTGTAATTTTTGCTAACTGTATTAATTTGTGCCTGAGAATGTTGCGCATGGACTCAAGGGAAGTCTGCAATAGCTCTTTGGTATTATTGTCAAAGGGGGAGAAGAATTACAGGAAATTGCATGTGTTGCCAATAATTCCAAAGGGGGAGATTGTTGAGCAAGGTGCAGGAACAGTATTGTCATTGTTGTCAACACAGTCAAAAAGATTGGTTGATGCAGTGGACAGGAGTTAAGAGGTTCTTCAGAGTATGTACAGTGATTCTCCAAAAGATCAAAGTGGCCCATATGCTAAAAATCAAAAGAAAATCACAAGGAAGAGAACTGTCGCGATATCGCGACATGTTGAGAAGAAAGAAAAACTGTCATGATATCATGACATGTTGGCAAGAAAGAAAAAATGTCGCGATATCACGACATGTTGAGAAGAAAGAAAAAATGTCACGATATCGCAACATGTTGAGAAGAAAGCAAAACTGTCATGATTTCGTGACATGTTCGGAGAGAAAGTGCAAGCAAGCAAAACTGTTGTGATTTCATGACATGTTCGGAGAGAAAGCGCAAGTAAGCAAAACTGTCACGATTTTGTGACATGTTCGGAGAGAAAGCGCAAGTAAGAAAAACTGTCACGATTTCGTGACATGTTCGGAGAGAAAGTGCAAGCAAGCAAAACTATCATGATTTCATGACATGTTCAAAGAGAAAGCGCATGCAAGCAAAACAGTCATGATTTCGTGACATGTTTAGAGAGAAGGCGCAAGCAAGCAAAACTGTCACGATTTCATGACATGTTCGGAGAGAAAGCGCAAGCAAGCAAAACTGTCATGATTTCGTGACATGTTGGAAGAGAGAAAGGCAAGTAGAAAAAGTGTCACGATTTCGCGACATATTGCAGGAGAGAGAGGCAAGTAGAAAAAGTGTCATGATTTCGTGACATATTGCAAGAGAGAGAGGCAAGTAGAAAAAGTGTTGCGATTTCGTGACATATTGCAAGAGAGATTGTACGAAAGAAAAAGTGTCGTGATTTTGTGACATATTGCAGGAGAGAGAGTCCGAAAGAAAAAGTGTCGCGATATCGCGACATGTCGAGTTTTCGCGACCCGAAGGCAAGAGAGAGTCCAAGAGAAAAAGTGTCATGATATCACGACATGTCGGGTTTTTGCGACCCGAAGGCAAGAGAGAGTCCAGGAGAAAAAGTGTCGTGATATCATGACATGTCGGGTTTTCGTGACCCGAAGGCAAGAGAGAGAGTCCAGGAGAAAAAGTGTCACGATATCGTGACATGTCGGGTTTTCGCGACCCGAAGGCAAGAGAGAGAGTCCAGGAGAAAAAGTGTCATGATATCGCGACATGTCGGGTTTTCGCGAACCAAAGGCAAGAGAAAGAGCAAAGGAGAGAAAGTGTCACGATTTCGCGACTAAAGGAGGAGAGAGAAAGTAAGAAGGCAGAAGTGTCACGATATCACAACAAAAGTAAAGAGGAAGAGCAAGGAGGTGAAAGTGTCTCAATATCATGACATGTTGTGTTTTCACTGGTACAAGCCAATAAGAGTAACAAGGAGGCGAAAGTGTCACGATATCATGACATGTTGTGTTTTTGCTGGTACAAGCCAAGAAGAGTAGCAAGGAGGCAAAAGTTTCGTGATATTGTGACATGTGTTTTCATGGGTTCAAACCAAGTAAAGTACTAAGGAGGCAAAAGTGTCGTAATATCGTGACATGTTGTGTTTTCATGGGTTCAAACCAAGTAAATTAGCAAGGAGGCAAAAGTGTCACGATATCGTGACATGTTGTGTTTTCACGGGTACAAGTCCGAGAAGAGGACAAAGAGGCAGAAGTGTCACAATTTCATGACAGGTCATTTTGGCATGAGCTAAGAAGAGAACCCAACCAAAATAAGATATGTGACAGTTAACTAAAGTTCTACGATAGTTACAGGGGCCCTTGTAGAAGAAAATCATGTAGCTAAAATAAGAAGAGTTAACTGAAGTCAGTATGTTAGTTACAGGTGCAGTTCAGAGAAAAATCATGCAGCTAAAATAAGAACAGTGAACTGAAGTCAGAACGATAGTTACAGGTCCAGTTACGGAGTGAAAGCATCGAGCAACAGTTAAACTAAAAGTCATCAGTCGAAGACCAAACAAAGAGCCATAACTATTAATAGGATGCATGAGAGAATACTATGTGATAAAGGAGTTACATATAGAAGTTTCTATTAATAAGTTGCATGCAAAAATATGGAAGCTAAAAATAGAGTCAGAACTTTATTATAAAAGGAGGTCTACATGAAGAATTACTAGCTGCTCTGAACTAGAGAGGAAGCGCTGCTGAAAAGAGCGAAAGTGCTGCAAAAATGAGGGTTGGAAGAGTGTCGTAAGAGAGCGTTAAGCAGAGCCGTGAGAGCCGTAAGAATGCAGTAAGAAGCACAGCAAGAGGGATATAAGAGGGTCGTAAAAGTGCAGTAAGTAGAGCCATAAGAGTGTGTGGTGTTTTGGTGAATAGCGAGAGATGTTGAGTAAGCAATAGACCAGTCAGGGTCTTGTAAAAGTGAAGGCATTTTTATGTCAATCATCTAGTTTTAGAATTGAAGTCCAAGTTGGTGCTTGGCATCAGGAGTTGGTGCTCCTTCTAGTTGGTGCTGGTAAATTAGGGGTTGGTGCTCCTTTTTGTTGGTGCAGATAAATCAGGGGTTGGTGCTCCTTCCAGTTGGTGCTGGTAAATTAGGGGTTGGTGCTCCTTTATGTTGGTGCAGATAAATTAGGGTTTGGTGCTCCTTTCTATTGGTGTAGATAAATTAGGGGTTGGTGCTCTTTTCTATTGGTGCAGATAAATTAAGGGTTGGTGTTCCTTTCTGTTGGTGCAGATAAATCAGGGGTTGGTGCTCCTTCCAATGGGAGCTGGTAAATTGATTGTAAAATTGATATTTTGTAAAGGCTGGATTTGGATGGGAGTCCAAACAGTCAATTTTTAGGAGTAGCCAAAACTGGTGAACCTCGGTACATCTTGTGTTGTGTGATGCTCTCTTGTTATATTTGCTTTATGTGGTTTTAAGATTTCATTGTTTTGGCTTTAAGAGTTGAAGTTTTTAAGTTTTAAAGAGCCACACTGATTCACCCCCCCTCTCAGTGTCATTGTGAGACTAACAATTTCATGCTTAGCATAGATATTGCTTTAAATAGCAATTTTCCATTTCATGCTTAGCATAGATATTGCTTCAAATAGCAATTTTCCATTTCATTCTTAGCATAGATATTGCTTTAGATAGCAATTTTCATTTTCACGTTGAGCATAGGCATTGCTCCATACAAGAAGAAATTTTTGTTTATGTGAGGGAGACTATAAGTATTTTGAGAAGTTGATACGTGGAACATAGGTGGTTATAAAAGTGTGATGCTTGCTTTTTGTAGAATTATTACAATCAATGTGCCAATGTATTATTGCTGAAAAATGCTTGTATGTGTTTGCTTGCTTGTATATGGCTTAGTGTCAAGTGTGTATGAACTACACTTGATTACAATTTATAAAACCCAAAGTCATGCAAGGGTAATAACAAGCATAAAATATAGAGAAAGCCCAAATAGAAGATGCAAGCAAAAAACACCTAGTGGCCAAGAGAGTGCCACAAAATGAATCCATCGACAAGGGACAAGGGGCCCTAAATCACCCCTTGATAGAATGATTTGTATTGGAAACTTGGCTAAAAAAAAAATTAGCCCCAAATGTACCTCCAAAATATTGTACAAGATCAATGCCTTCACTTACAATATTACCTCCAAACTTGCCAAATTCAATGAATAACTTGGCATAATGTCCCCCCAAAGACTTAGAATTGATCCCCTTATTATTTGCCAATTTATCAACCAAGAGTGTCGGATGCAACCGAAAATGCACTCTGTTTTACAATCTCAACTTCAAGTCAAAATTCAACTGAATAAATGATCTCAAAATGGAAAACTAATTTCACCAATGGATTGCCTTCAAAATTCTCTTTCCAACGACTATATATAAGCATATAGTCGGATACAAATTGATGTTTCAACAAAACAAAAAACAATGACTCTTAAAAATGTGTGCAGCTCCAAGACATTCCCAAGTAGTCACCCATCCGAGTTCTAATCGGGACCAAAATGCTTAGTATGGGAGTTTTTATGATACGTAACACCAAGGAGTTATACAACTGTTTTGAAATTCCCTTTGAAAAATTAAGAAAAATGTTCTTAAGTTTTAGTGCTTTTCACCTTTTTCACTTGCGGATGGTACGGAAGACGCCAAGCTGGACTTGATTTGACTAGTAGCAATCTCGTCATTTTTACCGTTGATGTCTCCGTTGCGCCTCTGTCATCGCACCACTCTCCCTGAGTTTTGCTACCAACTACACCAGTTGTGGTGCAGTGGCCTTCTTTGACATGTTTCTCCTCGGGTCAATGCATGCAGAGTTGTTGCGGCCGTTCTGGGGTTGTGGGGTTCTTGCTGTATTTTAGCGGGAAAAGAGAAAAGGGCGATAAATTTGGGGGGCAATGGTGGTGGAATTTGGATGAGGGTCAAAGAAATGGTTGGATCTTTGGATTGTATGGGCAAAGGATGTCGAAACTGCATAGTGGAATGCGCAAGGGTCGTATTCCCCCTGTAAAAAAACAACAATATAAAAATCTGGTTCCTCAGCAAGAGCAACCTACCAAACCTCAGCAAAATCCAACCTCTAACCATGGTAGGTGCGGGATCCTCAACAAAGACAACACAAACAACAAAAACACTAACAACAATATTGTAAAGGCGGCCGATCATGTGCGCACCAGAGCCGCAGTAGCAAAGGAAGTGGCAACGCGCGCAAAACAGTAGGAACAAGGCCCTAAATTTGACAACAATAACAATAATAATAAAAATATTGTGATTGCGCAATCACAAATTTTTCCCACAAGGAACAGGACAGGACGTAGGGTTACAAAGCCCGTAGCTGTTAGGTTAAATCCTCCTACGCAGCAACAGCCTGAGGTGCCTGACGGTCGAAAATAGCAGGAACCAACGATCTTTTATAAAAACCACAATTCTCGACCGTTGTTTCATTAGCTTCCACCAAAATATTTAGTTGCAGGAACCAAGAAAATACAAAAGGGAAAAACAATGAAAGCACCGGATCTAAAGCGACCAATTCTTCATTTGACACCATAGGACAGGATGCCGCTTTGAAAATAGAAAATGCCACCGCTAATCCAAGAATGCTGACAACTTTTTAACTCTCTATAGCTAAATTTGTGTGCGTAGTTCCTTTTGAGCCGAAGCTTGTACCCACTCTATATCCTCTCTCCCTCTCCTCCGGGTAGCATATACTAACTGTATATCTGCTTCTTTTGAAAATTTTTGCGTTCGGCAGTTCAAAGTTCCAGTTACAATGGCGACTGTAGAAGCCAAGGTTGTCAAGGAGAAGAAGCCTCACACTCCCAAGAAACCTAAGGCTACCCCTGTTCACCCCACCTATTTGCAGATGATCACGAAGGCAATTATCATGCTGAAGGAGAGAACCGGCTCAATACAGCCCAAAATAATCTCAAGAAATCTTTGACTAGTAAGAGAGGCGGCTTCAGTCAAGATAGATCTCTGGAAGGCTGCACACGTCGTAGAAAAAATATACGCTACTGTAGATCTGGTTCGCTTGGAACACAACTTAAAAAAAATTAAATTATCAAAAAAAGATATTTCAAACACAGATGTCTTGGTCCGCTTCCACATGTGTCAATCTCCCTTGCATCAGTAAAAATTTAGTAATACGTCAGACCCCTAAAAAAAAATTTGGAAAGAGGCATGTCCTCGGATGGCGAGGATTGTCCTCTTCTATATTAACTTATGGAGTTTCTGGTTTTTGATCCACTCAATGAGTGGAGAGCATACTCCCTGACTCCATAGATCAATCCTTACAGGCGGATCTCACCGCTCTGATACCAGATGTTGGGACTGAACAAAAGGCCTTAATTATTTACAAGTTATCTTACAATATATAAGCATCAAGCTTAGGAGGGAGATATGACAAGTTTCATAAGCTCCACTCCAAGTGTCTTTCAGAAGACACCACTCCAACTCAAACTGAAGACAGGGACAAGTGGTAGAAGACAAATGTCAACCTGTCAATAATAGGCATAGTGCACAATAATAATATTCTAACAATTTTACCTTCCATGCCTTAGCATAGACATTGCTCCATAAAAGAAGCAATTTTACATTTCATGCATTAGAATAGTTATTGCTTTAGATAACAATTTTCCATTTTACACTTAGTATAGATATTGCTTCAGACAACAATTTTTCATTTCACACTTAGCATAGATATTGCTTTAGATATCAATTTTCCATTTCACACTTGGCATAGATATTGCTTTAGATAGAAATTTTCCTTTCCTTTTTTAGCATAGTCATTACTCTATACAAGAAATAATTTTACCTTTCATGCCTTAGCATAGACATTGCTCCATACAAGAAGTAATTTTACCTTTCATGCATTAGCATAAAGATTATTTTAGATAGCAATTTCCATTTCACGCTTAACATAGATATTGCTTTAGTTAGCAATTTTCCATTTCATGCTTAATATTGCTTTTGTTAGCAATTTTCAATTTCATGCTTAGCATAGATATTTCTTCATATAGTAATTTTCCATTTCATGCTTAACATAGATATGGCTTCAGATATCAATTTTCCATTTCATGCTTAACATAGATATTGCTTTAGATAGCAATTTTTTTTTTCACACTTAGCATAGATATTGCTTTAGATAGTAATTTTCCATTTTACACTTAGCATAGATATTGCTTTAGATAGCAATTTTCTATTTCATGCTTAGCATAGATATTGCTTAAGATAGAAATTTTCCATTTCATGCTTAGCATAAATATTGTGCCAAATAGCAACTTTACTTTCCTATTCTAGCATAGTATTTGTAAAATCTCTATTAACTTTTTAAGTTAGATACTTAATGAGAAATCAACCACAAGATATAAAATGAGCATGCAATATTGAATATATGATAATGGCAATATACTAAGCATGTAAAACTCATAAGAAACTTCTATAACTACTCATAAAACAACCATTAATGAAAGCTCACGAAAATAGTACATTGATATAAAATGGAGGTCTTAAACTCTCCATATCTCTTACATGCTCTACATTGTATCTACTATTCCTCTACACTATGCTCACTATGTTCACTCTCACTACACACATAAAAGGCCTATATATAATGAGATATGACTCTTGGCCTTCCATATTCCTATGACACTTCATATTTCTATTCTAAGGACTCATGTACACATGGACAACATGCACATTTACATCATTACACATTCTAATAATACTTGTGCATTTATTACATTGCATAAAGTAAATACTCAAACCCTAATCTAAGAAACTCTCCTAATATAAAGATATACCCAAGGTGGTACATTGGCATGTACCAAATAATGTAATATATTCCAACACCCCCTATATTACATTATTTGGTTATTGAAGACTTTAGTCTTCAATATGGATCTTCTTATTTCAAATGTTCTTCAACTGGATCAAGTTTTTGTTCTTCTTCTGGTTCAATATTCACCTTGTTCTTGGAACTCATGCTGTCTTTTCTTGTTTTCTTCATTTTGCCGCTTGTCTATGTTTTATGATCTTCATCCTTGAATTTTTCTAAGTAGCCTTGATGAACAAGAGATCTCATTATCTTACAAGTCATGAGTGGATTAGAATTAATCCATTTTCTTTCCTTTGGCTCTTTGGATGACCTTTCCTCTTGTTCTTCAAAAACTTTAAACTCAAACTCATTGTTAGTAGATGCTTCAAAAATAAGAACTTGAAAGAGACAATCTAGTTTGAATATTAATATCTCTTCAAATATTTTGTAGTACCTATCTTTATAGTAGCAGAAAAAGAATGAGTGGGATTTTCCTCCACAATATTTACATGGATGGAGATTCCAACAGTTTGCTTTCTCATGACCTATTTTATTGCAATAAGTACAATATGAAGATATCTCTACTTCTTTGTTACTTATCTTTGAAATTTTGAGTTCATCCATTTCCTTGATAAAATAATAAAACCATTTGTGTACCACTGAAGCTATTCTATCTTTACTTCTTTTATGAATTTGTAAGTCGTCTCTTTGATCAATATTATTTGCTACCTTTTGAGAGTTGTTTTTGAGTTTATTTTCCATATCATGATTGTCATCAATTTCTTCTATCATATTGTTGGAGGATGTCATTATAGAATCTACTCTTGTTAGACTATCAGTTTGTGATTTTCCAAAATCATTTCTAAGCCATATTGGTTCTTCTCTTTTGCTTTTCATATTGTCATTCCTTGAATTAAGTATATCTCTAAACCATTTTGATTCCTTGAATCTTGTATACTTAATAAGTTCTTCCATTGTTTCTTCTAAAGTTAATATTTCTCGTAACTCCTTAATTTTGTTGTAGATAACTCTATAATTTTGAGGTTGACTACCTTATGACTCCCTAGTGTTTTTGAACGTAAAATAGCTTTTGCTTTCTAAATTTTTTCCTTTGAGTTGAATCCCTTTTGTCTCCCTAATGTTCAACTTCAATATAAGCACTTTATTTCTCCCTATAGAAAGCTAAAAATAGTTTTGATGCAATTTCAATTGATAAGATTTTCTATCTTTAAGACCTTTAAGTTGGATTCCTTATGTCCCTTTAATTTGAATAAGAGACTAATATCAAAAGTAATTTTCCAACTTTCAAAAAACTCTAGGTTGTGATTCTTATACCTTTCAATAGTAAAGTTTTTAAATTTCAAAAACCTAAATTGGTGTTGAACTCCTTATAACTCCCTAATTGGAAATTTAGAAAACAAAGGTATTTGCAAATTTAATGTTTCAATTTTGGTGTAGAAATCCTTATTCCTCCAAGTTAAATAATTTGCAAATATTTTAATGCAATATGAATTTCAAAATAAAAGCTTTTCAAATTGCTTCTTACTTCTAATATCTTCTAAGGCATTCAATACTTCTTCTAAGGTTATCACCTTATTTCTCCTATTATTCAAATAACCTTAACTATAATTAATTAATCTTGACTTCAAAATTATTATGCCTTATATCTCCTTAAACTTTGCAAAGGTTTAATTTAAATATTTCATACCTTCTTGAATATGGTGCATAGACTTTGTCTTGCTTCTCTTTATTCTACAACCTGTGCTTTTAAGATGCTCTTCCTTCACTGTAATGCAATTAATTCTCCTTGACACTCAATATTCAAGACTTTGACTCTTCAATGCATCTTCCTCTTCCTTCTTGTAGTGCTTCTACAATAATTCTTACATGCTTTGCTTAGTCATTCTTCTTTATTAGTGGATTTCTAACCCGTGCCTTTATTGTATGTAAGAAGACGTTATAAACATGGTGGTTGGTGCTTCTTTTCACTTGGATATTTGGAATTCAAGTTTGTGCTTCTTCTAGGGTGCTTGAATGCACCTTGGTGGTTGTTATTTCTTTTCCTAAGAGACAAGTGTCTCTAAACTCCTTCAACTTTTATAACACTTGGCAATGAGCATTATAAACTCCTTCCTTCTTGGTAACATTTGATATTCCTTTGTACTTGAGTTGTTTGTCTCCTCTATAATAATGATTTGGTTTCCTTGGTGCTCAAACTATCTCTTCATAATGGTTGGTGCTTTGTCTCTGACGTGCCAAGTGGAAAGAAACAACCTTATTCTTTTAACTTGCATACCATATGAGTGCGTTGATTCTCCAATGCCCTTCCTTTCTTTATAATGCTCAATAATGAGCAATATTCAACTATTTTTGGTGCTCCTCCTTCTATTTCAATAGGTATACGTTATTTTGGGCACTACTCAATTGTTTCACCTTATTCTTGCATCGGGTAGCAAGCGTTATATCAAGAAATATCCTCCAAACAATGTGAATATTGATTGGCTCTTCACTGTCCTCTTTTCAATGACCTTGTATGGAGTATATGCAACCCTTCAACTTCCTATTTTATTTTGATGTAGAAGAGATATTTCTAATGTTAGCTCTTCCAATGGTGGTTTTCTTAACTTCACCAATGCTTCTCAGGTGGTGGTGCTCTTCCTTAGCTTTGCTCTCGATCGAGTGGTGATGACACTCTATGTCAAATGGCTTGGTAATAGCTCTTCTTCTAACTCAATTACTCTTCCTTGAATCCTATGACTCTTCCAAGCTTTGGTGGTGCTTCTTCTCAACCAATCTCCTACACCTTCTACTATGTTGCTTTTGGTGTCTTTAGACACTCTAAAACTTTACCCTTTTTATTACCTTATTTGGTCCTCTTTTGTTGTACTACGTAGGCTTTCAAAACACAACATTCACTTTTAATATTTCTTCCTCCTTATTTCTCCTTTTAACTCTATCTTTTGTTGTTTGTATTTGGTAGGTTCAATGATGAAAATGATGTCTCCTTCCTTGGATTGGAGACACTTAACTTAAACTAGCTTTTGCTCCTTAAAATACCTCTAATATGGTGCTCTCAAAAAACTTTATAATAAACTAGATTTAATGTTTAAATAATAAACTTTCATAGCACCACTTATACACACCTTTTGACCTCCTTTGTAGCTAGTCTTCTTGGTGATTTGGTTCACCTATTTTCTGCCTCAAACTTATCAAATTTTGCATCTCTAATTTCTGCTCAAAAATCTCTACCTTTTACCCTTTAGCTTGCTGTTCAAAAGGCTTTAATTTACAACTTTCAATGCTGTTTAGAAATCAGCTTCTATGTTGTCCAAATATCTTTAAAATTTGCAGCAATTATCATTATTAAAATGATGCTCAATAATCTAATTTTGTGGATTCAATTATCCTCCAAGGTTTGTTCACTTTAACTCTAAAATTTGTAGCTATTAGTGCATCCCTCTTGTTTTACAAGACTTATTTCAATTCATAAATTTGTGACTCCAATTTTCTGCTCAATCTTGCTTTCCAAAACGCTTCAAATGCTATCTAAAATTTTTAAATTCTTATCCTTTCGTTTGCTCTCCAAAAATAGTCTCTAATTAATTCAATCCATTGCCTTAGTTTTCCATCAAGCCTTTCTTCAATCGGCTATTTAAGGGAACTTCAAAATCCACCCAAATATTCTTCTATTTGCAGCTTTATGTCACCTTCAATTTTCTGTCCTGTGAATTTTCAATTTTTGTTGTAAAAACCAGCAATCTTCTTCTCCATAAATCAGCCTTCAAATCCTTTATGGCTGTCTTCAAAATTCTCAAATATGGTGGCCTCTTCTAGCTTATTTCTCCTCCTTAGCTCTTGCTAGATTCTATCTTCCAAACTGACCTCTATCATTGGTCTCTTCCTCAAGAATTTGAATATCTTGAGATCTTCAAGAATCCTTTCTAAAATTTGATAAACTTCTTGCCAAATCCTTTTTCCTTTTGGGATTGTTATCGAATGGTGATAATTGTCCCAAAATCTTCTTTTTAGGAGCTACTCCTTGAAATATTCTACCTTGAGTTTTCTTCAAATCTTCTCCAATGGCCACTTCTTCAAATTGCTTCAATAGGGCTTTTCTAGCCTTCTTCTTTCTCCTTCCAAACTTGCTTGAGACCTTATTCTCTTGGGTCTTCAAATTTTGCAACTTCTCAAATATTCAATAGAACCTTTTCCTTAGTCCTCCTCTATATTATTTCTCTAATATTCTATCTTACAAATCTGGAAATTCTTCAATGAGATCTCTTCTCTTAGATCTCCTCTTTATTCAATAGGACTTCTTGGCCTCTTCTCAATATTCAATAAAGTTGCTTTCTTCTTCCTTAAATATGTAATCTATAGTATTCAATATTCTATGGAGATCTCCTTCTTGGGCCTCCTCAATATCCAATCACCAATGGGGCTTTCTTTCTTAGACCTTCTTTGTCTTCAATGTCTACTTTTTTTGCAATAAATAACTAATCCTTGCATGAGGAAAGCACATAGACTTTCAGGCAATCGAATATGAAAATTTTCTCTATCCATTGTAGGAAGCTTCTCAACTTATGAGAACTAATTTTCTGCAATAAAAAATTAGATAGAAGTAAGTTAATACATACAAATCTCTAGATCTCTAAAAATCAATAAACTTCACTAGTTATCTTTCAATCTAGTGGAATGAGATCTATGCTGAGTCCTAGTCTTCACAAGTTTTCCTACAACTCTGTGGAAAGACTCTAGCCAAAAAATATCTTTAAAAATTTTGAAAATGAGATCTTCCTATCTCCTCTCAATCTCTTATGGCTCTCTCTCTCCTATCAATCTACCTTGTGCTATGATACCATTGTTAGCTTTTGAAGCTAGATACTTAATGAGAAATTAACCACAAGATATAAAATGAGCATGCAATATTTAATATATGATAATGAAAATATACTAAGCATGTAAAACTCATAAAAAAATTCTATAACTACTCATAAAATAACCATTAATGAAAGCTCATGAAAATAGTACATTGATATAAAATGGAGGTCTTAAACTCTCCATATCTCTTACATGCTCTACATTGTATCTACTATTCCTCTACACTATGCTCACTATATTCACTCTCACTACACACATAAAAGGCCTATATATAATGAGATATGACTCTTGGCCTTCCATATTTCTATGACACTTCATATTTCTATTCTAAGGACTCATGTACACATGGACAACATGCACATTTACATCATTGCACATTCTAATAATACTTGTGCATTTATTACATTGCATAAAGTAAATACTCAAACCCTAATCTAATAAAATATCCTAATATAAAGATATACCCAAGGTGGTACATTGGCATGTACAAAATAATCTAATATATTCCAAAAATATCTTAGAAAAAATATTTCACAATAAACCTCAAGATATTTGAACAATTATTTTTAAATCCCTTAAAAAGAAGGTTTCACCAAAAACCTCAAGATATTTGGCCAAAATTTATTTTAAAATCTCTTTGAAAATGCACCATTTATTTAGTCAAAAACTAAAATTATTTTTAACATTTCTTAGCAAAGGGTCAAATTTCAATATCACTTAAAATGCTTCAAAGGTAAAAAGTTTCTTTGGTCAATATTTCTTTTAGTAAAATAGGTGTTTCAAATCTCTTTCATGAATGGGGAGGTTAATACTTATTACGATCCACCCAACATTGTATCTGGGGGAGTTTGTGTTCCCTAAGACAATCTCAAAGAAATAGTGGAACCTAAAACCCTCAACATCATCCACCTTCATGCATTTTATACTTGATTAACATCCATCAAGGTTCTTAGATTTTTGTAGATTCGATCTTGGCTATTACAAAAACATTAAATTCAAAAACAATGACAAAAATAATAAAAAAAAAAAAACAAGCAAAACCATCCATCTATGACGTATCTTGCACCTCCTCTTTCAATTTATTCATTTCTTCTATTTCTTTATTTCTTTCTTCTTCTTCTTTGATTCCTTGTCAATATTGTATGGTTACGCTTTGAGTGGCTACATACCTTTAATTTGGTTCTCCTTATCCTCTTATTTTCTCCTAAATTTTTAAAAATTTTAATTATTTTTTTATAATCATGCTTCGAGCAGCTACATACCTTTGGTTTGATCCTATTTACTTCTTGTCCTTGGTTTCTCCACCTTTTTGTTTTCCATCAATGTTGTATGTTCACACTTCAAGCAACTACATACCTTTGATGGGTTACATTTCTTTCTTTATTTCTTCTCCTCTCTCTTCTACTTTTCCTTTCATTTTCTCCTTATCTTACCACTTGCCATTAATTTTGCACACTCATTATTGGTGCTCTTCCATCACAATACACACCCATAATTCATGTTGATATCACCAAACATTGGTATTCAATCCACTCCTCACATGCATATACATACCATAACACTCCCCATAAATACATGGAGTCAAACTTTTGGATGCATGAATCTATGTTAACCTATCTCATTTGGTTTTATTACTCGATGACACATTGACCACATGTTAGTCCGATTTCATAGGAATCCCATCATGTCACAGAACCATCCATTGCTCTTTTTTACCTTGTCATGTTAGTTCACTTGTACATATATACACATAATTTTGCATACACCAAATCAATGAAGAGTTAAACATACATACACTAGTTAGCATGACTATAGTAATGTCCAATCCTATTTTTTTGCATGGTAATGAAAAGATTTTGTATTCTTCACCCATTCATAGTTATTCCAACCAACCTTTTATCAAATACCATCAAATTCTAAAGTATTTCAAAGCTTGATTTCTTTCATGGGCCAATCATGTATCTCACATATTAAGAAAATTTTGAGCATAAAAGACAACACCTTGCATATTTTGGTCACCAAGCAAAAAATTTCCTCTACTCATCCTATAATTTGTATGATCCACACCTAAGGATAAACAAAAGGACAAGTTGCACAAAAAAGGCGCAAAGCAAAGTAATAAGAACATTCTAAAAAATCTTGAATCCTTTAGGTCCTTAGGTCCATAGATCATGGGATTAATCTCCATCAGGGCTATAGACACCTCACTGGCAGTGGAGATTGCCTTACAAATATTGACATGTCTATCACAATAGTGACCTTCTTTTGTATAGACTATTATGTGCTTATGGATGAGCTAGCTTAAAAGGCTAAGTTTATAATTGGTTAGTTCATCCTCACTCAAAATGGAGAAATGAAAATCATGTGCATATATAGATCCATGATAGGCTTAATATTAGTTAAGATAGTCAATATTTCTATAGGATATTGACTAACTACTAGATGATTTTGATTTTTCAAACTATGGTATTTAACTTGGTAGAAATTCTTCTAAACATCCAACAATCTTGAGAGTAAGGAGCATACAACATCATCGCCAGTTCTGCCAATAACAAGTGTTCTCTTCATCATTTCTATCCATTGTACCACAATAATATTGTTTTTCACACTATGAGTGATCATTATCTGCATACTCAAAGCATCATTTACATAACCCACATAGGTTTATTTCAAGTTGCATTCCTCATACACATTTCCTGTTTGTTTATATCATGATAGGGTAAATGGTCAATGTGACTATTCCTTTGTCCTTAGTTAATTCAACCATTTAATATGGTTAAATCTAAAAAATGTGTTTTCAAAAGTATGACCACATACACACATATCAAGTGTACATAGAACAACTTTCTAATATCTACATGATTGCATTTGCATATTCATATTTTATCGCTAGTCAAATTAATGATACATTTCATATACTATCTATCCAACACATCATTAATGCATACTTATGTGTATTAAATCTCCATGAAAATATATCGTACACAATCAATACATATTACATCACTATGTATAATCAAAAGTGCTTATCATATATCATATAATAAGATGGTCTATACATAGTCAAAATTACCTGTAGGCTACATCACATATATATCATGCTATACATCACTACATATACAACTATCATGATATATAAAAATGGTGGCACACTCGCCACACCAAAAAAAACAATCTCAACTCTAATACCCACAAGGAGTCTATCCACTCCCCTCATATCTATTGGAAGGCTCCTCAACCCTCCTCTACACTCCCTCTCTACTTTGTCCTAGGGCAAATCCCTCTACTTGTGATGTCATTGGCTCTACCAATTGAGGTACTTGTAGAACCATTGATTGTGTTCTCCTCTTGCTCTGGTGTGAGTGGGACTCAAACTATGAATATATCGTAATATCTATCCCTTAAATCGTTAGTAATACCTCCAACATACACACCCTCCTACTCTCTTGAAATAAAATCATCTCTAAATTATCCTTCATTTGTTGTAGGTAATTAAGATTGGTCTACAAAGTGGATACATACCTCTATATCCTCAAATGCTCTACCTTCTCTCATAATTTTATTATCTTAGCTAACATAACCTCTCACTCGCTCTGTTAGCTCCACATATTTGCCATCACTATATTTAAGACCACTAGAATTGTATCTCTCCTACTGTTATAATATCATGCTCTCACTATAGCTCATCCTCCTACCCTCTAAGTATCACCACCTCCCTCCCTAACATGGATAAATCTCTCCTAGCTAGTGCTTGATACTTATTCAACACCAAGGCAACCCTCTCTAGAGTCCAAGTAGATTGATCAACCTCTAATATTATCTTCTACTATGCCTAAGCAACCTCTTGCTCTCTCATCATGGTATGTACCTAGTACACTCTATCATGCAACATGTGGATGCCATCTAATGCATCCATCATATTGCATAAACTAAGACTCAAGTCTTCCTCAAATGTCCAAATATCATCTATCACATCGACATCCATGGCCATCTCTACTATACCTCCTACACCTACCCTAGATGGGTATGATTCACTATCTAGATGTTGTCTCACACATCGTAGAAGCTCTACATCAATATCCTCCTCACTATCCTCATTAGAACCAATGACATGCCCACCTGTCGCTACGCTTAGGCTACTAGCCCTAACGTTTGCTCCTTCTCTTGAACTACTAGCTACTCCTACCACACCACTCATAGACCACTCCAAGCCCCTATCTACTATTGTTTCTACCTCTCCTAATCCATCCACCACCCCTCTATCAGGCTCCCATCTTTGCATAGCCCACCAAATATTGTACTCTAGTGTCATCCCTATAGTATCTAGATCTAGAACAATGATATCCTCATCAAATGTTGTATCTAAAGGCTCCACTTACAATCAAGTCCCATGGTCTCCCTTAACCCTTCAAATCACCACTAGAGGATAAAAAAATATCTATGACAACCCAAACTATATTAGCACCCAAGAAAATAGAAAATACTTTATTTGTGCTACCTCCCATATAGTCACCCATCATATATGCCTCACTTGATATAGCTCTACTTCCACCTTACCCCATGATGGTGCTCCTCTCTAGGGATGCTATATAATATCCTATGGCCTCAAGCTATCAAATAACCCTCTATAATAGAGTGGTTGTCCCTCATATGGTATCCTCAAATGTGCATCCATGTCATTCCTTCATCTAAATGCAAATGATAGAATCATCCCCATAATATCATAATCTCTCTAAGGTAGTTCCTCTAGCCTTAGAACCATTATGTGCTCCCAACCCCAAATCTATAAAAATAAACTATTATCTAACCCTATTTGTCTTATCATCTGCATGACATGCAACTCACTAAATATTTGTGCTAGTAATGTTGCTACCCATGCAAATTGGTGCTCTCACTCACTCCACCATATCACATACAAACCCAATTATCCTCCATGGAAATCTACATCTAGATGTATTATACAACACAAAACTAGAAATTAGGACCATTACTAGATAATGCCTCAATGATAACTCTCTATTATTCTAGTACTCCTCATATACTACACCCCCATTACTCACTCTCACTCTCTCCCATCTATCTCCAAATGTTTACTAAAATACTACGCTCCTCTCACCCCTTATTATGGCTATCACTATAAATACCTCCATAAGTAGTTGATATGTACGATATATATCCTCTAGAGTAATCATCATTTCTCCTATCAGGAAATGAAAAGTGTTTTGGTTAGGGTCCCACTACCCACACAAAGTAGAAAATATAAATGGTCACAATGGATTATCACCATCTTAATCCCACATCTCTCAACCAATGCTTATTTATTATCCCCTAAATCTTCTTCAGATCCTCAAGCAATGGATGAAATTGGTTTCGTGGATCCATGTCCTTCACCTATTCAACCACACATTACATCATTTCAAAAAATCACACACATACATGCACACACATCAAAACCCATGCCATTTGAAAAATAAAAATAAAAACATTCAAACACATGCATACATGCCACCCCCTACTTTCATTTCTCTTCTCCCCATAAATTCCCTACACTACATTTTCACTTCACTAGAAATATCCATATGTTTCCTTTTATTCCTCAAAATCCACAAATATGGTATACACAATCAACTTACCAGAGCTACACACCCTCCAATGCTCACTTGCATCACATCCTCGACCATATCTTCTACCTCGATATCTACTCTAGTAATGCTTCACTTTGAAATCCCACTCACACTCTCGTCACCTCATGATTCTTCTTCTTCACAAGTTGCAAAATGAATTGTACACCTTACGACTAAATATTTATAGATGCATGCCTCAAGGTCGCAAGTTAACTTACAACCATATAGTCGCATTAAGTCATAGGTTACCTTACAATTAATGCCAAACTTCATCCAAACCTTCTACCAAGCATAAGATAATGATTTTCATCCATATTCCATGAATATTCTTCATTATCACCTACTTCTCATGCTTTGTCCATATTGTATTACACCAATGACCATGTTGTCAAGCATTTCACTACTACTTCAATTTTTTTTCTCCCATTGACTTATTGTTTAAGGGGGTAGACATCAAACAAAAGCTACTTTATGAATGATCAATACTTAAACACTCAATATTGGAACATGTGTTTGTCCAATAACATTTTCCAAAGGCTATCTCAATCCCTCATTTTTTGGGGAAAACAAAAGCAAATTTTCTCTTCTCAATCAAAACTTCAATTCAAAAACATAGATTTGGTATGTTGTACATCAATAATTATAGGCTTACTCATGTATACACTTAATCTATGTGGCCAATATAGGCCACCAAAGCAATCATGAGTATTCCTACATATGGTTGACTAGTCTACCAAACCAAATGATCTCAATAATATATAAAAGGTAAAGTTTCAAAAATATTCATCCCTTCCATGATTGGGACATTTTACATTGATCATGACAAGGAAATTTTGCATCTACTCTCTCAACAATCATCATGGCACAACAAAGACCATAATCATTCTTTAATAATTCATAAAAAATTCTTCTTCAAAATCAAACCACTAACTTGGTATCATAAGTTTTTGCACTTCACTGTGTCTTCACATAATGTAATACAAAAGGGGTAAATGTAGACACTTGAAAATCACACATTGCCTTCATCCCATTATCACAACTAATCAAATTGTAAAACCCATAAAATTTGCATTTATTAGCCTTAAAATACTATTCATTTATCAAAAGCACTATTCATAAGCCCTCTTGGGACACTTAAGCCCTTCTTTATGCTTAACCCTTGCTTCCCATGTAGCCATAATTCTAGCCTAATATTGGTTAATATCTAACCTTGTTCAAGCTCCACCTCATAGTCAAACTACACCCCATGGTCAACCTGACTCATGACCACCTCACCTAGTCTACTCTTTGACTAACCTATCCTCCACCTCACCCACTTACCCTCAACTCAACCCATGGTCAACCTAATCAAGGTTAACTTTAACCCTTGCTCCACATATCTTCCCATGCGCATTTAGAGCCTTAAATGACATTTTTTGAATTTTTATCTTTCAAAGCATGGGGTAGGATGTCACCTTTCACCTCATCTTAGTCAACCCCTAATCCATAGTTAACTCAAATATGGTTAGAATTTTACCCTTGCTCCACTTCACACCCTCTATGCATTCAATTAAATTTGAAGACTTTTGCATAATTTAAGGCATTTAAAAATAAAAGTATTTCCACCTTAACATTCCATAAATGGTATTTGGAGACTTTCCCCCACCCATACATTTATGTTGGATGAGTGAGAAATTCTCTCACCCAAACAAACCTATGAGGCATGGAACCCATGCCACCCCAAGGTACACCTCATAAGGGACACCTTAGGGGACACCTCAAACCCCCTAACCTCTCCAAATTCTATAAATAGAGGCTCATTTTCTCTATCTTGAGGAATCCACCATTTACATACCCAAACTCTACCAAAATCCATCTAGACTACACTACACTCAAACACTCACTTTGTAATAAATATCCATCAATCACCATAAAAATATTATTTTTACACCATTTTTGTGTCCCAAATTGCTCTTTATTGCAGGTTCTAAAGTGACCCGACAAGGATAGGAGATCTAGCAGTTTTAGAAGATCTCTTTTGAAAACCCAAAATTATATCAATATATCACATTATTGGTCATAAGGTAACCTGTGACCCTTTTCAAGGGTCAATTTTAGATATCAGAAGGATATAAATCCCTCCAAGCAGGTAAGTAGTGCATCCCAAACTAGTTTTGTAACTATTTTCAACGAATTTGTAATGAATTAGCTTCATTTATTTAGGGTATTTTATCTATAAATATGATGGGTATGATTGAGATAGCTCCCCAAATTTTCTAACAAGTTTTTACAGGTGATATAGGTCTAGAGGACAAGTTTGACTAATAATGGTCCATGCACTATAAGCCCACTCCTTTTGAGTACCTCTTGGTAGACCTTTGGGTGTTGTTGAACCATTCCTTGGAAGAGGGTTTTCACCTCCAAATTCCATTTTGTAGCCTTCTAAGAAAATTTTGTAACAAAGGAAACTCTTGTTAGGAATGGGAAATATGAGATATATTATACATGAAAATGAATACAATATATAGGCATAAGCCTATATGAAGAATATGATAAATTTCAAAGAGAATGACAAGTGTCAAACTAAATAAGGCATAGTGCACATTAATTCTAACATTCCCCCTTAATGTGCACTATCCTAACTATAGAAAAAAAACAAGTCAACATTAGGTAACATTCCCCCTTAATGTTGACTTCTCTAAAAGAAGCCTATCATCCTCCTTTATTGCTTATTTGGTCTAGGATCATGCTCTTTGCGTTTGGCTCTCCAACTATGAATAATTCTAGATCAACGATGTATACATCTCAGTATGTTGCCATAGGATCAACCAGTTCCTTGAATCTGTTACCACTGGGTCAGCCATCTAAGTGCCTTAGGGTCAACGATTTTTGGATTTGTTACCTCTATTGGTCATCCTCTTGGTATGTTACCTCTTGTAGGTCATTGACTAGATTCACCATGAATATTAATTCCCTCCTCATGGTGAAATCAATCTAGAAGATGTCGATATATGCTAAAAATGCACCTTAATACAAAAAGAAATACGAGCCATATGAGAGTGTCGGTCTCTGCTAAAAATGCAATCAATTCAATAAGAAGAGCCATAGAATATAAATATGGAGGAGAAGAAGAAATAAGAGAATAGAATATTTTTAAGTGTCTTCATCTGTAGTCTTCAGAAGTTGATCCGAAAAAGTCCTTGGATAGAGTCTAGGGTGTCTATGTCTATAGTCCCTAGAGTAGGTGTCCTTATGGTGATCTCCTCATCCTACTAGAATACATGGGTAACCAGTCATTGCATCTACCAGGTCCTCTAGAGAAGATAACTAGATATTATGATCACTTACAAATTCCTTGGGAGTGTCGGTTTCAATCGAGAGTGCACTCCAAGGTACAAAAATTTTAGGCTAAAAATACATATAATACTACCTTGAAAATACAATTTGATACCACCATTGTGTCCATCATGAAAAAACCTTTCTAATTGCTATAAATACCCCTATGTTTGGGTCTCAATGGGGCCTTCATTATGTGGAAAAACAACATGCCTCTCTAGGCAACAAAATATAGAAGGGAGTATTCCGGAATGCCCATCGAAATATTACAATGGCCATGTGAGGCCCTTCCACACCATGTGGAAAAAATCATAAAATAATTATGTCCCCTGTGATTTGAAAAGTTTTGTAACTAATGTACCCATTTTCATAGGTAAATATTCCCCTTTTTTTTTCAATATAAAAATACCCCCTCACTAATTTGTCCCTTCCTTTATAGAAATTTTTTTTTATTAATGAGAAATGCACACTCGAGAAAGGTAACAATTCTAAATGAGCACAGTAGGTGCAGCTTCAATAGCACTGCCAAAATCTCCATGGTTTTGATCTGCTTCATCATGGCTTCATAATGTCGCACTTTATCTACATAGCTGATATCTCAAAAATATCTCGTCATGAGCTTTTCACGAGGCCACTGTGCACTTGATTCCATCGAGCTCTAAGGCTCTAAAAAACTTTCTAGTGATCTAAAATGCGCCACACAATGCCAAAACTAAATGAGGTCGTGCAACCATTGTTACTTGCTCTGATAAGAGAAAAATTCCTCTCACTATGAAATTCAAATTCAGCCTACATCTCCTCTTCAAATCTACTACTCACATCAACAAATATGCAAAAAAAATTAAGTATCCACAAATCTAGCACATGGTTTGGAACACAACAATAGATCAAAAAATTAAAAAAATTAAGTATCCCATTTTTCATTTTTATTTCAAAAAATTACTTCTACGGATGAATAACTCAAAAAGGGGAGCCATTAATTTTTCCAAGCTTCTTATTTCTAATCCATCCATCAAGGGATGGAGAGCATACTCCCTAGCTTGAAACAAAATGGGGAAAATTGAAGGAAAAATAGGAGAAAAAATGAGGGGGGAATTTCCATGAGGGAAATCCCCCCTCAAGATCACAAGGGTAGGAGAACGCCTAGAGCTCTGATACCAAATGTTAGGAATGGAAAGATGATATTTATTATACATGAAAATGAGTACAATATATAGGCATATGCCTATACGAAGAATATGACAAATATCTAAGAGAATGACAAGTGTCAAACTAAAGAAGGCATAGTGCACATCAATTCTAACAACTCTTGTAACCCATTTAATAATGAATTTACAAACAACATGGTTTTCCATTAGTTCATAACTCCCAAATTAGCTTATCCTCGGCTTCCCTCAAAATAAGAATTATTGTTATCTTTCTTCTTAGCTTCTTCCTAGCAACAATGTCTACTATACTTGTAAAAACATCTTCTTTCTATTTTTATCTTCCTTCATCATCTTGGTATATAATGTTTTGAACCTTATAAACTTATATATCTTAAACTAATATTATAGTTTCAAAATTGCATCTAGATTGCATGGTTTTTTATCACACCAAGTATCCATCCGAATAGAAAATTTTCCTCCACTCTCCACCACCCATCTTAGAATATTTTTAAATCATTCCATAATGCAGAACCATTTGGTAGTGAGAATGTAGTAAAAATTAAGCTTGGGTCATTAGGCTCAACACACGCATTTAGAAGAATTCTTGCCCATTGTATTTGACTCTCTTTTTATGATTTCCAAATTACTTTTCCCCTTAGAGCTAAGTTTGCATCCATAAGAACTCTTAAACCAAGACCTCACCTAGTTTTATCATCACACAACTCACTCCATTTCACCAAAGGATATTTCTTTTTATCATGTAATATTGACCATAAAATGACCACATAATATAGATTGACTTTTTCTATCAATTTTGGCATAATATACAAGGACATATACTATGTTGGAATATCCTGTAAGACTTATTTAATTTGTTGCACTCTTCCTGCTAACAATAACTATATACCATTCCATGCTGGTAGTTTATTTATAACTTTAATTATAACTGGATTCCATAATTCTATCCTCATTCTCCCCTCAAATAAGGGCATCCCTAGATATATTCCTGGTAAATTTATGTCCTTCATTTGAAGTATCCTACATATCCTTACTTTAATTCTAGTTGGAGAGTTTAGGAAGTAAATTTTGGATTTTTTCTTATTAACTTTTTTCCCCAATGCTCTTTCATAGTTTATTAATAAGTTAATCAGTGATTTGACCTCATTTTATCTGCCCTCCCAAAAAGGGTTGTATCATCTAAAAATTATTGATAAGTGATGTTGTCATTGTTATTACTAGCCTTAAGTCTACTTATTAGCCCATATTTGTATACCTTCTTCATATATTAAAATGGGTTTTCTAATTCTATAAAATATTATGTTAAATTTTATTATTCTAAACGAGCATTTTTTTACAAGAAAAAAATCGTAATTTTATTTCTGGAATGAAATAAAATTACACTTCTCATGTGCCTTGGCACAAACAAAAACCCAGATACAAGCATAGTACTAGGAGTCAAAATATAATTATAGTTGGGCAGATCAAAGAGGAAAAAAACCATGTTCAAAATAGGATGGGGATAATAAGGATAATTATCCTTATATATCAATACTTAATCATACAAATAACATCCATGTCTAAAACTTAAATAGAAATCAGTGAAAATGAAACCAACAAAAAGAAAATAAAACAGTTAAAATCTACCTTAAATCTCTAATTACATAAGCACAACCATAGTAAAAACCCAAAGCTAGCATAGAAACTAGGGGTATGATAAGTGGGTAAAATTAGAAACGCCATCCTTGTTCTCTTCCATTTGCAAGAAACCTTTTGGAATTTTTTGACCTTCCTTTGATAACCTATCTGCTTCTTGATTTAATTCCCTATAAACATGAGTAAAAGAGATATTTTCAAAAATGGAAATTTCCTCCAACAGTTAATGTCCCATTGGTCTAAGCATATTATTTTTAATTGAGTAGATCTATTCATCTAGTTGATGACTACAGTATAATCTCCAAAAAATTATAATTTTTTCACATTTCTCTTTGCAACACACTTCATTAGAAATATCAATGCTTGAAACGTAGCAAAATTGTTGGAACCTATCCCAATACCTACTTTAAATTTGATATAGTGGGAATTTGAGAAGTAAAAAATTCCTCCAAACTATTAAACACTAATTGTCTCTGATTGGACCCATAAATAAACCCATGGTTGATTTTTTTAATGAAAAAATTGTCTACTTGTCGAGGTTTCTTATGTTTTCTAGGCCCTTTATTGATTGAGACCAAATTCCTCACCTAAAAAATAACCTAAAATGGGGGAATTAACTTCCCTTAAAAATAGCTTCATTTTGTGCCAACCATATACCCCAACATATAAGACATGGTAAAGAAAGAATTGTTTTAACTCTTTTCTCAAAAACCACCATCTTAAGCATACCTCCACTATTTCTCCTTCCTAAATATTTTGTACTCCAATTATTTGTTTATCTTCTAACCAAACCTATTGAGAAAAAGGGGATTTCATTAACAAATGTGTGATATTTTCCTCCTTTGACTGACACAACATAAGAACACTTGGACCTTATCTGCTTCTCCTATATAAAACTTTCCAAGCCAAATCCTTATTTCTCAAAGCTAACCACATGAAAATAATTATCTTTTTTGGGGAAAATAATTTTCAAATTTGCTTCCACCACCAAGTAGGCCCTTGAGGATGAGGGTCAAAACTTGCTTTGTAACCAAGTCTAGCCGTATACTGACCCCCAGATTTGTTGTATGCCCAAGCAATAGTATTTGGTTCAACTCTTAGCTTGATATCACTGTTACTAAGACTATCAATGTAAGCCTTCCACAAAATAACCTAGTCATCAAAAAGACCCAAGACCTAAGCCTCCTTCCAACCTTGGATCCAAAGACTTGAAGAATTTGATTTCCCCACTTGATTGTTAGCTTTTGAATCTAAATACTTAAGATAAAGTTCACCAAAAGATCAATAATAAAGTTGCAATATGATATATATGATAATTAAAATATTTTAGAAGTATAAAACTCATAAATAACTTCAACAATCACTCATAAACTTACCATTAATAAATACTCACAAAAATGGTACAATAGCTTTGAAAGTATCAAGTAAGTGTCAAGTCATGTCATATCATGTCACATCACTTTACATATACACATACACTACATATATAATGTAATGTGACTTTTCATATGGAGCACTCTTGGTCTTCACTCTTCTAGAGACTCTTCCACTTTCTATTCTATGAACACATGTGCACATGGAAAACTATGCACATTTACAATACCAAAATACTTTGCACACTTTAATAATACTTGTGCATTTATTACATTGCATAAAGTAAATTATAACTTCTAATCTAGAACACTCTTTCCTAATCTAAGGATGTACCCAAGGTGGTACATTAGCATGTACCAAATAATGTAATATATTCCAACACCCCCATGTATTACATTATTTGGCTATTGAAGTATTTAGTCTTAAATATGGATATTCATCTTGTAGGTTATTGTTCTTCTTTGATTTGTAGACACCCTTGTAGTGCAAAATTTTGTTTCCCTCTCATTTTTCTTCATCTAAATCCTGTATTTCCACATTATTTCCATAGTAGAATTATTTTTTATTTTTTGTAGTCTATCTCTCAAGAAAAACATTAGTATTATTTTGAATCATTACAAGCTCTTGTGCTAAATCAATAGAATCTAAATACTATATTCCATTGTTAACTGACCCAGTTACCTCTATTTCATTTAGCCTTTTAATAAAATACATATTCTTTTTATTCATACATTTGAATTATACTGTTCTTGAACTTTCAATTAATTTGGTTACTGAGATAATATTTGTTGTCAATCCTGGTACATACATGACATCATGAAATATTAAATGTGAGTAATATGCACTAGGTATTACATATCCACTTCCATGAATTCAATATTTATTTCCATCTGCTAGCTTTAGGACAAAACTATCAGTAACCTCTAGATAATCAAACCAATGTAGATCCACTGTCATATGATGACTTGCTCCTAAGTCAATATACTCAACATCCTTACCATCAATAATAGAATTATTCTCTTGTGAAACAATTTTACATTGTTGATAAGGAATATAAAAAGTGTTGTCTTTGCATTTTATGATGATATTTTCCTCTTGGTAATTTATCCATTCTTTTCTTTTAGGCTTTTGTGGTTTATTACCTTATGGATCCCTAGTTATTAATAGTAATCAAAAGACAATTTTGAATGCAATTTTTCAAAACACTAAAACTTTGAAACTGACTCCTTAACCTCAAGAATATAATTTCTTTTACTTCTAAATTTCTTAATCTAATGTTGGTGTTGAATACCTTATAACTCCAAACTTAGAAATTTAGAAATTTCATAAAAGAATATTTGCAAATTTTATAAATTTAATTTGATGTCGAAAACCTTATTACTCCATTCTAATTAAATTGCAAATATTTCAAAAATGTTTTGTAAATTCAAATAATCAAATTACAAAACTTTTAAACTTATTTCTTTAACTCCTTCAAACCAAATTTTAGTCCTTCATGAAATTCTCAAATAGCATTAATTTTATTTCTAAGGTTTCAAATATTGATTCTTATCCCTCCAAAATAAATAGTTTTACTTTTATCCTTAGAAAATAATAATTGTAAATTCATCTCCCTTATACCTCCTATTTTGTGCTTATAAATAAAATTGAATAGAAAAATTACGTTCAGCCTTGAACGTGGTAATTCACTTTGGTCAATAGTATGTTGGAAATTTGAGTTAATTTGAGGCATTTTATGTTTTCATTGATGTCACATGGATCATATTTGGTTTTGGTGGCAAAAGCACTTCATAGATAATCATCTATGATATTTTGGAGAGCATGAATATATACAGGATTTTTATGAAAACCAAGGCAGGCAAAATAAAAAGTTTTATTTAAAACCATGGTGGGATTATGTGGAAAGGGATTTTTTTAAAAGCCAAGGTGGAATTTTGTTTCATCGAAAAAGGACCTCCGGTGATGAAGATATTAAAGTTTAAAGTTTAATTTTAAATTAATGGAGGGAAGGTTTCAATTTATTTTGAAAAGGGGGCATATTATATATCATTGGAAAGCTTATTTCAAGGGCTATTTGACTAACTTATTTAGAAGGAGAAATAAGGTGTGTGTAAAGAGATATTTCTAATTTTGCAAAGGGGTTCCAAAAGTGAAGTTTGCCTTGTTATTTTTCAAGAGGATTAATTATTTCATGAGGTGACAAGGTATGCAATATTGTGATTTATTTTATTTTATGGTATAAGTGGTTTTGGGAGTGAAAAGGTTATGTAATGTTTTGATTTATTTTATTTTATGGTACAAGTGGTTTTAAGAGAGATAAGGAAGTTGTGCAATTAAAGGCCTTGGTCATGATTATTGGAAAGTGGAGTAATGTTGATTATTTTGTGATCTACTAACCCTTGTGAAGATTGGCAAAAGAATTTTGTGATTGTGGCAGATTTACAAAGAGGTTTTTTCATATTCATAAAATATTTGACAATTTTGGGACATATTTGAGGATAGTGTTTGGACAAGTTCTTGGTGAGCTTGCTAGAGCAGATTTGGGCAAGTTCTTTGTGAGCTTTCTAGAGAAGATTTGGGCAAGTTCTTGGTGAGCTTGCTAGAGCATATTTGGGCAAGTTCTTGGTGATCTTGCTAGAACATATTTGACAAGTTTCGTGTGAGCTTGTTAAGGAAGTTTTGTGTGAGCCTATTGAGCAGGTTCTTTGTGAGCCTATTGACAGAGCTTTGGAGGTGACAGAGTACAGAGGACAGAGTATCAGTGGATAGAGATCTAGCAACCAGCATAGTTGAAGATAGATTTGAATGAGGAGTCTTCAAGTGGAGAGATGTCCACCAGTTAGAGCAACAGAGAGACAATTTTCTAGAAGATCACATAGCCAAAGCAGAAGGGAAAATAGTTCTCCTATGGAAGATATCCATGAACTTGAGATTAAGGGATCAACATCTCCTTTGGACAGAGATCCATAAAAATTGTAATTGGGAGTGATTTCCAAAGAGATTGATTGAGAAAGTTTTAGTAAAATATTTTCTCTATGGAGTACCTCAAATTGGGGGAACCACGTTAAATATTGTGTCTCAATTGTGTGTGGTGAATTGTGCTCTTGCTTACTATTGCTATCTTATTTATTAATGCACACTACTATATTTAGTTATTGCAATTAAGGACATTAATTGATATTGGTTTGGAAAGAAAGTAAAAAGTGGTCTTATACTATTCACCCCCCCTCTCAGTATAAGCTTGTGTTCTTCATAGTGGTTTAGTATCTCCAAATGGGTGCTTTACTTTCTATGGAACCTTTTCTATGCTTTGGCTTACCTTAAAATATTATTCTCTCTTTCTTTTGATTGGTCAAGTGAATTCAATATTTTTTAGGTGCTTTGTAATGTTTCTAATCTTTGACTCTTTGAATCTCTGTATGGTTTAAATATCTCTCCTACAATTCCAAGTTGTGTGTCATTGCTTATGCCACTCAAAATTAAATTAATGACTCCACGTACACCTGCTTCTATTTCCAATGCATCTCCACAAAAATATATGTGTTTTAGTTTTAGTATTTTCCTCTTAAAAACATGTTCTCTCCTTGATATGGGTATTTAAAATCCTTCAAAATAGTTGACCTCCCAAGTTATACGTACCATATGGCACTCAGACTCTTCCAATGATCTAAATTCATCTCCTCTATTCTCTTTAAGCTCATATAACGTATTCTTGCCTAGGCGGATGATAATATGACACTTTGGTCATTACTATTACCAAGTGTCTTACTGCCAAATAAATGTTTAATGTCTTCTTTCAACCTTGGCACTTATTCAATACCTAAAATATTCACTAGCTTATCCTTTTTCATCTCTAACATATGTTTGTTACATGTAACGTATCCACCAATCCTCAAAACTTGTAATTTTCCCTAATTTATAGTCCCTATATCTTCTTTATGTATATTTTGCACTATTTCATAGAGAACGTGTTTGTTTGTAATGCTTGGGCATAACTTAATTGCTTGATCAATGTTTCTTATGGTGGCTCTTCTTTAGATGATGGTGTCTCTCCCTCAAATGATAGTGGATCTTCCCTAGATGGTGGTGGCTCTCCCTTGAATGATAGTGGCTCTGCCTTCTTGGACTATGGTGGTGCTTCCTCATATGGTGGTGAATTTCCTTTGAATTGTGATGGCTCTTCCTTGAGTAATTGTGGTGCTCTCTACTTCAATGGATGTTAACACTTCAATAGTGGCACTCTCTACTCCAATATATGCTTACAATATTCCTTTGGTCCTTGGTTACTTAGTGTCTTTAGACACTAAAATAATCTATTTTATTTTTAATCCTTGCTCAATATTTAACTTACTTAGGAAAATGCTCTTACTTTATTCTCTAGACTCTAATAATTTTGAACTTTTTAGATGTTATACCCCTTGTGCTTTTATGGTTCTTAGTCTTGGTATCCGATGATGCTTTTATTTGGTAGACCTACCATCCTTTTTGGTGGCTCTTCTTCACCAACAAATTTTGCAACTTTGGTCCTTTTCTTGGTATCTTTAGACACCTTAAATCTACCTCAACTTTGAGAATTATTCGACCTTTCTCTTAACTACTAGAAATTAGAATATATATGCACTCTTATGGGCTAAAAAAAAACATTCGATAATAATGTTATATCCTTCTTATTTCTGTCTAAATAAACTTTTACTTAGATATTGTTGTTTTTAATCTTGAAGATATTAAGATACAAATATTATCAACTCCTTTAAATTTCTTATTCAGATTAATAAAAGTAATATGTTTCTCCCAAATGATTAATATAGACCTGATTCAAATGCTTCAATATAAAATGTATGTTGCACCAATATCGCATACCATTTTGATTTACTTTTTAGCTAGTTTCTTTGGTGACTTGATTCATCCTTTAGCAACCTCGATATTGTAAGTTTTGAACCTTTACTCTCCTTCACTTTACTATTTCAAAACTTACCAAATTTGCAGCTCTAATTTCTACTCAAATTCTAGCTTGCTTTTTGCTCAAAAACTCTCTAAAATCTGCCCCGAAGATCTCCAAAATTACAGATCTTTCCTTCTTCTAATGATGTCCACAATATATGATTTTTGTGGCTCCAAATATTCTCCAACATATATGTCTTCAAACTTTGAAACTTGCAGCTATTAATGCTTCCCAAATGCTATCAAAAATTCTGCAACTCTCCAATCAACTCCTCCTCTATTTATCTGTCCAAAACCTGCAATGAATATCTCCAAAATTCTGCCTTCTTTTACTATCTCAACCTCTTTCAATATCTTGTTCAAAGGCACTCCAAAATATACACAAAAACTTTTAAATTTCCAAGTCAATACCTTCTTCAATTTATTATTCTTCAACCCTTCAATTTCTCCTTCAAAATTTAGCAAACGTATCCTATCAAATCCTTCAAAAATATTGTGGTTGTTCTTAAATGTACCAAAATTATGGGCTCTTCAATATTCTCTTATCCCTCAATATTCTTGTCAAATTTCAACTTCAAATTTTATCTCCTTCACTGTCTTCTTCCTTAAGAATTTGAATGTCTTGAAGTCTTCAAAAACCTTTTCCAAATTTTGGCAAACTTCTTGCCAAAACATTTTTCCTCTCGGGCTTGTTTTCGGATAGCGACAATTTTCCCAAATCCTTATTATTAGAAACTTCTCCTTTCTTGTAATATTATTCCTTTATATTTCTCTACAACTCCTCCAATAGTCATTTCTTTAATTCTGCAATAAGGCTTTCTCTAGCCTTCTTCTCCTTCAATTCTCCCAAGACCTTTTTTCCTTAGGTCTTCTAATTCTGCAATTCCTCAACTCTTCACATCAAAAATTTGATGAGACCTTTCCTTGGTCTCTTCAATATTCCAACTATGGTAATTTTACAATGAGATCTCTTTCCCGGATCTCCAAAATCTAATTCTTCTAAATTCTACAATTGAACCTTTTCTTAGTCCTCTACCTCCAATCTTCTATTTTCAATGGGAACCTCCTATGTAGGTCTCCTCAATCTTCAATATGTAGTCTTCAATCCATAATATTCAATTTTACAAATTTGGAAGTTCTTCAATCTAACCTCTTTTAGGTCTCTTAAAAGTCTCCAATCTATAGCCTTCAATATCTAGTCTTCAATGGGATCTCCTATTTGAGTATCCTCAATATCTAATCTTCAACGTCTACTTTTGCCAACACAGAACTAATCCTTGCATGAGGAAAGCACATAGAATTTTAGGAAATGAAGGTAAAATTATTCTCTATCTACTCTACGAAGCTTCTCAAATATGGGAGTTAATTAATTGCAATAAGAAACTTAGACAATAACAACCAAATACATAAAAATACCCAAAATTCTAAAATGAATAAACTTCACTAGTTATTCTCAAAACTAGTGGAAAGAATTATGTGTTGAGTCCTAGTCTTCACAAGTTCTTCTTCAACCCTATGGAAAGACTCTATCCAACTTGCAATCTGGAATCTCCTTCAATCTATCAAAATCTCCAATAGGATATTCTTCTTGGGTATCTTAATCTCCTCAATGTCAAGGTCTATCTTCAAAACCTGAACTCTCCTATTCTAAATTTGTTCTTGGAAGGTAAATCTTCAAAATTCTATGGTTTTCCTTTCCAGAGGTAATCTTCTTAACTTCACTAGTTTCTCCTTAACCAGTCAAAATCTCCTTTGCAATTTTAAAACCTATGCAATTCAAAACCTTATCGTGGCTATGATACCATTTTTAGATTTTGAAGCTAAATACTTAAGATAAAATTCACAAAAATATCAATAATAAAGTTGTAATATGTTATATATGATAATGGTAATATTCTAGAAGTATAAAACTCAAAAATAACAATCACTCATAAACTTTCCATTAATAAATGCTCACAAAAATGGTACAATAGCTTTGAAAGTATCAAGTGTCAAGTCATGTCACATCATGTCACGTCACTTTACATATACACATACACTACATATATAATGTAATGTGACTCTTCATATGGAGCACTCTTGACCTTCACTATTCTAGAGACTCTTCCACTTCTTATTATATGAACACATGTGTACATGGATAACTTTACACATTCACAATACCAAAATACTTTGCACACTTTAATAATACTTGTGCATTTATTACATTGCATAAAGTAAATCATAATTTCTAATCTAAAATACTCTTTCCTAATCTAAGGATGTAACCAATGTGATACATTAACATGTACCAAATAATGTAATATATTCCAACACTGATGAAGATAGTAAAATCCTTGTGTTGTAAAGAACTTATCATAGCTTTCGACAACAAAATATTTTCTGCACAATCCATAATAGAATAAACCCCTATTCTAACTTGTTCACCATTGCCCACTTTCCAAGCCAAATATTTTCCAATCATAGGAAAGGCCTTGTTGGTAAAATATATGCCTAATCAACAAAAACTATGTTTGTGTGCCCTAGATACGACCAAAATTGAAAGGTTGGAGGAAAGGAATGTCCTCTGTGCCAATCTCCAGAGGGGGCTGGTTCCCTTACTAATCCTAAAATTGGTTGAAGACTAGAGATGTAGGAAAGATATCAGAAAATAACAAAAAGAAAGGAAAATATGACCACAGGCCAGAATGTAGTATTTGGGGTAGACTAACAACAGGAAATTAACCCAAGCATGAAATAGCATGTAATAGATGAAAAGAAGCAGAATTTACTTGCAAAATTATAGAAACAACCTTCAAAACAACACTCCAACACTCACTCTCTCACCAACAATATTTAAATCCAAATGCAGAATTTAAATTTAACAACAAATAAAGAGCATACACATGAAATAAAAGTGTATAAATCATAAGTAAATCATACAATATCACTCGCAAATTCATAAGCCTGGTGTCTTCTATTTATGTACATAACTTGGAGAGTTTTCTCACAAAATTCCTAACCTCCCTTTTCACAATGGAAATTTGATTAGTGTTTATAGTGGTGGCCTTCATCACCACTTGTTTGGCTTGTATTATGGATGTGCATACCCTTATTTTGGTGAAGGCCAGCTCTAAGAACTATCGTAGCCATGAAAAATAGCATGTACTCTTCTTTGGAAGGTATATCGTTGATCACGGTGAAATGGGTGAGGACTAGTAGGACTTGTACTCCCTCATCGAATATGGGCTTCATCTCCATATTTTTGTGGGTTTCACAATCTGAAATTCATCACCAAATTAGTGTGTGAGAGTGTATAGGTGAAAATCCTTTAAAATTGAGTATTACATCAACTATTTCAAACTTGAACAAGAGGAAGGTAAGCAATTCAATGAATCATAACACTTAATCCAGTTGTAAGAGATATAAATAATTCTTAAATGAGATAATAATTTATATACATTGTTTGTTTCCTAATTATATGCATAGTAAAAAATGGTCACTATACAAAGTTGCATAATGTGCAGGAAGGCTCAGAATGCCTTAGATATAGCCCACATGACCAACCTTTACCTGAACGACATTTAGGTAGTCTTTGTGGAGATAAATCTACCCATGGGGGATCTTCTCATCGAGAGACCCCTACTAGGAGGACTCCTGTAGGAACTCCTCCTGACCATGATAAGGATCCTTCTAGACCTCATTCACCATATATTGTTTCTAGACAAAATACACCTAATGAGGGGCCTAACAAAGGGGTTCCATGCATCTGTGTATCCCATAAATCTAAAAACACTTTAGAGCTTGGAGTAGAGTACATGTCTTTGCTTAGTAAAACTGGGGTAGATAATCCTTCTGACCAACATTGGAAGACTTATAAGCTAGACCATTTAGATAGGTATGGTCCTAACATAGCCCGTAGAGCCCCTTCTTCCACTCATTCTCATTTTGAGAGTGGATGTAATGAATATATAGTTTGTCCTACACATGCGCATGGTGAGTGTTCTATACGAGCATGCCATACACCCACACCATTAATAAATGAGGGCATTACCCTTAGGTTTGAACACAGAGTGAATGCAACCTCGATTGATCAAGGTAATATGATAGTTGTCCCTTCTACAAGAACCAAAATAGCCAAAACCCCTTTCATCGAGGCAAGCAGTCAGGGGCCTTACACAATAGATATCACATATCATCTACCTAGACCTAATTCTAGACAAAGAGAGTGATTTATCCAATCTCAATTTGAGGATTTGTGTAATAAGAAAGATCACTTAGACCATGAGCATGTGGAGCAATAGAGGCTACATTTCCAGTGTTTGTATGAGCATCGACTGCATGAAGAAATAATTATTGAGTATGTGAAGAACAATCACATAGGATACCTTTAGAAGAAATACCTACTATTACTACCTATAGGTAACAACACACAATGAGGTGTACTACTCTTCATTAGGAGTTGCCTCCTAGGCAGGAAAATATCCACTCTCTTCACACTTCAATATATAATTTTTGGTGAAGACAGTGCCTAGCACCAAACCCATCAAAATATGAACCTTATGAAGAGATGGAAGCAGATGAACAAGGTCAAACTTATCCTAATCCATCTTGCAAATACTTGGGAGTGATCAAAATATACCAACTCGATCAAACAAAAACATTCCACGTCCTACTCCAAAGAGACCTCTTTGAGAAGATGAGATTATATCATTGTAGGCCTACAAATTTCTCATGGATCGAATCCAATCGCTCAAGAAACAAGGTGCATTTTATTAGAAAACCACATTGAGCAAACTATATAACCAACCCCTTAATCCATCAGTTTCTTTGATGAGCTGTCGTTAAGCACATCATTAAATATCAAAGATCTTATCAATCTTGGGTGGTGTCCAAGGCTGTCTATCATAGAAAGTTCAAACAGAGTTGCATTTCAGCTCATTTGGGAGTAGTAGGTCTTTATTTGTAGGATTGATTGTGTGGGGGATTTGTGTCACTTCTATCCCTATATTGCATAAATTAAACCTTAATCTAATTGCAAGAATGAAAAACTAATTGTTGTCTGCAGAAATAAAGTCCTAATTACAATTGCTAAATTGAGACCTAATTGATTTGCAGAAGGAAAATCCTAATTACATTTGCTAAATGAGAAACCTATGTACTTTTTCAATAATGAGATAAAAAAAGTAATCAACTTCTGTCAATACTCTGAAACAGAAGGTCGTCAATCTTCTATGCAGTGTTTGACAACAAAAACAAGAATGCAAGAAATTACAGAAAATCTTGTAAATTACTAGAAATGGAAATTTGTAGTGAATTGGAAAGTTGCTAGGAATGGAAAGAATAACCAGATCTACCAATAATAATATCACAAAAACATTATGAACAAGAATTAAACAACTAGGAATGTTAGCTGTGCAAAATAATGAAAATGACAAGTTCACAACTTATTCTGTTGTAGCAAAATCAGAATAAAACCTGTCTGTCAGTCCTCCTCCTAGGTATGGAAGTGGCCAGCATCATTTCTTAGAAGAAGGTTTGAATTCTTATTCAAGTCTTACTTACACTCAGACATAACAAAATAAATGAAATGAAACTGCACTTTTATTGCTTCAAAAACATAATTACAATTCTGCTGAAATCTGTTATAGGTCTGAAATTACTATTCTATCATCTCTCTATTTATTTTCTATCTCCTCTATCTAATATAATATATTCTTGATAATAATATATTAGCTCAACCTGGATGGGAGCTATATTTTATAGATGCCTAAAATCTAATTACAAACAGAAAATATGCTGTCCTGATATCCTGCAAAATTTCCTAGGTTTATCCTAGAAGAAGATCAAATTTGATCTTTTCCATAAATGGTGGCTTTGGACGGCAAGGATGGCAAAGTTACATGGGAGATATTTTCCCTTAAATTTCTCAACTTTATTATCCCATTTTCCATCACCAAAAGTTAGTCAACAAGTCAAAAAGTACATTTTGTTTTCATTTCGAAGATAAGTGGCTCATTCCGAAGATACTGCAATTCTCATTCCGAAGATCCGCTCATTCCGAAGATACTGCAATTCTCATTCCGAAGATCCGCTCATTCCAAAGATTTTCTCATTCTAAAGATCTACTCATTTTGAAGACACTGTGTTTTCTCATTTTGAATATCTGCTCATTCTGAAGACACTATGTTTTTTTATTCCAAAGATCTGCTCATTCCGAAGACACTATGTTCATTCCGAAGACACTGTGTTCATTCCAAAGATCTTTAGAATGACCAACTGTGTTGAATCCAAATGGTTTTGGCTACATTTCTTAGGTGTATTAGCCCTCAGGATCAGATTGCAATAGTCTTCATTCTTCCTTGGATGTGAATTCCATGCCTTGTCATTCATTGGCAGCTTGCTAGAATTTATATGGAAAAACCAATTTTTTGCTGCATAGTAATAAGTATTTGTACTATTTGCTGAATTTAGAGAAACTAATGCTTAATGATCATCAAAATAAGACTACTGAAGTGCTGCTGTCAATGTAAGCATGAGAAGATAACATAAAACTATACAAGAACTATTAAAAATCAAAATATAATGTCCTTAACACTTCAATCATGCAAACAGTTAATACACAACATATTAAATCAACTTAACTAACATATAAGATAATTCACAAGAGTTTTAGGTAGTTTTAACTATTAAAAACATGCTATAAATGAGGCTTATCCAGGCCTCATCATTCCCCCCCAACTTATATTAATGCATGCCCTCATGCATTGCGATGGGCTATGGAGTCACAAATGTCCATACTCATATTCCATATTTCATAGAACAATTTAATGCCTATGTAATTTCTCATGAAGATTTATGATTCATTATTCAAACTGATCATCTGGTTGGGAATCCTCTTCAAAATAGGAGGGAACCAGAGTAATGATGGTTGGAGGCCTGAATCTGAGACCTACCCAATAATTTTGCATAAAGGTATTTCTATGGATTGAGAAGGCAATGCCTCAGAATGGAAGGACATTGCTTCAAAGTGGAGGGGCACTACTTCAGAATGAGCACCTATGTCTTCATATTCCCTAGATAATCCAAGTATTAACTGAACCAAATCCTCCTCTTTATCTGATGGATTGTTCGTCAACTTGTGACAGCATGCTTTTTAGTTTCTCCACTTTCTGCTATAATTCTCTAATTTTCTTTTCATGTTTTTCAATAACATCTTCTCTTTCCTCAATCCATATCATTTGTATTTTTATAACACTCTTGGATGCTCTTAGTTGTTTTGTGATGTCTGCCTCCTCTTCTTCATTTGACTCAGAACCTAATACTAACAAATCAACTGCAGTTCTTGCTCAACAATGATCTCATCCTCTGCTTCAGACCCCTAGTCCTGTATAGGAGGTTCCATGATATTATCTATGATTACATCAAAATTCTCAGTTGCTTGTTGCACTTCTATGAAATCAAGGCTATCCTGTCTGGTCTTTTCTTCAATCATTTTTTTCTTTTATCTCTTTTTGTTGGAGTCTTGCAGACCTCCTAGTCTTTAATGTATATTTTCTCTTCTTGCCCTATTTTCTTGTGGTAACAAGGGCTATAGGGATAACTTCAGGCTCTTCACTGGGAAATTCACTCTCCTATTCTGACAGATAAATAACATATTTAGAAAAATGAACCCTCTTATATTTTATTTTTTTGCTATTAGTTTCAGACCCTCTTTTCTTTTGCTTCTTGGCTCGTGAAGTTGAATGTTCTGGAGCAAGGTGTTCTGTTGCTGCTGCTGGGTGTGTTTCTTTTTTTACAACAACTTCTACATCAGTTTTTGTTTCTTCTTCTGCAATAGCTTATGTAGCAGTTGTTTCTTCTTTTGCAATAGCATCAGCAACATCTTTTTCTTCCTCGGATGCCACATGGAAACAGACTGTCAAATATTCATTTTAAAGATTTACGTTTCATTCTTAAGACT
The DNA here is from genome assembly GCA_028583015.1 of Wollemia nobilis. Lineage (NCBI taxonomy): Eukaryota > Viridiplantae > Streptophyta > Pinopsida > Araucariales > Araucariaceae > Wollemia > Wollemia nobilis. Next base: position 5,352,716 of record JAQPPZ010003614.1, on the reverse strand, counting down.
AAGTCGGTGTTAAGATCCTGCTATAAAATAAACTCAAATAACACACTCTCACACAATTGCTTGGAAATAACTCACATAAACATCACATTAATATAACAAAAATTTGCATAAAGAACAATCTCACAATAGGACTGAATCGCGAGGCCTCTTCGAGGGGGCAACCTCCTTCAATACTTCATTAATTTTGCAAAAGATGGTTACATTGGTGCCCTTTCGGGTATTTAAGGAGTTTCCTTCCAAGGTTGGCTTACATGCAAAATGCCACCTGGATTACATGCATAATGCCACCCGAATTACATGCATAGTGCCACTTTGAATTACATGCACAATGCCACTCGAATTACATGCACAATGCCACTCGGATTACATGCATAATGCCACACGAATTACATGCACAATGCCACCTATCTACCATGTGTTACATAAAAAGGGTGCCATTTGTCATGGGCACTACCTAAGCTAAAACTTAGAACATTACAAAATATTAATCATGGGTACTACCCACGTTCACTAGGAATTATTACATCATGGAAGTTATTACATTAAGGGTTAGGATGAGATCCTAACATGCCCTTCTCCTTGAAGAAGCTTTGTCCTCAAAGCTGAAAATGAGAAAGCTATTGCTTGAAGTTGATGGAGAGACTCCCATGTAGCATCCTCAGGTTGAAGTCCACGCCACTGAACCAGGACCTCTGTGATGGTACGGTTGCGCAGAGTGCGAGTTCGACGATCCAGCAGTTGTTCCGGTGCAAGTAAGATGGAGCCTTCTTCATCCAACTCGGGGAGTGTTGATTGAACCTGTACCTTTGTGCCCACAACTTTCTTGAGAAGGGAAACATGAAAAATAGGGTGGATCTTGGAAGTGGGGGGGAGAGCCAATTTGTAAGTTGTGGGACCAATCCGTTGTAGAACCTGATAAGGACCATAGAATTTTGGAGCGAGCTTCTGACACCTGCGGAGTTGTAGGGATGATTGTTTGTATGGTTGTAAGCGAAGGAAGACCATATCACCCACATCAAAACTGCGCTCAGAACGATGCTGATCAGCTTGTTGGCGCATCCGATTCTGGGCCATGTTCAAATTCTGCTTGAGTTGGCGAAGGACCTCGGTGTGTTGACTCAGAGTATTGTCGACGGCCTGGACCTTGGAGCTGCCCGGAATGTAGGAGGAAGGCGTGAGTGGAGGGCGCCCGTAAACTGCCTCAAACGGTGTGAGTTTGGTGGCGGTATGATAGGAAGTGTTGTACCACCATTCGGCCAAGGAAAGCCATTTTGCCCAATGAGTAGGATGATCGGAGGCAAAGCAACGAAGGTAGGTTTCCAAGCATTTATTAACAACCTCTGTTTGACCATCCGTTTGCGGATGGTAGGCTGAACTCATTTTGAGTGAGTCCCCTGCAACTTAAACAACTCTTGCCAAAAATTGCTAGTAAAGGTGGGATCACGATCAGATACAATGGAGGTGGGCATGCCATGAAGGCGAAATATGGAGTCAAGAAAAATTTGGGCAATAGTGGATTTTGTGTAAGGATGGGTTAGGGCACAAAAGTGAGCATACTTTGAAAGGCGATCCACTACCACGAAAATAATAGACTTGCCTCCGGACTTAGGTAGCCCTTCTATGAAGTCCATGGAGATGTCGGTCCACACGATCCGGTATCGGTAATGGTTGAAGAGTGCACAGGGAGCGCACTTTGTTTCTCCTTTCATCCTTTGACAAGTGTCGCAATCTGCTACAAAAGAGCGAATGTCCTGTTTCATACCTTTCCAAAAGAAGGTACGCTTGAGTCGCTCATAAGTTTTTAGGAACCACTGAATGGCCAGCGAGATGGAGTAGCATGTGATTCCTTCATGAGGAGTTCCCGAAGTGGGGACTTAGGAGGAAGAACCAGGCGTTGATGGTAACGGAGATCCTGGCCATCCCAACTATATCCTGGTGTAGACTCTGGATCATCCCGAAGTGAAGCAACCAGGTCTTTCAAATCTGCATCCTGAAGTATTTCCTGACGTAAGGGCTCAATCCATTGGGGCAAGGGTGCAGAGATGGCACACAACATACTAAGGGTCTCAAATTGGCGAGAGAGAGCATACGCCACAAGATTATCCTTCCCTTTTTTGTACGTGATGTCATAATCATAGCCCATGAGTTTTGATACCCACTTTTGTTGCTCGGGGGTGGCAACTCGTTGTTCTAGAAAGTATTTCGGACTACGGTGGTCAGTTTTGATTGAGAAATGGCGCCCAATGAGGTAAGGCCGCCAATGCGGGATTGCATGCAATATTGCCAACATTTCCTTGGCATATGTGGATTTCCCCAAATTACGATCAGATAGGGCTTTTCTGGTAAAAGCCAAAGGGCGTCCTTCTTGCATCAATACTGCCCCAATACCACGACCAGAAGCGTCACTTTCAATGACAAATTTTTTAGAGAAGTACGGCATGGCTAAAGCTGGAGTGGTGGTCATGGCATGCTTGAGGTCCGGGGAATGCTTGCTCGGTCGGCCCTGTCCAAGTAAAAGAATCCTTCTTTAGCATGGAGGTGAGGGGGGCGGCTATCTTTCCATAATTGCGAGACAAATTTACGGTAATATCCTGTAAGCCCTAAAAATCCTCGAAGCCCTTTGAGTGTGCGAGGTTTCGGCCATTCTTGGGCTGCTTGGATCTTCTTAGGGTCAACCTTGACACCATCCTTTGAGACAATGTGTCCCAGGATATTCTACTTCGATCAAACCAAAGGAGCACTTGGACCTTTTTGCAAATAGTTTATGGTCGGCCAATAGTTGGAGGGTTCGATCTACATGATTGAGGTGCTCTTCCCATGTGTGATTGTAAATCAAGATGTCATCGAAGAACACAAGGATGAACTTTCGCAAGAAAGGGCGAAAGATGTTGTTCATCAAGCTTTGGAATGTGGAAGGAGCATTTGTGAGACCAAATGGCATTACCAAGAATTCATAATGACCTTCATGAGTGCGGAAAGCAATTTTAGGAATATCTTCATCCCTGAGCCGGATCTGATGGTACCCAGAGCGGAGGTCTAGCTTGGTGAAGTACATGGTCCCATGTAATTCATCTAGTAATTCATCAACCACGGGGATAGGAAATTTATCCTTGACGGTTATCTTATTGAGTTCTCGGTAGTCAATACACAAGCGCCAAGAGCCATCCTTCTTGAGGACTAGTAAGGCCGGTGCGAGTAGGGACTAGTACTAGGCCGAATGACACCCGCCTTGAGTAATTTCTGTATCATCTTCTCAATCTCTGACTTCATGGCATGGGGGTACCTATACGGTCTGATATTGGGAGGTGTACTATCACGCGATAATGGAATGGCATGGTCATGAGAGCGATGCGGTGGAAGTGTGGTTGGTTACGAAAAGATGGCCTCATGTTTGTGGAGAATCTGTTGTAGGTATGGTGGGATTTCACCCATTGGGGATGTGGATGGTTGGATGGAGAATAGTTGTGCAATGACCCCACGTGATGATTTCTTGAGCAATTTCTCCATGCCGTTTGAACTAATAATTTGAGGTGTTCCTTTTGGGGAGCCCTTGATGATGTGTGTTTGTCCGTTTCGGGAGAACTGCATCCAAAGTTCAGCAAAGTTCCAACTGATAGTGCCCAACGTACTCAACCATTGAGATCCCAAAACAATATCACATCCACCCAACTGGAGGGCAAACATGTCCTGCTTGAGTGCATAGTCCCCTATCTGGATTTTAACATTGCGACACTTACCTTTACAAGGTAAGGTTCCCCCATTGGCTACCATGACCTCAAAGGAATTACAAGTGTGGATATAGCAATTTTCCCGCTGAGCAACTCTAGGGTCAATAAAGTTGTGCGTGCTTCCCGAATCCAGAAGGATGGAAAGACGTTGACCCTTGAAAAATCTTGTAACCTTCATGGTTTGAGGAGTAGTGATGCTGCAAGGGCATGGGTGTAATTGTTGTCTCAGGTTCCTGTTTCACTTCTTCTTGTGGAGGAGGTGTTTCTGGAGGGTCCTCATCCTTATCACTCTCATCAGAGGTATCCGGTTCTTCAACATCTATCAGGAACAGTTTTTTGTGTGCACACTTATGCCCTTTGAAAAACTTTTCATCACAATTGTAGCATAATCCTTGGGCACGACGTGCATCCATCTCTTCGGTGGTGAGGCGCTTTGGTGCAGCAGGTTTATTATCAACTGGATGTTGGGCTCTAGGAGGAAATGAAGGTCTATTTGGCGAGAAACTTTGATGGGCGTCTTTGGGCGAGAGAGTTTAGATTCGGCCGGACGGGCCAAAGCGATAGCTTCCATCATAGTTCGTGGTTTCAACATTTTTACTTCTGCTTGGAGTTCCATCTTCAACCCACTGATATAACAACTATGGAAGAACCCTTCACTCAATCCTCTTGTCCTATTGGCCAATTTTTCAAATTGAGCTTGGTACTCTCGGACTGACCCTGTTTGTTGTAGTTTGGTTAAGGCTCCTGTAAAGTCCTCAAACTCACTAGGACCAAATCGAGTGAGTAGTTGGGATTCAAAATCCTCCCAAGAGAGATTTGGGTAGGCAAGACGCAACCATTGAAACCAGTGTAGAGCCTCAGATTCCAAGTTAAAGGAAGCCATCTGGACTCGATGAAATATGGGTACATTATGAAGTCGAAAGAATTGGTCAACCCGACATAGCCACCCATCAACATCCTTCCCATTGAATTTGGGAAAGTCCAATTTGGGCATTCTAAAGGGTGGATCATGGTCACGATTCCTTGTAGAACTCTCAGCTTGGTATTCCGATTTGGGTGGTTCTCTTCTCAGTTTGCTGTCTACTTCTGTCAATGCTTCTTCCAAGCGATTGCTAGTGGCCTCATGCTCTAGGCGAAGACCTTGGACTTCTTCCCTTATGGAGTGAAAAGCCGAGTTCAAGTTCTCAATGGCTTTTGTTAGGGACTCCAAGTGTTCTAGTTCTTTCCGGTGTCCACGGGTACCCTGGGCCATTTTTTGACCTTTTGTGACCAGTTACTAAAAATAGAATTGAATTTTTAGGACTTACTATTTTTAGTAAGTGCCCAAAAAAGTGCTTGGGTGCTATATATCAAAATGATCAGCAGAAGGAGGTGGTCACAATGAGCTATATATCTCAACACTACTTTTTGGCACCCCAGACTTTTTTTTTTTTTATCTCCTGTTTCTTGAGTCTAACGGTGTTTCTGATTCTGATTACGAGCTCGCGAGCAAAAGTTGGCTCTTTGGAGCACTATCTATAACTGGCCTCGTTTCACACTCAAGATTCTCTGTATTTTGCAGGTGACCGATATGACGGTTACTGTTCGACCACTGAAAGCGTGAATTCTGCCTTACTATGTCTTGACCTCTCGACTGTTGGCACTTGTGTGTCGCCACTTTGTAAATTTTCTTGTTATTCTCCAGGACTTTCAACTTAAGTGTCACCCTCATGGCTTATCCCGAATGCATGTCCCTTCTATTATTTTTTTAGTAGAGGACTCCTTTCTCATATGCTCACTTTTGAAATGCGGGTTTACGAACATGGATGTTTGGATTTTTATTTTTATTTTTACGTTTTTTACGGGTTGAAGTTTTAACGAGAACCGGGGAATGCTAAGTATAGGAGTATGTACCACCCATAGGCCCTCTAATATACCGACAGGTGACGAACAATAGTGCTCGGACCAATATTTCAGGCCACTACTCAAGGAGGATTCCACACATACCCTTGAGCACACTACTGCCTCTACGACAATACGGGAGGGTAATCGTCCGAGGATCTTGTGTCCCGTAGACTATGAGTAATACAAGGCCGAAGAGCTTCCTAATGGCTAAAAGTTTGTTTAATCCTAGATGGTCTCCCGATATACCCGAAGATACGTGGGAGCTCAAGTCCGTGCGCGAGTTACATACGAGGCACAGGTATTGGAGCACGATCGCCCCTCACTTCACTAGACGCTTTATGGGCTATCTAGCTTAGCCAATAACGACAGATCCTTCGCGATATTTTAAAACCCCCGGTACAGGGTTTCTACCTACTCAACTAATAATATATTTTTTTGTTTTTGGTCTGGAAAAAAAAAACACTGTATTTTTTGGATTTTTTTTAATAAGGAAAAACAGAATGGAAAAAACACACGGAATTTATACCTAACAGGCGGATTGGATGGCAAGAATCGTTGCAGTTGCAGCAGAACTTGGCCCCTGGAAAGCGCTACGATACCACTTGTTAAGATCCTGCTATAAAATAAACTCAAATAACACACTCTCACACAATTGCTTGGAAATAACTCACATAAACATCACATTAATATAACAGAAATTTGCATAAAGAACAATCTCACAATAGGACTGAATCGCGAGGCCTCTTCGAGGGGCAACCTCCTTCAATACTTCATTAATTTTGCAAAAGATGGTTACATTGGTGCCCTTTCGGGTATTTAAGGAGTTTCCTTCCAAGGTTGGCTTACATGCAAAATGCCACCTGGATTACATGCATAATGCCACCCGAATTACATGCATAGTGCCACTTTGAATTACATGCACAATGCCACTCGAATTACATGCATAATGCCACTCGAATTACATGCACAATGCCACCTATCTACCATGTGTTACATAAAAAGGGTGCCATTTGTCATGGGCACTACCTAAGCTAAAACTTAGAACATTACAAAATATTAATCATGGGTACTACCCACGTTCACTAGGAATTATTACATCATGGAAGTTATTACATTAAGGGTTAGGATGAGATCCTAACAATTGAGCATTTAATCTGAAGATAACCTCATTTTGAAGATAAACCTTCATTCTGAAGACAAACCTTCATTTCGAAGACACCTTCATTCTGAAGAAAAACCTTCATTCTGAAGACAAAGGCTCCATTCTAAAGATACCACGGTTATTGAAGATACAATAGTCATTCTGAATACATAGCAGAAACCAACATTTTTCTCTTTCTCCAAGCATGTTTTGTTTATGCCAACTCTTATGAACACTTTTATACTAATGGTTAATTTTCATATACTATATATCAAATATTTACAATGAGAAAAGTGCAAGAAACATATATACCTGGTTAAAACAAGTTAATGCAAGTTTTGAAAGATGACTGCTTTTGTTGATATTCTGCTGAGGCTTCCTACAACACTTCAAAAACAAGTGCAGTTGGTGAATTTGTACAATGGTGACTCAAAAATTTTAAGGTTATGCATGCCAGAAAATTGGTTTTCATGCATACCAACTCAGTAGCGCCTTAGAAAAGGTTTTCACTGCTGAGCTATTCATTTTTCTCTTTTTTTTTTTCTTTTCTTTTTTCTTTAACCTCTCCTTTTCTCTCTTTTTTTTTCTTTTTGTCTTTTTGATTCTGATTGTGCCCGTGAAGGAATTCATGACTTCCCTGAAATCATGTCCATGAAGAAATTCACGACCAAAATTTATTCATGTTTTTGTTTTCTATTTTTTTCTATTTTTTTTTTTTTTTATTTTTAAGATTCAAAGATATGATCATTTGGAATCTTCATCGAGAAGAAGAAGCCTCTTCTATCAAATGTAACTATGTGAAATACCAAGCAAATTCCACCTTTGTTAGTGGTTTATGGTACAACTGTAAAAGATGTCCATTCACCACTAATATCCTCTTTACATCATCAACTAAAGAAAGTTGAACAACTTCATTCTCAAACTCCCCTGGTTCATCCTTACTACTCTTAATGTGATCATCATGCCACATTTTCCATTTTTGTTGAGTGAACTCTATTTGGTGAAGTGCTTCCAACCAAAGTTCATCAAATGTATTCAACTGCAAAATTTGTTTTTTTTGTACCTGCAACAACTCAATGCCAACTGCTAAAGATGCATAAAATGTTAGTAAAGCATTAGGATGTTGCACCAATATATCAAACAATTTTTCTCCCTGGTTTTTAGTCAACCAACTATTGTTGTTCAAAGGTTGTTTTGGTTGTATTTCAGTTTGTTTTGTACCAGGATGATTTGAATTGGTTCTTGGAGAAACATTTTTATTTACACCAATGGAGGCCAAAACTAAAGTATTCTTTTCATTTTCCTTATGTGTTCTAAGAAACTGTGGGCTTTTTGTACAATCATACTTAGGTGTAATAAGTTTACTTTGAAAGCAAGTTAACTAATTTTCCACCTTTTTGTATGGTTTTAGGATATACTTTCTTCTTTTTTCTTGGTTTTCTAAAACACATTTCTTGAACAATCCTAATAATGATTGGTACAAATTGAGGTAAAGGGATTGTAACAGTTAAATTTTCTAATTCCTTTATCAAATCTGATTGTGAAGATGTTATTTTTGATATCTCAGACTATTCAAAATATGATACTTTATTTGATGAGGTATCTTGTTCTTCTTGATGTTGTTTTAGTGTGGATTTGTTTTCATGTTCATTCTTTTTAACTTCACTTTCTACATTGATAAGTGGAATAGGTTCAAGTAGTGGTTCACCTGAACACAACTAAGTTTTAACACAGTCACTAACATTTATTAGGGCTATATTTTTTTATTCAACCACAGAGACAGGGGTTACCTGTTTAACATGATTTGGACTGACCACAGGTTGAGTTGAAAATAGAGGTTGTTTCAATTTTTGTTGTTGTTGTCCATGATTGAAATTATGGATATAATTAGGAAACAAATTTGATTTTTTGTTTTTGACAATGTTGTTGCCATTTGTACAGATTTTGATGTTGTACCCATTGATATCCCTGTAATTTTGGTTGCAACCATGGTGGATTTTGTTGATTCCATTGTTGTTGCATCCATCCATGTTGAGACCATGCTTGGGAGTATGCCCATGGTGGTTGACTCCAACATTGTTGAAGTGGACCTAAAGCAGACCATGGCATATACCAAGGATTATTTCCTTAATGTGCAAGAAATTGAGAAGAATTCTGATATGGAAATTTATGAAAATTATTTCCTTGTCCTTGTCCTACAAAATTGATTTTTTTCATAGGTTGAGACTGTTTTTCAAAGACACTTTTAAGTTCTGGCAATAAAATACACTGATCTATGGGGTGTCCTAATTGACAAATGCTACATGTAGCAGGTATAAATATTTTTTTCAAAGGACAATTATGAAGAGAATGTTGCTTTTTACATTCTGAACAATAGATGGCTGAAGATTCAGTAGATTCATTTTTTTCATCTAATGTTCTATCATGGACTAAAACATCAACCTCTTTCATGCATTCTTTCAAATCATGTTTTTCATTACCAATTCTGTGTTTTCTATGCCTTGAATGAGAGTAATTTTTATAGAGTTTAATAATTTCTTGAGATTTAAGTGAATTTGTATCTCCTCTTCCCAAGATATCCAATGCATCCCTAGATTCATCTTGTAGTCCCCTTAAGAATAGGACTTTGCAAATTTTAGGTTCAACACTTCCACAGCTCTTATGAACAAAAGAAAATCTATCTATATAATCTTCTAAGATTTCATTTTCCTCTTGTTTCATTGTAAGAATTTCATCATTTTGATTCTTGACTTGACAATATTCTTGGTATCTCTCTAAGAATATGTTTTCCATCTCATCCCAAGTTCTAATTGAGTCAGGTTCTAAGGTGATAAACCATCGTAGAGCTAACTCTTTAAGAGTGGAAGGAAATAGTTTGAGCTTTTGATTGTCATTAGTGTAATCATGAGTTTGACATACAATTTTAAACTCAAACAAAAACATATCAGGATCTTCGAATGTAATTCCCTTGAAATTTGGTAATACTGCAGGTGAAATGACCTTCATGGGAGCATTTTGATTAATATCTAGTTGGATGGGATTTTGAAAAGTTCTAGCAGGTGCACTAGTTGCACTAGGGTGGAGCACATTTTTGGATCTACCTTGATTCTCTTGTGAGCTTTCCATTGTAGGTTCCCAAAAACAATTATAAATCTTGTCAAATTTTCTTGATTGTATGGATTTGTCAAGAGAAAATGGTGTTGAACTACTTAATTTTCCTCCTTGTAATGATTTCTCAAAGGATCTTACAGTGCTGGAAGTGGATGATTGGGATTCTTTGAAAATTCCAACATTTTTGGAAATGAAAACTTTAGAAATTTTTGACATAATTTCAACCTCTTGTGAAATTTTTCTTCTTGTGGTTTCTTGCTTATTTCCAAAATGGACTGAAATACAATTTACCAATAACAATTACTTATACCAGTCATTACATTCAGATTTTACTCTAAAATTCACAACTTAGCATATTTAATAATTATTGGACTGCTTTTCACATTCTAAAAACATCGTGTTTCCGAAAAACTGTGCCAAAATGATGAGATGTCGTTAAGCACATCATTAAATCTCAAAGATCTTATCAATCCGGGGTGGTGTCCAAGGCTGTCTACGATAGAAAGTTCAAACAGAGTTGCATTTCAGCTCATTTGGTAGAAGTAGGTATTTATTGGTAGGATTGATTGTGTGGGTGATTTATGTCACTTATATCCCTATATTGCATAAATTAAACCTTAATCTAATTGCAAGAATGAAAAACTAATTGTTGTCTGCAGAAATAAAGTCCTAATTACAATTGCTAAATTGAGACCTAATTGATTTGCAGAAGGAAAATACTAATTACAGTTGCTAAATGAGAAACCTATGTACTTTTTCAATAATGAGATAAAAAAATTAATCAACTTCTGTCAATACTCTGAAACAGAAGGTCGTCAATCTTCTGTGCATTGTTTGATAGCAAAAACAAGAATGCAGAAAATTACATAAAATCTTGTAAATTACTGGAAATGGAAATTTGCAGTGAATTGGAAAGTTGTTGGGAATGGAAAGAATAACCAGATCTACCAATAATAATATCAAAAAAACATTATGAATAATAATTAAACAACTAGGAATGTTAGCTGTGCAAAATAATGAAAATGACAAGTTCACAACTTATTCTGCTACAGCAAAATCAGAATAAAACCTGTCTGTCAGTCCTCCTCCTAGGTCTGGAAGTGGCAAACCTCCTTTCTTAGAAGAAGTTTTGAATTCTTCTTCAAGTCTTACTCACACTCAGACATAACAAAATAAATGAAATGAAACTACACTTTTATTGCTTCAGAAACATAATTACAATTCTGTTGAAATCTGTTACAGGTCTGAAATTACTATTCTATCATCTCTCTATTTATTTTCTATCTCCTCTATCTAATATAATATATTCTTGATAATAATATATTAGCTCAACCTATATGGGAGCTATCTTTTATAGATGCCTAAAATCTAATTACAAACAGAAAATATGTTGTCCTGATATCCTGTAGAATTTCCTAGGTTTATCCTAGAAGAAGATCAAATTTGATCTTTTCCATAAATGGTGGCTTTGGACGGCAAGGACGGCAAAGTTATATGGGAGATATTTTCCTTTAACTTTCTCAACTTTATTATCCCCTTTTCCATGGCCAAAATTTAGTCAACAAGTCAAAAAGTACATTTTGTTTTCATTCCAAAGATAAGTGGCTCATTCTGAAGATACTGCAATTCTCATTCTGAAGATCCGCTCATTCCGAAGATACTGCAATTCTCATTTCGAAGATCCGATCATTCTAAAGATCCACTCATTCTAAATATCTTCTCATTCTAAAGACACTATGTTTTCTCATTTCGAAGATCTGCTCATTCTGAAGACACTGTGTTTTTTCATTCCGAAGATCTGCTCATTTCGAAGACACTGTGTTCATTTCGAAGACACTATGTTCATTCCGAAGATCTTTAGAATGACCAACTTTGTTGACTCCAAATGGTTTTGGATACATTTCTCAGGTGTATTAGCCCTCAGGATCAGATTGCAATAGTCTTCATTCTTCCTTGGATGTGAATTCCATGCCTTGCCATTCATTGGCAGCTTGCTGGAATTTATATGGAAAAACCAGTTTTTTGCTGCACAGTAATAAGTATTTTTACTATTTGCTGAATTTAGAGAAACTAATGCTTGATGATCATCAAAATAAGACTACTTAAGTGCTACTATCAACCTAAGCATGAGAAGATAACATAAAACTATACAAGAACTGTTAAAAATCAAAATATAATGTCCTTAACACTTCAATCATGCAAACAGTTAATACACAACATATTAAATCAACTTAACTAGCATATAAGATAATTCACAAGAGTTTTAGGCAGTTTTAACTATTAAAAACATGCTATAAATGAGGCTTATCTAGGCCTCATCAGTCTTGTCCAGCTTACCCAGAGCATTTTGAGATTCCTAAGTTGGATAAATTTAGGGGGTATGATGATGCCCAGGAGCATCTCACAAGTTTCATAAACTTGTGCTTCCAGCTCCAAAATAATGATGCTTTGTTGTTGTACAAATTTGTAATAACACTCTCAGGTTTTGCCCTGGAGTGGTACAATCAACTACCTAGACACAACATATCTAGATTTAAACATCTAGCTAATACCTTCCTTGAATGCTTTTCTTTTGGCAGCAAGAAGAAGGTAAATATTTCCAACTTGTCGAATCTATGACAATATTATGATGAGTCAATTATGGATTACAGGAACAGATCGCACAAAATCATGTCAAAATTTCCATTCACCATTCATATTTTTGAGTTAACTTGGATTTTCACTAAAAGTTTTTGTAAGCATATATCATTGCTATTACAATTTCAGCAATACCAGACATTTGAAGAGGCTTTGGTGCAAGCCAAGGTCATCTAGGACATTAAAGTCTAGGAGGGGGAGCTAAAAATCTGAAAGAAAGAATAGAATAAAAATACTTGTAACAATCATCAGGTAAAACCAATGCATGTCAATCAAGTTGTTCTAAACATTCCAAAAGTGGATAAATTGCAAAAATATCCTATCAGGCTCAACCTCATCTAGCACAATATAAAAACCAACACAACAAGAATAAAGGGAAATACAAACAAAATCATACCCCTCACACATACATGCCATTTCTTGAGTCTTTGGCATCCTTGTTTAATAGATTATGCGAGGCCAAGGTGATAAATTTTATAGAAAAAAATTGCTAGATCTTTCCTACCCGAAGCTGAAAGGGTATATATAGGATTAGTATTGTTCTTATCATAGATAAAATGGACATGATATCAAAGGGTGCTATGATTCCAAAAACCTGGTACAAAATATGATTGATAAGAACTAGCTACAAATTGATAATCCTCTAGCCCTAAATAATCAACAGTTAGGAATATTCAAAGAGCGCTTGCCCAACCATGAGGTTAAGGGAAATAAAATAGGTCATGCCAAAAAAATTTACATGGAACCACCCACATAGGGTTTCATTGGCATGATTAACATAGTAACCTACAATAAGAGGTATAACCAACCTGAGCCACCTGTAGCTCCCATTCAGATACCTATTGCATCCCAATAAGGTCCAATCTAAAATTAGCTGCTAGGTCCATCGGTACAACCAATTATCACCATTAGATCCAGGCTTACTCAAATTTTGTAGATGGCCTCGGCCAAGCTATCAATCTACGAGCTCATTCAACAATCCCATAGACATAGGGAGACACTTATAGAGATTATTAAGTCCACTGAGATCCAGCCCTAAAACCTAATTTCTTTCACTAATTTTGTGGGGCACATCCAAAAATATAAAGAGTCTATGATCACCTTTTATGATCACAAAATAAAATCAGTCTCAACTAATGTAGTAGATCCTTTGTTACACATAATTGCTTGTATAAACCATATTTCATTCAAGTGAGTGTTAATCAATATAGGATCATTGATTAACATCATCACAATGATATATTCGTGACATTTGAGTCTTTGAGAGTCACACATAGTGGCATCGACCTTCACATTATGAGCATTCAATGATACTTTATGCTCAATAGTTGGTACTATAGTATTACCTATTCAGGTGGGACTTAAAACCATTCTAGTTCTATGCCATGTATTAGAAGGTGCTATGCAATATAACAACTTTCTCGATCCTTGGATCCAAGATATGAGATGTGTCCCCTCCATATTACATCAATGCATCAAGTATGTTTATGAGGGATAGGTCCATGTCATCCCATCGGATGAAGAACCTTTCAAATATGTTAATCAGGCTAGTAATCCAAGGGATTTATTCTTCCATATACACATTTGGATATTAGATCCACATCTCTTAGTAAATGTCCAAAGTGCAAGTCTAAGGTAGTATAGGATAATCCATCCACTTCAACACCACCATAGTCTCCCAAAATAATAACTACTTCTGAAAAGCCTTCATCATTAGTTGATTCAAAGAACAAACAAAACGTCAAAGCACCTATGGTAGAAAAGCCTAAAGTTATCCTAAATGTAGCTACAATGGAGATTCTAACTCCCATGGAGGTGAATGCTTCACTTGACCTAATGGATGAGGTGCCTTGGCTTACCTCACATGCTTCATCTACTGCATAATCCACATCGTAGGTGATAGTTTATTTAGTTAATCTCGGGCTAGCAGAATATTTGGTTCAAAATGTAACCTTTATGCTAATAATTAAATCCACGTAGGATATGGGGAGACCTCAAGTTCCTCCATTATCCATTGGGATAGTGGTACCCCTAGGAATACCACCTAACCAAACCAATTTTATCTATGGGGGATTTGATCAAAACATGGATCGTTCTCCTATCACCAATGATGATGATGAACCTTTTACAAGAAACATTTGTTACATGTCAAAAATTGAGTCTTCTCTTAGGTATTTCAATCATTATCATTGGTACAGTAATGGATTAGGATTATATGAGTAGGTTCATAGAATACCCTATCAATCGTAGTACCAACTACCAAAAAATAATTTTGGATTAGGGTACTCTATTTGCAGGATGGAAGAGTTACTAGTTATTTTCTTAGAGCACCTAAGCTTAGACTTTGGGGTAGATGTTAATTGGAATCCATACGCTGACCCCAAACCTTCACATATATGGAGGGATCATCATCCAATCACCATGATTTCTATAAAACCTCCTATGGTTTATCATGAGATCATATTTGAAGAGGAATCTAAATCAGAAGACATTCCTGAACATTATCAGGTAAAAATAGATGAGTATGAGGATGCAACTGAAATTTCATACCTAGGTCCCATCCATCTTCGTCATCTTAATAATAACATAGAATCCATTGAAACTAAAAGGTCCCTTATTTATACAGATGATATCTATCATAGGGCATTTCCCCATCTGCCTAACCTAGCATAGTTACTTCTGCCAGAGGACCCAGTTGTCCTATATACTTCTAGAGCAGATCCTAAAATATTGATACCTACTAGTCTAGACTTGGAGTATCTAGAGCAACAAACAATTGATAGGTCCTACCCATGCGATCATGGAGATTACCTTCCATCCATAAATATGATCTCCATTTATTTAATTTCACCACTCCATAACCCAAGAAACCCTTCAAAGCCATTGCACCTTAACCTGAAGGCCATTGACTTTGATCATGCTACATCATCCCTATTTCCTGAGGATTTATTTCCATGTGAAGAAATATTACAACATTTCCATTTTCCCCAAGCTATGCTCATGATGTCTATAATGCTAAGGTTGAACCTGACATGGTATATCACCTGAACCCAACAGACGACATCCATTTGATACCTACGCATCACTAGCTTGAGGAGGGATACCACATGTCAGTAGAGGATAATTTCATAGTGGATATTAGTTTAGATCCCAACCATCCTAAGAAAGTTAAGTTTGGAGAAAGTTTATATCTTGAGGATTGAGACATCCTCATACATTTATTGATAGATAGACCTAAGATTTTTTCTTGGATGTACAAATATATGCTAGGTATGGATCCTAAAATGGTTACTCACAACCCTTCATTGGACCCTACTATAAAATCAATCAAAAAAAATCTTAGGAAGATGCATCTAATTATCTCTTTGATGGTAAAATATGAATTGTAAAAGTTGTTGGATGTAGAGTTCATTCAACCCATTGACTATTTGGAATGGGTATCAAACATGGTACCTATACAAAAACCTGATGGGAGGATCTGTATTTGTATGAACTTTAGAGACCTAAATAAGGCAACACCAAAGGATGCATTTTTGTTGCCAAACATTGATGCTATTGTAGACATAACTATAGGTCATGAGATGCTATCTCTCATGGATGGTTTTTCCAGCTATAATCAGATTTAGATCAAACCCGAGGATCAACATAAAATAGCCTTTACAACTCCATCGGGTACAATTTGCTACAAAGTTATGCCAATCAACCTCAAAAACATTGGTGCCACCCATCAACGGGCAAGGACATACATTTTCCATGACTACATGCACAAAATTCTAGAATATTACATTAATTATTTTCTCACCAAATCATTATTACATGAAGAGCACATAGATATTTTGTGAAAAGTCTTCAATAACCTAATAGAGCATAATGTCAGGTTTAACCCCAAGAAGTGTGTTTTCGATGTTACATTAGGAAAAATATTGGGATTCATAATCTCAAAATAAGGGATTGAAGTCGATCCAGTAAAGGTCAAAGCTATTTTGGAAATGCTTCCCCCAATAAACATCAAAGAAATTTGAAGCCTACAAGGTAAAGTGGCATAGTTATTAGATAAATTTTGACCCATGAATCAACTACTACATAAGACGGTCCCATTCAATTGGGATGAATACTGTTAGAAGGCTTTTACTGAGATCATATAGTACCTAGTGATGCTACCAGTACTAGCTCCTACTTGATCGAATGTACCTTTCCTTCTATATATCAACCATGAACTTTACCATGGGAACCATATTAGCCTAGAAGAACAAAGAAGACAAGTAATAGGCTATATATTACATTAGTCGAACCCTAGTCAACTACGAGCTAAAATATGCATACATTGAAAAGCTCTATTTAGTAGTGTATTTTGCTACTAAGAAGTACTAATATATGCTAAGTCATACTACGTATGTCATATCCAAACAAAATCATTAGCAGTACATGATGAGTCAAACTTATCATAATACACGTACTACAAAGTGGATCATGCTATTAATAAAATTTGATCTAGAATTTATCATTCAAAAGTCCATCAAAGGATAGGTCATAGTTGATCAACTGGCAGAGGTACCTCTTCAAGATGATAAGCTTCTTGTCATAGAACTTTTCAATGATGCAATCTTTGCATTATTATAGTCACCCAAACCTAAAGAACTAGATAACAAAGCATACATGACTTTGTTCTTCAAATGTTTCAAAGTGTAAAAAAAGGGGTGGCATAGGGATCATGTTTTCACACTGCAAGGAGATCAAATGCCCATGTATTTTAAACTCAACTTCCCTTATACCAATAATAACATTGAATATGAGGCCTTAATCTTGGGTCTCCAAAAAGCTACCACCATGAAGATTAAAAAGCTAAATATCTTTGGTGATTCCTTGCTCATAGTAAAACAAGTGAAAGGAATTTATTAGTTTAGATGTCCCATCCTAAAAGCTTACAAAGAGCTTGTGGACACATATATAGCTCAACTAGATTGGTACAACATCAAGGTAGTCCCTCATACATCTAATCAATTTTTGGATACTATGGCATATTTGGGATCCTTAATCCCTCATAATCCTTCCACCAATTTTACTACCATCCATGTCAAAATACTCTTGCAATCAATGATGTTGCATGAGGGTCCAAACCATAAGGAATAATTCCACATGATTTAGATAGAACCAAACCATGAGTGGTTATACAAAGCCCAAGACTTTCTAAAATAGGCTCCCTAGGGGTCCTTGATCTCGTAGGGTCCTTCAAATAATGGTACTACCATTCATAATAAGGTTGTTTCCCAATCCATATTTTGCTTAATGAATCATAATGGGAACAAGTTGTTCATACATTTGAAGTAGTAGCTTATTAGGATTGGCTCACCCAATTAAGATATTACCTAAAACTTGGTAGCATCCCTCAAGGATTGTTGCATATCATAAAATGAGAATTTAAATAAAAAATGACTAGATATATCTTGCTATGAGATATTTTGTATAGATGGAGCTATGATGTAGTTCTTATTCATTGTCTCGAGCCCTAAGAATTTGCTTGGGCAATCTCATAAGCTCATGATGGTACCTGTAGTGTCCGCTTTAGTAGCATGGCCATAATTAAGCACATCCTTAAAATGGGTTATTATTGGCCCATTATGGAGAAGGATTATTGTGTATATGTCAAGAAATGCATTAAAAGTCAGTATCATCCTAATATTATGCACCTGCCATCTCAGGCCTTGCAACCGATTCAATCGGCTTGGCATTTTTCTTAGTGGGGATTCAATATAATTAGGAAGATCTCTCCTCCTTCATCAAGCTACCACACATTCATTATAATGGTAACTGAGTATTTTATTAAATAGGTGGAAGTAATCCCTTTGACCACTACAACTGGAGCTCGTATTACAAAGTTTATACTCCATAATATTATATGTCCTTTTGGTATTCCATCCAAAATCATATCGGATAATGGAACATCATTAAAGAAAAAATATGTATGGGCTTTAAAATCTAAATATAACATTCAATATAACTTTGCAACTCCATATTATCCATAACAAAATGGGTAAGCACAGGCCTCCAACAAAATTGTAGTTGCCATATTAAAGAAAACTGTTAAGAAAAATCATAAGGATTGGCACCTTTAATTACCTCTAGCTTTGTGGGCTTATCGAACTAGCATACAGATACCCACTGAGGCAACCCTATTTTTGCTAGTTGATGGCACTGAGGCCATCATACCCTTGTAATTGGAAATTCCATTGTTGTGAGTCTCATTTAAAGAGTTCATCGATGACGAAACTTCACGACAAGCTCACCTAGATCAATTGATCCTTCTTGATGAACGATGAGTGAATTATCTTAAGAATATCCATATTTACTAAGGATATTACAATACTAAAATCCATACAAGAGAATTTAAGGTTGGGGATCTTGTTCTTAAATAAAACCAACAGAACTCAAACCTTTAGCCTCATCTGAGAGATAAATTTATGGCCAACTGGTTAGGTCCCTTCATTGTAACAGAGAAGATAGGACTTGGAACTTATCACCTAACCTCACTAGAAGGTGTTGAGGAGCCTGAAATCTCAAAATTCTTCATTTATGGGCATTTTATACATAAATATTAAAACAAAAAAAATCATCAAAATTCCAAACAAATCAGAAAACATAAAACACAAAAACAATACAAAACATTAAAACACAAAAAATATTTACATAATGCATTTTTATTATATGCACTCATCAGTTGCATTGCTTTATGTATCTTCATCCATTGCACTTGCATCAGGATAGGTTGTGTTTAAATTCTTATGAATAAAACCATGTTTGTATGTCAATCATGAATCAATATCCTTATCATTCACATTTCCATTGTGAGTAAATGTGTTTTTCAACACATTTAATCAGTTGTTATAAGGTGTATACTAGGTTTTATGGTCATTCAGCCATCCCTCTTTGTCTTTTTAGATTTTTTAGAAAGCTATCTTGGATTTCAAAAAGTAAGGTCCAGTTTAGATAGTACCTTGCATATCTCAAAATCCCAACATAATTATACACATTAACAATCCTAGATTGAACAAGGAAATATGACACTATAAAGTGGTTCTGGTCACCTTAAGTGAAAGGTTTTCCTTGCTCATATTATTATGCATAAGGTATAGAATGTTGAGCATTGAAAAATGAAAAATATTCCCCCTACCCAAATAAATCCTTTGCTCTTCCAAAAAAATGAGCAAAAATTCCCGAATTAAAACAAAATAAATAGTGATTTTCATCACTAAGAAAATCCCTTGCTCAAAAACAAAAAAAAAAAGGAAAATAAATAGTTATTTTTATCACTAAGCATGAGAAAGTAACCCAAACAATTAAAATAAAAGGAGGGGGTAACGAGCTTGAATCCCTGGAATCTTCAGTAATCAAAATCTATGGGGTGATCTCCATTACAGTAATGGGTTGAAAGAAACTCGCTTGGCAATGGAGTAGTATTATGCATAGCGATATGTCTATCACATTAGTGACTTTATTCTATCCAGATCAATATCAGATTATGGATAATCTAGATTTAGGTGGCTTGTATTTCCTAGTAGTCTAGTCTAACTGCTTCCAAAATCAAGATCATGATGACCATATGGTTATCCTTATTATAGCAATGGGTTGAATAAAACTTACCTGGAAATGAGGTAGTCTTATGACTCATCTAATATATTCACTCTGCACACACAGGTATAGTGAATATCGAGATATTATTAATAGGCTTGTATCTTTTAGGAGTCTTGTGTAGTCATTATACAACTTTTGGTCAATCAACTAGGGTGTTTGAGTCTCATGGAAAACCTCAAAAATTCCTCTATAGCAACAATCATCTCATCAAAACTCATAGTTTTTCTTATGAATTTTTGTTTATTAAGGGATGTGCATATATTAGGATAGATACTAGATGGATATCAACAATGATATTTAGATGGCCAATGACTATTTTATGCATATATCTTAGTTTGAAGAAGCTTATAGGGAAAGCCCGTACATCTCACATCATTTCATCTCACATATGGATGTACACATGATTAATTATTATGATAATAATTAACATTTTAATTCATGATTTTTATGCATTCTATGGTATCTACAATTAGTTTTTTAAACACAAATTTAGACGCATTCATTATGTTTTAAATAATTGAAGCATACATGTACAAGTTGCATTAGAACATCCATATAAAAATTAATGCATATCACACAAAATCAGATTTATCATAACAACAACATGAATTCACATTCATAATCAGATAAAAAAATATAAATCATCCATCTAACATAAGATATCACATCTATGCATACATACATCTATGCATCCATACATCTATCATCTAGGCATTACATCCATCAATGCATCCATAAATCATAACACATAACACATATGATGGTCCAAACAAAATTACAAATCAAGCAAACATTTTCAAGCATCAACTGTGACATTATCAATTTATACTTCCCCCAATCAACAATTAAACAATCAAGAAACATAAAGTAAATTTAGGCAATGTGGCTTCCTAATACAAGGTCTGATTCAATCAATTCATAAATCACTTGCTAGGTTTCTAAAAGGTTATGCCCTTTGCCTTGCATACAATAAATTCATCAACTCAATTTCTAGGTTTCCAAAGGTTATGTCCTTTGCCTTAAATTCAATTAATCATAACAAATCAACAGCCTGGTTTCAAAGGTTACACCCTTTGCCTCACTATCTCAATTTCAAAAGTCTCCAAATATGCCTAGTTTCCTTTGGTTAAATATTAAAAGGCTCCAAAGATACCTAGTTTTATTTGGTCACAATTTCAAAAGGCTCCAAATATGCCTAGTTTCCTTTGGTCAAATCTCAAAAGGCTCCAAAGATGCCTACTTTCCTTTGGTAACAATTTCAAAAAGCTTAAAAGAAGCCTAGTTTCCTTTGGTCAAATTTCAAAAAGCTCCAAAGAAGCCTAGTTTCCTTTGGTTAAATTTCAAAATGCTCCAATGAAACCTATATTCCTATGGTCAAATCTAAAAATGCTCTAAATATGCCTAGTTTCTGTTGGTCATCAAATCCGCCTAGGTAAGGATTTTGTGTAAGTGTACGCGCCCTAGACCTGGACCAACATTGAAAGGCCGAAGGGAAGAGATGCCCCTCGTGCCAATCTCCGGAGAAAGGCCGGCTCCTATGCTAAACTACTTGGGTGTTTTGAAGACAAGAGTGCAGGAAAGAGATAAAAGGGATAAGGGTTAGAGAAATAAAATAAAAAAGGGTTAAGGGAAGAGAGATTGGTGATTTAAGGTGGGAGAGAACAGGAAGCACGATCGCTAACAGATAACTTGAATAGCAGCAAGGAACACCAAGAGTAAAATGAAAGAAACGTAGTATCAACCTTCCTATGTATCCTTCCGAACGAGTTTCAGGACACTGTCCCCAATCGCACACCGGACGCAGAGTTCAGCATCCAGCATACAAACGAGGAGAGATAGAAGAATCAAGCAAGGCAGGCAACATAAAAGAAAGCCAATACAACACTTTTCTACTCCTATGTATCCTTCAGAGCGAGTTTCAGGACACTGTCCCCGATCGCACACCGGACGCAGAGTTCAACATCCAACATACAAATGAGGAGAGATAGAAGAATCAAGCATAGAAGGCAGCATAAAAGAGAAGAATTGAGCTCAAAGTCTCTTAGTATTAATCACAGGACATCAAGTTACAACAACTTTCTAGCAGATAGTTCCCCCCCTTTTCTATTACAATGCCTGGGTTTTTATAGAGGACCCGGGCCTCTGAATCATAATTACATAGCAAAGAAGAGTACGCCCTCGAGCTCTGAGAATTCGGCCTTCCTCGGCTCTTGCGATCGAGCTTTCAAATCTGTTACCAAAATTGGCAACCGTGACCGGGTCAACCATGGAAAGGTGCATTGATGAGCCATCTGGACGTCCTTGGTCTCTGGGTGCAGTGCTCGAGTGGCCGCCATGCTCACCGGGTTCTCCATCATGGCTTGATACTTCGCTTCTGATTGCCAAAAATGAGCAGCGGGCTTGCTGGGCACGAAAAATTGCATTTATGAGGCACTTGATCGCCTCGGGAAGATACCCGGCTTGGAACGTGTGCCCGTGAAGCGCTTCGCTAAGTTTTCATTCACCACTTCACTTCGCAATGGTTCTGGGCCAAAGCAAAACTCCTCCTTGGATTATACTTCGCAAAATTGAGCTTCGCAAAACTGCTTCGAGGGTGGGGAGTGCCGAAGCATATCTCCTTCGCAAAATGGTCTTCTTCATCCTTGCCGCTTCGCTGACAAAACTGCTTCGTTGATGCCTTGGAGAAGTACTTCACCGCGATCCTCTTCAAAATTGTGGTTCGGAGAGATTTCGGCCGAAACACATTCCTGCCTTCAAAATGCTTCACTTTTTTGGCTGCCAGAACTTCGGTCGAAAATGCTTCGGGCGAAAACTAGCCGAAGTGAATGCTTCGCTAGGTTTTCCGCCGAAGTAGAAATGGTTCGGGAGTGAGGAGGCCCGAAGTAGATGCTTCGACAACTTTCTGGCGAAGTAATCTTCGATGTTCCTTTGGATTCTGCTTCGCTGGTGCCTTAGCCGAAGTGTTTACTGAAAATGCTTCGGGCCCGAAGTAGTTTTACCCTGGTCTAGACTTTTCTCCTTCGGCGAAGTTGCTCTTTTGAATGCCGCTTCGGATGATTTCCGCCCAAAGCAGTGTTTTGAAATGTTTCGGGCCCGAAGCCCTTTTCATCGGTCCTCTTGCATTTTTCTTCGACAAAACTACTTCGCAACAAATCCTACCCGAAGCAATGCTGGAAGCGCTTCGGGTGCGAAGCTCTTTCTTCGGCAAAACTACTTCGCAAAATTTTCACCCGAAGTAGTGCTGGAAATACTTCGGGTGCGAAGCAGTTTCATTTTCTTTGGCGAAGCTCTTTTCTATAGCTTGTTTGGTAGCGAAGCTCTTTCTCTTTCTACTTTTTATACAAAGGGGTGGCTTTGAAAGCCAAAATTGCTGCAACTTTTCAAAATAAAAATAACAAAGCAAAAAACTTTACACAACACTATACAAAATTTGGTTTCTTTTTCTACCCCTTGAGAAATGTGACAAAATTGTCAACATTCTTGGCGGCTCACGGGGCAACGAGCTCGTCTCGGTGGGAGGACCCTTAGTCTTGATCCATTGGGCCAGAGTCTTTTCCCGATCCTTCTCCTCCTTCTTCCTCTGGGAGTGCCTCTGTAGCTGGTTCTTGCTCTCCCTCTTCTTCTGCTTCTTCTTCCTCTTCTGTTCCTTCATCTGTATTCGGTCGAGCTAAGAGTAGCTTTTCAGCCAGAGGGCGCTCCTTTATTGAAGATAGGTCTGTTTCGGAGAAAGCTGAATCTCCAGCCAAAGGTGTAAACAAATATAAAGAACTAGCAGGGACAGGTTCGTTTGACGACTCGAGGATGGGTGTAGCAGGGGCTTTGGCAAGTGGGACTATGCTTTGAGTTATGGGAGAGTGGGCTACGGGGGTTGGTGACTGCGAAGTGGTTTCAGTGGGTTTATCTTGGTCAGACGACTCGGGAGGAGTGGGGCTAGGCAGGATTGGGCTGGCGATGGGCAGTTTCTGAGTGGGGGATTGACTCTGTGGGGAAAGGAGAGGCTGATGAGGGCTTCCACTCGGGGCTGTCGTGGATGTGTCAAAGACCGAAGCGAAGGGAAGAGAGTGCGTACCTGCATGCCCTCCTGGCAAAGCGGCTGTGGTAACTTCTTGAGTGGTCGGCTCTTGTGTCTCTTGGAAGAGAATGTATATACAAATGCAAATTATATACAGAAGTATATATACATATATATATATATATATTTTTTTTTTTTAAAGAGAATTATCTTTAGCGATGAAAAGTCTTCAGATGAAGACCATTGACAGAGATCGGCAGAACTTGTCCATCTGCATCTTTGAGGATGAATGAATTGGCCGAGTTTACCTTCATAATTTCAAATGGCCCATCCCAAAAGGTGTCCATCTTGTCATGATTTCTAGGCTTGGCCTTCCAAGAATCCCACTTCAATACCAGGTCTCCCACATTGAATGTGCGATCGGATGATTTTTTCTTGAACCAGTCTCGGATGACCTGAGTATGCTTAGCGAAGTCCTGGTATGCTTCTTCGCGATCCTCCTCCAGATCGCAGATGAGTTGAGCTAACTTGTTCTCCATTGGACTAACTCCATCTTCTGCTTCCAACAGCCGCAGTGCAGGGATCTCAACATGGATGGGTAAGATGGCCTCCTTGCCATAGACCAGAGCATAAGGCAAAGTTTTGATTGACCTTTTGATAGAAATCCGATCGGCCCACAAGGCCCGATCTAGAAGGAGATGCCAAGTCCTTTTGTTCATCTCTATGAGCTTCCTTAGCATTCTCAACAGAGTCTTGTTGGTGGATTCTACCAAGCCGTTGCCTTGTGGATAATAATTGGAGGATACTTTATGATATATCCCATACCTGTAGAGGAAATCATTGATTTTAGCACCCGTGAAGCCAGGGCCATTGTCTGTGATGATTGCTTCGGGGATGCCGAATCTGGTGATCAATCCTTCCAAGAAGGTGACTACAGTCTCTTGATCTGCATGTTTGGTAGGAATCGCTTCGGCCCACCTGGTGAAGTAGTCTATTGCTGTCAGGATGAACCTATGTCCCGTGGAGGAATTTGGTGATACGACTCCTATAAAATCCAACCCCCATTGTTGAAAGGGTGCCTCTACTTGTATCGGACGAAGGGGCATTGCAACATTTTTGTTTCGACCGGCGAACCTCTGACACTGCTCGCATTTACGGCAAACTACGAAGGCATCGGCAAAGAGTGTGGGCCAATAATAACCCGCCCTAATGATCTTTAACGTTGTGGTTCTCCCTGCAAAGTGACCTCCCGATAGTCCTGAATGGAACTCTCCCAGGACTCTCCTTTTATCATCGTCCTTGATGCACTTAAGAAGGACACCATCAATGTTCCTAAAAAATAGGCCTTCGAGGCGCAGAGTGTATCTGGAGGACCGCATCCTGAAATGTCTTCGTTGTGATGCATTTAGATGCGAAGGACACTTGTCGGTGTTGAAATAGCAGATTATCTCATCGACCCAATCCTTCTCGTCTTCTTCGTAGTTAGCGAAGCATTCTTCGGCTGGTAAGTCATCCCTCCGAGATTCTGTCACTTCGGCCGCTGCGCTCTTTGCCAATTCTTGACACAATGCACGACCGCGAACCAATTTTGTGGGCTTGATCTCAATGTCAAACTCCTGTATTTTGTTCACCCAACCAGCTCTTTTACTTCCCAATTCTCCTTGGATAATGAAGTTGCGCACATCGGGGTGAATGACATAAACAGTGACTCGGCTCTGAGAGATGAACTGTTTGAACTTCCTTAGTGATTTCATTACTGCATGCACCTGACGCTCTATGAAATTATATCTTTCTTCATGGGAATTGATCACCTGACTTAGAAACGCGATGGGACGCTCCTCGCCATCTTCTCCCTTTTGCGTCAGGACAACAGCGTAGCTCTCGGGCTCTCCTATGACATACATGATGAAATCTCGATTGTAGTCTGGATTGATCAAGACCGGCGCCTGAGCAATTCAATTTTTAATCTCTTCAAAAGCTTCTTTTCTTTCTTCGGTCCAGCTAAATTCGGCGCCCTTCTTCAGGAGTTGAGACATTGGCTTGATGACTTGGGCGAAGTCGGGGACGAACTTCCTCACGAAGTTAATCTGGCCGAAGAAATATTGAAGTCCTTTCTTGTCTGTGGGACGTGGAAGCTTCATTAGAGCCTCGGCTCTGTCAGGATCTACGGCGAGGCCTCTTTTTGATATCGCGTGTCCCAACAACTTTCCTTCGCTGACTGCGAATATGGACTTCTTTGGATTAATTGAGATGCCGAACTCTCGGCATTTTTTGAAAACTTGTTGTATATGTGTGGGGTGGTCTTCCCTTCTTCGGGAGAAAATAGTCATGTCATCCAGATAGATGATGATAACCTTATTTAGAAGCTCACCAAAAGCAAGATCCATTGCTCTCTGGAAAGTGGCCCCGACATTTGAAAGGCCAAACGACATTCGCTGGTAAGCGAATGTCCCCCACTTGGTGGTGAATGTCATCTTGTGTTGGTCTTCATCCCTGACCCAAATATGATTGTATCCAGAAAAACCATCGAGCAGAGAGAAGCGTTGAGCTCCAGCCACCGAGTGCAAAATTTGATCGATTTGTGGGAGAGGATAGTGGTCCTTGAGGGACGCCTGATTTAGATTGCGGAAGTCCACGCACAACCTGATATCTCCATTCTTCTTTCTGACTGGGACCAGGTTCGCTACCCATGAAGAGTGCTTGATGGGGTATATGATCTTTGCCTCGAGCATCTTCAGGAGTTCGGCTTTCATCAGGACCTCGATCTTAGGATTGATCGGCCTCTACTTTTGTCGAAAGGGTTTGACCCCTTCTTGCAACTCGATTGTGTGTTGAACCAGCTACCGATTGTATCCCCTGAGATCTTGATAAGACCAAGCAATTATGTCGAAAAACTTTTTGCACAGATTCTGTATCTGTTCTATCTCCTTCGAAGTGCAGTCGGTTCCCACCTTTATTGCTTTCCCAGGTTCGAGCTCCAAATCCTGATACTGTTTCTCATGGACTTTGATCATGTGAGAGAGAGCTCGGTCATTTTGATCAAAGAGGCTCTCAAGGGTGATTAGTCCCTTGGGAACATGGTTATTCTTCAATTGAATCAACCCTTCATATTCTCCTTCATCAGAGCTTCGGTCTTCGACTGTGGCGGCTTCTTGGATCATGAAATTTATAATCTGCTCATCGTTATCAAACACTTGCCAATGCAGCTCCTTGTCTGGGATAGAGGGCCTATAGATCATCCTCACAGCTCTAGGCTTGTGCACCATGTCTTCTACTGGAGAGTACTTGGCTGCGATGGATGCCAGAACATCGGCATGTCGGTTCATCTCTCGTGGGATTGACTGTAGATTGAGAGATTCAAACTGATCGAACAGGTCCCATACCCTGTTGCGATATGATTTTAGATAATGCTTCTTTGAAGTACACTTATTTGTGACCTAGTTGCAAACTAGTTTGGAATCTCCAAAGATTTGGAGATGCTTTATGCCTAACTTGTCAGCTTTCTTAAGTCCTAGGCATAATGCTTCGTATTCCGTTGCATTGTTAGTGCAACTCCATGTCAACCGGTAGCAATACTCCTTTTGCTCTTCGAAGGGTGAAACTAGAAGAATCCTTGCCCCATCACCATTTTTACATCGGGCGCCATCGAAGAACAACTTCCATAGCTCTTCCTGGGCACTTGTTCTATTCCCTGGTTGGGAGTGATTATTAGGCTTGGCGATCGCATAACACCCTATCTCGGTCTCCACCATGGCATTGAAGTCTGCCAATGAGAACTCATCTTCATAGCTCAATTGCGCAAGAGACTCTTCGATCAGGTCCACTTGCTCTATCTCCTCCACTAGTGCATTCACTGGTTCGCTACTTTCTTCTTCGGACATCTTCTGCACAAGAAAGGAAGAAGGCTTTTCATTGTAGATTTTTACCTTCTTTCCTTTGAATGGAACCTCTAGGTGAGAGTAATCCATAGATAGATACCCGCCCAGTTTAGCCATGAATTCCCTTGACAAGCACATACTAAAATATGGCTCCAAGTCGACTACAACTACCTCTTGTATGACTATAATCTGAGGCATCTTATGTAGCCGGATAGGAATGTCCTTGATCACTCCCACGGTCTTCACTGGAGTACCATCCAATTGGAGTACACCCTGGCTGCTTCGCGTATACTCCATTCCTATTTCTTCATAGACTGCCCTTGGCATGACTGTTGTAGCGGTGCCAGAGTCGATCATGCAGTTATGTACAATATACCCTTCCATTTGTAGGGTTAGGTAGAACGGAGGTGGTCTGTTCTTCCCCGTGATAGATGTGGATAGGGTCTGCACAAGAGCAAGCGGTGCTGCCTTTTTTGATTTAATTGTCTTCAATGATTCTTGCAGCAAGTCCACCTGTCCGGGTAGTTGCAGTGCATCGTACAAGCTGATCTTGGCTGGGATCTTCTTCAATTCCTCTACGATGTTGTATGCCGGAGATTTGAGCACTTCGGGTTCCTTTCTGGGTTCGTACCGGGTACGATATTGCTCTGTAGCTTCAACTCTTTGCCGCTTGGTGAGGGAAGGAAACTTGAGCTTTTCCTTAGCCTGCTCCTTAGTTTCTGCCTGAGGTGGTTCGACAGAGGCCTTTTGAGCCTTTTCTTTGACTGGTGCAGGCGAAGAAGCTTCGCTCGGGGCCGAAGTAGACGATTGTCCTTTCTCGGGCCGAACTTGCTCTTTTGTAGGAGCCGTCTGAGTGGCATCCGCTCCTATTGCCTTCCTTCCTCCTCTGGTAAGTACTGCAACGGGCTCCTCCTCGCCAATTGCCAGGTTCTGACTCATCTGCCTAATGACGTTCACTTGACCGCTGTGACTACTGTTCGCCAGCGTCTGTACATAATGTTGGTGCAGGGTGCAGGTATTCTCTTCATGCGGATCGTTGCACGTAGAGCACCAATATACATAATCGAAAGTGCTCGGAGCTTCATCAATTGCAGCATTTCTCGCCGAAGCCTTCCCTTGCTGGACTGCTTGGTCCTTGGTAAGTGCAGGCGCAGGATAAGGTCTTCTCGGTAGGAATTCCTGCTGCGCTTGCTTCTTCTTTACAATGGTCATGTCATTTGACAACATCTGAACCGTAGAGTTTAGAGACTGCATCTCCTACAGAATTTTAGTCTGTATATCATCGGCTTTCGAAACGAGCGGCGATGGAGCCATCGTCGGTATTGGAGGAAGAGCGGGGTGTTGAGGTGGTGCTGGCAGCACAGGAAAAGCCGAAGTGACCATGGGCTGTGGAGTTGAAAATGTAGGGAAATGAATTTGTGGGGTGGTGATTTGAGACACGACAGGATTCGGATTCCAAGATGAAATCGGGAGTGCAGGGGTTGTGGAGATTTGCGAAGCAGCTGCGCTTGCATACTGGAATTGTAAGAATTCGAGAAGTATGGGCGTCGACATCCTTTGGGGAAGCTTGCCCATAGTTATCAAATCCATTTCTGCTCTCTTGGCTAACTCATACAACTCGAGAAAGGTATTAACGTTAGAATATCTTACCATGAGACTGATATCGAGATTGAAAGCCCGAAGGAAATAGAGTGTTGCAGCTTCGTCGGTTGGCCGAAGGCCAACTGGCACTCTCTGCCAGGTTCGAGCGAACCTAACATTGAAATCTATGATCTCTTCTTGCGGATGTCTCTTGATCGAAGTGAACTGATGCAGAAGAGAAGTAGGATCGAAAGACTCATTGAAGTTTCCTATCATTTGCCCAGCTAACTGGTCCCATCCCGTAATGCTACCGGGTGGTAGAGATCTATACCAATAGAGGAGTTTTCCTCTAAGGGAAAGAACCAGAAGCTTTACCATAATTTGTTCTTCTGTAATGTCATGGATCGCCGCCAGAGATATTATGTCCTGGATATGCTCCAGAGCGGTTTTCCCAGTTCCATCGAACGTTGGGATCTTCTTTATGGCAGCAGGCGGCACTTGTCCTTGCCCTGCTAGATTCAGTGGTGACAAGGAATCCCATGCTGGGCACAACCTGGGTGGCTGTGGCTGCTGCATTTGCTATTGTGTTGTTGTTGTTGTTGTTGTTGTGCCATACTTGCTCCTAGATTTTGAGAAATAGGAATTCCCGAAGCTCCCCCTTGACTGCTAATAGGACAACTAATAGGAATGGAGGGACTAGGATGCTTCGGAGAGTTGGGAGGATTGGGAGGAAAACTGGATGTTGTACTATCAAAAGTTGAACCTTGTCTGCCAACAGAGGATGTTCCTTGTAATAGTGACTCGGGGGTGACCAACCTTGATTGTTCCCCGAAGGCATCAATATCTAGCTCAAAGAACTCGGTTTCCTCTCCTCTATTCTTAACTCTCCATCTTGTTTGCATGAAGGCACAGACTTTTGGTACTGGTCTTTACGACTTAAATATTCTTGGGTAAACAGAGTCGCCAGATGCTAAGAGTCTTTCGGTAATGAGGGCATCGGTCCTCACTACCACTAATCAGGTGAGACTGATCGGGTCACACCGGGACTGGTTAGAACTATTGGCCCCGATGAAGATGGGTTTTGCATTAAAATATGGGACCTTGACTGGTTATGGATCTTTCTAAGACAAACACAGTCGGTCCCACCGGGTGTGCCAAAAACTGTTGGTCATCAAATCCGCCTAGGTAAGGATTTTGTGTAAGTGTACGCGCCCTAGACCTGGACCAACATTGAAAGGCCGAAGGGAAGAGATGCCCCTCGTGCCAATCTCCGGAGAAAGGCCGGCTCCTATGCTAAACTACTTGGGTGTTTTGAAGACAAGAGTGCAAGAAAGAGATAAAAGGGATAAGGGTTAGAGAAATAAAATAAAAAAGGGTTAAGGGAAGAGAGATTGGTGATTTAAGGTGGGAGAGAACAGGAAGCACGATCGCTAACAGATAACTTGAATAGCAGCAAGGAACACCAAGAGTAAAATGAAAGAAACGTAGTATCAACCTTCCTATGTATCCTTTCGAATGAGTTTCAGGACACTGTCCCCAATCGCACACCGGACGCAGAGTTCAGCATCCAGCATACAAACGAGGAGAGATAGAAGAATCAAGCAAGGCAGGCAGCATAAAAGAAAGCCAATACAACACTTTTCTACTCCTATGTATCCTTCAGAACGAGTTTTAGGACACTGTCCCCGATCGCACATCGGACGTAGAGTTCAGCATCCAACATACAAACGAGGAGAGATAGAAGAATCAAGCACAGAAGGCAGCATAAAAGAGAAGAATTGAGCTCAAAGTCTCTTAGTATTAATCGTAGGACATCAAGTTACAACAGCTTTCTAGCAGATAGTTCCCCCCATTTTCCATTACAATGCCTGGGTTTTTATAGAGGACCCGGGCCTCTGAATCATAATTACATAGCAAAGAAGAGTACGCCCTCGAGCTCTGAGAATTCGGCCTTCCTCGGCTCTTGCGACTGAGCTTTCAAATATGTTACCAAAATTGGCAATCGTGACCGGGTCAACCATGGAAAGGTGCATTGATGAGCCGTCTGGACGTCCTTGGTCTCCGGGTGCAAGTGCTCGAGTGGCCGCCATGCTCGTCGGGTTCTCCATCATGGCTTGATACTTCGCTTCTGATTGCCAAAAATGAGCAACGGGCTTGCTGGGCACGAAAAATTGCATTTATGAGGCACTTGATCGCCTCGGGAAGATACCCGACTTGGAACGTGTGCCCGTGAAGCGCTTCGCTAAGTTTTCATTCACCACTTCGCTTCGCAATGGTTCTGGGCCGAAGCAAAACTCCTCCTTGGATTATACTTCACAAAACTGAGCTTCGCAAAACTGCTTCGGGGATGGTTTGTGCCGAAGCATATCTCCTCCGCAAAATGGTCTTCTTCGTCCTTGCCGCTTCGCTGACAAAACTGCTTCGCTGATGCCTTGGAGAAGTACTTCACCGCGATCCTCTTCAAAATTGTGGTTCGGAGAGATTTCGACCGAAACACATTCCTGCCTTCAAAATGCTTCACTTTCTCTGTTGCCGAACTTCGGTCGAAAATGCTTCGGGTGAAAACTAGCCGAAGTGAATGCTTCGCTAGGTTTTTCGCCGAAGTAGAAATGGTTCGGGAGTGAGGAGGCCCGAAGTAGATGCTTCGACAACTTTTTGGCGAAGTAATCTTCGATGTTCCTTTGGATTCTGCTTCCTTGGTGCCTTAGCCGAAGTGGTTGTCGAAAATGCTTCGGGCCCGAAGTACTTTTACCTTGGTCACGGTGGCCTAGACTTTTCTCCTTCGGCGAAGTTGCTCTCTTGAATGCCGCTTCGGATGATTTCCGCCCGAAGCAGTGTTTTGAAATGCTTCGGGCCCGAAGCCCTTTTCATCGGTCCTCTTGCATTTTTCTTCGACAAAACTACTTCGCAACAAATCCTACCCGAAGCAATGCTGGAAGCGCTTCGGGTGCGAAGCTCTTTTCTATAGTTTGTTTGGTAGCGAAGCTTTTTCTCTTTCTACTTTTTATACAAAGGGGTGGCTTTGAAAGCCAAAATTGCTGCAACTTTTCAAAATAAAAATAACAAAGAAAAAACTTTACACAACACTATACAAAACTTGTTTCTTTTTCTACCCCTTGAGAAATGTGACAAAATTGTCAACAGTTTCCTTTAGTCAAATCTCAAAATTCTCTAAAGAAGCATAGTTTCCTTTGGTTAAATATCAAAATTCTCCAAAGAAGCCTAATTTCCTTTGGTTAAATTTCAAAAATCTCCAAAGAAGCCTATACCTTTGGTCAATTCAATCAAGTCATATTGGTCAAGAAAATCATCGCTTTAATCATTTTTCATCTCCTCATCGACGTGTCGCTTAAGGGGGTAGTCATCATCACAACATTTATAATCAAAATCAATAGTTAAACACTTAATCATGATAATTGCGTTCATCAATGAATCATTGCTAATAGGTATCATAAGCTTCCCTATTTGTTGAGGAAAAAGCAAAAATATCAAAACAAACCTTGGTATTCTTCAATCATGATGTTGTAGACCCCTGTTCACTTCATGGCTAAAAAGTTTACCAGAATTATTAAGCCCACCCATTTTTTTGGAGGCAATTATTCGAAGATGTATGCTCTTTACATGATTGAGGAACCTAACATTGACCAGATCAATGAATATAAATCAACCTACAATGTGATGTTAGGTTTTCTATTTTTTCTCAGGGTTGTACTTTCACACAATGCATCTCAAAAAGGGGCATATGTAGACACGTAAAACATGTCATGTTGAGGAGGCTACTCATGTGGAGACATTTTCAGGCCATATGACTAATCTTGGGCCTTTCCAAGACCTAAAATGGTTCTAATCACTTAAATAGGGGTAAAAAACCCTTTACAACCTGGGCCACTATCCCCCCTAGTTGCTGCCTAGCGATCGTTGAACCCAATGACGACCCCTAGATTAGGCCGCTCTGATCGATAATAGCCTCACCTATAACAAGCATAAGATCCTAAGCCAAATAGAATTTAATTTCAACAGCCATTCAAGAGCAAATGTAGTAACAAATAGTTGTAGGAAGCATCTCAAATGTTCTATTGCTCTTCTTGATCCTAACCTCTTCTTATCTTCTCAAAGAAGCCAATATTACCATTTGAAATTTTATAAAATGGAGCCCTACCTTCATACAAACCTTGGATACCTTCCACAAATAATTTCTATCAAATTGGATCCTAAATTTAATGTAATTAATTTCTACCCTTTTGTGATTAGAGATACAATTATCTCACAAGCGTTAAGGTGCTACCAAAATTACATCATGAAGTTTGCATTCATGTCCATGGAGATTTGGAGATCTTGAAGGACAAATATCATCATTGTTCACCATTAATCCACCATAAATCCAAGCTAATTCCCACCATAAGTTGTTCCTCATGAGCACACCAAGAACATCAATCAATTTGATAAACATTTTGGATGTCACCACACATCGATATCAGAGAACAAAGTCTCTATTTTATAGTCGATGTGCCCGACAGTGGCCTACAGGCGTAGCCATAGGATTCTATGATGACTAGTAGAGCCAACCATTTTGATCAATGATGGTCATGTTGTGATGTGCAAATTTCTTTATCTTAGCATCTAGATCAATTTTAGCAGCTTTTAATTCTATTTTTGACATAGTTTAGCAAAATTTTCATTCGGTATTTCATGCATTTATTCACTGTTTTCATAAATTTACTTTCATTTTGCTTTATCATGAAATGGGCCCCATCTTGAGAGGCTTTGCATTTATTATTGATACTTTGTAGGTGCTTATGTGTGCAGGTTATAGGCCTTATCAAGAGAATATCATCATCGATATCATCCTTCTTGGCATCATCAAGCGGAGGTTGCTAGGGAAAACCCTCCATTATTAGTTTAGGAGATTACAAGATATCTTTGAATAACACCTATTGTTGGAATATTGATGTAATTTTGTATCAATTTGATGAATCCCTAAGAGGGATATATTGTAACTTGTTGTAAATATATTTCTTGAATATTAATGAGAAGAGCACTCTTGTTTCTTTATTTTCTTGTTATGATGGTTACATGAATTTCATATTATCAAGTTGATTACATTTTACATTTTGTAGGTTAGATATTTTGTCAATTATATAGTTAAACACATATTATATTCACTCCTTATGTTTTAAGTGATTAAATCATACAGGTACATTTGCATTAGACCATCCACATGAAATTAATGCATTATATTCACCATATCATATAACCATAGATTAAATGCAGAAAGAATTGAATAAATCAAAAACATGCATTTAACATTCACTACTGCATCCATATAAGCAAACATAGTAGTACATCTACACATCTAGATCATAGCATCTAATCATACATTAATAATATATATATTACATGTCATTAGTACATAGCATATATAAAAAATCACATCATCATATAGGCATTACATCAATTAATACATCTATAAACTTAAAATCATAAATATAATACATAATAAGTCATCAAAGAGGATATCATTTATATATGTGTGTGTGTATGTGAAGATACAGTACATCATGGTACAAAAATACCCGTAGGCTATAACTATATGGGTCTTCAAACCTTACACTCAAAAATGATAAAGATATTATGTTGTATTAAGAAAGACTTGTACCCCTTGAGTCACCTCCATCCTCAACCCCATATTTTTGAGGCTATCTAGAGACACTACCTATTGATCTCTCTGATCAATCTCCTGACCTATGACTAGGGTGCACTGAGGACTACCTAGACTCACTACACCAATTCCTATGAGATCCTCCTATAGTGGACCACACAGGTAGAGTATTGCCAAGAATGGCAATCTATCCCTCTAACTGGAGGATATATGCACCATCATATTGGCACCCAACATCATACTGACTAACCAAAGACTATAATCTAGTCACCTGAGCCTACAACCCTACCACATCCCTCGTAGCCTATGTACCTATTGTAGCTTGTCCTAAACCTATAGGTGAAACTATGAGCTAAACCCTAAGAATATCTCTCTCTATGGTCCTCACATCTATATTTGTGGTCTTGAATTCCAACTATGCACATAGAGTGTCTATCATCACTATAGTCATATCCATCTGAGCTTGGAGAGTAGTTCTCTCCTCTGTGTATCCTCACAACTATTATTGTCCAGCACTGATCTAACTCTGAGTAGTAGTGAGAGATGTATCTTGCTCCATAAAATACCTCTAAGAAGTCTATAGTTGTACCTATAAACTCTGCACTTATACCCATAGCTGAGCTACCTCATCACTTGGGGCATCCTCCTTGCCCTCCTCTACCTAGGGTTCATCTAGATGTTGTACTACCTGCCACCACTCACCCTCTATCCTATGATGTACTTCTTGATCATCCTCACCACCACCCTCCTTTGTTGCCACCTCTCTAGGTCTATCCATAGGTCCGCCACCATGCCATAGCTTAGAGACCCACCAAGTATCATACTCAATAGTGGTCCCTAGATCTTCTAAACTATTGGAAATTTTAGATTGGAAATTTTGAGTATATTGTTATCATTGATTTCAAAGGATTAATGGCATAAGTTAATGATATTGGTTGTCATTTATGTCAAGGAAAATAAAGGAAGAGGTTTTATGGTGGAAAATACTTTTATCCAAAGAAAAGGTCCAAGAGGATAAATAGAGATTATAATAATTAAATCTATGAAGATTTAAATAATTAAATTAATTAAAAATTAAAAGGGCATGTTGTGGTTGCTCCACAACATACCCCAAAATTGGGGACCCACCTTTTTATTTTTGGTATTTGGGTTTTTGCATGTTGGTTTCGAGTGTCTAATGCTCGGTTTGTTTTGAATTTGCATTTATCTTTAGTTTTTGTTGGTAAATTTTTCTTGTCGATGACTTTTTCTTGTTGATGACTTTTTCTTGTCGATGATATTTTCTTGTCGACAATGTTTTATTGTCGACGTTTCTTTTGTTGTCATCTTGTGGTTGACGATTTTTATCATCATTGTTGTGTCGGCAAGTTTTTCATCGATTTTGTTGTTAGTGTTTTTGTGGTTACTTTTTGGGTTTTCTTTCATTTGTATACTGAAAAATATACATTATTATTATATATATTTTGTATATAATAATAGTTTAAAAAATGGTGTGTGGTGGTTTTGTGTTAAATTTCATATTAATGATGATAAATCCCAACTTTAGGAGGTGTCATGGTTGGGATGATATTGCTTAACCGTGTAGATGGTCATAAAGGTTTCTCACAATAACCAAATAAAAAAAAATTACAAAATAAAAGGTTGTATTCATTTCAAATATTAGGGCTTTGTAATTTATTCTATTCCTAAGACTAAAGCCCTTTTGTGTCTTAGTGCAGGTAATGGGATTTCCGAAAGAGGAAGGACGACTGCGTTAGAGAACACCCACGTCGAGATGGATGCTACGACGTGGCCACCACGAATAGAGGGGATAATGACCATATGCTAATTTTGGGTTTTGTTCTTATATTACACTCCCACCAAACAATAATTCCCATACGCCATTCACTAAACACAGTGCCACAAGACAAACTAGGTTTATCGAAGGATGAGACGCGAACACCAAAGCAACGCGATAGACATGTGGACAAACCGTGGAACACTCACGAATGACAGAAGACAACAAGGTAAAGATACGTGGATGGTCACAGGTTAATCGCCATGAGGGCCTCCAAGCGTCAGCATAGACCTGGGGTCGAATATTGATCACATTACGAGGATTCTGAACCTCTAACAGTGTATACTGTAGCACCCTAAAATTGGCACAGTAAAATTGGAATAATTACATTCACCTTAGTAAATAAATTTAAATTCAAATTTAACCTCCCAAACTGCCCCGTTAACCGTCGAGAAACCCGTTTCCTCTTTTTTCGTGCCATTTTTAGCAGTTGTTTTGACCGTTTGACGATATCGTCTCCGATCAGACGATATCGCCCCGGTTTGACGATTTCGTCTGGACTAGAACGTCCAGACGATTTTGTCGCAAAACTAAATTTGCATAGTTGGAATCCGTTCCAACGGGTCTCCAATCCGGGCAGAAGCGTGTCTGCGCCATTGGGACCCTTCCCCCGTTGGAGATCTCCCAAATTGGGATGATCTCCAACCTCCCAACAACTATCCTATGCCTATTTAACTCTAAAACTTTTCCTTCCCCAACCCCTGGCTGAATTTTTATGTAAATCAACTCCCTATGCGCTAAAACACTTCAAATTTGCTCTTGCACTAGTCCTATATTAATTTTATTGCGGGTACACCACTGGTTTTCAGCCGGAGCCGGCATCTATCGCGGTAGACGAACTCTGTCAAGATCAGAGGCGATCTCATCAAATTCGGGACGATCTCGTTTTGATGCGAGATGATTTCGATTGCAGCACACATCGAGGCAATTAGTGCCCGGAGTTTGCTCTTCTTTCTCTTTTCTCTGTCATTTTATGCTATAAATTAGATTGTCTATTCGGTTTTTATACTATATTGCATCTGGAGTTCACCCATTTTGTCTAGTTTGCATATTAAGATCATATTCTGCTATCTAAACACTGTGATTTGCATTTACTTTTGTTCTTGTATATTGTTCAATACTCATATTACTTTTTCATATAGTTTGCCCCTGTTTACAAAATAGAATTTCTTGTATTTCGCATCTGTTTCTTGTTTTGCGGGTCTACGATGAATTCGTCGACGAATTCGTCGGATTACGAACGATCTGTCGGTTTAGACGATTTTATCAAATTGAAGGCGATCTGTTGAATTGCAGACGATCCAGACTGCTACAAGTAATCAAAAACTTCATCAGACTTTCGGATCAGGTAATCTTCATTGGCCTCCTGCAAATTCTCTATTTCTGCTTTCTTTTCTTTTTGTTGTATTCATTTAAATTGCATTTTCATGTAGTTTAAGTTAGAATCATTCGGCCAAACCTAGGATGAATGTTTAAAAATAAAACGAACTCATCAAAACTCATTCCCAAAACCTAGGCGTGGAAACTGCCGCCAAATGTTTCCTGGTGAACCCACCATCCATCGAAAAATCACCAAAATGCACCTCCCTTGAGAGGCGGGACCTTCGTGAAGTCCTCTCGTCCGAGGTACCGCACCATCCTTTTCCCATCCTCCTTTCGGGCGCGGATCCAATAGCCTGAAGGTAGGGATGCGAAAAATTTGGAGCGATACATTTTGGTGAACCCGACGTGAATGCATCATAACCTTTTGAAAACAAAAACAAAAAAATATATATATACAAGAAAAACAAAAAACAAAATCATCATTTCAAGTTTGTATGTTTTAGATTCAATTCTAAATAGTAGATGCTAAATATTACTTTTAGAAGTACTAAAGAAACCATGAGTTTTTACTCAAATCAATATGAGCCCATCAGTAATGTTGGAAGAATTCAGCCAAATACATTTGTTGATTATGACCAACCTCATCCCTATTCAACACCACCTCCATCACACTCTTCTTATTTTTCATCCATAACCCAACAAGACAATCCCTTTGCCAATCCTCTTCATAATGATATTATCTATTCTCCCATATATCCATATTATGTCTATCAATCCACATATAATCCTCCTCCACCTTTTCAATACTCTTCTTTCAATACAACACATCCATTTCAACAAGAAAATACTTATTCTTCCAATTCTACCATGCACTCACCTCCTACATCGCAATCTTCCTATCATCATTCTACCCATAATAAAGAAAGTAG
The DNA here is from genome assembly GCA_028583015.1 of Wollemia nobilis. Lineage (NCBI taxonomy): Eukaryota > Viridiplantae > Streptophyta > Pinopsida > Araucariales > Araucariaceae > Wollemia > Wollemia nobilis. Next base: position 5,313,367 of record JAQPPZ010003614.1, on the reverse strand, counting down.
AGGTGAGAAACCATTAGGTCCTTTTATGACGAAATTCCTAAGGCATTTATCAAAAACCTCTCAAAAACCTTCATCACGTAAATTTACTAGGCTCAATCAACCAATGGATATAATTCTCAAGTATTTACTTGACACAAATATGATTGAACTCCCTTCCATAAGACAACCTTGATACCACATCAGATTGGTTTAAACCTGAGCTACATTGTGAATATCATAGAGTAGATGGACATATGACACAAAATTGTAAAGATTTAAGATGTGCAATTCAAGATTTGATTGATAAGGGTCTTTTTAATATAAAGGAATTACAATCTACAACTGATTATAAATCTCCAGTAAACAATCAAACTCCTACACAACAAATACCAATAATCAATCAAGACATGGGGATCTCCCAAGAACCCCTACTCAATTATCAACAACAAGAAACCAATCAAATATTGCATGTTAATGTGTCCCATCATGATGATATTATTAATATTGTAACAAAAACTACAAATGAGCAACCTCAAGTTCAATCAACTCAATCCGATATTCAAGATATGGATTCCTCATTTGACCAACCTTCAAAACTATCTTTGGCTCTAGAGAATGATCCAAAATGGAATGTAAGCATAGAAAGCTCATCTTTAGAATCAAAATCTCAATCTGAAATCCACTTTGATAACCAACAACAAGTGATTAATCCTCAAGCAAAGATATCCCTTTTAGAAGTATTACAAATTTCTCACAAGGAAATTTTGTTCAAAATACCTAGCCAACAATTTGTTCCTCATCATATTTTCTCTAAGAACATAATTAATGGTGTAAACCCTCTTGAGGTTAACCATATTTCATTCTATGATGAGGATATTCCTTCCTCTACTCCACAAGAAGACTCCTATCTTTACATTACCGGATCTCGTAAAGAAACACTTGTTAGAACTATCATGGTAGATAATGACTCCTCTCTTAATTTATGCACTTATCAATTATTCCAAAAACTCAAATTAAAGGAAGAAGATATTAATGAATCAAATGTTATTATAAAATCTTTTAACAATGAAATTCAAGAAGCTCAAGGTACTATAATTCTTCCCCTTAATATTGGATCCAAGATCCTGGATACTTTATTCTATGTAGGATATTGTCCTTCACCTTACAACCTACTTCTCCAGAGTCCTTGGATTCATACGATGAGGGTTGTCCCTTCCACTCTTCACCAATGTTTGAAGTTTGAACTTGCAAATAAAATTGTTACCATACATGGTGACCCAACACCATTTGAAGAATATTTAACGGTTGAAACATCAAGTTCTATACATTCTCTATTGTCACAATTATCTTCTATCCATCACTTTTCTTCATCCATATATGATCATCCTTGTTTACCAAATAACATCCATGCATATCTTTCACATATACTTTCTCCATCTTATCAAGACTTGGAAGATAATAATAAGAATGAAGAACCTTCTTATCCTTCTGACATTTTATTTTGTAACATGATCAATTTTCCACATATAAAAGTCAAATCTTTTGCTACATTATTCTACATTATAACAAAGCTTTTGTTATCACTACCTTTTATTCATCACCTTCTATTCTTACCTTCACCTCAACCAGATTATCCTTCAAAACCTCCTTTGATTTTGAAGCAACCTTAGACATGCTATACTCAAATAAACCTTGTATAGTGTATATAGATCATCTTGTATATACCACCAATTTCAATTCATAAATTAAAATCAAAATACAAAAAAAATCAAAATCCTCAAAATCTTCAAAAAAATACAAATGCAACTAAGGACCTTAAAGGTAAATTTGAGCCCAACCGGCTCGGACCATACATCATTCCTGCCAAATTTGAATCGGGAGCATATAAATTATCTACCTTAGATGGTAAAGAACTTAAAGAACCCATGAATATTTTACATCTCAAACGTTATTATGCATAAATTTGGTCATTTCATCCATGTATATATTTGTTCAAAATCATTATCGTGTATTTCTTTCAATTTATTCAAAAACCTCAAAAACATTCATAAATCTTCAAAAATCTTCAAAAATATTTATTGCATTTATTTAAAGCACTTGTAAAGTTCCTTTTGCTCCAAAACAAAAATCAACATAAAAATCCAAAAACAGCTATATGCTTGACTCTTTCGAAACCAAAACAATATACAGAATAAAGAGAGAGTCAACATTCTCAAAACTTTCTCAAAATCATTATTTTCTTACAATTATTGCAATTATATGTTTCAACTTATTTTGGATAAAACTAGCATTTATTTGGCATCCCTCACTTGCACACTCACACAATAAATATCTTGATTTTATACGGCATGATTACTAATCTCTCTTATATCAAAGTTCACAAAATTCAATTAAATAAAGTTTGAGCATAGAGAATTGATCTTGTTATTTACTTAAACCAAGCACATCTTTTCACAATAAAATGATTATATTTGTAATTTCCATGTTTTGCTACATAGTAGAACTGATTTCTTGAGTGAAAAGTTTCCCTTGCTATCCTATCATGCACATGGTCTAGAATCTTTGAGAATTGGCAAAAGGACAAGCTCACCCCTACCCGAGAATAAAAATCCCTTGCTCTCTGACTAATATGAGCAAGTATCCCTAGAAAAAGAAAAAGAAAAGAAAAATTCAAGAAAAAGAGAAAAGAAAAATGTTATGTCAGCAATGTTCCAAGCATTATCAAGCAAAAGAAATACAAAAAGAAAAATAAGCAAAGTTCAAAAGAAAGCAAGAAAAGCAATAAAATCCCTTTCCCTACCCTTTGAAAAGAAAAGAAGGGTGAATGAGCTTGAATCCCTGGAATTCTCAATTATTCGAAAACTGTGAGGTAAGCCCCATAACAGGTGGTTTGTGCCCAACCTGCTTGGCCTTGGGTAACTCCTAGCGTGGCGATATGTCTGTCACATTAGCGACCTTCTTTTGTATAGACCTATGTCTGCTTATGGATTAGCTAGCTCTTGATAATCCGATCTACATAGTAGCCTAGTATGGTTATATGCATCTACATCATGGTTAATGAACACTTATTTGGTTTCTTCAAATCACTTGTATCATAGTATCTTGCTCAAATCTGGTAAATGAACAATGCAATTGCACACACATTTGTATTTGAGAGATTTTGTCTATCATTATGATAAATCAAGATTGGCAATGAATTCACTTATGCACATGGGATTCCTTATAAATCTAACTTTTTGTCTTCAAAATACTTTGAAATATTATTTTTGCAAACTTGTTTGGAATAAACCAAGTACAATTATTTACCACAAAGATAACTATATAATAGAAAAAATCAAAAATTTCAATCAAAACATATCATATATATCTTATCGACTTTCGCGACGATGGCATAGTTCCAAAACCAAAATGGGAATTTTATGCTTAGCGCAAGTCCTCATTATCATATTTTCTGTTCATCAAAAATTAATCATGCAATAAAACTATCCTTTCTTTGATCTTCGCGATGATGGTATAAGTCTATACCTACATATTCTATGCCTAGCGCAAACCATTGTAACAATTTTATTTCCTGATTTATCAAAGATCATACAAAACATATGACTTCATTTTACACAAATTATGCTTTTGCGAAAGCAAATACATTTTTACTATGTTATGTCATTATGTCACCTTTGCATTTTGCAATGATGGTATAATTCTTAAGGAATTATTCACAAATTTTATCACACTTAAGAATTTATGCCTAGCAAAAATCATTTCACAATATTTCATGCATAATATTTTTATGGAAATCTGAAAGCAAACCATCATCATCATCATTTGCATCATCACAACAAAGTCTTAAGGCAGTCTCTTAAGCACTCTTTTCTTTTAACAATATTTCTATCCTGGGACTAGCTTGACGACCGAGTGAGCGGCGACTCCATGAAATGGTCTATAATAGCGACAATGTCCTTTGAAATTATTGTTAGAAATCTCTTTTTATTTTTATCACATTTCATTACAACCAATCAATTTGTTACATCAGATTATTTCATTTAAAATATTTAAAGCATGACATCCAAGTTATAATATTTTCCAAAATGACATAATTACATGAATCATCAATAAAATCATTACATCAATCAACTCAATCAATCAATCAAACATAAAAAGCATCATAAGCATCACATAAGACAAGTCATATGATCAAAAATATCTCATCTATATATATCAACAGAATATATACATCATCAACATTGGATTGGTATGCCACAATCTGTACCTCGGCATACTCAATCCTCTATCAATACAAGTATAATACAATATCAGTGGCAGTATCCCGCCCTCTAGCCTCGAGAGCCTCTAGAGCTCTCGGCCTCATCTCCTCCCCTGCCCTGCGGAGGACGAGGTGGTCCCATCGTAGTATGTGTGGTACTGCGAGTCCTCATCGTCGACCGGGATGAGCTCCTCGTCGACCCTGTCCTGATAGGATCTGCTATGGCAGGTGGCACCTGTATCCTCTGGCCCTCTGGCACCACCTGGTAGTATAGCGCCTGATAGAATGCGGTCTGAGAAACCGACCGCATCAGCTCCTGAGTGCTCACCCCTCCGCCTCGTGCCCTGAGACGAGCATTCTCGTCTCGTAGCTGCGACACCTCAGCCTGGTGCTGTGCAGCTGCATCCTGTAACGTCTGCACCTGAGCTCGTAGACGATCTCTCTCTGCCCGGAGAGTAGCCATCTCGCTACTCTCGCCAATGTCCACACCCTTGCCCTTATCAGGCGATGGTGGCCTCTGTGGAGATGGGGGTCTCGCCTCCCTCCTCTCCCTCTCCCTCTGTCGTGGCCTCTCCTGTGCCTGTGGCCTCCTCCGCTCTCCTCTGCCGTGACCCCGGGCTGCCTCTACCGCTGCCTGGCATCGCCTCCCTATCCGATGCACAACTGCGTGGATCGGTCCCTGAGCCCTCGTCATCCGAGGAGGGCGGATGCCTGCGTACTAGGCATCGTAGCCATCGGCTACCCTTATGTCGTCCCCATCCTTTGGCTGAATGGGGGCATCGTCCGCGTCTTGACTCCAGAATCGCTGCATATCTGGAGCCCTGCTAACTATGGTGTTATCCCGGACAGTTCGAGAAAACTCATAATCCCAGAGAGATAGGATCCCCTGCTGTAGACCGAACTGTCGCAACACTCGGTCGTAGCGGTGGAGCTCCACCTCTCCCCTCTCCATCCGCGGCCGGCGGACTCGCTCGATGCGAGCCGGCTCCTGTGCGTCCTCTGCCCACCCTGGATCCTTGCCTCCATGGCCTCCGGGTGATGCGGTGCAGGACCAAGTCATCCGGTAGTCTCCGGGACACCGGCGGGTCGATCTGTCGCTGTGCCCCTCTCTGGAGCCACCGGTAGAAGACTCGGGGCCTCTCCCCGTCAACCCCTGTCAGTGGAAGCCCTACTGACCTTCGCACCGCAATGTGCTCCCATCACCAAACCTGTAGGAGCGATGTCATGACCGGACATCGCCCGCCCTTGTACACGACCCCGTAAAGGATCTGTACGGCCGGCATAGAACAAAGCTGCCCCAAGAAAATCTGTAGCCATGGTCGCGCATGTCGCAGATCACATCTGCCGGCATCCATGGTACCACTGCATCCGCTACGGTGGCACGGCGAGAAGTCCACCAACCACCCCGGCCAAAACTCGTGTCGGTGTAGATGCCCCGGGCATGCGGCGCGAGTGCCTCGATGTTCACTCCGCCCTTCTCAGGGCGAAGCTCGGGTCACCGCGAGTCGTCCCATCGCGTGGCCCTGATTGGCCGCAGGTGTGATCATCCTCCCTTGTATGGGGATTCTAAGAATCCTCCATACATCCTCTAGTGTGGGAGTCATCTCCCTTGTTGGTAACCGAAAGCATGAAGAGCCTGGGTACCACCTCTCTGCTAGGGCTGTCAGTAGCCCCATGTCAGTAGAAACCTGCGGCATCTCTGCCACATGCTGCAAGCCGGCCTGTGCCAGCAGATCCCGCTCTGCCTGGGTGAGAGCGGCCAAGTCGTCTCTCAGCCCGCCGTATTTCCACTCTCTGCTCTTTAGTAATCCTCTCTGCAAGCATAAACAATCAAAACAACAAACAATCATTAATAACAATTTTAGCAATCAATAATGCCACTTAAAGATCAAATTTTTGCAATTGATGATATCGCCCACTATTGGCCGATATCGTCCGAAATTTGAGCAAAATCGTCTCCGATTTCGCGTGTCGAAATCGTCTCTAATTTGACGAAATCGTCCCTTTTTCGCCGATTTCGCCCTTGGGCGAAATTGACGAACTTGAGACGATTTCGTCCAACTAAGGACGATTTCGTCCGGACGACGTCGATGGCCAAAAACGGCCGCGATGCTCAAAATTCATCCTAAAATTCATTTACAAAGCATGTAAATTCAAATTAAATCAATCTAAACTAAGTTTAAACCCTTACCCGTAGACCGCGGCGGACCTCTGCAGATCTGTGCATTTGTCTCTACCATTTTTTGCTCCAGAGCTCTAAAAACAGTAAAATGAACAGTAACAATGAATTAGGGTTTTACCCTATTTTTCTTAATTTTATTCAAAATAATTCACAAATAATTTTTGCTTTTTCGCGTTTTTACCTCAAACGTTCGATTTGGGTAAAAACACGGAGGAGGCACCATAGTAGGTCGTCGTACGATTCGACCAAGAATCGTCGCCTAAAAATGGGAATAATTTTTTGCTTTCTCGTAGATCGAGAAGAACTCATCTTTAACGCATTTTCTTCGGAAAATTCGCTAAAGAGGGGGCAAAATGTAGCACCCTAAAATTGGCGCGATAAAATTGGAATAATTACATTCACCTTAGTAAATAAATTTAAATTCAAATTTAACCTCCCAAACCGCCCGTTAACCATCGAGAAACCCGTTTCCTCTTTTTCTGTGCCATTTTTAGCAGTTGTTTTGACCGTTTGACGATATCGTCTCCGATCAGACGATATCGCCCCAGATGCACGATTTCGTCTGGACTAGAACGTCCGGACGATTTTGTCGCAAAACTGAATTTGCATAGTTGGAATCCGTTCCAACGGGTCTCCAATCCGGGCAGAAGCGTGTCTGCGCCGTTGGGACCCTTCCCCGTTGGAGATCTCCCAAATTGGGATGATCTCCAACCTCCCAACAACTATCCTATGCCTATTTAACTCTAAAACTTTTCCTTCCCCAACCCCTGGCTGAATTTTTATGTAAATCAACTCCCTATGCGCTAAAACACTTCAAATTTGCTCTTGCACTAGTCCTATATTAATTTTATTGCAGGTACACCACTTGGTTTTCAGCCGGAGCCGAGCATCTATCGCGGTCGACGAACTCTGTCAAGATCGGAGGCGATCTCATCAAATTCGGGACGATCTCGTTATGATGCGAGACGATTTCAACTGCAGCACACATCGAGGCAATCAGTGCCTGGAGTTTGCTTTTATTTCTCTTTTCTCTGTCATTTTATGCTATAAATTAGATTGTCTATTCGGTTTTTATACTATATTGCATCCGGAGTTCACCCATTTTGTCTAGTTTGCATATTAAGATCATATTCTGCTATTTAAACACTGTGATTTGCATTTACTTTTGTTCTTGTATATTGTTCAATACTCATATTACTTTTTCATATAGTTTGCCCCTGTTTACAAAATAGAATTTCTTGTATTTCGCATCTGTTTCTCTGTTTTGCGGGTCTCCGATGAATTCGTCGACGAATTCGTCGGATTGCAGACGATCTGTCGGTTTAGACGATTTTATCAAATTGAAGGCGATCTGTTGAATTGCGGACGATCCAGATTGCTACAAGTAATCAGAAACTTCATCGAGACTTCCGGATCGGGTAATCTTCATTGGCCTCCTGCCAAATTCTTTGTTTTTGCTTTCTTTTATGTTTTCTGTATTCATTTAAATTGCATTTTCATGTAGTTTAAGTTAGAATCATTCGGCCAAACCTAGGATGAATGTTTAAAAATAAAACGAACTCATCAAAACTCATTCCCAAAACCTAGGCGTGGAAACTTCCGCCAAATGTTTCCTGGTGAACCCACCATCCAGTCGAAAAATCACCAAAATGCACCTCCCTTGAGAGGCGGGACCTTCGTGAAGTCCTCTCGTCCGAGGTACCGCACCATCCTTTTCCCATCCTCCTTCCGGGCATGGATCCAATAGCCTAAAGGTAGGGATGCGAAAAATTTGGAGCGATACATATACATTATCACCGACAATGGAGAGTGACTCAATAGTTTCAATGATAGACCCAAGGGCAATTAGGTGACACCATGGAATTATCCACATGGCGGACGTCGATGGAACCAGATACAATGAACATGGCGTGGCAACAGACGATAGTGGTTTCGACAAAAATTTACAGTGTAAAACCAAAAATTTAAGGGAGGTCCGAGTTTCAGCCATCGATGGGCTAAAAACTCATCCTCGCTAATTAAAAATGAAAAACATTCAACATCGATATACGAGAAATCGTAACATACGTCGATGTTGCAATATGTAGAAGGCATGCACCACAATACAATGAGGTGTTCTCATTTTGATAGGAGGTTTGATCAAGACGATCGAAGGCAGGGGAAACAACGTGGTAGACGGTAGTTTTGAGCACTATATGGGCATCAATTACGAGATCTACTGAGTAGTGGATGACAGTGGTTTTTGGGTGAAATTATGAGGCATCGACAGCAATAGGGATTCATTGGCAGTTATCGGGTGAAATAAAATGTGGAATGATGTGGAAGCGGTAGGTTAACTAGGAGAGTCATGTCGATTGAGCAAAAAAAAAATGGTAGGCATTCCAACTGATATTGAGGCACCACCGATATCTAGATGCAAATTGATCAATGGGATTTTGGTCATGACTTTTGTTATAAAAAGGGAATCCACGCAACAGTGTCCCTTGCATTGATTAAATTGATGATTAGTCTTATAAAGGGCACCTTAATTAAATAAAAACTCTTCTAAAGGGAGCATGCAAATAAAGGAAAGGTGGTAAGTTTGCAAATGTCAGTCCGACGGAGTCACCAAGACTTTATATAGAGAAAAGACGTTATGACAGAGAGTTGTGTTATCAAGTTTATAACATCTTAAATAAAGACAAAAGGGGCCTATTTATCAAATTTATAATGTTAAAAAAAAAAAAGGAAAACGACTACCCATGTAGAGAAAGGAAAACATTTTTAAACCTAACGAGATAGATGAAACCAGGGCGAGCATGGATGGAAATGAAGAGGCATTGGAAAACAAAGAGATCGTTTCAAAGCTTTAAAAACTGGAGGAAATACTTGCACAAGGGTTGGAAATTGCTGCAAGTTGTTATTGTAAAATGACAAATTTTTAATACAGAAAATTTCAGAAAGTTGCATTTTATGGGCAAGAAAGGAGGAGTCATTTTCTGCATGCAAGATTAAATGTTTATTTTTTTCCCCTTTTCAGATTTTAGGCTTGTAAATGGAGTTTATGCAAGTTTCTTGGTTGCTTCATGCGAATGTTTAAATCTGAAAACCTCATTTAAAACCCTAGAAGCCAGCACTTAGCTTATCCGGATTGTGCTTGTTTTGCAAGTCCAATAGGTTAGGTTGCATGCATGAAAACCTCACATCTTCGGTTTTTCTGGAATAGGATAGCATCAAACTGAATGTATCATGTGTTTCATTTTCTGCATTTCATTTTCATTTTTCTGCATTTTATTTTTCCATAAATTTTTATTTTTTTTTAATTTTCAGGCATTAAAATAAACATTAAAAAAATTTCAAAATCCAAAAAAATTTCACCATTGCGTAGGTTATATTTCATACTTCCAATACGCACTTTGAAATTTTATTTTCGGAGTTGTTTAGTATTTTTAAAAATTCATTGAAGTTGTTGTTTTATTACAGATTTTGAAAATTCCGAAAATAGAAAATTTCCATTTTTGGACCAAATTTCATTTTTTCAGTTTCATGTTTCATTCATGAGCCTATGATGACATTCCCTTCATGAAAATTCCAATTTCATTGAAGGAGTTATGTTTTATGGCATTTCACAAATTTCCATTTTTTGAGCCTAAAATTGCCCTCTCTCCATAAAAATTCTAATTTTACGAAGAGGGGTAATTTGAGTATTACATTGAAGGTCATTTATTCAAAGCACTTAATTGTTCATCTTAATGAAAATTTGATTTCATTTAAGAGGGATAAGTTAAAGTGACATTTAAAGCCCTTAATTTAAGGCCATAAATTATTGCCTCTTTGTGAAAACCTATTTCACCAAAGAGGGATAGTTTATCGATCACATTGAAAGCTATCTTCATCTTCATGATAAGAAGCCATATTTGGACTTAATAAACAAGATAAAATCTATTTTAAAACCCTCAAGATAAAAGGAATTAAGGCACTACATCATGGTCATATGAGGGCCAACTCACATTTGCTTTATTTTGGTTCAATGAACAATCACTAAAGTTTCATGGTAAAATAAACCAACATTGCCCCTTGTTTACAATTACTTGCAATCACTAAGGTGTTCCAAGCATTTAAATTGAATATCTTTATTTGAGATTACTAATACACATATGCAAATGCTAATATAGCGGAGACCTTGGAGAAGTTGTTTGTTTAACTTCTTTGCAAGAGGGGATTTGGAACCCAAATCCTAAGGGAGAGTGTACTTTCACAATTGGGTGAAAATACCACTCAACAGATTTGGCGCTAGAAGGAGGGCTTGAATTGGTTTATTTCAGTGTGATTTAAATGCTATAGGGATTTAAATTTTGAATATTTCATGCCCTATTGATTATTATCTTTAGCCCTCTTTTAACAATACAACCTTGTAGTGTTAAAAGGAGGACATGAATTGCTATGCATTGTTCTAACGCTTTTGATTGTTCATACGGGAATAATGTGTTTTGATTTGATTTTGAAAAATTTTGGTCTTGACTAACGAGGTTGTCTCCATGCAATTACTTTCATTTGATTTTAATGGATACATCTCTTGGTTGATGCTAACATGATTATTCATACGTTACATGTTTGATATTTTCTAGTCATTTCATACTTATTTGTAAGGAATTATTTTGTCTAAAATGTATTTGTTGTCGGTATTATGCTCTTCACTTGCGTGTAATGCGATCTTGTGAATCAGAAAGCCTACAACACTAGGAGTATGCTCTTCACTTGCGCATATGCGATCTGGTGAATCAGAAACTAATTTACATTTTTAGAATATTGCTTTGTCATGGTTCCTTCTTTTATTCATGACTAACAAATTGGTTTTGAAGTTATTCTTTGAGTTTCATTAATGGCTACAACTGCAGGATTTTCTTTGTGTCGCAGGTTTTCTTTGAGGTGTTGAGGGTTTTGTCAGGTTTCATAGGGTAGTTTCATTTACAAGCTGGACCCACCACATCGCATCGCAACTAGGTCCAAAACAACTGAGGAAACCATCTTCCAAAGCCTCCCACCCACTCATAGGAATCCAAGGAATAAAACCCAACAAATTGTGATCCCACCGGATACCCTTGTTACAAGAAGATCCTTCTATTTTAGGTGCATCTAGCGGACTTGCATCGGTGGTGTCAATTGCCACTAGTGTACCAATTATCAGTACCATTTCCATGGTTCTTGTAGGGTTATCATCATCGATTTTGAATCAAATGGCCCAACCTCCACTAGCTCCTTGGTACGGAGCCCATAACATTCCTTTGAATATCGTAGGGGATATTCATGATATCCCTAAGAATATAGAGAGATTTTTTCCCAAATACAAACCGGATGGCCCAAGGACCACAGAAGAACATATTCAGGCCTATAGGGATGTTTTGATAAGATTGCAAGTTCAACATGAAGATGTGGCTTGTAGACTCTTCCCCATGAGCCTAGACCAAGTGGCCTACGAATGGTATATTTGCTTACCTCACTAGTTCCATTACGTCATGGACGCAAATGGAGAATGCTTTTGTCAACCAATTCAGGTCACCATTAGATCCCACAATCATCTACAATCAGTTCATTACATGCAAAAGAGGTCGGGGTGAGCCAATTCAAACTTTTAATCAGAGATTTCAGAAGTGCTATAATAGAGCAATTCGACATTTTGCCATTGATCCCGTAGTAGCTTTGCAAATATATTTTGGGGCATTGGATCCTATGACGGCAATGTTTGCAAGGCGAAATCCTCAAGTTACCACGCTTGCTCTAGCCTACAATGAAGCTATGACCATTGAACAACAAATGACACCACGGGGTTATGGGTTTCCCCGAGATGCCTATGGTAGGACAATATGGTCCATATGGTCAAGCTCCTATGATGAATCAGATCATGGCACCACAAATGCCAGGCATGAATGCTTTGCCTTATCAACAACCATATTCATCAACACCCGCTTACACACCCATTCCAATTCAACCAATCACATCCATTCCCCCCATTCCTTCATTTTTGCAAAATAGTCAACGAGACTATGCAAGGAACTAGTCCGGTTAATTCTCAGGCTATAGTTCCTTTCCCCAATCCAATTCCAATTCAAAGTGTGAATCCCTATGCAAATCAAGTTGCTCAAAATCCAACTCAAATGTTAAGTCAAGATCTCACCAATTATGCAAACCCTACTGGAACTAGCAATAACATAGCTCAACCAAAAGAGATTTATTCGAGAGGTTGAAGAGCTCAAAAATATGGTTCACAAATTGAGTAATGATTTGGTTCAAAAATAGAAGTATGAATCCCATGCCCCTCACCCAAATCAAAATTTCAACAATAGAGGGAGACAGTGGAATACGAAGCCAAACAATGGGGGTGTGCCTTCCCCTATTGCTAATCAGGATAGATACTTCTACGAGGACCAAGTCACTCTAGTTCCATTCTTAATATTTCTGATTTTGCATGGGAAAAGGGGTGTAGATTGCATAATACAAAGGAGCATAATGAAAGGAATTGTCCCAAAATCGCTAGGTATACCCATTGTCTCCAAGCTCAAGTGGATGATTTGGAACTTGTGCCAAATGAGGGTCCACCCCAACATCAACAAGGAGATGACAACATTTTGGTGGTGGAAACTCTATATCGTCAAGAAAGTGAGAATGAGGAAGAAGAGGATGAAATCTTGGAACAGGAAGTGCAAGCTTTTAGAGAATTTAGAAAGGGGAACCATGGATACCATTTGAGGAGTAAGTCCAAAACCCCTAAAACATCCTCAACTCCACCAAACAACTCTATCCTTCCTCCTGATACTAAGGCTGATAATAATCCCCCTCCTCCATCTGGAAGAGAAACATCTAAGGCCATGCAAAAAACGTTGAAGCTTGAGAAGTCAACTTATGACATAGTGGAGGATTTAAGGAAGTCCAAGTCTAGCCTTTCATTTTTAGAGGCGGCTAGGTTGCCTGGCCAAAAGGAAGCATTGATAAAGGCTTTGGACTCACCTAGTCAAATACAGGAAGGAAAGGAAGTTGAATCTCACATGGTTTTACGAAAGGAAAGACGAGATGTCCCTCCTTTTTTATTGACTATGAGGATTGCTGGAAAAAATTTGCACAATTTTTTGGTGGACACAGGTGCCACAAGTAACCTCATGCCTTCAAAAATTTGTCAAATGCTAGGCCTAGAGCCTGTTTCTTCTAAATGCAAGGTTTTGCAATTGGATCGGTCCGAGGTAAACGTGGTAGGGACCCTCTACGATGTTAAGATCCAACTCAATTCTGAACCTAGGGTCCAACAGGTGGTTGATATTTTGGTTGTCAATATCCCAAGTCGATATGGAATGCTACTTGCTAGGGATTGGATGAGAAGTTTGAATGGTTATTTCTCCACTGATTTCTCACACATGTGGCTACCCTGGAAGGGGATTGCTAATCAAATTAGAGTGGAAAATGAGCCAAGGCTTAAGGAAATCATCACAGAATTCAACAAGCCAAATGAAGTTCAATTTTCTGAATCTGAGTTAGGAGTCTATGCTTTTGATGTTGAAAGAGCTATCGAAGAACCTCAAAAAGAAACATTTTCTTGTAGCTCTTTTGAAGAAGATAATCTCGTGTGGTTACTCAAGTTTGATGGATCTAAGTCAAAACAAGGGGCAGGAGCTGGAGTTGAACTCACTTGTCCAGGAAGTAAACCATTGTTTTCTGCCTATAGATTGCAATTTCCTTGCACTAACAACGTGGCAGAATATGAAGCCCTTATCTTTGGATTACAATTGGCTTTGAGCAAGAAGGTTAAGTGTTTGAAAGTATTGGGAGATTCGGAGTTGGTGGTCAAACAAGTTAAAGGACAATATACTTGTCGCGACAAGAGATTGAGCCTTTATAGAACTAGGGTGAGGGACCTCATTGAGGAATTTGATGCTTTTAATATATCCCTTATTTCTAGGAAAGGAAATCGTATAGCTGATTCTCTTGCAGTCGTTGTAGGCATGCTAAATCCAGTTGACATAAAAAAATGCAAGAAGTTTTCCATTGAGTTAGTCCCTTGCCCATCGATACCTGATAACGTCAAAAACTTGCAAGTTTTTGAGAATGATAGACACATTTTCAAATTTGTCACCAATTCGGGTATTTTTGAGGACCAAGTGATTGATGAAGATCAAAGGTGGCAAGAAGAAATAGAAGAAGAAAGCGAAGCTACATTTCAATCCAACAAGATACCTAAGAACATTGTTTCATTGGAGAGGATGTTTGATATGGGATATAAAGCTAGAAAAGGAAAAAGGGTTCCACTTCCTAAAGATGCTTGTGACCTGATCAATATAGGGAGTGTAGATAATCCGCGTGAAGTGTACATTGCAAAGGCATGTACAGCTTATGAGAGAGAAAATATAATACGTGCATTAAAGTATTACATGGATTGCATTGCTTGGAATTACAATGAGTTGAAAACGTATGATCAAAATGTTATTATGCACACCATCCCTCTAAAACCGGATTCCAAACCCTTTAGACAAAGACAACGACCTGTTAACCCATTACTTGAGCCCTTGATAGAGAAAGAGGTCAAGCGATTGTTGGACGCAAAGATAATATTTCCCGTTAGGCACTCAACTTGGGTCGCTAATCTTGTTTCGGTGAGAAAGAAGAATGGAGAGATAAGGCTATGCATAGATTTTAGAAATCTCAACAAAGCCTCACAAAAGGATAATTACCCATTGCCATCAATTGATGAAATCTTGCAAACGGTGAATGGGTCTGAAATGATGTCTTTTCTCGATGGGTATTCTGGATACAATCAGATTCTTATTCATCCCAATGATAGGATGAAGACGGCCTTCACAACCAAATGGGGAACATTTGCCTATAGAAGAATGCCTTTCGGATTATTAAATGCAGGCGCAACATTTCAACGTGCCATGGATTATGCGTTTAAAGGGCTCATAGGTAAATGTATCATTGTGTATGTGGATGACATTCCTGTGTTTTCAAAGGAAAGAGAAGACCATGTGAAAGATTTGAGGAAAGTTCTCCAAAGGTGTAGAGAACACGAAATTTCTTTAAATCCCAAAAAATGCATCTTTGGAGTGACAGAAGGAAGATTGCTTGGCCATATCATTTCAAAAGAAGGTATCTCCATTGATCCGGAAAGGATAGAAGCTATCCAAAACCTGCCTCTCCCAGGTAGCAAAAAGGAATTGAGATCTTTCTTTGGGAAAATCAATTTTGTGAGGAAGTTTATTTCTGGCTTCGCTGAGATAGCTAAACCACTGAATGAGATGCTTAAAAAGGATGTGAATGTCAGATGGAATGAAGAAAGTAGGGTTGCCTTTCAAAGCATCAAGGATGCTATTTCTAGAGCCCCTGTCCTTATAAGTCCAGATTATTCTAAGCCTTTCTTTATTTATGCTTTTGCATCTGAACACTCTTTTGCGAGTGTCTTGACCCAGAAGGGTGAAGATAACACAGAAAATCCCATAGCTTTTCTAAGTGCTCCTTTGAAGGATGCTCAATTGAGGTATTCCATTCTCGATAAGCAAATGTATGCACTTTTCAAAATAGTAAAAAAATTTAGACATTACATTGTGCATAGTAGGGTCTTTGCCATCGTGCCTGACCCTGCTGTCAAAACCATGTTTGTGCAAAATGAGCTAGGTGAGAGAAGAGGTAAATGGATTTCTACCATTCAAGAATTTGATCTTGAAATTCAACCCATGAAACTAGTTCGTGGACAAGGACTTGTGAAAACAATTGCTGAGAACAATCCCCAAATCACGTGCCAATATTTAAATGTAGAGCACATTTCCAAAGATGATTGGTATGTTGATATTGTGTATTTTTTGCTAAATGGTAAGTGTCCATCACATCTTAATTCTACTCAAAGAAGAGCCTTGAGACTTAAATCTGCCAATTATCTTATTAGGTCTGGTGCTCTTTACAGGAAAAATCATGAGGGAATTTACCTACGATGCTTAAATCAAGAAGAAGCTACCAATGTTTTGCAAGAGTTTCATGGTAAATACGAAACTGGCCATGGTTCGAAAAATTCAACAGCACATCAAATCTTAAGAGCGGGATATTATTGGCCCCACATTTTTAAAGATGCACATGCACACGTGCGATCTTGCCATATTTGTCAAGTGGCTGCCAATAGAGAAAGGAATGCAGCTATGCCATTGCAACTTGTAGTTGAGATGAGACCATTTGCACAATGGGGATTAGACTTCATTGGGGTTATTAACCCAAATTCTTTAGATTCCCATAAATTCATACTCACAACTATAGATTATTGCACTAGGTGGGCAGAAGCAATTCCTACGAAGCATTCCACTACGGATGTGGTAATAAAGTTCCTCGAAGATCACATCGTAACAAGGTTTGGAATGCCCGATTCTATTGTAAGTGATAATGGTAAGGCTTTTGTTTCCACTCAATTTGCAAATTGGGCATATGATAATAAGGTGAGTTTAAAGTTTTCATCTAACTATTACCCTCAAGGCAATGGTTTGGCAAAATCTTCAAATAAAAATTTGTTAACCATCATTAAGAAGTTATTGGAAAAGAATTCTCGGGATTGGCACAACCAATTAAAATTTGCTCTTTGGGCGAGATAGGACTAGAGAAAAAGAATCAATAGGGAATACACCTTATCATCTAGTTTATGGGCAAGATCCAATTTTTCCTACAAATTTGAAGCTTCAAACCCTTCGTTTCACACAAGAATACCTTGGAACTGATAATCACATTGAGGCTAGATTAAGTCATCTAATGCACCTTGATGAAAAAAGAGAAGAAGCCATGCTCCACATGAGCAAACATCAAGATGTGGTTAAAATATGGTTTGATAAAAGAGCCAAAATTAAGTCTTTTAGGATTTCGGACTTGGTTTTATTGTGGGATAAAAAACATGAGGAGAAAGGGGATCACAAAAAGTTTGATTGTCTTTGGTTAGGCCCTTATCAAATTTCTGAAATCCTAGGGGAAAATACTTTCAGACTAAGAACTTTGGATGGGAAATATTTGATGTTACCGGTTAATGGGCAAGTTCTAAAGCATTATTTTAGCCCTTAAGTCATGTGAGATTTGTATTATATTGTACATTTGTATATACTTTTGGTTTTCGTGTTTTGGTTTTGGATTGGATCTCATTTTGGTTTTAAGTTTTGTGTGTTGGTCCTTTGGACACTTTTGGTTTGTCTTGAAAAAAAAGAAAAAAAAGAAAGAAAAGCGAGATGTCAACTTATGTCCTTATGAATGTTGACTAAGACTAAGAGAATATGAAACATCGGAATTGTATTGCAGAAAGCTCCACGAGTATCGCAAACACATTAAAGAATATCGTTTGGAACTTGTGATGCATGAAGTTGTCAGTTTTACCAATTATGGCAAAGTAGGTGGTATACTCCATCCGCATTTCAAAAAGAGCAATGCATTCATACATATCTCATGTTACATTCCACATTGCATATACATTTCATCTCAGTTGCATCTACATTTCAAGTACAATCATTGAAAAGGTGTCGAATCCTCTTAGGGTTATTACATAACATATATTAAAAGGATCCTAAGGTTGGGAAGTGATGCCCGAACTATCTTGAACCAAACACGTTCTACACATATTAAAGAGGATCTTGAGCAAAATGGTCAAAACCATACTTGGAAGAAAAGGTGAGGCGAAAGGAGTATTTCGTGTCTATCCTATCATGCAACATAATCCTTAAAATAGTGGTTTTTACCACTCCCATAGTGCTTAAAGCCTAAAATCAGAGTAGTAAGGATAGGGTTAAATCCCCATCGAACTTAGGTTGAGGATCCAACTCCCCAAAGCTCTGATTTGACCTTCATGGAGTAGTAAGGATAGGGTCTAATTCTCATCTCGCTTAGGTTGAGAATCCGATTCCCCAAAGCTTCTATTTTGCCTCCATCACGCTTTAAGAAATTAAAAGCGCGATCTACACTCAAGAACTTGAAATTCCAAAGCAAATATTTTTCATTCTACTTTCATTTCATCATTAATATTGGATTGGAAGGATCGTACTACATGTCCCTTGCAAGGATGGGTAGTCATCCCCAAGGTTCAAGAAATCAAAAGTAAAGCCAAATCTTGGATTATGGGGTTAATCTCCATCGGGGCTATAGATGCCTGACTGGCAGTGGAGTATGCTCATGTGTGGCAACATGTCTTGTCTAAAAGCAAGACCACTGACTGCTCAAACGGACAGGCTAGCTTGACAGTTTCATCCATAACAGGTTAAATCATTTTGTTCAAGATGAGGTAATGAACTCCGGATCAGAGTAGTAAGGATAGGGTTAAATTCCCATCTCGCTTAGGTTGGGAATCCTATTCCCCAAAGCTCTGATTTCACTTACACTTGCACATGGGTTCAAGATGGTAGTGACACATAACCAACTTTGGGATCTAGTAAATTAATTCAGTATACACATATTTGATCCTAAGAGGGTTTGACAGTTTTAATATGCTTGTTCATGATACTAGAAAGTTTGAACCTTTGCAAAGCAGGTTGTTATATCTCTAGCATATTTGCCATACATTAAATCCTGAACAAATCATTCATAACCTCGCATATGCATTCAGGTAAAACTGACAATGGAAAGTTGAACGAGTTTCAAACGATAGGGAATGAAGCACACTACGCACATTGAGTTGATGCTGAATGATTCTGATGGTTCATGTTTCTTGTCTATTTACATTCTTTGGATATTTGTTGACGCTTGTGTTTGAGTTTTGAAGGTTTTTAGGTTGGGTTCTCACCGAAATGCTCAGGAGCATTTCCTAGCAAAGTCGCCATTTGTTGTGGCTGCTCCACAACGTACCCCAAAATTGGGGACCCACCTTTTTATTTTTGGTATTTGGGTGTTTGCATGTTGGTTTCGAGTGTCTAATGCTCGCTTTGTTTTGAATTTGCATTTATCTTTAGTTTTTGTCGGTAACTTTTTCTTGTCGATGATATTTTATTGTCGACGACTTTTTCTTGTCGATGAATTTTTCTTGTCGATGATATTTTCTTGTCGACAATGTTTTATTGTCGACGTTTCTTTTGTTGTCATCTTGTGGTTGATGATTTTTATCATCATTGTTGTGTCGGCAAGTTTTTCATCGATTTTGTTGTTAGTGTTTTTGTGGTTACTTTTTGGGTTTTCTTTCATTTGTATACCGAAAAATATACATTATTATTATATATATTTTGTATATAATAATAGTTTAAAAAATGGTGTGTGGTGGTTTTGTGTTAAATTTCATATTAATGATGATAACTCCCAACTTTAGGAGGTGTCATGGTTGGGATGATATTGCTTAACCGTGTACATGGTCATAAAGGTTTCTCACAATAACCAAATAAAAAAAATTGCAAAATAAAAGGATTGTATTCATTTCAAATATTAGGGCTTTGTAATTTATTCTATTCATAAGACTAAAGCCCTTTTGTGTCTTAGTGCAGGTAATGGGATTGCCAAAAGAGGAAGGACGACTGCGTTAGAGAACACCCACGTCGAGATGGATGCTATGATGTGGCCGCCACGAACAGAGGGGATAATGACCATATGCTAATTTTGGGTTTTGTTCTTATATTACACTCCCACCAAGCAATAATGCCCATACGCCATTCACTAAACACAGTGCCGCAAGACAAACTGGGTTTATCGAGGGATGAGACGCGAACACCAAAGCGACGCGATAGACATGTGGACACACCGTGGAACACTCACGAATGGCAGAAGACAACAAGGCAAAGATACGTGGATGGTCACAGGTTAATCGCCATGAGGGCCTCCAAGCGGCAGCATAGACCCAGGGTCGAATATTGACCACATTACGAGGATTCTGAACCTCTGACAGTGTAGACATTATCACCAACAGTGGAGAGTGACTCAACAGTTTCAATGATAGACCCAAGGGCGATTAGGTGACACCATGGAATTATCCACATGGCGGACATCGATGGAACCAGATACAGTGAACATGGCATGGCAACAAACGATAGTGGTTTCGACAAAAATTTACAGTGTAAAACCAAAAATTTAAGGGAGGTCCGAGTTTCGGCCATCGATGGGCTAAAAAATCATCCTCGCTAATTAAAAACAAAAAACATTCAACATCGATAGACGAGAAATGGTAACAGACGTCGACGTTGCAATATGTAGAAGGCGTGCAACACAAGACAATGAGGTGTTCTCATTTTGATAGGAGGTTTGATCAAGACGATCGAAGGCAGGGGAAACAACGTGGTAGACGGTAGTTTTGAGCACTATATGGGCATCGATTACGAGATCTACCGAGTAGTGGACGACACTGGTTTTTGGGTGAAATTATGAGGCACCGACAACAATAGGGATTCATTGGCAATTATCGGGTGAAATAAAATGTGGAATGATGTGGAAGCGGTAGGTTAACTAGGAGAGCCATGTCGATTGAGCAAAAAATACATGGTAGGCATTCCAACTGACACTGAGGCACCACCGATGTCCAGATGCAAATTGATCAATGGGATTTTGGTCATGACTTTTGTTATAAAAAGGGAATCCACGCAACAGTGTCCCTTGCATTGATTAAATCGATGATTAGTCTTATAAAGGGCACCTTAATTAAATAAAAACTCTTCTAAATGGAGAATGAAAATAAAGGAAATGTGGTAAGTTTGAAAATGTCAGTCCGACAGAGTCACCAAGACTTTATATAAATAAAAGACGTTATGACAGAGAGTTGCGTTATCAAGTTTATAACGTCTTAAATAAAGACAAAAGGGGCCTATTTATCAAATTTATAATGTTTTAAGAAAAAAAAATGAAAACGACTACCCATGTAGAGAAATGATAATTTTTTTAAACCTAATGAGATAGATGAAACCAGGGCAAGCATGGATGGAAATGAAGAGGCGTTGGAAAATGAAGAGATCGTTTCAAAGCTTTAAAAACTGGAGGAAATACTTGCACAAGGGTTGGAAACTGCTGCAAGCAGAGTTGCAGATTTGAAGGCAAGAGTGCTATTCTAGATCTGTTTGGGCTATCTTTCTTCCATGGACTGGTTTGGGAAAACCATAAATTTTTGTTATTGTAAAATGACAAATTTTTAATACAGAAAATTTCAGAAAGTTGCATCTTATGGGCAAGAAAGGAGGAGTCATTTTCTGCATGCAAGATTAAATGTTTATTTTTTTTCCCCTTTTCAGATTTTAGGCTTGTAAATGGATTTTATGCAAGTTTCTTGGTTTCTTCATGCGAATGTTTAAATCTGAAAACCTCATTTAAAACCCTAGAAGCCAACACTTAGCTTATCCGGATTGTGCTTGTTTTGCAAGTCCAATAGGTTAGGTTGCATGCATGAAAACCTCACATCTTCGGTTTTGCCGAAATAGGATAGCATCAAACTGAATGTATCATGTGTTTCATTTTCTGCATTTCAATTTTCATTTTTCTGCATTTTATTTTTCCAGAAATTTTAATTTTTTATTTTATTTTTAGGCATTAAAATAAATATTAAAAAAATTTCAAAATCCAAAAAAAATTTCACCATTGCGTAGGTTATATTTCATACTTCCAATACACACTTTGAAATTTCATTTTCGGAGTTTTTTAGTGTTTTTAAAAATTCATCGAAGTTGTTGTTTTATTACAGATTTTAAAAAATCCGAAAATAGAAAATTTCCATTTTAAGGTCAAATTTCATTTTTTCAGTTTCGTGTTTGCACTCATGAGCCTATGATGACATTCCCTTCATGAAAATTCCAATTTCATTGAAGGAGTTATGTTTTATGGCATTTCACAAATTTCCATTTTTTGAGCCTAAAATTGCCCTCTCTCCATAAAAATTCTAATTTTACGAAAGAGGGGTAATTTGAGTATTACATTGAAGGTCATTTCTTCAAAGCACTTAATTGTTCACCTTAATGAAAATTTGATTTCATTTAAGAGGGATAAGTTAAAGTGACATTTAAAGTCCTTAATTTAAGGCCATAAATTATTGCCTCTTTGTGAAAACCTATTTCACCAAAGAGGGATAGTTTATTGATCACATTGAAAGCTATCTTCATCTTCATGATAAGAAGCCATATTTGGACTTAATAAAGAAGATAAAATCTACCTTAAAACTCTCAAGATAAAAGGAATTAAGGCACTACATCATGGTCATATGAGGGCCAACTCACATTTGCTTTATTTTGGTTCAATGAACAATCACTAAAGTTTCATGGTAAAATAAACCAACATTGCCCCTTGTTTACGGTTACTTGCAATCACTAAGGTGTTCCAAGCATTTAAATTGAATATCTTTATTTGAGATTACTAATACACATATGCAAATGCTAATATAGCGGAGACCTTGGAGAAGTTGTTTGTTTAACTTCTTTGCAAGAGGGGATTTGGAGACCAAATCCTAACGGAGAGTGGAATTTCACAATTGGGTGAAAATACCACTCAACAGGGCCCAAAGGTTAAAATATAAATTATGATATTTAAATATAACTTAGATTTAAATTATTATAATAATTTTTAAAAGGTTTAGATGGGCACCAAAGTTGTAATTTTTAATTACTCCTCCAAGCGTCGACGTCGAAGACTCAAAGGGCAAATGCATATATATAATATAAAGTTTTATTTGCAAAGGGTTGTTGAAAATTTGAATGTTATTGATATGCAAAGACTCTATGTAATGCTTATGCGACATTCATTGTAAATCGTGTGTGCTTCAGTTGTGGTTACGTGGGAGAAAGAATACAAGGGCAGTGCCTTGTTGGAGATCAAGCTTGGTATAAATAAGAGAGATAGCAAAAATAGATCCCATCTGGGTAGCTAGCCGAGATGACAATTTTCTTAGCACCTAAATCATAGCAACAAGGAGGTCTCAAGTTCGAGATGCGGTGGAGGCAGAAGGGTTAATATTTTTGGTTGAAAAGTATTTTTGTGCTGAAGACAGGAATAAAGGAGAGCGCGTGTGGTTGTGGTTTCATGTGGGAACCTAGCCCATGTGGTGGCCTAGCTGAGGCTAGGGTGTGGGCCAACAAGAAATGCTGGATCGAATCATGGTGGTGACACTGAGGGGAAAATAATTTTGTTCGATTATTTTTGCTAAGGGTAAAGTATGCTTGCTTAGAGAGTCATAAGGTGTTTGTTTTATTTTTTAATTTTTGTATTAAAAAGGGCAATGTGGAGTAGTTGAGGTCGGTTGAATTAAAAAGGAAGTTTTGCCTAGTTTCATGTGTGGTGTGTTAAGAAAATGATGTTATGGTCTTGTTTAAGAATTAAGGTGCATTGAAACATTTTATTTTTTAAGTAGGAGGTATAAGGTGTATAAGGAATTTATGTGTTTAATTTGTGATTTTGTTGGGTTGAATTTTATTTTGCAATATTAGGAGTAATAAGGTGTGATAAGTTGCTTGATATTTTATTATAACCCTTGCAAGGTGAAAGAAATATATAAAAGGTTTTGTTGATTTTTAATACTTCATTTTTGAGAACAAAAGAAGAGTGATTGAGAGTCAAATTCAAATTTCATTGAGCATATCTTTTTGATAAGAAAGTTCATGTGTATATTTTGAGAGAATATCTTGCAATCTAACCCTTGAAGTGGTACGAGAAAAAATAGTTATTTGTGAGATGTGTTTTTGAAGATATACCTCCATAAGAGAAAATTAAGAGGTATCGACACATCATTCCTTGTTTAAAATGTTTTTTGAAGTGAATTTTTTGGAACATAAGGTGGAGATAAAAGGATTGTTTGGTAATAATTGTTGGAAATATTTGAATTAGGATTTGTGTTTTATTGTTGAATATTTTGGAAGTATTTGGGATAGAGTTTGAAAATAATTTGTGCTTCTATTGTTGTAATAGTTTAAGACATTTGTGCTAGAGATTATGAACTAATTGTGCTAGGTTTGAAGATAATTTTTTGCATCTTTATGAAACCCTTTTTGAGCATGTGTTATAAGAAATTATGATCAAGTATTAGAGAAAAATTGAGGCAGATTATGAGCAGGTTAGAGGCATAATTTGATCAGGTTTAAAGTAGACTTATGAGCAGGTTAGAGGTAGAATTGTGAGCAGGTTAGAGGTAGATTTTAAGCAAGTTTAAGGTAAACTTGTGAGTAGGTTAGAGGTAGACTTGTGAGCAGGTTTGAGGTAGATTTTGAGCAGATTTTAGATAGACTTTTGAGCAGGTTTTGAGGCAAACTTATGAGCAGGTTAGAGGTAGACTTGTGAGTAGGTTTAAGATAGTATTGTGAGCATATTAGATCAGATTTATGAGTAGATCTGATCAGAGTTGAGTAGAGTAGAATGGATAGAGTTCTCATATGGAGATAAATCCACAACCTAGAGTAGAGGGGATAGAGTTCTCCTGTAGAAAGAGATCCAAAAACCAGAGCAGTGGGGATAGAGGTCTCCTATAGAGAGAGATCCACAAACTAGAGCATAAGGGGATTGGTATCTTCTTTGGATAGAGATCCATAAATATTGTAATAGGGATTTGATTCCCAAAAGATTCATTGAGAAAACTTTATAAGGAATATTTTATCCATGGAGTAGCCCACATTTGGGGAACCACGTTAAATTATGTCTCTCATGTGTGTGATGATGTGTGCATTATTTATTACTTTGATAATGTTGTTATCATTTGGATTGAAAAGTAAATTTTTTTATCTTATATTGTTCACTCCCTCTCAATATAAGCTTATGTTATTCAATTGGTATCAGAGTGGGTTCCTTCATGAAAAGCCTAATAGCTTGAAGGAAGATCCCACAAGAAAATACATAACCTCAAAAAATGGAGAAGAGGCCATGATCAACATAAAAGAGGAATTTATTGTTTCTCTTAGAAACTTGGAAAAGGTCAGAAGGAAGAATTCAGGTTTGAAGGATCAAATCTAAGAGGATGAGGAAGCAAATATGGAACTTCTACAAAACCTCATAGAGCTCAAGGTAAAAGTTGAAGAGGGAAGGAAAATTGAACAGGATATGGCAGAACAATTAAAGGCAAAATATTGGAATATGAAATTGTCTCTCTAATAAAGGAAGCTCAAAAGACTAAGTATAAGTTACAACAAGATATAAAGTTAGGGAAATAGAAAGAGGAGTCAAGCTCCCAAGGAACAAAGATATCAAAATAATAAGAGCCCATGACTTATGCTAATGCATTAAAAGGCAAAAACATCAAGAAGGAAGAAAGCAAAGAAGATTCATGGATAAAATTCAATTACAGAAATAGCAAAGGAAGAAGCATGCAATCATATTATTCAAGACAATATAACAGGTTACAAAATTTATTCCATGGCTATTATTTTTCATGTAACAAATACGGTCATAGTTCTGTACATTGCATTGTTTATGTGAGATATAATTTTGATAGAAATTTCAATTTTTTTGCACCTCTCATGAATGACAATATCATCTGTTACAAATGCAATAACTTTAGCACAAGGGAAAATGGTGTAAAATAGTATTTCTTGAATTAAGAAAAAAGGAGGATCAGAAGGTTCAAAAGAATACAACCTCAACAATTAGGAAAGAGATAAAAGAGCAAGAAAAAGTGAAGTCAATGTTGGTACAAACAACTCTTCATGTACAAGATAAGAGAAAATAGTGGTTTTTTTATAGTGGTTGTTCAAGTCATATGATAGGGGACAAGAATAAATTTCTTTTACTTAAAGAAATTAATGGAGGATTAGTAAAATTTGGTGATAATGGTTTAGTAAAAATATGTATGAAAGGGACTTTGAGTTTATATAATTGAAAAACAAATATAGAGAATGTATTGTAAGTTAAAGGATTAAGGCATAATTTACTAAGTGTAAGCTAATTTTGTGATTAGGGGCATACAATCACTTTTCATCCAAATAGATGTCAAATCGAAAAATATAAAATAGGAAAGCGCATTGCAGATGCTAGTAGAACTACAAAAAATATCTACATGCTAAGTGAAATTAAGGGAGAAAAATATTTCTTATCACAAGAATATGAGTTGGTTTTGCATAGAAGAATGGGTCATCTAAAATTTGACAACATAGTGAAAATAAGCAACAAGCAGGCAGTCAGAGATTTACCTAAGATAAAAATGCCACAAAACACAATTTGTGCACAATGTCAGCATGGAAAGCAAACAAGAACAAGTTTCAAGTTAAAAGAATTTACGTCATCTGAACCATTGAAACTAATTCACATCGACTTATGTGGTCCTACAAGGATAAAGAGTTTACAAGGTGAAAGTTACTTCATGTTATTTATAGATGATTTCTCCAGAATGACTTGGGTAGCTTTCTTAAAATAAAATTTAGAAGCCTTTGAGAAGTTCAAGGTATTCAAAGAGTTAGTAGAAAATGAAATAGATAGAAGGATTAAGTGTTTAAGATTATATAGAGGAGGAGAATTTACTTTAAGTGAGTTCATAGAATTTTATGAACAACATGGGATCAAAAGAGAATATTCAGTAGTAAGAACTACACAACAAAATATAGTAGTTGAAAGGAAAAATAGAGTTGTTGAGAATATGGCCAGAGCTATGTTAAATGAGTCTAATATTTTATATGGTTTTTGGAGAGAGGTAGTTCATACAACTGTATATATCATGAATAGAGCTCAAGTAAAAGTAATCATCACAAAACCCCATATGAGCTTTAGAATGAAAGACCAGCTACTGTAAAGTATTTCAAAAAATTTGGAAGCAAATGCTACATAAGACGAGAAGAGAAAAATTTGGAAAAGTCTGATTCAAGATGTGATGAGGGTATTTTACTTGGATATTCTACTAAGAATAAATCTTATAGGTGCTACAATAAGAGTACACATACAATTAAGGAAAGTATAAATGTGATAGTTGATGAACAAACAGGGTCAAAAAAACCAACTCAAGAAATTGTGTATCAAGAAGAAGAAAGTTGCCAAGAAGAATTAGGTGAAGAATCAGAAGAAGAGGAAATACAAATAACACCACCTAAGAATCCATCCAAGTATGTGCATAAGAATCATTCAAGATATTTGATTATTGGAAACCCAGATGAAATACAAACAAGGAGGAAGATAATAGGGACAAGTGAACATGCAAATCTTTCTTTGTTCTCTAAAATTGAGCCCAAGGATTTCAATGAGGCAAGAGAAGATAAGTTTTGGGTCAAGGTAATGGATGAGGAATTTGATAAAATAGAAAAAAGTGAGACTTGGGAACTTGTCCCATGACCAAAACACAAGAATGTAATTGGCACTAAATGGGTTTTCAGAAATAATTTAAATGAAGATGGTCAGGTAGTCAAAAATAAAGCAAGACTAATATGCAAAGGTTATGCACAAGTTGAAGGGATTGATTTTGATGAAACATTTGCTCCTGTTGCATGGCTTGAGGCCATAAGAATGTTTTTAGCTTTCTCAAGTTTAAAAATTTCAAAGTATATCAAATGGATGGTAAATCAACTTTTCTCAATGGTGTCTTGGAAGAAGAGGTCTACATTGAGCAACCTAAGGGGTTCAGCCTAACTGATAAGCTAGATTATGTATGTATATTAAATAAGGCTCTTTATGGACTAAAGTAATCTCCTAGAGCTTGGTATTCAAGGTTGTATAAGTTTCTTTAGGAACAGGGTTTCAGAAAAGGAATAGTTAACAATAATTTATACATAAAAAATGAAGGAAATGACTTTTTAATCATGGTTGTTTATGTGGATGACATCATTTTTGGAGGCAATAATCATAAGATGTGTCAAAAATTTGTAAATAGTATGCAAAACGAATTTGAAATGTCAAAGCTTGATGAGTTGTCCTTATTTCTTGGACTACATATTTCACAATCAGAGAAGGGTGTATTTCTCTCACAAACCAAGTATATAAAATAAATGTTGAAGAAATTCAAGTTAGAAGACTGCAAATCAGTAAGTACCCCCATGGTTATAGGATGCGAGTTGAGTAAATATGATGAATATCCTAAGGTAAATAAGATATTATATAGATCTATTATTGATAGCTTACTATATGTCATAGCTACAAGACCAGATATAATGCAGGCAGTGGGACTGGTGGCAATATTTCAAACAACACCAAAGGAAACACATGTACTAGCAGTAAAGAGAATCCTCAGACATTTAAAAGAGACTATGGATTTTGGACTCTAGTATCCCAAAAGTGACAATTTCACTCTCATAGCATATATAGATGTAGATTGGGCAGATAGTATTGATGACTGAAAAAGCACAAGTGGAGGAGCATTCTTTCTTGGAGATTGTTTAGTCTCTTGGCTAAGCAATAAATAGACATCAGTAGCCTTATCCATAGCAAATGCAAAGTACATTGCAACGGTTGCTTGTTGTACACAGGTGTTATGGATGAAGTAAACTTTAAAGTACTTCAATATAGAGCATGATCATCCCATATCCATACTATGTGATAAAACAAGTATTATAAACATTTCAAAGAATCTAGTGATGCACTCTAGGACCAACCATATTTCAATAAAATACCATTTTCTAAGAGAATAGGTGATGGATAAGCAAGTCAAATTGGAATATGTTACTACAAAGGAACATATTGCAAATATTTTCACTAAGCCACTTCCAAAGGAAACTTTTGAGTATCTTAGAAGGAAATTGGGAGTAGTTTTACTCCCACCCTAAAATTAATCACCTTAAGGAAAGGAGGTGGGGAGGGAGCTGAGATAAGAGTCTTATCTTTAGCCCCAAAGGAGTCACTTTACGATTGATTTCAAAGGGGGAGATTTTTGAGTAAGGGAGAAATAATTCAATTAGGGAGAGCAATTTCTAATGGGGATGTTAGATGTTTCTCATCCTTTGCCAAGGAAGTACTATACGAAAGGGTAAGAGGAGCGAAGTTCCTCAAATGAGGGTGTCGGTGGGGTCTGTGGGGGGCGGTATCCCCCCATAGCCATGCCTAAGGTGTTATTTCCAATGGAGCCAAAAATTTGTTCCCTTTTTTTCGGAGTGATTTCCAGGATTCCCATGGTTGGTGGGTGGTTGGTGGGTGTGGGTGGTTTAGCCCATGGTATTGTGCCCATTGTATTCTAATACCACATAGTGGTTTAGGGTTGAAAGAGTTTCCTTTATATTTATTGTAATGTCCCATTTTTGGGCAAGAAGGTGAATAATAATATCAAGGAGGTGTGGCTCTTGTTTTGCTAGAGTAGCCCATATCGGGTGAACCAGGGTAAATCTCATGTGTTCTATGTGCATTATGTGTTGTCATTTCTTCTAAGTTATTTATTTATGCATTATTTTTGGAATAAGTTTCTGTAGATCTCTTCAGGTGAGAAGATTTGGAATCCAATGGTTGGAAAAAGAATTTTTTAGAAAAGGGTTGCCATCAATGACAAAGGGGGAGATTGTTGTAAATATTGAGTATATTTTTGTCATTGATGTCAAAAGATTAATGGCATAATTTAATGACATTGGTTGTCATTTATGTCAAGGAAAATAAAGGAAGATATTTTATGGTGGCAAAGACTTTTATCCAAAGAAAAGGTCCAAGAGGAGAAAAATAGATTATAATATTTAAATCTATGAAGATTTAAATAATTATAATAATTAAAAATTAAAAGGGCCCAAAGGTTAAAATATATATTATAATATTTAAATCTACCTTAGATTTAAATTATTATAATAATTTTTAAAAGGTTTATATGGGCGCCAAAGTTGCAATTTTTAATTACTCCTCCAAGCGTCGACGTCAGACTCAAAGGGCTATTGCATATATATAATATAAAGTTTTATTTGCAAAGGGTTATTGAAAATTTGAATGTGATTGATATACAAAGACTTTGTGTAATGCTTATGCAATATTCATTGTAAATTATGTGCACTTCGGTTGTGGTTACGTGGGAGAAATAATACAAGGGCATCGCCTTATTAGAGATTGAGTTCAGGATAAAGCAAAGAGACAACAAAAATATATCCCATATGAGAAACTATCTATAATGTCCCCCCTGTTCTGATATTTTTAATATTTGGGACACTATACTGTTTCTTAAAATCAAAAAATACAACTCCACGAAACAAGAAATAACTAGCAATTTTATTTTTCAAAATTTATTTCAAAATAGGGTTCAGATTACAATATTTTAAAAATATAATCTTTCCACAATATGTCTGCAAACCCTTGAAATATACTAAATCAACAAACATGGAAAGATACCTCTAAATACTGATGAAGCTCCAAGTGTGAATCCTGTGTGAATTCACCAACAGAGAACTGGGGTTTCGTCCTCAGCCACCGTTAGGGTTTCTATCCCTTCGGAGAAGAAGTCTCAGCCACTGGCCTCAAAATCTAGAGGAAATAACTAAAATCTAGAATATAACGAAATGAGATCAAGCCACTGAATAAATAGACTTCTCCACAAAAAACTCCTTTTGCATGCTCAATGTGGGATAAATCATGAAACATAACTCTTTTTTTAGTCCCACGTCCCCTTTTTATAAAATAAGGTTTTAAACTATATAAAGTATTTAAATAATTTGACTTTATATAATTAAACCTTCGCACATTAAAAAATTGGCCTTTTGATTATCCGATCCACAAACTAAGGATAGATACAGACATCATTTCAGTGAAGAATATAACTACACCATCCGTTTTTCCTAAAACCCTAAAAACTAACTAAAAATAGTAAGTCAAGGCTCTATCCATACAATTCAACATTTGAGAGTGGATTAAAATACCCATTTCACTCAATTATCCACTCCCAGAACTCCATTTAGGCTCCCCTACAATCTACCCTAGCCTACGGGAACCCGTGAGTACGCTAAACTGTTATGCACACTGACTGCCTAAAAAAAGGGGACATTACAGTCCACCCTTACCAAAGATTTCTTGTCCTCAAGTAATATGCATACATACTCCAGTTAAGTGTTTCAATCCTGTCTAAGGTCCATCAAATCCCTGGATCCCATAACAATCTCAAAAAGTAACTGCCACACTGACGCTGCACTACTTTGATCACCACTATCCCTCTAACATGGTTAAACTGTTGAAGTCTCAACTGCAATAGCATGATGAAATCTCTCCCCAACCTGGCACTAGTCCGTCTACATAAACTAAGATGAAATATCATGTGCCACATCATATCCAAGAAATCATCATCATAAACCACTGCAAATACAATGCTGGAAGTGCCTCCATAGTCATCACCTGACCAGCTCAACTCAATGTTCACACTCTTGGAATAACCCAGATAATCCCATGTAGCCCAATATACTACAGTCAATGTAATATCCTCTGGAAATATGATGTCCCTCATCATACTCAACCAAGTAGGGTGTAAATGTATCTGTATAATTCCTGAAAGATCAACCACACTCCACTCTGGCAACTCAATAGGAAGCTCAACCTCACCATCAAAACTGGTATGCCCATTATGACTACACCTTGTGCCAAGTAACATCTCATGCATAGGTGACTCAACCAGGCCTATCTCTGCACTTTCACGGATTAAACTGACCCCTTGAGATGGCACTGTGTTCAAATAAGAAGTAAGATACTCCATGTAATGCCAACCAAATTGCTAACCAACCTCCATAAAGTAAATGTTTTGCCCAAAAAGTGAACAGCGACATATCTCTCATACCCATGATCAACTATCACCCATATAAAGCTCCTGCCATCGCCCTCGATGCTCATCAATGCAAGCATACTATCCTGGGTAAGAGAACTCAATCGCTGATCATCATGATTAGGCTGGAAAATTCTCATGAAATCACTCTCAAACTCATGTCGAAATAGACACCCTGTCTCAAATAATGTATCCTCATGATCTATCATAGGAAAAGAATCAACACTCTTCATCTCAAAAAGAGGATTATCAAAATATGTATCATGATCCATCTCATACAATGGATTGTCAGTCCATGAGAAATTATTATCACTCTCGTGCTTATCACAGCCAATCCACTGATCCGAAATTGTGTAATCTAATCTCATGGGACAATGTGTTAAGTTATAGTCCTCCTGAATGCAATCTAGTTCAACAAAAATCTGCCCAATATCTCTGGATCTCTCCTGATTCAGTTGTTCAGTGAATTCTAAAACAAAATTGAGTTTCAAATCTGTCTCATGCAATGAAATACGAGCCTCCGACAGCTCAAGCTCTTCAGTTAGCTGACTAACTTCTTCTTTGCTCCTATATGCACTAGGGGTCTCTTTAAAAAGCTTGGAATAGTGATCTATGTCTGCAAGAGTGCTCATGAAGTCCGACTTCATAGTTTCTAAGGCTGCCTTCAAATTTTTTAAATCAACACTAGACTCATCATGCATTGAATTTTCATGGCTGTCCTAGTGAGATGAAATATCATCATAAGCTGATTTAAAATCAACAACAACCTCAAATATCATCAAGAGGGGCTGCCATGTAACCTGTAACAACACCATCATGTGTATCATGCATAACTGATTCCATATTTCGCTCACTCTACAAATATTTGAAGAAGATATAGCTATCCGGTGCATGCATCATAATGGGTTCAATGTGAATATCCAACCCAAGTTCTTCTGAACTATCACCATTAAAATGTGATGGGTGAATATCATCATGAGCTGAATGGGAATCTACGTCACTATCAACTGGCTTCTCCAACTTTTCTGGGACAGCAGGCTCTTTATTGTGTTTCAAATTTTTGATCTTCTCAAGAAGGTTCATTTTTCATTTCCATTGGGTTGTTGCCTCATACACATATCAATATAATATTCATTAGACATAAGGGCACAAAAATCATCATCATGAGTCCTCCACTCTTGCTGGAACTGATCAAATAATTCAATGACTGTAGGCTCAACCTTTACCTTAGGAAGAATTACAGGTAGAGAAATTTGCATCATTGTAGTTAATTGACTGATGGATTTTTGTATCTCACTCTGAGTCCTATCCCAATCACGCTGTCTCCTAGACCAATCATTATAAGACTCCATGAATTTGAAATTTACTTAGGCTTCCACAGGCTGGAAAAATAAGTTGAGCTCTGAATTAACAATACCCAAAACTCTTAAAGCCCAAATCAACCAAATGGGTATTCAAATAACCAATACCTACAAACTGGAAACCCTATATTTGAAACGGCAACCAAAACCTAACTTCTAAGTCTAAAAAATACTCACGGCTACTACAATTTTTTTTCTCACAATACTGAAATCATTTCTTAAATTTTCATCAAACCCTGAACAGGCTAGCAGGAAAAACCAAATTTGATACCACCTGTAATGTCCCCCCCTGTTCTGATATTTTTAATATTTGGGACACTATACTGTTTCTTAAAATTAGAAAATACAACTCCAGGAAACAAGAAATAACTAGCAATTTTATTTTTCAAAATTTCTTTCAAAATAGGGTTCAGATTACAATATTTTAAAAATATAATCTTTCC
The DNA here is from genome assembly GCA_028583015.1 of Wollemia nobilis. NCBI lineage: Eukaryota > Viridiplantae > Streptophyta > Pinopsida > Araucariales > Araucariaceae > Wollemia > Wollemia nobilis. Next base: position 5,279,610 of record JAQPPZ010003614.1, on the reverse strand, counting down.
ACAATATGTCTGCAAACCCTTGAAATATACTAAATCAGCAAACATGGAAAGATACCTCTGAAGACTGATGAAGCTCCAAGTGTGAATCCTATGTGAATTCACCAACAGAGAACTAGGGTTTCGTCTAGCTCCAAAAATCTGAGGGGTTTCATCCTCAGCCACCATTGGGGTTTTCGTACCTTCGGAGAAGAAGTCTTAGCCACTGGCCTCAAACTCTAGAGGAAATAACTAAAATCAAGAATATAACAAAATGAGACCAAGCCACCGAATAAATAGAATTCTCCACAACAAACTCCTTTTGCATGCTCAATGTGGGATAAATCATGAAACATAACTCTTTTTTTAGCCCCACGTCCCCTTTTTATAAAATAAGGTTTTAATTTATATAAAGTATTTAAATAATTTTACATCATGTTGTGGCTGATCCACAACACACCCCAAAATTGGGGACCCACCTTTTTTGCATGCTTTCACAGAAAATCTCAGTGACCCAGATGCTAAAAATCAAGAAAAAGGGGCAAAATTGCACAAGGATGAAAAGTGTCACGAAATCGCGACATGTTGCACGGTCGCTGCCAAAAATAGAAAAGTGTCACGAAATCGCGACATGTTGCGCGATCGCTGCCAAAAATAGAAAAGTGTCACGAAATCGCGACATGTTGCGCGGTCGCTGCCAAAAATAGAAAAGTGTCACGAAATCATGACATGTTGCGCGGTCGCTGCCAAAAATAGAAAAGTGTCACGAAATCGCGACATGTTGCTCCGTCGCGGTCGAAAGAGGAGAGAGAAAGATAAAATGAAAAAGTGTCACGAAATCGTGACATGTTGCTCCGTCGCGGCTGAAAGAGGAGAGAGAAAGGCAAAGTGGAAAGGCGTAGCGAAATCGTGACATGTCACAAAATCATGGTCAACGCAGTCAGCGGCAGCTGGTGGGCGGAACCGTCACGAAATCACGACGTGTTTGATTTTCATGGCTTGCAAGCGGGCAGCAAGGCACAACAGTGTAGCGAAATCACGACAAAAATGAGCCAAAGGCAACAAGGTGTAGCAGTGTAGCAAAATGAAAAAATGAGCCAAAGGCTACAAGGCCCGGTAGTGTAGCGAAATCGCGATGAAAATTGACACAAAGTTCATAAGTCGAAAGTGGTAGCGAAATCGTGCAACTTTTGAGAAAGCGTGCCCGCCAGAAAAAATGTCGTGATTTCGCGACAGGTTGCAGTGAAGGTGCCTGAAGTGAAAAAGCGTCGCGATTTCACGACAGGTTGCAGTGAAGGTGCCGAAAGTGAAAAACGTCGCGATTTCGCGACAGAAAGCCGTAGGATAGTTTCGAACGAAAAGGCGTAGCGATTTTGCGCAAGTTTTGGAGGAAACGTTCCGAAGTGAAAAAACGTCGCGAAATCATGACAGGTTGCAGCCAAAGGAGTGCCGAGTGAGAAACGTCACGAAATCACGACAGGTTGCGGTCGAGAGTGTACGAAACAGAAAAGCGTCACGATTTCGCGACATGTCACGTTTTCGTTGGGCAAGAAGGCAAGAAGGTTGTTGGTCGAAAAACGTCGCGATATCGCGACCTATCTCATTTTCGTTGTGTTGGCAGAGGAACAAGCTGCATGCATAAAAACGTCACGATTTACATGGGACCGTTACAGAAGGTGCAAAAAGCGTGAGACACGTGGCATACAAGTGTCAGAGTTGCAGAAGCGTTACATGCAATAGAAGATTTCGAACGTTTCGACATCGAGCATGAATCAAAAGCAACGAAAAGGCAGGGAATTTGAAAAGACGCATTCTGGAAGGTGAAACGAAGCGACGCAGGTGAATCGAAGAGCCGCGCCAGATAGTATAAAATCAGAAGCGCAGATTGAATAGAGGGTTGGAAATTGCTGCTAGCGAGTTGCAGAGACAAGGGCTCGCAAGCCATTACGGGCCTGCACTTGGAGCAATTTCCTTCATTTGTTCTGGATTTGTCATACCTGGAACATTCCGTAATTGCAAGCGATATACCATTTTAATACAGAAATACAGAGAGTTGGCATCTCATTGATGAGAAAGAAGGAGTCATTTTTGCATGCATGATTTAATGTTTTATCTTCCCTTTCAGATTTCCAGGCTTTTAGGTGAAGTTTAATGCAAGTGTTCTTGGTTGCTTCATGCGAATGTCTAAATCTGAAATTACATTAAAAACCCCAGAAACCCGCACCTAGCTTATCTGGATTGTGTAGATTTGCAGGTTCAATAGGTTAGGTTGCATGCAGAAACCTCATTATCTTCGGTTTTGTCAATCAGGATGGTCGCACTCTGGACATAGTTTAGTTTCATTTTCATTTGCATTTCTTTTATTTTCAAACCCTTATTTTATTTTCTGCATTTTAATTACTGTCATTCAAATAAATAACTAAAAATCCATCAAAGCTCAGGATCAAAATATATTTATTTCTTAGATTTATTCACTTTGAGTCCATTGCAAATTCAAATTGAAATAAACCACAGTGCCCCTTGTTAATATCCACTTGTAACCCTAAGGTATTCCCAGCATTCAAATTAAAACAACATCATTGATATACAAAGAGTTAGCATAACAGGAACCTTGGAGAAATTATCTGTTGTAATTTCTTTGCAAGCAGAGGATTTTGGGACTCGGATCCTACCGGAGAGTGTGCTTTCACAATTGGGTGAAAACACCACTCAACAGATTGGCGCTAGAAGGAGGGCCGAATTGGTTTACTTTATTTTGATTTTCATACATGAGTAATATCTTTTTGATTTAATTTTGAAATCATCTCTTAAATCTCACAGACAGCTAAACTGCAGCTTTTGTTTTTCTTTTGGTTGCAGGTTTTCTTTGAAATAACCGAGGGTTTCATCAAGCAGTTTGGACCCACCGCGTCGTATTGCGACCAGGTCCCAAACAACCGGGGAAACCATTTTTCATGACCTTACTGGTACTCCCAAGGACAAAACCAAGCAAGTCGTAAGCTTACCAGTCACAAAAGCCCTGTTTTCTCCAGGAACATCGAGTGGACCTACACCGGTGACATCAGTTGCCCCTAGTGTTCCTGTTGTCAGTAATATTTCCACTGCTCTTGTAGGGTTGTCTTCATCAATTTTGAGTCAAATGGCTCAACCTCCAGCAGCTCCTTGGTATGGAGCTAATAATATTCCTTTGAACATTGTTGGGGATATCCATGAAATCCCCAAGAACATAGAAATATTTTTGCCTAAATATAAACCAGATGGCCTAAGAACAGCAGAAGAACATATCCAAGCCTATAGGGATGTTTTAATTAGGCTGCAAGTCCAACATGAAGATGTGGCTTGCAGACTTTTCCCCATGAGCTTAGATCCAATAGCATATGAATGGTATATATGCTTACCAACTGGTTCAATCACTTCATGGACGCAAATGGAGAACGCTTTTGTCAACCAGTTCAGGTCACCTTTGGATCCCGCAACCATTTACAATCAATTCATTACATGCAAAAGGGGCCAGGGTGAACCAATCAGAACATTTAATCAAAAATTCCAAAAGTGCTATAATAGAGCAGTTCGGCATTTTGCCATCGATCCCGCAGTGGCTTTGCAGATATACTTTGGGGCATTGGACCCCATGACAGCCATGTTTGCAAGACGAAATCCCCAAGTCACCACGCTAGCTCTAGCCTATAATGAAGCCATGACCATCGAGCAACAAATGACACCACAGGGCTATGGGTTTCCCCAGATGCCTATGATGGGACAATATGCTCCATATGGTCAAGCTCCCTTGGCAAATCAGATCATGGCACCGCAAATGCCAAGCATGAACGCCTTCCCATATCAGCAGCCGTATCCACCAGCACCTGCGTATGCACCCATTCCAATTCAACCAATTACATCCATTCCACCTGTTCCCGCATTTTTGCAGAATAGTCAATCGACTATGCAAGGAACCGGCCAAGTTAATTCTCAGGCTCTAGTTCCTTTCCCAAATCCAACTCCGATTCAAAGTGTCAATCCATACGGGAATCAAATTCCTCAAAACCCGGCCCAAATGTTGAATCAAGACCCCACCAATTATGCAAATCCAACGGGGGTTAACAACAATGTGATTCCGCCGAAGGAGATTTATTCAGAGGTCGAAGAGCTCAAGAAAATAGTTCATAAGCTGAGCAATGACATGGTTCAAAAGCAGAAGTATGAATCCCATGCCCCTCACTCAAATCAAAATTTCAACAATAGAGGGAGACATTGGAACACAAAGCCAAACAATGGGGGAGTACCCGCTCCCATTGCTAATCAACTAGATACTTATGCAGGACCTAGTCAATCCAATTCCCTTTTGAATCTTTCAGATTTGGCATGGGAAAGGGGGTGTAGGTTGCACAACACAAAAGAACACAATGAGAGGAATTGTCCTGAAATTGCTAGATACACTCATTGTCTTCAAGCACAAGTTGATGATTTGGAGCTGGTATCAAATGAGGGTCCATCGCAACATCAAGATGATAACATTATGGTGATGGAAACTGTATATCATCAAGAAGGTGAGAGTGAGGAAGAAGAAGACGAAATTTTGGAACAGGAGGTGCAAGCTTTTCGAGATTTTAGAAAGGGGAATCATGGATACCATTTGAGAAGTAAATCTAAAGCCCCTAAAACCTCATCAACACCTCCAAACAACTCTATTCTTCCTCCGGATACTAAGGCAAATAATAATCCTCCTCCTCCACTCAGAAAAGAAATGTCTAATGACGTGCAGAAGACAGTCAAATTCGAAAAACCAAACTATGACATAGTGGAGGATCTAAAGAAGTCCAAATCTAGCCTTTCGTTCTTGGACGCGGCTAGATTGCCTGGCCAAAAGGAGGCGTTGATAAAAGCTCTGAACTCACCTGATCAAATGTGGAAGGAAAAAGGAGTTGAGTCCCATCTGATTTTGTGAAAGGAGAGACGGGATGTCCCGCCATTCTTATTGACTCTGAGAATTGCGGGTAAGAATTTGCATAACTGTTTGGTGGACACGGGTGCCACGAGCAACCTCATGCCTTCGGAGATATGTCAAATGCTGGGTCTGCAACTTGTTTCATCCAAATGCAAGGTCCTGCAACTGGACAGATCAGAGGTAAATGTGGTAGGGACCCTATATGATGTCAAGATTCAATTAAATTCTGAACCCGGGGTCCAACAGGTTGTCGACATTCTGGTTGTTAATATCCCAAGTAGATATGGAATGCTACTTGCGAGGGATTGGATGAAAACTCTGAATGGCTATTTTTCAACAGACTGCTCACATATGTGGCTACCCTGGAAAGGAATTGCAAATCAAATCAGAGTGGAAAATGAACCGAGGCTTAAGGAGATCATAACAAAATTTAACAAGCCGAATGAAGTTCAGTTTTCTGAACCAGAACTGGGGGTTTATGCACTTGATGTTGAGGAAGCTACTGAAGAACTTAAAGAGGAAACATGTCATGGGGGCTCTTCTGAGGAAAATGATTGCACATGGTTGCTCAGGTTCGATGGATCAAAATCTAGACGAGGAGCAGGAGCTGGAGTCGAGCTCACTGGTCCAGGAGGTAAACCATTATTGGCTGCTTACAGATTGCAATTTCCTTGCACGAACAATGTGGCAGAATACGAAGCATTGATCTTTGGTTTACGTCTAGCATTGAGCAAACATGTTAAATGCTTGAAGGTTTTGGGAGATTCTGAGTTGGTAGTCAAGCAGATCAAAGGACAGTATACATGCCGTGACAGGAGACTGAGCCTTTATAGAACTAGGGTTATGGACCTTATTGAGGAATTCGATGCATTCAATATAGCCCTTATTTCTAGAAAAGGAAATCGAATAGCAGACTCTCTTGCAGTCGTCATGGGCATGTTAAACCCGGTTGATATAAAAAGGTGTAAAAAGTTCTCCATTGAATTGGTTCCTTGTCCATCAATACCCGACAATGTCAAGAATTTCCAGGTTTTTGAAAATGACAGACACATCTTCAAATTTGTCACGAACTCGGGTATTTTTGAAAATCAGGTGATTGATGAGGAGCAAAGGTGGCAAGATGAAACAGAAAACGAGAATGAAACCGCATGTCAATCCAACAAAATACCTAAAGACGTGGTTTCATTGGAGAAAATGTTCGACGTGGGATACAAGACCAAGAAAGAAAAAAGGGTCCCACTCCCCAAAGATGCTTGTGATTCAATTAATCTAGGGAGTGCGGACAATCCAAAGGAGGTGTACATTGCAAAGGCATGTACGAGATGAAGAAAGGGGCAACATAATACGAGGCATTGAAGCATTACATAGATTGCATTGCTTGGAATTACAATGAGCTGAAAACATACAACCAAGACATCATCACACATACCATTCCTCTGAAGCCAGACTCCAAGCCTTTTAGGCAAAGACAACGAGTTGTTAACCCGCTATTGGAGCCTTTGATCGAAAAGGAGGTTAAAATATTATTGGAAGCGAAGATCATATTTCCTGTTAGGCACTCAACCTGGGTTGCTAACCTCGTTCCAGTAAGAAAAAAGAGTGGAGAGATCAGGCTGTGCATAGATTTTCGAAATCTTAATAAAGCCTCTCAAAAGGATAATTATCCATTGCCTTCAATTGATGAAATTCTACAAACGGTAAATGGATCTGAAATGATGTCCTTTCTTGATGGGTATTCTGGATACAATCAAATTCTTATACATCCAAATGACAGGATGAAGACAACCTTCACCACCAAGTGGGGGACATTTGCATATAAGAGAATGTCGTTCGGACTGTTAAATGCTGGTGCAACTTTTCAACGCGCCATGGATTATGCATTCAAAGGGCTCATAGGCAAATGTATCATCGTGTATGTGGATGATATTCCAGTATTCTCGAAGAAGAGAGAGGACCATGTCAAAGATTTGAAGAAAGTGCTTCAAAGATGGAGAGAACATGGAATTTCCTTAAATCCAAAAAAGTGCATTTTCGGAGTAACGAAGGAAAATTGCTTGGTCACATCATTTCAAAAGAAGGCATATCCATTGATCCAGAAAGGATACAAGCTATCCAAAATTTACCTCTCCTAGGTAGTAAAAAAGAGCTAAGATCTTTCTTTGGGTAGGTTAATTTTGTGAGGAAGTTTATCTCGAGCTTTGCTGAGATAGCCAAGCCTCTGAACAAGATGCTCAAGAAAGATGTAGAGGTTAAGTGGAACGAGGAAAGCAGGGTGGCCTTTCAGAACATAAAGGATGCCATTTCCAGAGCTCCTGTCCTCATAAGCCCAGACTATTCTAAGCCTTTCTATATTTATGCTTTCGCATCAAAACACTCTTTCGCGAGTGTCTTAACCCAGAAAGGTGAGGATAGTGCTGAAAACCCCATAGCATTTTTAAGTGCCCCTCTAAAAGATGCTCAATTAAGGTATTCAATCCTTGATAAGCAGATGTACGCACTTTTCAAAACGGTGAAAAAATTTAGGCATTACATTGTGCACAGCAGAGTTATTGCCATCGTGCCTGACTCTGCTGTTAAGACCATGTTTTTACAAAATGAACTAGGTGAGAAAAGAGGGAAATGGATTTCCACAATCCAAGAATTCGATCTCGAAATTCAACCTATGAAACTAGTTCGAGGACAGGGACTGGTGAAGGCGATCGCTGAAAATAATCCGCAAATAGCATGCCAATACTCGAATACAGAATACATTGCTAAGGATGACTGGTATGTTGATATTGTGCAATTTTTATTGAATGGTAAGTGTCCTTCTAATCTGAATTCAACCCAGAGAAGAGCTTTAAGGCTTAAGTCTGTCAATTATCTGATGAAATCTGGTGTTCTTTACAGGAAGAATCATGAAGGGATCTACCTGAGGTGCCTGAACAAAGAAGAAGCTGCCAGGGTGTTGCAGGAATTTCACGGGAAACATGGAACTGGTCATGGTGCGGCAAATGCTACAACGCATCAAATCCTGAGAGCAGGATACTACTGGCCCCACATTTTCAAAGATGCACATGCCCATGTACGATCTTGTCATATCTGTCAAGTGGCTGCCAATAAAGAAAGAAATGCAGCCATGCCATTACAACTTTGTAGTTGAAATGAGACCATTTGCACGGTGGGGACTAGATTTCATTGGGGTTATTAACCCAAATTCTTCTGAGTCTCATAAATTCATATTGACGACTACGGACTACTTGTACAAGGTGGACAGAAGCGATTCCTACTAAACATGCCACCACGAGACGTTGTAATAAAATTCCTTGAGGACCATATTATAACAAGATTTGGAATGCCCGATTCTATTGTCAGTGACAATGGTAAAGCTTTTATTTCTACGCAATTTGCAGATTGGGCATATGACAACAAAGTGAGCTTAAAATTTGCATCCAATTATTATCCTCAAGGAAATGGTTTGGCCGAATCTTCAAATAAAAATTTGTTGAATACCATTAAGAAGTTGCTAGAAAAGAACCCTCGGGATTGGCACAGCCAATTAAAGTTTGCCCTTTGGGCAGATAGGACCAGAGTAAAGGAATCCATAGGGAATACTCCCTATCATTTGGTCTATGGGCAAGACCCGATATTTCTTGCAAATTTGAAGTTGTAGACCTTGCATTTCATACAAGAGTACTTGGGGACGAGATGATCAAGTTGAAGCCGAGGTTAAGTCATTTGTTGCACCTTGATGAAAAGAGAGAAGAAGCCATGAATCACATGAATAAACACCAGGAAGTTATCAAGAGATGGTTTGACAGAAGGGCCAAAATTAAGTCATTCAGAATTTCAGATTTGGTATTACTATGGGACAAAAGACATGAGGAAAAAGGGAATCATCAAAAGTTTGATTGTCTTTGGTTGGGCCCCTATCAGATTTCAGAAATTCTTGGAAAAAATACCTTCAGGCTAAAAACTTTAGAAGGGAAAGATTTTATGCTACCGGTTAATGGGCAGATTTTGAAGCATTATTTTAGCCCTTAGGTTATGGGAGTTTGATGTTATTCTTTTCGGTTTTGGTGGGGATTTTCAGATTTTGTTTTCATTGTTTAGGATTGTTAGTCTAGCTAGGATTTTGGTTGTGGATTTGATTTCAATTGACATGTTTTGTTTATTTTGATAAAAAAAAAAAATAAAAATAATAAAAAATTTGAGATGTCAACTTATGCTTGAGACTAGGAGAATATGAAATATTGGAATTGTCTTGTAAAAGCTCCACAAGTAACACAAACATCTTAAGTTATATCGTTTGAAGTTTGTGATGCATGAAGTAGTCAGTTTTGTATGGCAAATATTTCATTTGCAATTCAAGAGATAATGCATTCATGTTACATCTCACTTTACATATACATTCCATCTTAGTTGCATATGCATCTTAGGTACAAATCATTAAAGTATGTCAAATCCTCTTAGGGTTGTGTTATAACATAAATGTAAGAAAATCCTAAGGTTGGAAGCTGAGTCTTGAGATATCTAGAACCAAGCACGTCTTATACATTAAAAAGGATCTTGAGCAAAATGATCAAAACCTAACTTGGAAGAAAAGGTTGGGCGAAAGATGTTTTTCATGTCTATCCTATTATGCAACATGATCCTTAAAACAGTGGTTTTGACCACTTCCATAGAGCTTAAAGCCTAAAATCAGAGTAGTAAGGATAGGGTTAAGTCCTCATCGAACTTAGGTTGAGGATCCAATTCCCCAAAGCTTTGATTTGACCTACATGGAGTAGTAAGGATAGGGCATAAATTCTCATCTCGCTTAGGTTGAGAATCTGATTCCCCAAAGCTCTTATGTCTCATTTCATAATAAGTCTTGGATTGGAAGGATCGTACTACTTGTCCTCTGCAAAGGATGGGTAGTCATCCCCAAGGTCTAAGTAATAAATTAATATTTTCCATTTTTATCCAAAGCTTGGATTGGAAGGATTGTACTACATGTCCCTAGCAAGGATGGGTAGTCATCCCCAAGGTCCAAGAAGTAAAAAAATTAATTTTTCCCACCTCATCTTTATTTTGGATTGGAAGGATCGTACTACTTGTCCTCTGCAAAGGATGGGTAGTCATCCCCAAGGTCCAAAGAAATGAAGATAAGTTTTGGATTGTGGGGTTAAGTGTGCCCATGCATGGCAACATGTCTTGTCTAAAAAACAAGACCACTGATTGTCCAAAGGGTTAGACTAGCATGACCATTTCTTCCATAATTGGTTAAATTATTTTGCTCAAAGTGAGGTAATGAACTCTAAATCAGAATAGTAAGGATAGGGTTAAACTCCCATCTCGGTTAGGTTGGGAGTCTGATTCCCCAAAGTTCTGATTTCACATTCACTTGCACATGGGTTCAAGATAGTAGGGACTCATAACCAACTTTGGGATATAATAAGGCAATTAATTAGTGGATCCTAAGAGGGTTTGGCAATCTTGAATGTTTGTACATAATACTAGAAGAAAGACTATGCCTTTTATAAAAGCAAAATCTCCTAGCATATTCATTAGGTTACACAAATCATTCACAATCTCACATATGCATTCATGCAAAGCCGACAATGGAATGTTGATCAATTTCAAATGATAGGGAATGAAATTCATTGCACACACTGAGCTAATACTTGATGATTCTGATGATTCATGTACTTCTGATCTTTGGGCATTTGTTTATATTGCTTATGTGTTAACACATATTTTTGAGTTTGTATATGTTTCAGGTTGGGTTCTCACTAAAATGCTCAAGAGCATTTGACAGCAGAGTCGCCATTTGTTGTGGCTGATCCACAACACACCCCAAAATTGGGGACCCACCTTTTTTGCATGCTTTCAAAGAAAATCTCAGTGACCCAGATGCTAAAAATCAAGAAAAAGGGGCAAAATTGCATAAGGAAGAAAAGTGTCACGAAATCGCGACATGTTGCTCGATCGCTGCCAAAAACAGAAAAGTGTCACGAAATCGTGACATGTTGCGCGGTCGCTACCAAAAATAGAAAAGTGTCACGAAATCACGACATGTTGCGCGGTCGCTACCAAAAATAGAAAAGTGTCACGAAATCGCGACATGTTGCGCGGCAAAAAAGAAAAGTGTCGCGAAATCGTGACATGTTGCTCCGTCACGGCCAAAAGAGGAGAGAGAAAGACAAAATGAAAAAGTGTCACGAAATCATGACATGTTGCTCCGTCGCGGCTGAAAGAGGAGAGAGAAAGGCAAAATGGAAAGGCATAGCGAAATCGTGACATGTCACAAAATCATGGTCAACGCAGTCAGTGGCAGCTGGTGGGCGGAACCATCGTGAAATCGTGACGTGTTTGATTTTCGTGGCTTGCAAGCGGGCGAAAGGCATGAAGATGGTAGAGAAATCATGAAAAAATGAGCCAAAGGCAAAGGTAGTGAAATCAGGACAAAAAGAGCAAAGGCTACAAGGCCCGGTAGTGTAGCGAAATCATGACGAAAATCGACACAAAGTTCATAAGCCGAAAGTGGTAGCGAAATCACGCAACTTTTGAGAAAGCGTGCCCGCTAGAAAAAATGTTGTGATTTCGCAAAGTTGCGAGAAGGTGCCCGAAGTGGAAAAACGTTGTGATTTCGCAAAAGGTTGTAGCGAAGGTGCAAGTGAAAAACGTCACGATTTCGTGACAGAAAGCCGCAGGATAGTTTCGAACGAAAAGGCGTAGCGATTTCGTGCAAGTTTTGGAGGAAACGTTTCGGAGTGAAAAAATGTCGCGAAATCACGACAGGTTGCAGCCAAAGGAGTGTCGAGTGAGAAACATCGTGAAATCGTGACAGGTTGCGGCCGAGAGTGTACGAAACAGAAAAGCGTCACGATTTCGTGACATGTCATGTTTTCGTTGGGCAAGAAGGCAAGAGGGTTGTTGGCCGAAAAACGTCGCGATATCGCGACCTGTCTCATTTTCGCTGTGTTGGCAGAGGAACAAGCTGCATGCATAAAAACGTCACGATTTACATGGGACCGTTATAGAAGGTGCAGAAAGCGTGAGACACGTGGCATACAGGTGTCAGAGTTGCAGAAGCGTTACATGCAACAGAAGATTTCGAACGTTTCGGCATCGAGCATGAATCAAAAGCAACGAAAAGGCGAGGAATTTGAAAAGACGCATTCTGGAAGATGAAACGAAGCGACGCAGGGTGAATCGAAGAGCCGCGCCAGACAGTATAAAATCAGAAGCGCAGATTGAACAGAGGGTTGGAAATTGCTGCTAGCAGAGTTGCAGAGACAAGGGCTGCAAGCCATTCTGGGCCTGCACTTGGAGCAATTTCCTTCATTTGTTCTGGATTTGTCATACCTGGAACATTCTGTAATTGCAACTGATATACCATTTTAATACAGAAATACAGAGAGTTGGCATCTCATTGATGAGAAAGAAGGAGTCATTTTTGCATGCATGATTTAATGTTTTATCTTCCCTTTCAGATTTCCAGGCTTTTAGGTGAAGTTTAATGCAAGTGTTCTTGGTTGCTTCATGCGAATGTCTAAATCTGAAATTACATTAAAAACCCCGAAACCCGCACCTAGCTTATCTGGATTGTGTAGATTTGCGGGTTCAATAGGTTAGGTTGCATGCAGAAACCTCATTATCTTCGGTTTTGTCAATCAGGATGGTCGCACTCTGGACATAGTTTAGCTTCATTTTCATTTTGCATTTATTTTATTTTCAAACCCTTATTTTATTTTTTGCATTTTAATTACTGTCATTCAAATAAATAACTGAAAATCCATCAAAGCTCAGGATCAAAATATATTTATTTCTTAGATTTATTCACTTTGAGTCCATTGCAAATTCAAATTGAAATAAACCACAGTGCCCCTTGTTAATATCCACTTGTAACCCTAAGGTATTCCCAGCATTCAAATTAAAACAACATCATTGATATACAAAGAGTTAGCATAACAAGAACCTTGGAGAAATTATCTATTGTAATTTCTTTGCAAGCAGAGGATTTTGGGACTCGGATCCTACCGGAGAGTGTGCTTTCACAATTGGGTGAAAACACCACTCAACACTTCATATAATTAAACCTTCACACATTAAAAACTTGGCCTTCTGATTATCCGATCTACAAATTGAGGATAGATATGGACACCCATTTCGATGAAGAATATCACTGCACCGTCCATTTTTCCCGAAACCCTAAAAACTAACTTACTAAAAATAGTAAGTCAAGGCTCTGTCCATCTGATTCAACATCTTAGAGTGGATTCGAATACCCATTTCACTCAATTATCCGCTTCTAGAACTCCAGTTAGGCTCCCTTGCAATCTACCCTAGCCTACGGGAACCCGTGAGTATGCTAAACTATTATGCACACTGACTGCCTAGAAAAAGGGGACATTACACTATCCCAGATGGCAATTCCCTTGGTGCCTAATTCGTAGCAATAGGGAGGTCTCAGGTTCGATACATGATGGATGTAGAAGGGTTAATATTTTTAGTTGTGGTTTTGTGTGGGTGCCTAGCCCACACAATGGCCTAGCCGAGGCTAGGGCACAGGTCAACAAGTAATGCCAAATCGAATAGCGACGATGATAGTGATAGGGAAATATTTTTTTGCTAAGGCTAAGGAATGCTTGCTTAGGGAGTCATAAGGTGTTTGTTTTATTTTTTAATTTTTGAATTAAAAAGGGTAGTGTGGAGTAGTTGAGGTTGGTTGAATTAAAAAGGGATTTTTGCCTAGTGTCATGTGTGGTGTGTTAAGTAAATGATGTTATGGTCTTGTTGAAGAATTAAGGTGCATTGAAATATTTTATTTTTTAAGAAGGTATAAGGTGCATAAAGATTTTATGTGTGTAATTTGTGATTTTGTTGGGTTGAATTTTATTTTGCAATATTAGGATTAACAAGGTGTGATAAGTTGCTTTATATTTTATTATAACCCTTGCATGGTGAAAGAAAGATATGAAAGGTTTTGTTGAGTTTTAATACTTCATTTTTTAGAACAAAAGAAGATTTATTGAGAATAAAATTTATATTTCATTGAGCATATATTTTTGAGAAGAAAGTTCATGTGGATATTTTGAGAGAATATATTGCAATATAACCCTTGAAGTGGTACTAGAAAAATCAGTTATTTGTGAGACAGGTTTTTGTAGATATATCTCCATCAGAGCAAATTAAGAGGTATGGGCACATCATTCCTTGTTTAAAATATTTTGTTGAAGTGAATATTTTAGAACATAAGGTGGAGATAAAATGATTGTTTGGTAAGAATTGTTGGAAATATTTGAATTGGGATTTATGCTTTATTGTTAAATGTTTTAGAAACATTTGGGATAGAGTTTGAGAATAATCTATACTTATATTGTTGTAAGAGTTTGAGATATTTGTGCTAGAGATTGTGAACTACTTGTGCTAGGTTTGAATATAATTTTTTGTATCTTTGTGAAATAATACAAGGGCAATGCCTTGTCGGAGATCGAGTTCAGGATAAAGCAAAGAGACAACAAAAATAGATCCCATCTGATAAGCTATCCCATATGGAAATTTCCTTGGTTCCTAATTCATAGTAGTATGGAGGTCTTGGGTTCGAGACACGATGGAGGCAGAAGGGTTAATATTTTTAGTTGTGGTTTTGTGTGGGTGCCTAGTCCACACAATGGCCTAGCCGAGGCTAGGGCATAAGTCAACAAGCAATGCCAAATCGAATCGTGACGATGATAGTGAAAGGGCAATAATTTTGTTGGATTATTTTTCTCTAAGGCTAAGGTATGCTTGCTTAGGGAGTCATAAGGTGTTTTATTTTTTAATTTTTGAATTAAAAAATAGCGGTGTGGAGTAGTTGAGGTTGGTTGAATTAAATAGGGAATTTTACCTAGTGTCATGTGTGGTGTGTTAAGTAAATGATGTTATGGTCTTGTTGAATAATTAAGGTGCATTGAAATATTTTATTTTTTAAGTAGAAGGTATAAGGTGTATAAGGAATTTATGTGTGTAATTTGTGATTTTGTTGGGTTGAATTTTATTTTGCAAGATTAGGAGTAATAAGGTGTGATAAGTTGCTTTATATTTTATTATAACCCTTGCATGGCGAAAGAAAGATATGAAAGATTTTGTTGAGTTTTAATACTTCATTTTTTAGAACAAAAGAATATTTATTGAGAGTCAAATTTATATTTCATTGAGCATATATTTTTGAGAAGAAATTTCATGTGGATATTTTGAGAGAATATATTGCAATCTAACCCTTGAAGTGGTACTAGAAAAATCAGTTATTTGTGAGATAGGTTTTTGAAGATATATCTCCATAAGAGTAAATTAAGAGGTATGGACACATCATTCCTTGTTTAAAATATTTTGTTGAAGTGAATATTTTGGAACATAAGGTGGAGATAAAATGATTGTTTGGTAAGAATTGTTGGAAATATTTGAATTGGGATTTATGCTTTATTGTTGAATATTTTAGAAATATTTGGGATAGAGTTTGAGAATAATCTATTCTTCTATTGTTGTAAGAGTTTGAGATATTTGTGCTAGATATTGTGAACTACTTGTGCTAGGTTTGAATATAATTTTTTGCATCTTTGTGAAACCCTTTTTGAGCAAGTGTTATAAGAAGTTATGAGCAAGTATTAGGGTAGAATTGAGGTAGATTGTGAGTAGGTTAGAGGTATATTTTGAGCAAGTTTAAGGTAGAATTGTGAGTAGGTTAGAGGTAGACTTGTGAGTAGGTTAGAGGTAGATTTTGAGCAGGTTTGAGGTAGACTTGTGAGTAGGTTTTGAGGTAGACTTGTGAGTAGGTTAGAGGTAGACTTGTGAGTAGGTTTAAGATAGTGTTGTGAGTAGATTAGATCAGATTTATGAGTAGAGATGATCAAAGTTGAGTAGAGAAGAAGGGATAGAGTTCTCCTATGGATAGGGATCCACAAACTAGAGTAGAGGGGATAGAGTTTTCCTATGAAAAATATCCACAAACTAGAGTAGTGGGGACAGAGGTCTCCTGTGGAGGGAGATCCAAAAACTAGAGCATAAGGGGATTAGTGTCTCCTTTGGATAGATATCCATAAATATTGTAATAGGGATTTGATTCCCAAAAGATTCATTGAGAAAAATTTATAAGGAATATTTTCTTCGTGGAGTAGCCCACATTGGGTGAACCACATTAAATTATGTCTCTCATGTGTGTGATGATGTGTGCATTGTTTACTACTTTGATATTATTATTGTTATCATTTGAATTGAAAAGTAATTTTTTTTATTTTATATTGTTCACCCCCCTCTCAGTATAAGCTTGTGTTTTTCATAAACCTATCTCTACAACTGGAAGGTCCACCTCTTCTAATAATTGCTTTACCTGAGGCAACTCAAACTGTATCTCAGCATGCTTGTGAAGATAGAGAACTGGATCCTCTAGCACATATTGGACTATGTCTAACTACCCAATCACCTGAGAGTAATGGAAATACTCTCTCTCCTTCCCATGGCACCCCATGACACATCTACTACATCTCACTCTATCTAGGTACATATTTGCCTTGCACCAATAAGGACAATCTAATTAGGGCCTCCATATAATGTGACCATGTTGTAGTTCCTCCAATGACTTTATAAAATGTTCTAGAATGCTTGCATGTGGCTGGATCTGACCAACCTCCTCATCCTATGGCCACCGTGATACTTAGCCAATTTCATCATCCCCTAACTCAACTCAAGATACTAGTAATCTAGTGGGTCAATCTACCCAAATGTGCTCCCATCCCCAGATATGAAGTAGTAGACTACATCCTACTCCCACCTACCACTGATGCTATATCTCATATAGCTCATCATAGATATGTGCCAAGAGAGTACTCCCCATGCCATAACCATTGGGTATTGTAGGTCACACTCCAGTAAGTCCTACACCATGTCTAGGAGGTTCTAAGGTAACCTCACTCCTGATGAGTTTGGTAGTAGCACATTTGAGATGATGTGCATCAACACTACTTGGTGATGAGATAATATGCATCGCTCATACCACCTCTAGACTAGGACCCTCCATGGTTTTAATTCCCTAGCACCTCAGCAGATTTGGTACCAAAAACCCACTCCAGAACCCTCTCTTGATCCCATGTCATAGAAGAAGTGATAGCCAATCCATCGATGGGGATCCTAAAAATCTGGTAGATATCCTCAAACACCATCGTTATATCATGAGTGGGAATATGGAATGTGTTGGTCTTGTTGTCTCAATGATGAGCCAAAGTTGTGAGGTAAGACTCATCCAACATTACAGTTAGTAGGCTCACAACCTGTTTGAGACCAATCACCTCGAATCATTCCTATTCATCATCATCCAGTACCAACTGTAGCTCCAAGAAAAGGTTAGGCTACTTAGCCTGAGATGTAAGATTCTAACACCCAGCAACATGCAATTCAAAGAAAAAAATCAATCAAATAATAAAAAATAATCAAACAATTTAAAAAAAACATTAAACAATTCAAAAAAATCAAAAAATTAATCAAAAATATCAAAAATTAATCTTAAGGTTTACTACTGCTTAGGGCCCTGACGATCACAATTTCCATCATCGAGCCCCATGACGGCCACCTCCAAATGTCAATTTTTTGACCATTGGAATTCAAACATGACCACCAACCCCCTTGATGGCCCCATTTTGTCCATACGGGCATCGTTCCTACCTAGGATGGCTCCACGGTGGCCCCCACATGGGTTATTTTCCTACTCCATAAATGCAAAAACAAAAAAAAATTAAATACCTACACTACCCTTAAGTTAACCTAAGCAAAAATCCTAAGATAGGGGTGAGGTTCATTATAGTTAAATGTGGTTCATTTAGCCCATTAATTAATGAAGTTCATTTTAAAATTCTCAATTTATGAAAGTTGGATGGAGAGTCTACCTTAGGAGCTCTGACTCCACTGCTCTTCTATGCCTTGGGTTGATCCATTGTGCTGGTCTATATTGATTTTGATAGTGTTTTGTATCAATTTATCTATCTCCTCCCTCAGAGCTCACTTTTATCTCACTACTAACTATAAAAATGATAATAAAAATTGCCAAAAATCCTTTTATATTTTTCTAAATTTGGCAGTCATCCCTTTGAAGGGCGGTCACATTTTAGTGCGACTATTAGACCTCATGACAACCATTGAGTTTGTAGATCATCATCATTGTACCTCATGATGGCCTTGAGACAATAATAAATGCACTCATTTTATCAGCAACATTGGCATCAAATTGGATATTTAGTCACATCTACCAGTCCACTTTCATCAAAAATTTCAACATGAACAAAAAAATCAAATAAAATAAAATTTCACATGCACTTCGTACCTAGTTATTTAGCCTATAAAATTGGCAGTTGTAGCGACTTTCTCTCCATGCAATCTAGTAAGATGAGTAAATTACCATAAGGCCATTTGAATCAAATCACTCATTGATAAATAAAAATGTCTTCACTTCAATCCCCAAGAAGGCCATTGCGACTGGATTGCTCCATGAGAATGAGGTGTTCATTTCATTCTTCTATGATTGTTTCATAAAATCATCGAACATAGTGATTCACCTCAAGTCTTAATTGAATTGCTATCATTTTGATTCCCTAAGAAAGCCATGTGGTTGGACTGCTCCACGGGATAAAGATGTACAATTACTTATCATGGTCGAAATCATAGTTGTAATAGGACTTCCCCTTTACAATTGTTATCATCTTGTAATGCTCAAAACAAGTCATCATGGTCAAACAACTCATCGCTTTTCATCACTTACCATTTCCTAATCAACTCATCACTTGAGGGGGTAGTCATACTCAAAGATTTCATAATCAAAATCTACAATGAAACACTTAATCATGCAAATTACATTCATCCAAGAATCATTGCTAACAACTATCATAAAGCTACCCTCTTGCTGGGAAAAAGCAAAAATACTAAACTAAACCTTTGTCAATCTAGACTAACGGTTCATGTAGCCTAGAAACACTACTCGAATGCCTTTATATTCATCAATTTTTTTACTTAAATTAAGCCTACCCATTTTTTTGGAGGTAATGATTCAAATATGCATGCTCTTTTCATGATTGGGGCATCTAAAGTTGACCAAATCGATGAACATAAATCAACCTGTAATGTGGCATTAGGTTGTTTGTTTTTGCTTAGTGTTGTTTTTTCCCATAATGCATCTCAAAAAGGGGCATATTTAGACACCTAAAACATGTCGTGTTTAGGAGACTACTCATGTGGACACTTTTTCAAGCCATATGACTCATCTTGGACCTTCCCAAGACTTAATAGTGGTTCTAACCACTCAAAAAGGGAAAAATAGTCCTTTTCAGCCTGGGTCATTATCCCTCTTAGTGGTTGCATGGTGGCCATTGGACTTGATGATAGCCTCAGAGTGGGTTGCACCTATTAAGGATGACCTCATCTATAGCAAACTTGGGCTCCTAGAGCTGAGTAAAATCCATTACAAGGCAACTGTTCTTGAATGATTACTTGCTAGAACCTTCTATAAGCGACACTTCACCTCCCTGAGCTTAACTAAATCTTGATCTTGGCTTCTTTAGAAAGCCAAGATTACAATTGGAGGAAAGTCTATAAATTGGAGTATTTCTTGTTAGAGTAGGTTGTTTACCTTAGCTCATGTTCACCTAGGTTATTTATTTCCTTTTATTTAGTTATTCCATGTATTTTCCCCACCCACTTATGTGTGGATATTTCATTTATCTTATTTAGATATTATGAGATGTTACATATTTATTTCTTAGATATTATGGGGATATTTTTAGGTTTGACTATTCCTAGGGGTGACATTTGGAGGGTTGATATTCTTTCTCCCATAGCGGTTACATATCTATGGACCATATCACATATTCCTTTTGTACGGTGGATATTTGTCCTTAGCTTGATCCTACGGCTATGGTTGATCATCCTTGCCTATATAAGCAAGGCACCTTCATTGTACTCAATGTTCCATTTTCAGATCTAATATATGATATTGTTGCTCTCTTGTTTGCATATCTATTTGTAAGCTTATGCTGTCAATTTGCTTTCAGATTCTTGTTTTGGTTGAATGTGGTGTTTTTGTTAACACTTGAGATCCTTGCAGCTTGGAATGATCTGATTATCATTCCTTTCATGGCATCAGAGTGATAGGTGTTGCAATCATCCATTTGTGAGTGTTGTGCAGTTGTTTCTCTTGCAGGTTCGAAGAATGGTGTGGAAGCTTCGATTTTTGTGATCGGGTCCTTGGTGGAGTTTTTTGGCCAATTTTGAGTCACTCCTTCCATTTTTAGATCATCACCAGCCTCCTAAAATCTCTTTTGCCCATACTGCAATAGCCTCATTCCCTTGGATCTGTCCTAAGCATTTTTTTCTTGAGCATTTCCCTTTTTAGCAGGGTCACCAACCCAACCCGTTTTTATATTTTGCATGTATCTCCTGATAGAAATGCCATTTTTCCACGAAATTTTTTGGAGGTCTATAGATGCATTCATTTGAGTTGTGCCCAAAATTTCAGCTCATTTGGATTAGTATTCTTCAAGATATCTTGATTTTATGAAAACCTACACTTTTTTAGTAATATGCATATATCTTCATCAAAGATTCTAATGTTCATATTTTTTACAGAATGTGTAGAATAATATTATAGACCCTCCCATAAAATTTCAGAGAATTTGGAGCTGTATTCTGATAGTTACAACAATTTTACTATTTTTAGTAAAATCGTCCTTGCAGGAGAAATATTGGGAGTTGCTCAACAAAATTTTTACCAGGCCTATAAAATCATTTTTCTGATATGTCTGTAAAATTTCAGATTTTTTGGATCTGTATTTAGACAGTTATAATGATTTTATGACTGCACTCTCAATATTGCATTGTGAAAAAGGTTTTTGCACTTGAACCTTGTATATGGACTATTGTTATAAAGTCCCATCTTCTGCATTCCTGTGAAGCTAATAAAATAATATTTTGGGGGGGTTGTCTCGGTGCTGATTTGTGCATCCTATCTGCATTATTTTTCTCTTTGGTGATTTTTGTAGAATGGCTTCTTCATCTTCTTTTGTATTAGATCAATGTGAGCCATTAACAACACATAATTACCACACATGGAGACCAAGAATGGAAAAAATCATTAAACACAAAGGATTATGGGCTTTAATGCTTGAAGAACAACTAGAGTTCACTAGAGAATATGAAAATTTTCAGCACCAATGCAAATTACATGAATGTATGGGTTTGATAGGAACTTATGTAAGTGATAGTCTTTTATTTCATTTGGAAGGATGTGACTCTCCTTTCAAAATTTGGGAAAAATTAAAAGGATTATTTGGTAAGGTGGATCACATAAGAGCCATGCAGCTTGAAGTTGAGATCACTTCTCTCAATCCTAAATATTTTCCATCTATTGTAGACTATCTTACTAAGTTCAAGCACTTGTTGACACAATTAAAGGGGAGTGGGAGAGACAAGAAAGATGAAGAGTGTGTTTACCTGATTCTATCCAAGTTGAAAGGTCCATTCCAAATATTTGCTTCTACCTTTTTCTCTAGCATGGATGCCTTAGGTGACACATTCATAATGCCTGATTTGGAGTTGTTTTGTGAAAGACTTACTAGGGAAGAATCCAAATTGTCTAACCTTGAGTCTTCCACCTCTCAAAAGGCATTAGTAGCATCTAGTCCTAAGGGTAAGGGAAAATTCAAAGGTAAACCTAAGTCTTCTCCTTCTCCATCTCAAAGTGCCCCTAAACCCAAAGAATCTAACTCTAAACCCAAAGAGTCTTCTAAATCCAAGAATAAGTCTAGCCTTTCATGCTCCTTTTGTGGGGGGAATAATCATGTAGAAACCAGGTGTTGGAAGAGAATGCAAGCCTTAGAGGATGCAGTCAGAAAACACAAGATCTCTATCTCCACTCCACCTCTTTCTAGTGAGCATGGCAAAGCACTTAATGTTGTTGGGAGATCTCAGTCAGTTGTTACAGATAGTTGGGTTATATATTCTGGTGCTTCTCACCATATGACTTCTTCTAAGGAGTCATTTGTATCTCTTGGTTTGAGTTCTACTTCCAACATTGAGGTTGGAGATTCTTCCTTTATTTCTGTTAAGGGAAAAGGTGACATACAACTTGATGGTGGATGCATCAATGATGCACTATATGTTCCTGACATCACTACAAATTTACTTTCTGTTTATCAAATTTGTCATTCTAGTCAGGGAAAAATAGTGACTTTCACACCACAAGGAGCTGAAGTTAGAACCTTGTTGGAGCCTCATTCACTTGTTGCACAAGGTGTTGTTGATCATAGTTCTAGACTATATCACTTTGAGGGTTTTGATGACACTTCTTCTATAGGGACATGCTTGGTTGCTCATGCAGATTCTAAGAGTAAGCTTTGGCATGAGAGATTTGGACATCTTAATTACAAATATTTGAAGGAGTTGAGCACTCATGGTATGGTTGATGGTTTACCTAGAGTTTCTTGTCTTGATGGGGTTTTTCCTGGATGTGCATTAGGGAAACAACACCAAGATCCATTTCCTAAGGGTAAGTCAAAAAGAGCTTCTTCACCACTTGAGCTTGTGCATAGTGACTTGATGGTTTTTTCTACTCCTTCTTTCAAAGGAGCTAAGTATGCACTTACATTTATTGATGATTTCTCAAGGTGTACTTGGGTTTATTTTCTCAAGTACAAGAGTGATGTCTTTTCACACTTCAAGGTGTTTAAGACTTTTGTTGAGAATCAATCTTCTAGTTGCATAAAGAAGCTTCGCACTGATAATGGGGGGAGTACTTCAACAAAGAGTTTTCTAATTTTTTGGTAGCTCATGGCATTGTTCACCAACATTATGTTCCTCATACTCCACAACAAAATGGCTTAGAAGAAAGGAAGAACCAAAATTTGAAGGAGATGGCTAACTGCATGATGCATTCCAGGGATTTACCTCCTATATATTGGGCAAAAGCAGTTAATTGTGCGAACTACATTCAAAATCACACACCACATAGAGCACTTGAGCATTTGACTCCAGAGGAGGCTTGGTCTGGGACTAAGCCCGATGTCTCATTTTTCAAAGTTTTTGGAAGCCATGCTTGGGCCTTTGTGCCAAAGAAGCAAAGGAAAGCCTTGGATAAGAAGAGCAAACCCTTGATCTTTGTTGGGTATTGTGAGGACATGAGAGCTTATCAACTTTTGGATCCTGATACTCATGAATTTCTTTTCAGAACTCATGTTCAGTTTGATGAGTGCTTCTCTTCTCATGATTCTTCTTCTTTACTTCCATCCATTGATGATTCTTCACTTCATCTTGAGGATCCCTTCTTTGAGGAGCAAGTTCAGGAGGTAGTTGAGGAGGTCATGGATATAGATTCATATGAGAATATTGTTCCTCCTAATGTTGTCACTATGCCTAGGTGGGCTCGTACCACAATTTTTGAGGCAACACCTTTCATACAAGATCTTCCACCCACTAGACATCATCATGCACATTCTACAGGTTTTGGACTTTTATGTCAGGCAGTTTCTAGGGATCCACAGTCTTTCTCACAGGCTCATGGGATACAGGAGTGGGATGAGGCGATGATAGATGAGTATTCTTCTTTGATGAAGAATCATGCTTGGGATTTGGTCTCTCTTCCTAAGGGAAGAAAGTTGGTTAGGTGTAAGTGGGTATACCAAACCAAATATGCAGCTGATGGGTCCATTGATAAGTATAAGGCTCGTCTTGTAGCGAAGGGTTTCTCGCAAGTCGAAGGTATTGATTACTCTAAGACTTTTGCACCCATCACCAAGATGGATTTTGTGCACCTTGTACTTTCTATTGCTGCATCACAAGGTTGGCCAGTGTACCAGATGGATGTGAAGAGTGCCTTCTTGCATGGAGATTTGTAGGAGGAAATCTACATGGAGCAACCTGTTGGGTTTGTTCATGACTCTTCTCTTGTTTGTAGACTATGGAGGTCTCTCTATGGTCTCAAACAAGCCCCTCAAGCTTGGTATGAGAAGATGGACTCTTTTCTTCTATCTACTAGTTTTGTTCATTGCCACTCAGATCCTACAGTGTATATACAACATGTTGGAGAGGATATAGTTATACTTGTCTTGTATGTTGATGATTTGCTTCTCACTGGTAGCTCTTCTTCCCACATTCAAACTATTCAAAGGGCTCTTTCAATGCAGTTTGATATGACAGATCTTGGTCTTTTGCACTTTTTCCTTGGTTTGCAAATTTCTCAATTAGATTCAAGGATTCATTTGAGTCAGCAAAAGTACACCCATGATCTTCTTCAGTGTTTTGGTATGGCTGATTGCAAGCCATGTCCCTCTCCTTTCCAGTATGGGGTCTCTCTTACTTCCACATGCACCACTCCTCTTTGTGATCCTACCTTGTATAGGTAGTTAGTTGGAAGTTTGATGTACTTGACCCATACTCGCCCCGATATTTCTTTTGCAGTTGGACTTGTGTCTCGGTTTGCACATGCCCCTCATAGTAGTCACTGGAAGGTTTCCAAGAGGATTTTGAGATATCTATAGGGCACTTCACACTTTGGATTGCACTACACCCGAGGTTCTACTCATTTGGTTGGATATACTGATTCAGATTGGGCAGGTTCTATTGATGACAGGCGTTCCACTTTTGGCTACATTTTTTGTCTTGGCTCTTCTCCGATTGCTTGGGCATGCAAGAAGCAACAAGCTATTGCACTTTCATCTATAGAGGCATAGTATAGGGCAGTAGTCATAGCGATTCAGGAGGTTCTTTGGCTACGATAGTTATTGATAGAGTTTGGCTTCCCATAGGATTCAACAACAGTACTTTGGTGTGACAACCAAAGTGCAATTCACATTTCTCGCAATCCTATTGAGCACCAACGGACCAAGCATATTGAGATTCACATGCACTTCATTCGTTAGCACATTCAGGATGGAGTTCTTTTCTTGGAGTACATTCCAACTCAGCAGTAGGTTGTCGACATCTTTACGAAGCCTTTTGCATCACCTCGCTACCTTGAGTTGCATGGCATGCTTGGGGTTTCAAAAGTTGTCCTTGGAGGGTGTTCTTGAGGATATCTTCCTTCTTTTTCTCTCTCTTTCTAGCAGGATGATCTTTTTCCCATGTGGTTTTTCCTTCTTCTAGTTTGATATTTCTTCATGGATATATTGTACATGAGTACCTGATCAGGCCTTGTTGTCGGGACTCATACTATGGATATGCCACTTTTATTTTTGGCCCCTAGCTTCACTTGAGGGGGGTGTTAGAGTAGGTTGTTTACCTTAGCTCATGTTCACCTAGGTTATTTATTTCCTTTTATTTAGTTATTCCATGTATTTTCCCCACCCACTTATGTGTGGATATTTCATTTATCTTATTTAGATATTATGAGATGTTACATATTTATTTCTTAGATATTATGGGGATATTTTTAGGTTTGACTATTCCTAGGGGTGACATTTGGAGGGTTGATATTCTTTCTCCCATAGTGGTTACATATCTATGGACCATATCACATATTCCTTTTGTACGGTGGATATTTGTCCTTAGCTTGATCCTACGGCTATGGTTGATCATCCTTGCCTATATAAGCAAGGCACCTTCATTGTACTCGGTGTTCCATTTTCAGATCTAATATATGATATTGTTGCTCTCTTGTTTGCATATCTATTTGTAAGCTTATGCTGTCAATTTGCTTTCATATTCTTGTTTTGGTTGAATGTGGTGTTTCTGTTAACACTTGAGATCCTTGCATCTTGGAATGATCTGATTATCATTCCTTTCATTTCCTTCACCTAAATCCTATTTAATTAGCGTAATGAAGTGCTGCCCTTTTTTGATTAGAGAAATATATTTCCTTTGGTCAATTTCAAAAATATCCAAAGAATCCTATACCTTTGGTCAATTCAATCAAATCATCTTGATCAAGTGACTCACTATTTTCATCCTTTTCATCTCCTCATTGATGCATCACTTGAGGGGGTAGTCATAATCATAACATTCAGATCTAGGAGACTATTTTTATTATATACTTTTGGTGATTGAGTATGTCGATGTTGGAGATTGTGGCATACTAGTCTAACTCTATTTTGTATATAGACTTTTAGGATATATATATATATATATATATATATATATATTGATCCTCTTGTCATATGTGACTTTGTATTATTTTATTGTATATTTTATTGTATTTGTTTTATGATGTTTAAATTTCTTATACTCATGCTTTTGATTTTTAAATATTTTGATCATGCTTAAAATGAAAGAAAAGGATATGAATTTTGTAGATATGTTTTTGTATGATAATAGTTTAGCAATGTTCCTTGAAGGATGTTGTGTTGTTATATGACCGTTGGTGGAGATCAATTCTCACTATGTCATGAAGAGAATCCTATTGTGAGGAATTTTTGTATTTTCTAACAATAGAAATTTTTTGTGGAGCTCAAGAGTAATCTTGAGGCTTATAATGATTAAAGAAGATGTTTGATTTTTTTTTTGAGAAAATTTGATTTTTAAGAAATATTTTGATAAAGGTTATTGTTGTGATAAAATAATATGACTTTAAGCATAAAAATTTGGGAAGGATGGCTCTAGACATAGAATTCCTAGTGTAAAAATTTTGAGGATAATAGTTACTAGGAATTATACCATTATCGCGAAGTCAAAAATGCAATGCATGATAATATGAAATTATTTGTTCTTAAAATACATATTGATATGAAGTAAATAATCATACCACATATTTAAGAATATTTAGAAATATGAAATTATTTAGACCTAAAAATTGAGAAATATGACTTGCGCTAGGCATAGAACTCCTAGTGTGAATTTTAAGAAAAATAGTTACTAGGAATTATACCATCATCGGGAAGTCAAAATGCAATGCATGATAAATGATTTTGGACAAAGTTATTTTTGAATATTTTGAAAATTTTGAAATATCTATGTAATGAATGAATAATGATAAACTAATGTTATCCAACAAATTTCAAAGAAATATTTTAACTTATTTCTAAGACAAAGTCAAATTTATCAAGAACTAGTGTGTGATGTGTAGTTATGAGCATTCCAATTCATATATTATGTGCTTTTATCAGATTACATTATATAGCATGAAAGAAGACTAAATTTAGGCTCAAAAAAATATGGAGCTCCAATATTCACGTAACAAATCTCTACTAACATAAACTTATTCCCTATCATATAATAAGTCTAAATAAAGCTCTATTCTATAATAATGGAGAAATTAGCTACGTAGGGAATCATGTGCCAACTAATATATAGGGATAAATTACACTTATATTTCAACATTATCCCCCTTAAATTTGAGAGGACTGACAAGACAGTATCTCAGCTTTATATATTGAGCTTTAGCAACTCCTTTGGTGAAGATATCCACCATGTTGTCCAAAGTGCTGCAATGTCGTAGCTCAACCACATGTTTCTCCACCATGTCTCAAATGAAGTGATACTTCATATCAAAGTGCTTTGACCTACTATGGTGGATAGGATTATGTGCCAATTGAATGGCACTCATATTGTCACAATACAATCTGGTAGGACCACTTTGTATTTCTCCTATTTCTTCAAGTACTTTTCTCAACCATAAATCTTGGGTACTATCATTTGTGATTGTTATGTACTCAGCTTCAGTAGATGATAATGCTACAACAGTCTACTTTTTGGAACTCCAAGTAATTAGTCCTGACCCAAGACTAAAACAATTCCCTAAGTAGATTTTCTATCATCTATATTGCTGCCCCAATCACTATCACTAAAGCCAACTAATTTTACAGAATTACATTTGTGGTAATGGATCCCAAAATCCAATGTACCCTTTACATATCTCAAAATTCTTTTAGTTGCTTGTAGATGAAGTTCAGATGGATCAGCCATATACCTTGAAACAAGAGAAACTACATATTGAATATTTGGCCTTGTGTTGGTGAGGAACATTAGACTCCCAACCATGCTCCTGTAAGTGGTCATGTCAACTTTTGGTGCTCCATATTCTTTGCTCAATTGGATCCCATGACCCGTTGGAGTTGCAACAGACTTGCATTGCTCCATAGAAAATTTCTTTATCATATCTTGAGCATATTTATGTTGACATATGAATATCCCTTTACCTATTTGATGTACTTCCATGCCTAGGAAATAATGCATCAAGCCTAGATCTTTCATTTCAAATTCTTTCATCATGGATTTTTTGAACTCCTTATTCATATTAGCACTACTACCCATGAATATTAGATCATCCACATATAAACATACAATGATAATATCTTTACCTTATTTCATGTAGTAGAGAGTAGGTTCACTTTTGCTCCTAGTGAAACCATACTTTTGAAAGTAGCCATCAATGCGTGAGTACCATGCCCTTGGTGCTTGCTTGAGGCCATACAATGCTTTCTTCAGTTTGTAGACAAGGTTCTCCTTACCTTGTTCTTCAAATCCTTGATGTTGTTGCACAAAAACCTCTTCATTCAAGTACCCATTGAGAAAGGCACTTTTAACATCCATGTGCTGAATTTTCCACCCTTTGTGGGCAGCCAAAGAAAGAACTAATTTGATGGTCTCCTGTCTAGCAATAGGAGCAAAGGTCTCCTCATAGTCAATCCCATACTTCTGAGTAAACCCTTTTGCTACTAGCCTTGCCTTGTGTCTTTCAATTCTCCCATCAACATTGAACTTGGTCTTGTAGACCCATTTACATCCAACATATTTCTTGCCTTTAGGAAGCTCCACTAGCTCCCAAGTATCATTCTTTTTTATAGAGGTCATTTCCTCTTTCATGGCATGTTTTCATACATCATGAGTGCATGCTTTTTCATAACTAGATGGCTCTAGCTCTACACTAGTCATTAAAGCATAGTTTACAACATCACCCTTAGGTTCTTGAGAGTCATCATCACCATACATATGCAGATTTTCAAGTCTTTTCAAAACTACATTCATTTCACTAGCTTGACTTCTAGTGTATCTTTTCTAGAAATTCTTATCCAACATTTGAAAATATGGATGGTGCTGAAGTGTTATCTTACCTCTAGATGGAGAATCAATATCCATTGGTGAAGAACTTACTGATATTTGTGGAGGACTTGGAGTAGCATCTATTGTACTTGAAGTAGTACTCATACTTGGGCTTGGAGGAGGACTTCCTTTGCTATTTTTGGGCTGCACTTGTTGCACTTGAGAGGAACTTGCATCATGAGATCCATCATCAACAAAAAATTTTGATGACCCCATTCTCCCCCTTCATAAAAAAT
The DNA here is from genome assembly GCA_028583015.1 of Wollemia nobilis. Taxonomy (NCBI): domain Eukaryota; kingdom Viridiplantae; phylum Streptophyta; class Pinopsida; order Araucariales; family Araucariaceae; genus Wollemia; species Wollemia nobilis. Next base: position 5,250,444 of record JAQPPZ010003614.1, on the reverse strand, counting down.
TACATCCCTGGAGAGTACAATTTTATGTGTTTTGGGATTGTAGAGCCTATATGCTTTGGAAGACTCACAATATCCAACAAAAATACATGCTTGACTTTTGGGGTCAAGTTTCTTTCTTTGCTCATCAGGAATGTGGGCATATGCAAGACAACCAAAAACCTTAAAGTGTTTTACATTTGGCTTTTTGCCATACCATCCTTCATAAGGAGTGATCCCATATAAACTAGAAGTAGGACTCCTATTCAAAATGTAAACACTAGTTCTAACAACATCAGCCCAATACATGTTACTTAGATGCTTAGTTTGTAGCATTGATCTAGCCATTTCTACTATAGTGTGGTTCTTTCTTTCAGCCACACCATTTTGTTGTGGGGTATAGGTAATTGTGAATTACCTTTTGATCCCACAATATTTACAAAATTTTAGAAATGCATTAGATGAGTACTCTCCTCCTCTATCAATCCTGAGACTTTTTACAACAAACTCACTTTGATTCTCTACAGTATTTTTGAAATCTATGAAACAATCAAAAGCTTCATATTTAGTTTTCAAAAAATAAATCCAACACATCCTAGAGAAATCATCAATGAAAGTGAGAAAGTAAGAGTTGTTACCAATGCTTTTGGTTTGCATTGGACCACAAATGTCCGAATGCACCAATTGGAGTGGATGGCTTGCTCTCCATGCTTGTCCCTTTGGAAACTTTGATCTTGAGTGCTTTCCCAAAGCACATCCTTCACACACCTCCTTGTGTTCTTCAACTCTTGGAAGTCCACTCACCATAGCTTGAGAAGTCAACAACTTCAAGCTTGCAAAATTAAGATGACCAAATCTCAAGTGCCAAAGCACACTTGGATTAGCAATAGCTACACTAGCAAGTTGAGCACCTCCTTGTTCCCCAAAATTAAGAGGAAAAAACCTATTTTTTGTCATAGGTACTTGTGTAATAACTCTATTACAATTATTTTTATCAAAAATGACACATTTTCCTTCATAAAAAACAAGCCTATAGTTCTTCTCCATCATTTTTCCAACACTAAGCAAATTATGTTGGAGTTTGGGGGTGTAATAGATGTCATTTACCTTCTTGGTGCCTTCTTTGGTTGGAACCTCCATGGCTCCCATACCTTCAACTTGTAGTGTTTTGTCATCTCCCAATTTGATCTTTGATTTGTAGGAGGAATCCATTGTAGCAAAGAGCTCCTCTTTGCCACTCATGTGATTGGAACAACCAGTATCCAAAATCCAAGTTTCATTGAGATTTGGATCTGATTTTCCATAAGAAAGAAATAAATTTGAAGTTCCTTCCTCTTCTCCATAGTTTACATATTGACCTCTCCCTCCTTGAGAAGTCTTGGACCAACAATATTTTGCAAAGTGACCAAGCTTACCATAATTGTAACAAGATTTCTTTGATTTGTCACCTCCTCTTCCTTGATTGCCACCTCTTCCTTGATTGCCACCTCTTGAGCTACTTCTTCCTTTGCCTCTCCTTTGTCCTCTTCCTTGTCCTCTTCCTTGGCCTCTTCCTTGGCCTCTTCCTTGTCCTCTTCCTTCACCCTCCTTGGATGAGAAAGCTTTGTCATCACCTCCATAGCTTGTTGATGTAGAACCCTGTAATATTTCTTCATGAGACATTAAGGAACCAATTAGAGCATCAAAATATAGAGTAGAAAAATATTTAGACTCTTCAATTATGATAGCAATATGGTTCCATTTATGAAGAAGTGTTCTCAACACTTTCTTCACCACAACTTCAGTTTTAATGTCTTCTCCAAGGGTTTGCATTTTGTTTACAATAGATTTCACTCTAATACAATAATCACCAACATTTTCATCATTTTGCATTTTTAGATTTTCAAAATCCCTCTTCAAGGTTTGAAGCCTCACTTGCTTCACTTGATCACTACCTTGATAGCTATCCTTCAAGGCTTTCCATGCTTCTTGGGCTGATAAACAAGAGGTAATCCTTGGAAAGATGCTCTTCTCCAAAGCAGCTTGAAGATGATAGAGGGCAAAAGAATTCTTCTTTTGGGCATCCTTCTTGATGGTTTTATCTATTGCACTCAAGGTGGTCCAATCTACAGGTTCAACATAACCTTCTTTGACTATATCCCATAGTCCTTTTCCAATGAGTAAGGTCCTCATATTGATGGACCAATACTCATAATCCAACCCATTGAACTCAGGAATGGGAAGATTATTGTTATTAGCCATTAAATTGAATGCAAACAATAACACTCTACTATTTGTTTTGCTATTTTACTTGAAGTAAACAATAATTTTCACTTGTCTTTTCTTAACTCGCTATGAGTTTTAGCACTTTGTTGTATCACTTGACAGTTCTATTTCAAGTAAAAAAATAGATAAAAATAGTGAACTATTTGTTCATACATTCAAAAACACAATCTCCAACTTGTTAAATAATCTCAAAACTTTCCTCACGGTGATCGCCAAGCTTATTGTGACTGCAGTTAAAAAACTCCAATCAGCATAAGCTCCAAAGCTACATTTGAAGTGTTCTCTCCATTTTAAGTAACGTTGACAGTGTTGAGTCCTCCAAAAACTCAAACAACATCCACCTCTACTCTCATTATATAGCACGTGTCAACATCTTACTAGCAGGCACCCTCTAACCAAATGAGCGACACTTCTACAGCATGTTCGTCTTTGCTAATAGGTTACGATGAAGTACTCTTCACGGAACAATGTGCTTAGACCATCCTTTTCAACAAAAAATGTAGAGTTACTATGCTTTCACATGGATCTCAATGTTACACAAGATTCAATTACATATTTCTCCTGATGTGCAGTCTTCTCGTAGATCTTCATTGGTTGTTTGCTCTGTGACTCATTTCATCATTGGGGACAATGCTTTTTTTCTCATGGCATCACCACCATGTTTTTCTCATGGAATCACCACCATGGTGGTGCTTTTTGCATAGAAAACCAAAGGTAATTATCCAATACCTTCATGCACATCACAATTCCTCAACACCTATGTAGCGTTAGTAATAGGTTGGCACCACCTATGCAATGATTTTCTTGGTATGTCATCTCTATGCTCACAAAAACATAGCAGGTCTTCAACATAGCAAGTCTTCAAATATGTTTGTCATCCATGCAGTCTTCTTTAGTGTCACTTCACAGTCAATGTAGGACTAATATTCTCTTAGTATGTGTTGTCTCACAACACCATGCTTTCTAACAAAAAACCATCACAAAAATAAATCCTTTGTGGTGTTTGTTAACAAATCATGAATCAAACAAAACTGATTCCTTGTCCTTCTTATGACAAATTGTTAAACACAGTGTTCATTCTCTTTTGTACGGTCTCCATAAATGAATAAAAAACACAGTCTCCTCCAATCACAGTCTTCGAATACAACTATTCAACGCACTATTTCATCAATATTTCATTAATGTCTCACATAGTCAGCGTATCCTCAACACCATGAACCACATCATTCATTTACAAAACATCTTTAGTAGAGCACATCACCTTCTCCAAGCACGTGATCTCTACACAAACTTTTTTTTAAATCACGTCTTGTACCTTCAATCATTCTTATACCGCATCTTTTATCATGTAGTGATTCCTCTGTCCTCACTATAGAATGTCACTTTGTGCAGCTTAATTAAAATACACCAATCAAATATTTTTTTTTGATATAACGAATCAATGCCTACAACTATACAGTGTGTCTTCACAGCATTTAGTTACGCACAACAATCAAAAATAAATATTGAGATCTCCTTTACGCTTCACAACGTCTACGTAATTTGTCTCCTTTACACCTCACAACATCCACTATAGGTGATCTTAAAAAAAAAAAATCTTTTATCTACATTCCTCCTATGCACAACATGGAACGTCTACTGGAGTGTCTCCTTGTGCATCCGATCATGCAGTCTAATCATGTCACCGCATCTTCCACATGACTTCATAGCCTCCTCTTCCACATAGATCGTATAATCACGTAGGCTCCTACATATGAAGAGTAGAACACTATCTTCAATGCCTGAACAACCTCATTTTTCTCAAGGCTCCTCTTACATCGGTGTCTTCTCTAACTCTCACCACTCCAACAATCATATTGGACTGAACTCACACAACTGGTGATGGGCAATCCACGATGAGAGTATTGTTTTATGGCTCTGATATCAAATGAATATTCCAATTCATATATTATGTGCTTTGATCGGATTACATTATATAGCATGAAGGAAGACTAAATTTGGGCTCAACAAAATATGGAGCTCCAATATTCACGTAACAAATCTCTACTAACATAAACTTATTCCCTATTATAGAATAAGTCTAAATAAATCTCTATTCTAGAATAATGGAGAAATTAGCTACGTAGAGAATCATGTGCCAACTAATCTATAGGGAGAAATTACACTTATATTTCAACAAGTTCATTATCCATATTTATTTATCATAATGATACAAAATCTCTCAAGGATCAAATGTGTGTGTTTATGAAATTGATTTACCGATTTTGAGTAAGGTAATGATACAAAAAAACTTATATAAACCAATATTGTGCAAGTGAAATGTTCATTAACCATGATTTTGTGCATGCCATTGTACCCAACTACTATGTAAGTCAAGTTACCAAAATCTAGCTAATCCACAAGAGGACATTGGTCTGTACAAAATAAGATTGTTAATGCGACAGATATGTCACCACACAAAAGGATTACCCAAGGTCAAGTAGGTTGGGCACAAACCATGAGTTATGGGGCTCACCTCATGTATTTAAAATAACTGAGGAATTATAGGGATTCAAGCTCGTCACCCCCTTATTTTATTTTGATTTTTGGAGTAGGGATTCTTGTCCATTTTTTAAAAAGGGGATTTTATTGCTTTTGTAGTGGAACTAATTTTATTTTTCTTTGCTTTTATTTATCTTTTTATTTTGCTTTTTATTTATCTTTTCCTTTTTATTTTTTGGAATACTTGCTCATATTAGACATAGAGCAAGGGCTTTTATTCGGGTAGGGGTGAGCTTATCCTTTTTCCAATTTTCTAGTATTCTAGACCATGTGCATAATAGGATAGCAAGGGAAACTTTTTGCTTAAGTAACTAAGACTACTATGTAGTATTCTTTTCCGAATTTTACAACAAATAATTTTTAAGATGTGAGAATGTGTTATTGGTTCAATAAGTAGCAAGATCAGTTCCCAAAACTCAAAATTTTATTTAATGAAGCAATAGTGCTTTTTAATACAAGAGAGATTTATAATCAAAGTGAAGAAATAAAAATCATTAAAGGTGTAAATTAAGTGCATGGTTTAAGATAAATTTTGAGTTTATCTAAAATAAAATAAAATATGACTTGAAATTTTGGAAAACAACACACATTGATGCAAAGAATGAGAGTTTTAACAATTTGAAATATTTTGGAAATTTTTTGTATTTTTCAATTTTTTTTTTGTTGTTTTGATAATATGATAATTGCAAACTGAATGATGAAGAAGTTATTTACAACTATATAGAAGATGGAGCTTTTGCTTTATGCATAATATCTTTTGAGATGCATGATATTCATTGGCTCCTAAAGATATTTTCCCTCCAAGGTAGCCAAGCAATATGCACCTGATCCAAATTTAGCAGTGATGACAAATAGTCCAAGCCAATTAGGTTTAAATTTACCTTTTAAATATTTTCTAGCATTAGTATTTTTTTATTTTCTTTGAGTACTAAATCACTAATTTCAAAAGATCGACTATGAAATTTATTGGTATATGATCTTTTGAGTTTGTCTTGGTAAGAGTGAAGATGCTCTAGAGCATGAATACGTTTCTCATATAGAAGTTCCAACTGACTTAATATGTCAGCATGATATTCACCTCCTACTTAAGAATCTTGTAGTAGAAGAGCTAACTCAAATGGAAAAATGGCTTTAGCACCATAGACCAAGACAAAAGGTGAAGCGCCTGTAAGAGTATGAACACTAGTTCGATAATCCCACAAGGTAGGATATAATTCCATATGCCAATCACAACCTGATTTATTAACCAATATTTTTAGGATTTTCATCAAGGTTTTATTAGAAGTTTTAGCCTGACCATTTCCTTGTGGATAATAAGGAGTATACCATCGATGTTGAATTATATATTTTTGACATAATTTCTTAATATCTTTATTCTTAAAGCATGTTTCGTTATCATATATGAGAGTTGAAGGAATTCCAAATCTACATATGATTTAATTAAAGATGAATTTAGACACTTGAAATCCTGTGCAAGAAGCCAATGGTATAGCTTCTACCCACTTTGTAAAATACTCTATTGTTGTTATGATAAATTTATGACCATCAAAATAAATATGATTAATTTTACCAATAATGTCTAAACCCCATTTAGAGAAGGGCCAAGGAGAAGAAATAGCTTGGAGTTCCTAAGCAGGAGCATGGACAAGTTCTGCATGTCTTTGAAACTTGTCACAATGATGCACATAATCATTAGCATCCTTTTGCATAGAAGACCAAAAATATCCCATCCAAAGGAGTTTCTTAGCAATGGCACTTCCACTAAAGTATCCTCCATAGGATCCATCATGGGCTTCACTTAAGGCTTTCTTAGACTCTTCTAAATTGAGATATCTTAATAGGATACCTTCAAAAGATATTTTGTATAAGGTATTACCAATAATTACAAAGTTAACAATTCGCTTACGTAATAACCTACATTGGTTTCTATCTAATCCTTCTGGGAAGATCCCTTTTTGGAGAAAATTAAAGATATCTATGTGCCAAGGTTCTAGGATTATATCATTAATTAAAAACACATCTAATGGCTCTAAACATGACTTAGAGGAATCTGGTTCTTAGAGTTGGTGAATAATTATAGTAGCATATTCATCATCCAACTCCAAAGTTAACAAAGAGGTAGCAGCAGCCATGACATCGATAGCATGGTTGCTAGTGTAGGGGATGGCTTCTAAAATTACTTTCTCAAAAAATGAAATAAGCTTAATAACATACTCTTTATAAGGGTGGATTTTCTCATATCGTGTCTAATAAACTTTATTAATTTGATTTATCACAAGCTAAGAATTTCCAAAGACTAATAAAACTTTAATTTTTAAGGCTAAAGTGGCTCATAACCCAAGGATTAGAGCCTCATACTCTGCAGTATTATTAGTACAAGAAAATTGAAGTTTAAATGATAAAGGGATAAGGTGCTTTTGCAAAGATATTAATATAATACTTGCACCTACACCACTCATGCATCTAGCTCCATCAAAATACAAACACCAAGATTCAGAAAGATCCTCTTCTAAGTTAAGACACTCATCAAGAAATTTTATGGTTATAGGATGAGTAGATTCTAGAGGTGCAACAGCTAATTGATCAGCTATAACTTTACCTTTAATATTTTTTTGGCCGATAAATATGAGTTCAAACTCACTCAGAGAAAGAACCCACTTAGCTATGTGTCCTGAAAAGTAAGATCTACTCATCAAGTACCGTAATGGATCAGACTTAGCAATGAAAAATATTTTTTGATTGAGCATATAATGGCACAATTTCTATGTAGAAAATACAATTACCAAACAAAACTTTTATAATGGATTATAATGGGTTTCATAGTTTATTAATGTTCTACTTATATAATATGTGGCTTGTTCTTTCTTATCCTCATCAATTTGAGCCAACATTGCTCCAAGTGCAAGGTCAGAAGCATAAATGTACAAAATAAAAAGACAATCCAGTCTAGGAGGAACAAGCACTAGAGGATTAAGAAGATACTATTTAAGATTTTCAAAGGCTTATTTACATTCATCATACCATTGAAATAGAATTTTTTTCTTAAGTAACTTAATAAAAGGTCAGATTTTATATGCCAACTTATCAATAAAGTGACGGATAGACTATAATTTACCTTGTAAACTTCTTAATTATAATATGTTTTTAGGTGGTGGCATATCAAGGATAGCCTTAATTTTAAGAGGATCTATTTCTATACCATGCATAGAAACAATAACCCCTAACAATTTTCCTGATTTAACTCCAAATACACATTTGTATGGATTTAAGCGAATCATATATTCTCTTAATCTATCAAAAACTTTTCTTAAATCATTGATATGCTCTTATTCCTTAGTTGAATGGGCTATAATATCATCTACATAATCATGTAAAATATCATACATCATATCATGAAATATATATGTCATAGCTCTTTGATATGTTGATCCTGCATTCTTTAAACCAAAGGGTATTACTTTCTAGCAGAATGTTCCCCAAGGTGTAATAAAAGTTGTTTTGGGTTGGTCTTCAAGAGCTATTTTGATTTTGTAAAAAACCATCCGTGAGGGATAACATCCCACTCCCAGCTGTAAATTCTATGATTTGATCCATATTAGAGAGAGGAAAGTCATATTTAGGGCATGCAACATTTATGTCTCTAAAATCAGTACAAACCCTAATTTTAATGGCTTCTTTTTTGTTATTGGAAAAATATTTGATATCCAATCATAATAGTCAATAGCTTGAATAAAAACTACATTCAAAAGTTTTTCTAACTCATTTTTAACTAGCAATGCTACTTTGGGATGCATTTTCCTAAGTTTTTTCTTCACAAGTTTTGCATCAAGTCGCACTACTAGATGGTGCATGACCACAGAATGGTCTAGGCCTAACATATTTGCATATGCCAAAGCAAAAATATCATCATATTTTGTGAGAAATGTAACGTATTCCTTCTTTCTTTCTTCACTTAATTTTGCTCCAATTTTTACCATGCAAGGGTTTTCTTTCGTTCCAATGTTAACTTGTTAAACATTTTCTACCACAATATTTAAGTCTCTTTTAAAATTGGATGGTGCAGCTGATACACCCATTTATTTTAATTCTTCTAAGATTAATTTAGCTAACTCTTCTTGAGGGGTAGTTTCTTCAACATGGGCTATACATGGTGTAGACCCATAAAAGAATAATTTATTCTTTACAACTTCATTAAGAGAAATATCATGAAATATGTCTCCCTCCAAATATTCATCTGGTTCAAAAATCATGTCTGGGTATGCTATTGATAATATATTACAAGAATATATCCTTCTACTTGGTTTTAAAAAATCTTGATGTGCCAAATATTCTTGATATGTTACAAGTTTATCATCATATTCAAATGGGAATGGTTGGGTTTTTGTAGGAATGTAACCAATACCACATTGGGCAATCCATTCCTCAACTTCTAAAGATTCATGTATTCCATTTTCAATAGGTCCTAAACCTTTATCTCTATAACCCATGTTACACATCATTTGTTTTGATTTTATATTGATTAGAAAAGTAACATTTAGAAAAACCATTTTGATCAATTGTGATACTCACAATATTAATTTTACTATAATCATATCCTGTGTAAACAAAGGCACAACTCCCAACATGATATATATTTCCTAAATTTCATGGAAAACCCATCAGGGGAGATGGCAGTAATTGAGATAACACCGGGGAATATTTAGTGGTAAAATTATTATGTTCTAAAGTTGTGAGTATTGAAGATAAATCCGGTAATACTTCATCTGAAGTAGGATATGAAGTAGAAGGACTATCTTATTTAGTTGTAGATTTATATGGTGTAGGTTTAGATGATGAAGGTGGACTAGGATGTGTTGAAGACATAGCAAGACAAAATGGGACTCCTATTGGTTCTACCATAGCACACATGTCAAATGGTCTAGGATCACCATGGATAGTAACTAGTTGGTTTTTAAACTCAAACTTAACATATTGATGTAATGTAGAGGGTAATTCTCTCATTGCGTTGATCCAAGGTCAACCTAGAAGGATGTTGTACGATGCAGGATAATGTACAACAAACATGGTCATATCTAAGATTCTTGGACCAAATTGCAATGGAATCGATAATACTCCACATGTTTCTTGAGTTTCATCATTAAATGCTTTGATAATAATTTCAATTATTTTTAAATCTTTACTTCTAAATACAAATATTTGGAAGAAGTCATATGTGCATATGTTTAATGATGACCCATTATCAATTAAAACTCTTTTAACACCTACATCCCCAATTAATGTTGTGATGTATAGAGGATTATCTCTATACATGCTTTGAGGAGGAATGTCCTTATCTAAAAAATCTATATAATTTGTTCCATGAGAGATTACAGCATTAACCACAACATCAGGTTCTATATTTTAAGGTACCATAATTTTTCTTAAGGTACTCATTAATTCTTCTCTATGGATGGATGATGTTCTTAGAAGATCCAAAAGAGAAATTCTAGTTGTGATATTTTTCAATTGTTCATTAATGTCATAAGGATATTTCTATTGTAAATTTGATATATTATTTCATTTTGTAGGTACCTTTAATACAAATGAAGTTGATTTCTCATTTTAAGTTTGATTTTGTGATTGAGAGTTTTGATTTTTAACTTGTTGTCTAGTGATGGCTCCAATAGTACCTACAAAATTATTATTTTGTAAATAACCAAAGTGAGGTCTAGCATTTTCTACTTGTTCATTTGAAAGCATTTGTTGAGATGAGGGTCGAGTGGTCATTCTTCTAGGGAATGGTTCTTCTAGAACTAATAAATCTATGATGGGAAGAATTTGATCTAACTCATCTTTAGAACAATTAGAATTATTTGAGGTGATATCCATTTCACTCTCTGTTTCACTTTCCATGTTTTTTGTGTCACTTTTTGTATCTTTTGAAGATGAAGATTGAAAATATTGTATTGGTCTAGCTATAACTACAGATAGGGTAGGTACATAGGAATTTTTTAAATCTTATTATGGTAAAATTTTACTAATGGTTCCTACATACCAAGTTGGAGGAGGAATATTATGATTTTCTAATTGGTTTACAACCTATTTACCATGCTTAGGTAAAGGATTTTGAAAAATATCTAAGTTTTGATTTACCTTTTGATTTGGTTGGTTTTGGGTATTATTTTGAGCATTATTGTTTGTGGGAAATTGTTGTACTTCCATTTTTCCTTTATCAATTAGATATTGTATCACATGCTTTAATATTTTATAATAATTGGTAGAATTTCAATCCACTTGGTGAAAATTACAATGCAAATCAGCCAGTAGTATTTGGTTGTCTTATCTTAGGTAGTCATATAAAACATTGTTCTAATAATTAGGGTAGAATCATGGTTAAGGGTTGATTCAATCTTGTGAATTCTCTTGGTGGTTTATCAAGAATTTTCACCAAAAAATTCTTCATAGCTTCTGTAGTATTGATTTTTGAGGTATTTCTACTATCAATGATGGCATCTTCTACCCTTGCTAAATCTATAGCTTGATCAAAAGAGGTCATTGTAGCTATAGCAAGTTCATAGGATAATTGTTCTTGTAAATTGCCAATGAATATTTCCAACATTTCTCAATGAGGTAAAGAAAAATGTAATTTTCCTAGAAGTTTCCTCCATTTGGTTAGGAATTCTACAAAGCTCTCTTCTTTCCCTTGTTTTAAGTTATATAAATCCTTAATGATGACATGTCTTTCTATGTATGCACTAAATTAGTGAACAAATATTTCATTTTTCTCTTCAAATTTCCTTAAAGAATTTGTAGGTAGTTGATAATACCATTCTAGAGCCATGCCTCTGAGACTTTTAGGGAATATTTTTAGTAACAACAAGTCATAATAGGAAATATCATGACAAGTTTTCCTAAACATGTGAAGATGCTCAATAGGATCTTCGGTTCCTTTATATATCAAGAAGACTGACATAGGGAAATATTTTGGGTAGGGTTGAGTAACCACAATAGGGTCTAAGGGTTGACTACACATCTCTCTATAACTATATGAGGGACAGTAGGGATACATTTGATCTATATGTGAAGCTAATTTTTTAACCATGCCTTCAAGCCCCTAAGGTTGTCCACAAAATTGATTTTGTTGCATCATGTTGTTGTGTTTTTGATAGTGAGGTTGTGTTGTCACATAAGGATTTCCAATTGAAATACTATTGTGTAAAGTATTTTTGGGAAGAGGTTGTGTAGCTTATATGGGATTATATTTTGTTGAACTTTTTGTTGATGATGATTGGTATTTTGAATTTTCTTAGCTCTTTATGATGTAGCTATTTGTTGATTAGGAGCTTGAGAAGCAGAAGAATTTTGTTTTTGTTTGGGATTTTGTTGTGTTGCTGATTTTTTATTATTCAAATCTATATTTTGATGATATGGACCAACTTGATTTTGGTTTGTGTTATCTATGTATGTCATTGGATTTGCATTTAATTGGAGAGCAACTTCTATAGTGACCTCCATTGAATAATCTCCCGATGGGAGTATATGTTCTATATTTATTACGTGATGAAGTTCATCTATATGTTCTTTCATGAAATTCATGAATTGTTGAATATATTTAAAGCTAACATGACCTTTAGAATCCACAAAAGGTTGATTAGGATATTCTTATTCTTCTCCTCCATTATCATCCTCACCTTGTTCTGTGAGTTTATCATATTCAATATTTACCTTATCATCAAGGTTTTCTTTATCTTGTTCTTCATATTCTAGTTGTTTTCCACTTCTCAAAATTCTAGGAATTTTTTTTATCTTGCAAATATATATATATATTGGGGTATATATGTTATATATATACCTATATAAATATGCAAATATGTAAATATGTTTTGTTTTTTTTATTTTTTTTATGTTTTTTGAAAATAAATCATAAAATAGAAATTATAATATTCTAAATGTTATAATTTAGTCTTCCTGAAAGATTCTATAGATATCATTAATGGGTTCAAGTTCTTTAGGTGACATGTAATTTTCTTCCTCAAACTAAAAGTTAGCTTTTAAGAATTTTATAAAATGGGCTATGGTGATATTATCAGTTTCATATTCTAGCATACAAAAGCATAGCTCGTGATAATACTCACGATAATGAACTGCCCTAGGAGTTCTATGAAATCTTCTCTTATTTTCCAAGACTATTTCTTGATCTTCTATGTGTGCTAGAAACCTGTGTACTGTTATGGTATTTTCAAGGTAATCTTCAAAGGTATAAACAGTTGAAGAAATACTTGCTCTTTTGTCTGTTAACAACCTCTCACATGCCCTTTGAATATCAAAGTAGTGAGAAGCATTCTTAGGCTCCAATATTCTAGCTATGTCAAACCTTATAATTTGGCTAAGTATTAGTTTGTTGGCTTTTATAATGTCTAATCTCTTCCAAAGTTCATTCCACTATTCTTGAGATGGGATACTAGAGTTTTCAACTGTTAGAGAGAGTTCTTGGATAGATAGCAAGGCTCTAACATCTATTCTTGCAGCTCTTCCTATGTTGAACTCTAACATCTATGAAATTTACTTAAAATATACAAATTTGACTAATGATCTATTTATTTTTTTGTTTTTGTTTTTATAGATTTTTATGTTTTTTTTTTTTTTTAATAAATCAAAAAGATGCCTATGTTATTCACGTCGAGTTCACCAAAGAATGTAGCTCTAAAAATTTTGCACTCCTTTCCTTTAGGCTAATGGATCCACGCCTCGAAGGGGAGTGGGAAAATGTTAGGTCTACACCTCAAAGGAGAGGAAAATGAGATCGTGCCCTCTTTGGTGATTTTTCGATGAATTGTGTGGGTTCACAAGGAAACATTTTATGGTAGTTGTAGGTCTAAAATTTTCACACCCTTACCTTCAGGAAGATTGATCCACGCCCGGAGGGGATGGGAAAAGGATAGGTCTACACCTTGGACAAAGAGACACTTTGAATCATGCCCTCTTTGGTGATTTATCGATGGATGGTGGGTTCACCAGGAAGTGTTTTGGAGTAGCTTCCATGCCTAGGCTAGGAATGAATTGGATGTATTTGTTTTAGTTTAAAAATACTTCAAATACTTAGGTTGGACAGAATGAAGCTAAACTATTCTATATGGAAATTGTGATTTATATGTAGACAGAAAATAGAAATAAACTCTAAATGCATTCTTGAGAGGAAAATGAAAGATCTTACCCAGTTCTAGATGTCTAATGAAGGTTTGGATTTTTGAAGCAGTCCAGATCATATTTAATTCTACAAATTCATCTACAATTGGATAGAATCACCTATCATTTTGCAGGTTCATCTGTAATTGTGTAGATTCATCCGAAATAGGATGAAATCATCTAAAATTAGACGAAGTCGCTTGACTGATTTTGTCAAAAACCTACAAAAGAATAGATAGATGCCAAAAAAAAGGAAAATATAGTGCAAAATACTATTTAAAAGGATAAAAACATTAACTAAATGCTTAATTGATCCTATAAAATCTGATAAAATCTAAAATAACAAAATTCCCTTATGTTTTAAGTGGAATTGATCCTAAATGAAAAATTTCATTAAGAATGAGGTGAACACCAGATGCAATACAGAATAAAGATCTAAACTAATGTAAATTGATTAATTGAATCACTAGGAAATGCAAACCTCAGATCTTGATTTCCCCCAAGAGGAGTACAATCAATATCGCCTGAAATGGTACCAGATCATCTTCAATAGAGACGAGATCATATATAATTTGAACAGGATCACCTGCAATGATCCAAGCTTCCTCTGACTGATGCAAAATGAAAACCTACAAATGGATATGGAAAACTTATGTGAATAATTGAATTTCAAGATGTTTTAACAAGGTATGGAGCTTGGGTTGCAGGAAATTGATCATCCAGGGTGGCTTTAATGGAAATCAAAGTTTAAATAGGATTGAGGGGGGAGTTAGGAGGTTGGGAGTCATCCCAATCTAGGAGATCTCTAGCAGAACGTCCTCCAATTGTGTAGACACACTTCTGCTAAGCTGGGAACGGGAGTTGGAACTGTTTCCAATTATGAAAATTTGATTTTTTGAACGAAATCATTTGGATGTTCGGTTCTAGGCGATCTCATCCAATTAGGGACGATATTATCAAATTGACGACGATATCATCCAACTACCATAACTACCTATATATTTGGTGCAAAAAATGAGGTGGGTGATTTTTGAATTATTACCTTAGGGTAAATTAAATTGCATCAATTTTAGGGTGTTACATTTTGCCCCCTCTTTAGCGAATTTTTTGCAAAAAACGTGTTAAAGAAGAGATTGTCATGCTTTACGAGAAAGAAAAAATTTATTCCAATTTTTAGGTGACGATTCTAAGTCGAATCGTGAAATGGATGACTGTGGTGCCCCCTCCGGATTTTTAACCAAATTGGATTTTTGGTAAAAATGCAGAAGATTTAAAAAAGTACATTTTTAATATATATATTTTTATAAAATAGGGTAAAACCTAATTTCATTTTTATTTTCATTGTTACCATTCCAGAGCTCTAAGGCCAGAGAAATGGTGGAGATCGAGCATCGAGCAATGATAGTGTGACGAGGGATGCAGGTAAGGTTTCTAATATTTTCTAAAAAAAAATTAGCTTTTAAATTTTTATTTTTACATTGAATTTTTGTTGGATTTTAGGGCACCACGACTGTATTTCACCACGTTGATGAATTCAAGACGAGATCATCTCAATTTTGACAAAATCATCCCAAATTCAGCAAGATCGTACCAAACGATCTTGATGAATTCAAGACGGTTACATCCAATTTGGGACGATTCGGCTGTTAGGGCCGAATCATATAGGGTGAGACGATTTCGTTGAAACAAGGATGATCTCGTGAAATTAGGAACGATATTGTCCAATAATGGATGATATCAGAAAATTGTTAGGCGATTTTTAATTTATTGATGTTATTGATTGTTTTATGATGTACTAATTATTGATTTTTGTTGTTTGTTTTGTAGAAGGAATTGCTAAAAAGTCGAGAGTGGAAATATGGTGGGTTAAGAGATGATTTGGCCGCACTGACAATGGTAGAGAGGGATACTTTAGGGGTAGTGGGACTATAGCATGTGGCATAGATGCCATAGGTGCCTACAGATATGGGGATATTGATAGCCCTAGCAGAGAGATGGTATCCAGGGTCATCTTGCTTCTGGATACCGATAGGGGAGATGACTCCCACTTTGGAGGATGTATGGAGGATTTTGCAAATCCTCATCTAGGGCAGATTTATTGTTGCTTTGACCAGTTGTGGTCGAGTGATGTTGAGATTTACTGGTGATGCTAGCTTCATCTTGGAGAAGGGCAGAGTGAACATCGAGACTTTGAGACATACATATGGAGTATCCACCTTGACTAAGGTATTGGTTGGGGTGGTAAGTGGCTTATTGCTATACCACCAGAGAAGATGTAGAGTACCATGGCTACTTACATATGTCATCTATGATATGATATAGAATAGATACCAATTTTCTTAGGGGTCGTATGTTCTATACCGCTTATATAGGATCCTCCACAGGATCATGTACAAGAGATGCAAATTTGTGGTGTTGACTTCACTCCTCCAGGTCTGGTGCTGGGAGCACATCATAGTGAGGTGACTTGTGGGGCTACCATTGATAGGGTTTGACCAGGAGAGGCCCAAGGTGTTCTACTGGTGGTTGTAGAGAGGTTCATAGAGGAGATCCAATTTACCTACCTCTCCTAGGTTGATAGATGATTTGACTCTAGACCAGATTACCTGGAGGCCATGGAGAGAGCTTCCAAGGTGGTTAGAGGATGGGTATGAGCTGGCTCACATTAGGTGAGTCATTTGTATGAGATTAGAGCATGGTGATGTAGAGCTCCATTGGTATGATCGAGTCCTCCATCATTTTGGGCTCTAGTAGGGGATCTCGATGATGAGGAATTACGTATTTTTGAGGATGGTGCAGGATGCCACAACATTGAGTGGGGTCCCAAACATGTGGTGTTTCATGAGACGTAATGAGTATGATGTTCCCATCCAGCCAGTATATAGGTACGACACAGAGCTTACCGTAAGTTATGACGCATGGTATACCACTATTCATCCTCCATGTTTGACAAGGGTGAGGGGACCTGTACACGTGGTTGTGCAGTGGATTGTACAACAGTGATAGGTTGCATCTCAAGGAGAGAGCAGATAGAGAGGATGGGTACCTTATACACATAGGAGGGTTAGGATGCAGGGTGGACATGTAGTGTCCATGGGTGCTCAGAAAACATAGTCTAGGGAGAGGCAAAGGCAAGAGTAAAGGAGGGAGAGATCTTCTTATCCATATGCAGATAGGTCTCCTTCACCCAATAAGGGCAAGTGTGTGGAGGTAGGAGAGAGTAGTGAGATGGCAGCTCTCCTGGTGGAGAATGCCACACTACAGAGGCAGGTACAACTTCTTCAGGTGATGGACACTACATTGCGAGGATAGATACAGAGTCTACATGTAGAGGCCCTATGACTTAGGGAGAGAGGAGGAGGAGCTAAGGCCTCTAATTTGGCACGGTCGATGGCACAGATCACATTTTATCATGGGATGTACTATGCACTGGCCCCCAAGGGCCATAGAGAGGTGTTGCCTATAGATATAGCAGGACCTATTCGGGTTGGATCGTCATCTAGGACTTCATCGAGGATGAATTCAAGGACACATACTACAGATGCATTTTTGGGACCACCTCCTCTAGCTCCTGGAGGTGGAGGAGATGATGTGGAGAGATCGAGAGGCTCTAGGAGATAGATAGATGAGTTGTATATATATTTCTTTTGTAGATTTTGTACGATGACTGAGTATGTCGAGTCATGTATTGTGGCATACTAATCTATATGATGGATGTATATATTTGGATGATGATATATATGTAGATATATGTTTTTTTCATGTGACTTATGTTCGTAATGATGCTTTGTGAATTTATGTTTTCATATGATTGCATGTCATGAAATGTTTATAGTTTTCTCATGCTATAAAATTAAATGAAAAATGTGTTTGTGACAACAAATGTGTGGATGAAAATGAAAATAGAAAAAAAAGACTTTTAACAATAAACCGTGAAGGATGTAGACGTTGTGACATGACCATTTTATGGAGTCATCGCTCGCTAGGTCATTAAGTTGATCCTGTTATGGGCAGTATTGCAAAAGTAGTTGGTTTTGCTTAAGAGTAATTCTTAAGGCTTTTGGTGATGAAAAAGTAATGATGTTTTGATGTTGTTTTAAAACAGGATTTCAAATAACTTTAAGTAGGAAAATATGAGAGAATGATTTGTGTGTAAGTATAGAATTCCTAAGTGTGATGTGCAATTTAATGTGTACATAGGAATCAAAAATCGAAATGATAAAATCGTATGAAAATTTCATTTTTTGATGAAGCATGTGTTTGCAAAGAATAATTAAGTCACATATTTTTATAAG
Source organism: Wollemia nobilis (assembly GCA_028583015.1). Taxonomy (NCBI): domain Eukaryota; kingdom Viridiplantae; phylum Streptophyta; class Pinopsida; order Araucariales; family Araucariaceae; genus Wollemia; species Wollemia nobilis. The sequence continues at coordinate 5,232,202 of JAQPPZ010003614.1, read as the reverse complement.
TTTATAAAATGCTTGTGCACACACAAAAATTAAAATGATGACTTGCGCTAGGCATAGAATTCCAAAGTGTGAAATTATACCATCATTGCAAAAAATCATGATGGAAGAAAATATGATGTTTTATTTCATAATTTTTACGATGGGTATAAAATTATGTAAATATGAATTGCGCTAGGCATAAAATTCCAAATTGGTTAGGAATTATACCATTATCATGAAAGTAAATATTTTGATTGTAAAATTTTATTGCAAGATTTTGAAATATTTTGATAAAAAATAAAATTAAAGTTTAAGAGATCGCGAAATTGATTTACACTAGGAAAAATTCACAAGTATGAAAATTTTGAATTTATAATTTCTTGAAAATTATGCCATCATAATGAAGTCAATGTTTTTGTAAGCAATAACTATTTTGCGAAAAATAATAGATACCTTTTTTTTTTTTAGAAATTTCAAAATCATATTTTAATTTATTTCAAAGAGAAATTTAAATTTATCTAGAACTAGTGTGTGCAAATGTGAGTTAATTACCCATTTTGATTTAAAATAATGATAGAAAATCTCCCAAAGATCAACTGTGTGTGCTTTTAGTGTTCATTTACCGATTTTGAGTAAGGTATTTTGATGCAAGCAATTTGAATGAACCAATGTGTGTGCGATTGAAGATTCATTAACCATGATTTTTGTGCATGTAACCATACCAAATATGGAAGTTAAAATGGTAAAAATATGGTTTCAAATTGAAGTTTTGATCTTACCCTTTTACCCCTAGATGGCAGCTGAGTCAGTAGGATTGGACGGCATGGACAGCAAGGAGTTTGACTCCTATTTCTATTTTTACTTTCCTCCCTATTTTCCTTCTTCCCTAATATTTCTCCTAAGCTTTTTAGATTATTGTTATTAGTCTATTATTTAAGCGATTTAATCCTTTGAACCAAAGTTAATGAATATCAAGTTATTATTTGTGCTCCCTATATTCTAAGTTCTATATTTGGTATAAGAGTAGGGCGTCTCGAGGAGGCCCACAAGTGAGGCACAGAGCTCGAGGAGCTTGAGGAGGCCCACAAGGGCAACATGGATCTCGAGGAGATTGAGAGGCCCATAGATCGCAAATCGAGGTGAGGTCAAAGAAGGCCCATAGAGTGTGAAGCAATACAAGATCGAGAGGATACCCGCAGGGAGCACATAGTTCAAGGTGAACAAGACACCAAGCATGAATTCCAAGCAAGCAAACAGCGGGATGAACCAAACACTAACACATGGCAAGTAGACAATGCAGAAGACACAAAAAGCATGGCGGACACAGACACATGAAGGACAGACGCATGGAGGACAGACAACATGGTGGATAAGACACATGGCAAAAACTAACATGGCAAGCAATAGACCCAAAGCAGATGATATGGCAAAGGGGCATTCGCCCAATAGGGAAAAAGGGTAAGGTCCGATTACCCGAAGGCAATCAAAGACCTTAGTGATTCTTTGGCCCTATATACCCCATCGCAGCCCAAATCCTACTGCATGTGGGATAAAGAAAATTGATTTTTTTTAATTCTCATCGCCACCCGTAGCCTTCAAATAGCATATAGCCACCTTCCATATCAAAATTGCCCGTGGCACACTTGGTGAAGGCGCTACTCGGCAGGGAGGATGTTGTGGGTTCGAAACCCTGCAGTGTGATTCTCTTCTTTTGGCTTAAGTTGGATTATTCGGATTGAATTAGATAAATTTTTTATAAAGTTAGGAGGTAATTTATTTAATTTTTTATAATTTTTTAAAGTTTTTTTTATATAAGCATAATAATATTAAATATATTGTTTTTTTTTTTTTAATTAGAAAATCAATATTTTCTATTATTATTTTGACTTATAAATATAACTTTTTAAAATAATAATAGATTATAAATATTTTGTTTTATTGCCTAAGAGGCAATTTATTGTAAAAGAAGGATTTTTTCACTTGATTCGAGGAATAAAAAATTGTAGTGAAAAAAGCATATTGTGATAGTCTAAGAGGCTATACAAACTGGAAATTTTGTGTAATAAGCCTGAGAGGCTTATATTTTGTAAGAGAGACAAAGCATCAAACCTAAAAATTGTAAAGAGATAAAATATTGAAGACTAGGAATTTGTAAAAAAAAAAAAGGCACATTGAAGGGAAAAATTCATGATTCGCTCCGTAGTATGTTATCATGCACTTTGTGTGCTTTTGGTAAAAGAGAATGTTGAAATCTTTTATGAAAAATTATGAGCTTATGGGCTTCATATTGTGTTTAGTCAGTTGTAGAATGTAATAATATCACATCAGAGACATTCGGACTCAGGGTACGAGGTAGACTCTGAAGACAAATATTTTGGGAGTAGATTTGAGCAATCTGAATCCATACAAGTTGCACCACAAGAATATGAATATACTCATTACAATAATTTAGTGGATATCCTAGAACCAGAATCATCAGAGATAATATTGATTAGTGACAACAAATAAGAAGTACCAGACAATTTCGTGACTCAAGAAATAGCAACGCCATAACAAGAGGAACAAGCAATCAGTGATAGAGTGAATCAAGTTAGATTTGACTTAAATTTTTAATATCTTCTTTCTTCATTTTTCTTCCTTATTTCTTCTTCTTTCTTTGGAAAATCATAGTGCTTTATTGTAATCAAGAAATAAAAAGAGTTTTTTAGTAACTATGGCCTCACATAACAATCTACCAATTCCAGAGTCCAATGGGTATGACTATGAGTATTGGTCTATCAAAATGAAGAATTTACTCATAGGGAAAGGTTTATGGGACATAGTGGAAGAGGGTTACACCAAACCCACTTACTGGAAAACATTAAGTACCACAGATAAGAAAAAAAATAAAGAAGCGCAAAAGAGCAACTCCTTTGCTCTTTATCATCTCCAAGAAACATTGGAGAATAATATATTCCCTAGAATAGTCGCTTGTATAACTGCACAAGATGCATGGAAAGCTTTGAAATACGGATTCTAGGGAAGTGATCAAGTGAAGCAAGTGAGGCTTCAAACACTGAAATGAGATTTTGAAAATATCAAAATGAAAGAAGATGGAAAAGTAGGTGATTATTGTGTTAGAGTGAAGGCAATTATTGATAAAATGGTTACACTTGGCGAGGAAATCAAGCCTGAGATAATTGTAACAAAATTGTTGTGAACACTTCCACAAATATGGAATCACATTGCCATAATCATAGAAGAGTCAAAAAATCTTTCCACTTTAATATTCGATGCATTAATCGGATCGTTAATGTCTCATGAAGAGATATTACAGGAATCTCCTTCAACTAGCTATGGAGGTGATGATAAAGCCTTCACATCTAATGAAAATGCTTGAAGAGCACATGGAAGATGTCAAGGCAGAGGCCAGTGAAGAGGTAGGAGTAGAGGCAACTATAGAGGAGGCAATCATAATAGAGGAGGCAACTCCAACAAAGGAGGCAATCAGAACATAGGTGGAAACCAAAATCAAGGAGGAAATCTAGGATGAAGTGGAAATCAAGGACGAGGAAGTGACAAGTCCAAAATAGTTTTTTTTAACTATGGTAAGCCATGTCACTTTGTTCGCGACTGTTGGTCAAAATATTCTCAAGGTAGTAGCAGTCAATATGGAAATTATGGAGAAGAAGATGATACCTCTAATATTTTTCTATCATATGGTCAATCAAAACAGAATCTAAATGACACATGGATTTTGGATATTGGTTGCTCAAACCATATGAGTGGCAAAGAAAATATATTTGCTACTCTAGATTCCACTTACAAATCCCAAATCAAGTTAGGGGATGATAAAGCTTTGCAAGTCGAAGGTATTGGAGCCATGGAGGTTCCAACAAAAGAAGGTCTAAAGAAAGTGAATGACATCTACTACACTCCAAAGCTCCAACACAATTTGCTAAGCATTGGGAAAATGATGGAGAATAATTATAAACTTGTTTTTGATGAAGGAAAATGTATCATTCTTGATAAAAAAATTGTAATCATGTCATCACATAGGTTCCAATGACCAAGAATCGGGTATTCCCTCTCAAATTTGGCAAGCCAGGGGGAGCTCAACTTGAAAATGTAGCTATAACTAATCCAAGTGTGCTTTGGCACTTGAGATATGGTCACCTTAGTTCCGCTAGCTTGAAACCATTTACTTCTCAAGCTATGGTGATAGGACTTCCCAAAATCAACGAACAGAAGGAGGTTTGTGAAGGATGTGTTTTGGGAAAGCACTCAAGGTCTAAGTTTCTAAAAGGACAAGCATGGAGAGCCAGCTATCCACTTCAGTTAGTGCATTCGGACATCTATGGTCCAATGCAGACAAAGAGTATCGAAAATAATTCCTATTTTCTCACTTTAATAGATGATTTCTCTAGAATGTCCTTGGATTTATTTCTTGAAACATAAAGATGAAGCTTTTGATTGCTTCATAGATTTTAGAAACAATGTAGAGAAACAAAGTGAGTATTTTGTAAAATGTCTTAGGATAGATCAAGGAGGTGAGTACTCCTCAAAATATTGTTTGAAATATTGTAAAGCAAGTGGGATCAAAAGGCAATTCACAACTACCTATACCCCACAATAGAATGGTGTGGCAGAGAGAAATAATCGCACCATAGTTGAGATGGCGAGAAAAATGCTTCAAACTAAGCATCTAACTAATATGTACTGGGCTAATGCTATAAGAACTAGTGTATACATTCTAAATAGAAGTCCAAATTATAGTTTATATGGGATCACTCCTTATGAGGGGTGGTATGGAAATAAACCAAATGTAAAGCACTTCAAATTTTTTGGTTCTTTAACATATGCACACATTCCTGATAAGAAAAGGAAGAAGCTTGATCCCAAAATTCAAGCTTGTATATTTGTAGGGTATTGTAAGTCTACGAAAGACTATAGACTCTACAATCCCAAGTATCATAATATTATTCTTTCAAGAGATGTAATTTTTGATGAAGGGGGAGAATGGGGTCATCAAAGAATTTTTGTTGATGATGAGTCTCAAGATGTAAATTATTCATAGGTACAATAGGTACAATAGGTGTCTCCCAAGAAAATCAAAGGCACACCACCCCTTCCAAGCCCAAGTAAGAGTAATTCGAGTACATCTGATGCCACTCCAAGTCCTCCGTAGAGATCAGTAAGTTCTTCACCGATGGATATTTATAATGACTCTCCATCAAGAGGCAAAATAACTTTACAACATCATCCATCCTTTCAAATGCTGGATCAAAATTTCTAGAGAATATTCACTAGAAGCCAAGCTAGTGAAATGAATATAGTTTTGCAGCAACTTGAAAATTTGCAATTGTATGGGGATGATGACTCCCAAGATCCTAAGGAAGATGTAGTTAATTATGCTTTATTAGCTAGTGCATAGCTAGAACCATCTAGCTATGAGAAGGCTTGTACTCAGAATGTATGGCAAGAAGCCATGAAAGAGGAAATAACCTCTATAAAAATAATGATACATGGGAGCTTGTAAAGCTTCCAAAAGTAAAAAATGTGTTGGATGTAAATGGGTCTACAAGACCAAATACAATTTTTATGGAAGCATTGAGATGCACAAGGTGAGATTAGTAGCAAAATGTTTTACTCAAAAAATTTGCATTGACTATGAGGAAACTTTTGCTCCTGTTGCACGACAAGAGACAATCAGATCAGTTCGTTCCTTAGCTGCCCATAAAGGATGGAAAATTCAACACATGGATGTGAAAAGTGCTTTTTGAAAGGATACTTGAATGAGGAGGTTTATGTTCAACAAACTCAAGGCTTTAAATAACAAGGAAAAGAGAACCTTGTTTATAAATTGAAAAATCACTTTATGGCCTCAAGCAAGCACCAACAGCTTGGTACTCACATATTGATGGCTATTTTAGTGAGTATGGATTCACTAGAATCAAAAGTGAACCAACTCTATACTACCTAAAGTATGGTGTAGACATTCTCATAGTTTTTTTGTATGTGGATGATCTAATATTTATGGATAGTAACACTAAAATGAATATGGAGTTCAAAAACTCCATGATGAAGGAGTTTGAGATGAAATATCTCCATTTAATGTGATAGTTCCTAGGCATGGAAGTGCATAAATCAAATAGGGGGATCTTCATATGTCAACACAAGTATGCCCAAGACATGATCAAGAAATTTTCCATGGAGCAATGCAAATCAGTTGCAACTCCAACTGGACATGGAATCCAATTGAGCAAGGATGACGGAGCACCAAAGGTTGACATGACCATTTACAGGAGCATGGTTGGGAGTTTGATGTTTCTCACCAACACAAGGTCCGATATTCAATATGTTGTTTCTCTAGTTTCAAATTTTATGGCAAGTCCATCTGAGCTGCATCTACAAGCAACTAAAACATTGGATTTTGGAATCCATTACCACAAATGTAATTATGTGAAATTAGTTGGCTTCAGTGACAGTGATTGGGGAAACAATACAGATGATCAAAAATCTACATCATGGAACTGTTTTAGTCTAGGATCAGGACTAATCACTTGGATTTCCAAGAAATAAATTGTTTTAGCATTGTCATCTACTGAGGCTGAGTATATAACCATCACACATGCTAGTACTCAAGCCCTATGGTTGAGAAAAGTCCTTGAAGACATTTAAGAAATTCAAAGTGGTCCAACTCAACTGTATTGCGATAACATAAGTGCCATTCAGTTGGCATACAATCCAATCCACCATAGCATATCAAAGCATTTTGATATGAAGTATCACTTCATTCGATACATGGTGGAGCAGCAAATAGTTGAGCTTGAATATTGCAACACTTTGGAAAAAATTATAGATATTTTTACCAGAGGCATGGCTAAAGCTCAATATATAAATCTGAGAGACTGTATAGTCAGTCCTCTCAAATTTAAGTGGGAGAATGTTGGAAGTTAAAATGGTAAAATGGTAAAAATATGGTTTCAAATTGAAGTTTTGACCTTACCCTTTTACCCTTGGACGGTAGCTGAGTTAGAAGGATTGGACGGCAGGGAGTTTGACTCCTATTTCTATTTTTCCTTTCCTCCCTATTTTCCTTCTTCCCTAATATTTCTCCTAAGGTTTTTATATTATTGTTATTAGTCTATTATTTAAGCAATGTAATCCTTCGAACCAAAGTTAATGAATATCAAGTTATTATTTGTGCTCCCTATATTCTAAGTTCTATAACCAAACTACTATGTAAGTTAGGTCATCAAAAGTTAGCTAATCCACAAGCTGACATAGGTCTATACAAAATAAGGTCGCTAATGTGATAGACGTGTCGCCACGTGAGAAGGAGTTACCCAAGGCCAAGCAAGTTGGGCACAAATCACTTGTTATGGGGTTTACCTCACAGTTTTTGAATAATTGAGAATTCCAGGGATTCAAGCTCATTCACCCTTCTTTTCTTTTCAAAGGGTAGGGGGGATTTTATTGCTTTTATTTTTCTCTTTTCTTGCTTTTTCTACTTTTTCTAGATTTTTGACTTTGATATTTGATATTTCTTGGATATTGCTTGGATTTCTTTTTGTATTTTGAACATTGCTCTTTTCTTTTTTCTTTTTCTTCTTCTTTTTCTTTCTATTCTAGGGATACTTGCTCAGCTTAGATGTGGAGCAAGGGATTTTTATTCCGGGTAGGGGTGAGCTTGTCCTTTTGCCAATTCTCAAAGATTCTAGACCATGCGCATGATAGGATAGCAAGGGAAACTTTTCACTTAAGAGACCACAACTACTGTGTAGTATTGTTTTTCGAATTTGCAACAAATCATTTTAATATGTAAAAGTGGATTTGATTCAAATAAATAGCGAGATCAGTTCCCAAAACTCAAAATATTAGTTATTGCAATAGTGCTTCGATATAAGAGAGATTTATAGTCATAATGCTAAGATCAAAAATATTTATTCATGTGGATTTAAAGTGCATGGTCCAAGATAACTTTTAAATTCATCCGAAACAAAGGAAAATATAACTACAAAATTTCAACTTTGGTAATGTAAATGAACATGTTTTTGATAGTTTTAATGATTTTTTATTTTTGTTTGATTTTGAATTATTATGTAAATTGCTTGAAATGAGAAAAGCTATGCAATGTAAATGTTTTTGATGGTTTTGAAGTTTTTATATGAATTGCTGAAATGAGAAAACATATACAATTATGTACAATGATGAGTCATTTTGTTTTTAAGCATAATATCGTTTAAGATGCATAATGTTCATGGGTTCCTTGAGATATTTTCCATCCAAGGTTGCCAATCGATATGCACCCGATCCAAATTTAGCAGTGATGATGTATGGTCCAAGCCAATTGGGCTGAAATTTGCCTTTATTATCTTTAGTTGCATTAGTATTCTTTTGATTTTCTTTTAAGACTAGATCACCGACTTCAAAAGATCGGTTATGCACTTTCTTTGAATATGCTCTTTTGAGATTGTTTTGATAGGCACGAAGATGTTCCAGAGCATTGATGCACTTCTCGTCTAGAAGCTCTAGCTGACTGAATCTGCCAGCACGATATTCATCTCCTACTTCAGTATCTTGAAGTAGCAGAGCCAAAGAAGGAACTTCTAGCTCGAAAGGAAAGACAACTTCAACACCGTAAACCAAAACAAAATGTGAAGTGCCTGTGGGAGTATGAACACTGGTGCGATAAGCCCACAAGGTAGGATATAATTGCATATGCCAGTCATGGCCTGATTTGTTAACTAATATTTTGAGAATTTTAATTAAGGTTTTATTTGATGCTTCAACTTGGCCATTACCCTGAGGATAATAGGGAGTGGACCAACGATGTTGAATTTTATATTTTTGACATAATTTTTTAACATATTTATTTTTGAAACAAGTTCCATTATCTGAGATGAGATTTGAAGGAATTCCAAACCTACAAATGATTTGATTGAAAATAAATTTTGAAACTTGGGCTCCCATGCAAGAAGCTAAAGGCATAGCTTCTACCCACTTTGTGAAGTATTCAGTTGTTGTTATGATGAATTTGTGACCATCAGATGATATAGGATTGATTTTTCCAATGATGTCTAAACCCCATTTAGAGAAGGGCCAAGGAGATGAAATAGCTTGGAGTTCTTGAGCAGGAGCGTGGACAAGGTCAGCATGCTTCTGGCACTTGTCGCAATGGTGCACGTAATCATGTGCATCCTTTTCCATGGTAGGCCAAAAATATCCTATTCTAAGGAGTTTTTGAGCTATGGCACTACCACTAAAGTGTCCTCCACAAGATCCGTCATGGGCTTCACTTAAAGCTCTTCTAGATTCGTCTAGATTTAAACATCGTAATAAGATACCTTCAAAGGATCTCCTATACAAAGTATTGCCAACTATTATGAAGCGAACTGCTCGCTTACGTAATAACCGACGTTGGTTTCTATTGAAGGTTTTGGGGAAAGTTCCCGTCTGGAGAAAATTAAGGATGTCGATGTACCATGGTTCAGGAGTAATTTCGTTGATTAGAAATATATCCAATGGCTCTAAACAGGATTTGGCGGAAGCAGGTTCCTGGAGTCGGTGAATAATGATAGTAGCATAATCGTCATCCAACTCCAAGGGTAATAAGGAGGCGGCTACAGCCATAGCATCAACAACACGGTTACTAGTTCTAGGAATAGCTTCTAAGGTGACCTTATCAAACAAGGACAACAACTGTAATACATAGGCTTTATATGGGTGAATTTTATCATCTCGGGTCTGATAAACATCATTAATTTGATTTATCACTAATTGAGAATCACCAAAAACTAATAAGTCTTTAATTTTTAGTGCTAAAGCGGCTCGCAATCCAAGGATTAGAGCCTCATATTCGACAGTATTATTTGTGCAAGCAAATGTTAATTTAAAAGATAATGGTATAAGGTGCTTCTGAGGGGATATTAAAATAATACCTGCACCAGCCCCACTCATGCATCGGGCTCCATCAAAATATAAAGACCATTGTTTCGAATGATCCTCCTCTAGGTTGAGGCATTCATCAGGAAACTCAATGATGAGGGGATGAGTGGCTTCTAAGGGTGCAACAACTAATTGGTCTGCTATGATTTGACCCTTAATGGATTTTTGACCTATGAATGCGAGCTCAAACTCACTCAGAGCAAGAACCCACTTAGTTGTGCGACCGGATAGATAAGGTCGGCTCATGAGATACCTCAGGGGATCAGATTTGGCAATGACATATGTCTTTTGACTAAGCATATAATGGCACAATTTTTGCATAGAAAATACAACTGCCAAACATAACTTTTCTAGTGATGTATAACGAGTTTCATAACTTATTAATGTTCTGCTAATATAATAATTTGCTCGTTCTTTCTTCTCATTATCAAGTTGAGCTAACATAGCTCCTAAGGCAAATTTTGAAGCAAAAATATACAAGATGAAAGGACGATCAGTTTTGGGAGGCGCAAGCACAGGAGGACTTAAAAGATATTGTTTTATTTGTTCAAAGGCTTCTTTACATTCATCATCCCATTGAAAGAGGATATTTTTCTTAAGCAATTTGAGAAAAGGTCCAGTTTTGTCCGCCAACTTATCAATGAAATGACAGATAGCTTGAAGTTTACCTTGTAAACTTCGTAACTCAGATATGTTTTTAGGAGTTGGCATATCAATGATAGCCTAAATTTTAAGAGGGTCAATTTCTATGCCGCACAAAGAAACAATAACCCCCAACAATTTACCTGACTTAACTCCAAATATACATTTTGTTGGGTTTAAACGGATATGGTATTCTCTTAACCGATCAAATACTTTTCTCAAATCATCTAAATGTTCATCTTCTTCAACAGAACGGGCTATAATATCATCCACATAATCATGCGAGAATATCATACATCATATCATGAAAAATGTAAGTCATAGCTCGTTGATAGGTTGCACCTGCATTCTTTAATCCGAATGGCATTACTTTCCAACAAAAGGTTCCCCAAGGGGTGATAAAAGTTGTTTTAGCTTGGTCTTCAGGAGCTATCCTAATCTGATTATAACCTGAGAATCCATCCATAAGGGATAGCATCCCACTTCCAATAGTAAAATCAATGATCTGATCCATATTAGGAAGAGGGAAATCATATTTAGGACATGCAACATTGATGTCTCTAAAGTATGTACAAACCCTAATCTTGGTTGCTTCTTTTTTAGTTACAGGGACAACATTAGAAATCCAATCAGCATAATCAATGGCTTGAATGAATGTAACATTTAGGAGTTTTTCTAACTCACCTTTGACTAGTAGGGCAACCTTAGGATGCATTTTTCTAAGTTTTTGTTTAACTGGTTTCGCATCCGGTCGTACTACTAGATGATGCATAACTACAGAAGAGTCTAAACCAGGCATATCTACGTATGTCCAAGCAAAAACATCACTATATTCTGTAAGAAATGCAGTGTATTTGTTTTGTTTTTCTTCATTTAATTCTGATCCAATGTTGACTATGTGAGAATTCTCTTCTATTCCAATATTAACTTTTATGACACTTTCCACTTCCATATGTAAGTCTCTTTCAAAATTAGGAGGGGTGGGTGACACACCCAGTTCTTGTAATTCTTCTAAGGTCAACTTAGATAATTCCTCTTGAGGGGTTGTGGCCTCAAGATGAGCTATAGGTGGTATAGACCCATCAAAATAAAAGCCATTATGCAATAATTCTCCAATGGAAATATCATGGAAAATGTCACCCTCTAATTGTTCGTCCGGCTCAACAATCATTTCGGGGTAAGCTATAGACAACATATTACAAGAAAATAACTTACCCATAGACTTAAGGATCTCTTGTTCGTCTAAATAATCTTGATAGGGTATTAAGTGATCATCATCCTCAAATGGAAATGGCTGACACTTACTAGAAAATAGGCCTATACCGCATCGGGCAGGCCATGCTTCGACCTCAAAAGGTTCTTTCATGCCATTCTGGAAAGGTCCCAAACCTTTCCCTTCATATCCTAATTTAAGCATTATAGGTTTAGCTTTGATATATTTATCGGTAAAATAACATTGAGCATATCCATCATAATTGGTTTTAATATTTCTAGGTATTCTACCCCAATCATATCCCTTATAAATGAAGGCACAACTCCCGACTTGGTAAATACTTACTTCCCATAGGTTGTGGCAAGCCCAAAGTGCGAGGAGACGGTGGTAATTTGTTTAAGGCAAGGGAATCTTGTATGGAAAAAGATGTTTCTTCTGATGTTATGAGGATTTTGGACAAATCAGGTAATAGTTCATCAGACAAAGCATATGAGGTAGAAGGAGCCTCTTCTATGGCTTTAGATGCAGAAAACACAAATTTGGTAGATGTGGATGGAATAGAGGTTGTAATAGGTGGAATTACTATGGATTCAGATGGTGTAGGGGTAGAACAAAGAGGAGTTATCGTGGGACTAGTATTAGATGTAGATTTTGGTGGAGATTCCTTAGGAGAAGGCTGAGGAGATGGAGATGTAATAGGTGTAGATGGAGGAGATGATATCTTAGGTGTAAGTTTCACATGTTTAGAAGGAAAGGCAGAATTAGGATGAGTAGAAGATAATGCGGGGCAAAATTGAATCCCAATAGGTTCTGCCAAAGCGCACATATCAAATGGTCTAGGATCACCATGAATGGTGACCAATTGATTCTTGAATTCGAATTTGACACATTGGTGTAAGGTAGAGGGTACAGCTCGCATTGCATTGATCCAAGGGTGACCCAAAAGTATATTGTATGATGCAGGGCAATGTACAATAAACACGGTCGTATCCAAAGTTCTCGGACCAACCTACAATGGAATTGTAATAACTCCACATGTTTCTTGTATTTCATCATTAAAGGCTTTTATGATCATATCTGTTCTCTTCATCTCATCACTTCTAAATCCAAATCTCTGGTAAAAGTCAAAAGTACAAATATTTAGGGATGAACCATTATCAATTAAAACTCTTTTGACAACTACATCTCCGATTAATGCAGTAATGTACAAGGGATTGTCTTTATGTAAACTATGAAGTGGGATATCTTTATCATGAAAGTCAATACAATCAACTTCACAAGGTATAATAGTATTTGCCATAGCTTCAGGTTGTATGTCTTGTGGTACCATCATCTGACTTAATGTACGCATTAACTCTTCCCTATGTGTGGGAGATGATCTTAGAAGGTCTAAGAGAGAAATCCTTGTTGTAATATTAGAAAGTTGTTCATTGATATCATAAGGGGGTTTGGGTTGAGCATTTGATGCATTATTTCCTTTACTAGGAACCTTCAAAACAAATGGGGCTGACTTATCATTATGATTTTGATCTTGTTGAGAATTTTGGGCCTGTTGTCTAGTAATGGCTCCGATGGTACCCACAATATTATTGTGTGCATGGTGAATGGGTCATGGTCTAGCATTTATGGCTTGCTCATTAGGGAGGATTTGTTGTGAGGATGGTCGTGTCGTGACCCTTCTTGGAAATGGTTCCTCTGGAACCATCTGAGCTGTGATAGGGAGAATAGGTTCTGACTCATCTTCAGAGCTATTTGATTGTCCGAATGTAATATCTAGGTCACTTTCTATTTCAGAATCCGTATCACTTGGATATGTTGTTGGAATGTTATGTATGGGTCTAGTGGTGACCACAGATAATGTTGTCCCAAATATCTCAAAGTCTTGAGAAGGTACATGTCCACTAATGGTTCCCACATATCGGGTTGGATGGGGAACATTATGATGCTCGGCTTGATTAGCCACTTCTTTACCGTGTTTAGGTAAAGGATGTTGAAAAATATCCAATGTTTGATTTGCATTCTGATTCTAATTTTGTTGTGTATCTTTCTGAGCATTGTTTGGAGCATTTTGTTTTGGTTGGAAATTTTGTACTTCCATTTCATTGTTATCAATCAAGTCTTGTATTTTATGTTTTAATCTCTTGCAAGAATTTGTTGAATGTCCAGGTCCTCTATGGAAATCACAATGTAGGTCAGCTCTATATCCAGGTATGGTTGTATCAGGTTCCTGAATATTAGGTAATTGTATTAGACCTCTTTCTAATAACTATGGCAAGATAGTGGATAAAGGTTGATTTAACCTAGTAAATTCTCTCGGAGGTCTATCAAGAGCCTTCAATACAAACTTCTCTATAGTTTTCGCAGCATTAACATTCACAGTATTTCTACTATCGGTGACTCCATCACCCACAACCTGCTTATTCTTATATTGATTTTTAGATGCCTTATCATCATCCTTCTTCTTAAATTGGCCTCTTCTAATGAGGGCATCTTCAACTCTTCGTGCTAAGTCTATAGCCTGATCGAAGGTTGTCAATGTAGCAGTTGAAAGCTCATAGGACAATTGTTCTTGCAAGTTATTGATAAAAATGTCCAACATCTCTCTATGGGGTAATGCAAAGTGTAATTTCCCTAGCATCTATCTCCATATTGCTAGGAAATCGGCAAAGCATTCATCTTTGCCCTATTTCAAGTTGTACAAATCCTTAATTGTCACATGCCTCTCTATGTAGGCACTAAATTGGTGGACAAATGATTCAGCTGTTTCTTCAAAATTTCTCAAAGAATTGGTAGGCAATTGATAATACCATTCCAATGCCATGCCTCCCAAGATTTTTGGGAACATCTTTAGCAATAGCAAATCGTCATGAGATATATCATGACATGCTATTCTAAACATATGAAGATGCTCTATGGGATCTTCGGTTCCTTTATATATAGGGAGAACAGGCATAGGAAAATGCTTAGGATAAGGTTGGGCAACCACTATGGGATCCAAAGGTTGACTACACATCTCTCGATAGTTATATGAGGGATGGTAGGGGTCTATCTGGTCCATGCGGGAAACTAATTGTTTCACTATGGTTTCAAGATTATTGGATTGTCCACCATACTGATTCGGTTGCATTATGGTATTGGTTCTTTGAGTGTATGAAGGGGTGACATAAGGATTCGATGCCAAATTACTATTATGCAAAGCATTACTAGGAAGGGTGTTATGAAGTGGATGTGGACAGTGTTATGTTGAACCTTTTGATGTTGATAGTTGGTATTTGGTTTCGGTTTAAGTTTTTGTTGTTTTGAAATTTGTTGATTAATAGCTTGAGAGAATAAAGCGGTAAATGATGGTCTCTAAGGTGGAGGATTGTTCTTTGGTTTATCGACAGGCACTTTAGAATGTTGGGTTGTCTGATGTTGTTGCATGTTTTGAATCAGGGATGCCATATTTGCATTTGATGGTCCTGCTTGGTCACTTTCTTGATCTATGAATGAAAGAGGGTTTGTATGCATTTGAAATGCATTTTCTAAAGTGGCATGTGTTTCACTAATTCCAGCTTTATCTGCTAATACTTGCTAGGTTGAAATCCTCAATGTTGGTTTTTACAAATTTTAGAAGGTGTTCCATAGATTTAAAGTTAACAGTTCCTTCTGGAGTCACCTTAGGTGATCCAGTTTCATCTTCTCTATTGATTTCTTCTTGTTCATAGTCTTCAGCAAGACTCCCATCACGGTGGTCATGAGCACCTTCCTCTTGATCTTGTTCTTCAAGAGGGGGATTTTGAGTAGGTGGTGGTTCCACCCACTCATCATCTATTTGTTTACCACTCCTTAGTTTAGGCATTATGGTAGATTTGAATTTTTGCAAATATATATGTTCTTATATATATATATGCGGTGGAATTTAAGGAGGTATATATTTTATATATATACCTAATTAATATAATGTATATATGTATGTTTTTTTTTTTAGATTTTTATAGCTTTAATTTGCAAAAATTAAAGGAAAACAAGAAATACAAAATATTATAATATAAGTATTATAAATATTATAACCTAGCTCTCCAGAAACAACTTATAAATATCATTGATGGGTTCAAGTTCATCAGGTGTCATGTAATGCTCTTCTTCAAATTGAAAGTTGTCTTTCAAAAATTGGATAAAATGTGCTACAGTGATATGATCAACTTCAGAATTAGACACATAAAAATAGAGTTCGTGACAATATTCTCGGTATAAGACTGCCCTAGGAACTCTGTTGAATCTTCTTCTATCAGTCAAGACAACCTCTTGGTCTTCTATACGGGATAGAAATTTATGTACTACCACAACATTTTCAAGATAATCTTCAAAGGTGTATATGTCAGAGGAAATGATTGCTCGTTTATCTGCTAGCCATCTATGGCAAGCTCTCTGAAGTTCATGATAGAAGGATAAGTTATCGAAATCCAGGATTCTGTCTAAATCAAACCTCTTGATTTGTCTAAGTTTGGGTGCTCTGGACTCAATAATAGTTAACCTTCTATCCAATTCATCCCAATGTGCTTGAGATCTAAATCTAGGACCTCTAACTAGAGTAGAAATTTCTATGGTTGCTAGTTGAACACCAACATTAATCAAAACACCACGTCTTCTATTGTAATCTACCATCTAATGGATTGATAAGTCAAATGATCTAAAATTTTAAGTTCTCTATATTTTTTTTTGTTTTCAAAATATTTTTAATGTGTTTCACGTCGGGTTCACCAAAGAATGTAGGTCTAAAATTTTTGCACCCTTACCTTCAAGCAGATGGATCCAGCACCTAGAAGGGGGATGGGAAAAGGATAGGTCTACACCTCGGACGGAGAGACACTTTGAATCGTGCCCTCTTTGGTGATTTGTCGATGGATGGTGGGTTCACCAGGAAGCATTTTGGGGCAGCTTCCGAGCCTAGGCTAGGAATGAATTGGATGTGTTCATTTTAGTTTAAAAACACTCAAATACCTAGGTTGGCCAGAATGAAGCTAAACTATTCTATATGCAAATTGTGATTTATATGCAGATAGAAAACAGAAATAAACTCTAAATGCAATGCTTGAAAGGAAAAGGAAAGATCTTACCCGGTTTCGGATGTCTGATGAAGGTTCGACTTTTTGAAGCAGTCCAGATCATCTCTAATTCTGCAAATTCATCTGCAATTGGACAGAATCACCTGCAATTTTGCAGGTTCATCTGTAATTGCACAGATTCATCCAAAATCGGATGAAATCATCTAAAATCAGACGAAGTCGCCTGACCGATTTCATCAGAAACCTGCAATAGAATAGATAGATGCCAAAACAAAGGAAAATACAGTGCAAAATACTATTTAAAAGGATAAAAACATTAACTGAATGCTTAATTGATCCTAGAAAATCCGATAAAATCTGAAATAACGAAATGCCCTTATGTTTTAAGTGGAATTGATCCTAAATGCAAAATGTCATTAAGAATGAGGTGAACACCAGATGCAATACAGAATAAAGATCTAAACTAATGTAAATTGATTAATTGAATCACTAGGAAATGCAAACCTCAGATCTTGATTGCCCCCAAGAGGAGTACAGTCAAGATCGCCTGAAATGGTACCGGATCATCTCCAATAGAGACGAGATCATCTCTAATTTGAACAGGATCACCTGCGACGATCCAAGCTTCCTCTGACTGATGCAAAATGAAAACCTGCAAATGGATCTAGAAAACTTATGCGAATAATCGAATTTCAAGATGTTCTAACAGGGTATGGAGCTTGGGTTGTAGGAAATCGATCAGCCAGGGTGGGTTTAATGGAAATCAAGGTTTAAATAGGATTGAGGGGGAGTTAGGAGGTTAGGAGTCATCCCAATCTGGGAGATCTCCAACGGAACGTCCTCCAATGATGCAGACATGCTTCTGCTAAGCTGGGAATAGGAGTTGGAACTGTTTCCAATTATGAAAATTTGGTTTTTGAACGAAATCGTCTGGACGTTCGGTTCCAGATGATCTCATCCAATTAGGGATGATATCATCAAATCGATGATGATATCATCCAACTACCATAACTGCCTCTATATTTGGTGCGAAAAATGAGGCGGGTGGTTAAAAGGTGGTTTTACGGTTGATTTTCGAATTATTACCTTAGGGTAAATTAAATTGCATTAATTTTAGGGTGTTACAGTAGTTTCCACACCTAGGTTTTGGAGTTTGTTTGATGTATTCTTTTAGATAGTCTCTCATACACCTAGTTTGGCCAATATGTAACTACGCTATTCTACATGTAATTTTGATTCAATGAAGATAAAAAAAAACAAAAAATAGGAAATAACAAACAATGCAATGCTTATAAAGTAGTTTTAAATTCTGACCTGGATCTAGATGATTGATTTTTGCACTTTTATGCTTGATGCAGACAAGATCAATCAAAATAGGACAATATCGAGTGATACGATCTAGTGATCGATCGGTCTGATCTGTGATCGAGCATTCCGATCAGAGCATAAATCTACAGTTTAACAATTTGACACAGAAAATAGTAGATTCACAAAATAATATGCATTTTTCGAGGTGGATTAGATTAAATGATAAACTTAAAATAATAATGATTGAATGAACGAATGTATATCTATGCTAGACATAAGGATATTCATGAAAAGGTGATAAAATATGAGTATAAAATCTAATGTATCAATGGTAATGGATTTAAAATAATCTAATAGGTAATAAATATGATCTAAGGTAGGAGAAACAGGGAGAAAAGATGCAAATAATGAGGTCTGGATACCCCAAATAGCTTAACAGAAAAAATATATGATGCAAATGAGATCGGGTAGTTTTCTCTGAGATCAGGCGATACGATCCAAAGATCAGGCGGTACGATCCAAGGATCAGGTGGTACAATCCTACACAAATTCAATCGATGCACAAATCCAACTTACAAAAACACAACAAAAATGTGAAATAACAAAGCGAAAGTGTGCAAAATTTCCAGGGGGAATCCAGGGCGAGGAGCCTGGATTAAATAGAATGGGATTAGTTGAGAGGTTGGGCTAAAAAATGAAGGGGGTTACAACTTCCCCTATTCTGGATGAGATCGTTTGAGCCAATCCCATAACTGCCATGCAGTTGGCCAGGTAAGGACAAAGGAGTTGTAACTATTTTTGTTGCCTTGCTAAACAAGGTAATTTTTAGTTTTGTACGAGATTGGGTGATATGATCTCATACAAAATCATCCGATCTCGTATGAAATTATCCAATATCATACAAAATCGTATGATCTTGTACAATGGTTAAAAATAAACTTGCAACGGGCATGAAAATCGAGGCAACAAGTTAGGGGATAGTTTAATTTGATTTTTCTAATGTTTTTAACTTAGGACTGATTAATGTGGGTCAATTTTAACCCACTATAGGGTAGCTCAATGTCATTGTGATTGTGATTGTGGTTATGATTTCTTAGAATGTCGGCTTCCACCTTAGTGGTGGACCAAGGATGGTTGCTCTGCATGAATACCATGACAATTATGAATTATATTTTATGTAGATTTTAGAACATGCAAACAAAGTAAACAAGTGTTTATCTCTTTTAAATCTTCTTGGTGTCCCTAAAACTGGTCTTATGTGTTTAGATTTATTGAATACTTAGACTATCTCTCATCATGTTTTGCATTTCATTGATGATATACTTAGATTATTTAAGCAGATTTCACTTGTATGCTAGTAGCTCAACAACTGGCAGAGAAATTTTGATCACGTAAACCCACCAAAGTGTGGAGATGAAACCCACACCTAGTTAAGGAGCATAAGTCCTGCCAGATCTTCACACAGTCTCACTTGGTTAGCGTCATACCCTTTGAAGAGGAGTACATGCAATTTTTCTAGGCTAAATCAGTTCTTGAATCTGGTATTGGCCAATATAAAAGGTTCATGGGATTTGAGCCAACGGTTGGATATGAAAGCCACCATCGCTGGACTCTACTAGTGGATGGTGATGAAGTCCACCTCACTAGCATCTATATGAATCATGGTGTGTGAGTGTTCTTTTTAAAATTTTGCACAAATAAAAAGATACATCATGAAGCACTCATGCTCTTTCCCTATATGCCTAAAAAGAAACATTCCATGTTTATAAAAATGTACATCTAAATGATTACATGATTTTTAGAGAATGCATTGTTACTTTATGAAATAATGACCTCTATCTAGGCCCCATGCAAGAAATATCTACAAAAAATCCTAGACCACTGGTTACTAGGGTGGATTTGAAATCAGAAGTCCGATGTTCCTAGCAGCGACTAGAAGAGAACTTAAGAAAACTATGCATTTTTCCTTTAATTTTTTCTATATTTTTCTAGTTAAATGATATTTCTCCTACTGTATTCTGAAAGTAAAAAATAAACATAGAAAGGAAAAATAGCAGAGAGTTCCTCCAACCTAGAATCCACATCTGATGAAGCATAGGATGACCTCTATTGCACTTTTTTGTAGGTCGTTATCGCTTAGGGTGGCTGTTGTTGGTCGTTATCTTCTAAAGTGGCCTCTGTCTGCTAACCACTGTCACTAAGAGCAGATAGACCTGCACACAAAAAATACATAAAATATAAGTAAATCAGATAAAAATAGAAAATCAAGTGTGGGTCCCACCGTGATCACCATATGTACAATCCCAAGAAGCAATACACCTAATCTACTTGTAGCATAATATCAAGCGTGAAACCATGAAAGCATAAAGACAAATAATTAATAGAAAAATATGAGATCTCTTTTATTAATTCATGGTGCAATTTGGTTACATATAGGTCCCTCTTAAGGATACCGGACATTCTATACAATGAGTAAAAATGGGTCCCCAAAAGGGGATGGTGCACTCCATAGGCTTCTTAGAGTCGACATGAATTTGCTCAAGGGCTTACTAATGCCTTCTTCTCCTTCAATTGCTTTGAGGGATCTAACTCCTAAAATATTTTGACTTGGTCTAGGAATCTATGGTTTGTGTACAAGAAACAACATAGAATGATCAGTAGCATATATGGCCTCTCATGATGAGGCTTTCTTTGAATATCTACAAGAAATGACATAAAATCATAATAAAAGCATAATGAAGCAAAGATAGGTAGAAACACATAAATAACTTGGAAATAACCATGCAAATGCAATGAAAAAGATAGATCTATGCTAATCTAATCTAATAAAATCAAAAGCAATGAAAAATATAAGCTAAAAATTAGGAAATAATACCTCAAACCCTAGTCGTTGTTGCTTACAGTGACTATAACTATAGGCCATTGTCGAAGATAGCAGCTGCTAAGTGTGATCTTTTGCCTTGAAAACTAGAGGCTCCAATACTCAATCCTTCATCTGAATTGATGTTCAAGGGTCACCTCCATGTCCAAATACTGATTGGTAGTGAAAAACATGTTGATTTGAATGCTTAGATGGTGCATAGTCATTTCTCAGTTGAACATCATTTTGTTATTCCTCAAGGGGGTGTAGAATCACTCTCCAATTTTCTAGGGCTTCACTACACAAAAAATTAAATCTTTGGATCCTTTCTTGTTCTTGGTAGGATGCATATGTAGACCTCCCAAACCTAGATCTAGATCTAGATCTTGGCTTCCTAAAGAAGCCAAGATCCAGATCTATATGAAATTGACCATTATAGGGGAAGGCTTAGTCATATATTTGCATGGAACGAGTAGTCAAGAGGAGCTTTGGGAGATCCACACCAAAAACTACTCAAAAACCATGCAACTACCATCACTATCCATGATTTGGGCCCTCTTTCATGGATAGTCTATGTTTTAGTGCTAGCCACTATCCATAGTAGTGATCAAATATGGTCACTCTGAGATTTAGCGGTCTATGTTGGAGGCTGCTCTGGTCGATAGCGGCAGAGCCTGGATGGGCCAAAACTGCCCATTTTGAGCGGTTAAGACCACTTCTAGTTCTTGGGAATGCCCAATATTAGTCATATGGTCTTTTGGATGTGCCTATATGAGTAGTCTCCTAAACATGACGTATTTTAGGTGTCTACACAATCCAAGTAAGTTAAAAACCTTGTGGCTTGGTCCCTTTCAAGTTGTGGAAGAGAAAATGGTGTAGTGAAATTGCAAAAATTGAATGGGATGGAAGTGCCAAATACTATAAATGGTTCAAAGTTAAAATCCTACAAAGTACAGTGTCTTTTTATCACCATATAAGAAGTTGAAAAAAGATAACAAGCCCAACCCAATGACCAACAAAGTAGAATTCAAGGCCCACCATGGGAGGACCTTGACATGGGACTCACTCACCTATTCACATAAGGGGAGGGGATAGGACCAATTATTGAACAAGAAGAATTGGTACCTCAACTCGATGAAAGAAGGAGAACACAAGTCCATGTAAGGTTTGCAGATGGGGCTGGAAAGCTTGAGCAAGATAATAAAAGAGGAATTTCTCTAAGAGAAATAAGGAATCCATAGAATCAAGAGATGGTATATCTACATTTGGAGTATAGTGAACTACCCCAACCATTAGAAGATCAAAGAATGAGACTAACGATCTGATATGTATATAGGATGGATGATTTTGATATGGAAGCTTTGTAAGAGATAGGAGGCAACACCATAAAAGAACTCACCAAACTCTCTCCATTGGCTTAGATAGGATGATTGCAACAGAGGATGTGACACTAGATTTAGCAGTTGCAAGAGTATGAAACATTGAAAGGTTACACTGCAAGACTCCAAGAAAAAACTATCCAAGACCTAGATGATACGATGCAAATTATGGAGGATCAAATAATAGTGAGATCACAGGAAGTAGAACATAATGGGAAAGAACATGATATGACACCACAAGCAAGTAGTTCATGACATGATGGTGAAAGTGCAAGTAAAGGAGAAAACTCATAGAGATAACCTCATAGGATTCCCAATGACCCATCAAGAGTAGAAGAAAATGTTAGGATCCTCAATCCTAACATTATTAGGTAGTATTAGTTAGTATTATTAATCATTTAATTATTATATTATTAACTTATAAAGTGAACCATCACAACCCTTCATAACGTGAACCATCACGTCTCTTCATACATGAACCATCATGTATCTTCACCAACGTAGCTTTAGGGTAGATATATATATTAGGTTGGCCATCCATATCAAATCATCCAAGAAGAATAATAAGTATAGATTATAAGGAGGGAGCCCCCTATAGTGGCAAAGCGATTACAAGGGAGCCCCCTTTGAGTGGCCTGCGATTACATTTACATTAATTTGTTAATAATTTTATAGTAAGACCTTGGGGTCTTGCCATTTGTTATCAGAGCCATGTGTGACCCAGTCATGTGCGAATTACTCAAAGATCTTCATCAAATCACTTCTATGCGTGAGTATCAAACTCAATTTGAGGATATCACCAAACACAACACAAGATTGGATGAATCAATTCTCATCAATGGATTCATTAGGGGATTAAAAGAGGAAATCAGAATGGAGGTGACAAGGTTCAATCCCTATACCATGATGCAGACCTATGGATTGGTAAAATTAGCTAAAGATAAAATCAATGCACAACGATTAGGGAAACCACTTATGGAAAAATCGTTGACCACTTACATCATTCCCAAACCTATGCATAATGGAAGGGCACAAAGCACTTACACAACCCCCAAATATAACCGAACTTCATAAATTAAACATCTTAGCTTTGAGGAGATGAAGGAACGATGAGCAAAAGGACTCTCCGATAATTGTGATGAACAATTTGGACCCCACCATAAATGTGCTACACTAACATTGTATTTATTGAAGGAAGTTGATCCTTGTCTCTCCATTGAGCAAGCATATGAGGTAGTTGTGTCCGAAGCGACTAGTGCACCTACTCACCGCAATGAATACAATGAGGTCAATGTGCAAGAAGTGATTGATGTACCAAGAAAGGATGAGGTAGACATACCCAAAGTGATCAATGCTAGCCAAAAATGCACTCTACAAGACCTACACATACATTCCTTACCAATAGTGAGTTCTTGCCATATGACCAAACCTATTTGAAACCAACGTAGAGTGACTACACACTCCTTCGTTGGCTCTACCAAGGAACCAAAACAGGATATGAAATCATTACCATCACTTTTGATGCATCATTCTGAAGTATTTGAGGAACCCCAAGGGTTGCCCTCCCATTTTCATCATGATTTTCCTAAGGAATATTCTACTATTGATCTTGGCAACCCCCCGCTAATGCTTCATCCTTCTCGATATCCCTGCCTACGAAAGGATGCCATTAAAAGAGTCCAAGAACTTACACAAATCCTTCTTGGAAAATAAAGGACAAAGCTTATCACTTTGAGCTTTAAGGACAAAGCTCTTTTTAAGGAGGGTGGCATGTTAGGATCCTCAATCCTAATATTATTGTTGAGCAAGGTGCAGCAACAGTATTGTCATTGTTATCAACACAGTCATATAGATCTATTGATGCAGTGGACAAGAAGACAAGAGTTCAAAGGTTATTCAGAGTATGTACAGTGATTTTCCAAGAAGATCGAAGTGGCCCATATGCAAAAGATCAAAGAAAAAGACAAGTAAGAAAAGTGTCGTGATATTGCGACATATACAGTAGGCAAGAAAAATTGTCACAATTTTGCGACATGATGGAAGAGAAAAAGGCAAGTGGAAAAACTGTCACGATTTTGTGACATGTTGGAAGAGAGAGAAAAAGCAGGAAAAACTATCGCGATTTCACGACATGTTGGAAGAGAAAAAGGCAAGTGGAAAAACTATCGCGATTTCACGACATGTTAGAAGAGAAAGAGAAAGCAAGAAAAAGTGTCATGATTTTGCGACAAGACAAGTTCGAAGAAAGGGAACAAGTAAGAAAAGTGTCATGATTTCATGACATGTCGCATTTTCACAACTAAAATAGGAGAGAGAAAGTAAGTTGGAAAAGTGTCGCGATTTCGTGACATGTCGCATTTTTGCGACTAAAATAGGAGAGAGAAAGTAAGTTGGAAAAGTGTCACGATTTTGTGACATGTCGCATTTTCGCGACTAAAATAAGAGAGAGAAATTAAAGTTGAAAAGTGTCACGATTTTACGACAAAAGCAAAAAGCAAGACTTCAGAAGCAGAAGTGTCACGATTTCGCAACAAAAGAAAAGAAGTAAAGTACGGAAGTAGAAGTGTCACAATTTCATAACAAAAGTAGAGAAGAAGACTTCGAAGGTAGAAGTGTCGTGATTTTGTGACAAAAGCAAAGAAGTAAAGTACGGAAGTAGAAGTGTCACAATTTCATGACAAAAGTAGAGAAGAAGACTTTGAAGGCAGAAGTGTCACAATTTCATGATAAAATCAAAGAAGTAAAGTATGGAAGCAGAAGTGTCATGATTTCACGACAAAAGCAGAGAAGAAGACTTCAAAGGCAGAAGTTTCACGATTTTGTGACAAAAGCAAATAAGCTAAGTATGAAAGCAGAAGTGTCGTAATTTTGTGACAAAAGCTAAGTTCAAGACTACAAAGGCAGAAGTGTCGCGATATCGTGACAAAAGAATAGAGAAAGCGTACGGAGGCAAAAGTGTTGTGATATCGTGACATGTATTTTCATAGGCCAAAGCTAAGAAAAAGAGCAAGGAGAAAAAGTGTCACGATATCGCGACATGTTGTATTTTTGCGGTCCGATGCAAAGAGAAAGAGCAAGGAGAAAAAGTGTCACGATATTGCGACATGTAGCATTTTTGCGATCCGATGCAAAGAGAAATAGAGAGAAAGAAAAAGTGTTGCGATATTACAACATGTATTTTCATGGCAATAGCAACAAAAAGTTACAGGGGCAGTTGAAGTCGATGAAGACCAATGACAGCCAACTAAAATTAGGGTTTACAGTTGTTCTGAAAGTCGACTAAGATTAGGTTTTACAGCCGACTAAGATTAGGGTTTTCATCATAAAAAGATTGCTATAAAAGGAGGGCTATTTGGAGAATTGATGAGGGAGTCGAAGTGTGTGAGATACGGTCGTAGTGCGTAGAGAGCAAGTCGTGTCAAATCATGCTAAGTGCAAAATTTGTAAAGAGAGTAGAGTGCGCAAAAGGGAGAAGATGATTGTGAAGTTTGACTATAACAAAGCAGAGTGTGCGAAGTGATTGCGTAGAGAGAGCAGAGTGCACAAAGAAAGCAAAGGTGAAGAAGACCAGTCAGGGTATTGCAAAAGCAAAGGTATATTATTATCAAACTTATAGATTCAAATTGAAGTCCAGGTTGCAGCTTGGCATCAGGGGTTGGTAATCCTTTCTGTTGGTGCAAATAAATAAGAGGTTGGTGCTCCTTCCAGTTGGTGCTGGTAAATCAGGGGTTGGTGCTCCTTTCTGTTGGTGCAGATAAATAAGGGGTTTGTGCTTCTTCCAGTTGGTGCTGGTAAATCATGGGTTGGTGCTCCTTTCTATTGGTGCAGATAAATAAGGGGTTGGTTCTCCTTCCAGTTGGTGCTGGTAAATTAGGGGTTGGTGCTCATTTCTATTGGTGCAGATAAATAAGGGGTTGGTGCTCCTTCTAGTTGGTGCTGGTAAATTAGGGTTTGGTGCTCCTTTCTGTTGGTGTAGATAAATTAGGGGTTGGTGCTGGTAAATTGATTATAAAGTTGGTGCTTTGCAAAGGCTAGATTTGGATGGTAGTCCAAGCAGCCAATTTTTGAGGAGTAGCCACATTGGTGAACCTCGTTAAAATCTTGTGTTGTGTGATGTGCTCTTTTGTTATACTTGCTATATCTAGTAATAAGTTTTAATTGTTGTGGTATTAAAAGCTATAAATTTAAATTTATAGAGCTACACTGATTCACCCCCCCTCTCAGTGTCATTGTAAGACTAACAATTGGTATCAGAGCCAAGTTCTTGTATAAGCTTAATCGGCTAGGGTGATCTTAGAAGTAACATAATGGCAAGTGGCGAAGGCTTCTCATCAAACAAAGCACCATTGTTTGACAGATCTAATTACACATTCTAGAGAATCGGGATGCACACATATCTCTATGCTTTGGGATACAACATATGGGATTCAGTAGTTAGTGGATACACAATACCCATCACTCCTCCAAAATATACTGATGAAAAGAAACTGTTTGAAAATAACTCAAAAGCAAAGAATGCTATCATGTGTGGATTAGCAGACAGTGAACTAGTAAATATCATGAGCTATAAAATGGCAAAAGAAATATGGGACAAACTGAGGAGTATTCATGAAGGAGATGATAAGATCAAGGAGGCCAAGTTACAGACACATCGAGCTTAGTTCGAAGCATTAAAGATGAATGA
Organism: Wollemia nobilis; assembly: GCA_028583015.1. Taxonomy (NCBI): domain Eukaryota; kingdom Viridiplantae; phylum Streptophyta; class Pinopsida; order Araucariales; family Araucariaceae; genus Wollemia; species Wollemia nobilis. Next base: position 5,205,159 of record JAQPPZ010003614.1, on the reverse strand, counting down.
CGATGAAAACATTGAGGTATATATGCTGAGAGTTAATGGAATAATTAATACAATCAAAGGTCTCAGTGAGGATATCGAAGACTTTGCCATCATGAAAAAGGTATTAAGATATTTTCGTCAAAGGTTTGATTCTAAAGTCTCAATGATAGAAGAAGCTAAAGATCTAAATTATTTTAGTATAGATGATATGTATGGTTCTTTGATTGCATATGAGATGAGGATAGGAAGATCTAAACCCATAGACAGAGAAGCTGCTTTTAAAGCCCATAAAAATATGAAATCTAAACAAGAATCTAAGGAAGAAGAGACATCAGATGAAATGAAAGCAAACTTCGTTCAAAAACTAATAAGGGGAAAAGGAAAATATAGAGGAAAGTTACCGTTTAAATGTTTCAATTGTGGAGGTGTTGGGCATTATGCGACTAAATGTCTAATTAATGAGAAGAATAAAAATGATGAAGGATCGCACCAAGAAAGAAGTGACTGGAAGAAGAAAAAAAAATTCAAAAAATGCAACTTCAAGAAGAAAAATTTCATCTCCATGAATGCCAGTTCATCAGAAGATAGCTCCTGTGAGAATTCTGAAGAGGAAATAGGTGAAGCTCTTTTCATGGCATTTGAAGAAGTAAATTCATAAAAGGAAGAAGGAGTGAACTCTGAAGTATGTGGTGAAAACCCTGAGGCTAAAGTAGATCTAGAAGGTGATTTGATCTCTGCACTTGAAGAGTGGAAAATAAAGAGGAAAAAAAATAAGAAAAATTCAAAAAATCTTGAGGATGCAAACGAAATCATAATCAGTCTGAAAGTACAGACAGAAGAATATAAGAAAATATTTGAATATCTCGAAGTACAAATTACCATGAAAATAGATTATTGCTACAAACTAGAAGAAGAGAATGTTGGATTACGGACACAGATAGAAGAGATGAATCACAAAATTAGTTGCTATCACAAACGCGAAGACATTTCTATGAAGCTGGATAAGATTATAAATGACCAAAGGCCTGTAGGCATCAAATTTGTTATGGATTTCATCGAAGGAGAATCATCAAATGGATCAAAGGCCAGAAATGTAGAATCCTTAAAGAATGAAGATAAGAAATAGTTTGATCAAGGAAAAACGTCTCATGCAAAAGAAAGCAATAATGCCAGGCACGAAAGGAGAATTGAAAATGATGGATTCACCAATGTCACACATCAAATAAGAAGAAGACCTATGGCTCCTACGACAACATGGCAAAGACCATCACCCAGGTTCAATTATCCATTTTTTGGTTTCTATTTTAAATGCAATGGCTATGGACATAAAATCTTAGACTGCAAATATAATGTAAGACCAAGGAATTTCACCAGTAGAAATTCTTTTTCTCCTCTGATGAATTATACAGTAGAATGTTATAACTGTCATAATTTTGGGTACATTGCAAGAAACTGTAGAAGTACATTTGCATCAAATCAATTTTAGGGAAGAAAATTTTGTTAGGATCTCATCCTAACCCTTAATGTAATAACTTCCATGATGTAATAATTCCTAGTGAACGTGGGTAGTACCCATGATTAATATTTTGTAATGTTCTAAGTTTTAGCTTAGGTAGTGCCCATGACAAATGGCACCCTTTTTATGTAACACATGGTAGATAGGTGGCATTGTGCATGTAATTCGTGTGGCATTATGCATGTAATTCGAGTGGCCTTGTGCATGTAATTCGAGTGGCATTGTGCATGTAATTCAAAGTGGCACTATGCATGTAATTCGGGTGGCATTATGCATGTAATCCAGGTGGCATTTTGCATGTAAGCCAACCTTGGAAGGAAACTCCTTAAATACCCGAAAGGGCACCAATGTAACCATCTTTTGCAAAATTAATGAAGTATTGAAGGAGGTTGCCCCCTCGAAGAGGCCTGCGATTCAGTCCTATTGTGAGATTGTTCTTTATGCAAATTTCTGTTATATTAATGTGATGTTTATGTGAGTTATTTCCAAGCAATTGTGTGAGAGTGTGTTATTTGAGTTTATTTTATAGCAGGATCTTAACAAGTGGTATCAGAGCGCTTTCCAGGGCCAAGTTCTGCTGCAACTGCAACGATTCTTGCCATCCAATCCGCCTGTTAGGTATAAATTCCGTGTGTTTTTTCCATTCTATTTTTCCTTATTAAAAAAAAAAATCCAAAAAAATACAGTGTGTTTTTTTTTTCCAGACCAAAAACAAAAAAATATATTATTAGTTGAGTAGGTAGAAACCCTGTACCGGGGGTTTTAAAATATCGCGAAGGATCTGTCGTTATTGGCTAAGCTAGATAGCCCATAAAGCGTCTAGTGAAGTGAGGGGCGATCAAGCTCCAATACCCGTGCCTCGTACGTAACTCGCGCACGGACTTGAGCTCCCACGTATCTTCGGGTATATCGAGAGACCATCTAGGATTAAACAAACTTTTAGCCATTAGGAAGCTCTTCGTCCTTGTATTACTCATAGTCTACGGGACAAAGCATCCTGGACGATTACCCTCCCGTATTGTCAAAGAGGCAGTAGTGTGCTCAAGGGTATGTGTGGAATCCTCCTTGAGTAGTGGCCTGAAATATTGGTCCGAGCACTATTGTTCGTCACTGTCGGTATATTAGAGGGCCTATGGGTGGTACATACTCCTATACTTAGCATTCCCTGGTTCTGTTAAAACTTCAACCTGTAAAAAATGTAAAAATAAAAATAAAAATCCAAACATCCATGTTCGTAAACCTGCATTTCAAAAGTGAGCATATGAGAAAGGAGTCCTCTACTAAAAAAAATAACAGAAGGGACATGCATTCGGGATAAGCCATGAGGGTGACACTTAAGTTGAAAGTCTGGAGAATAACAATAAAATTTACAGGTGCGATCACAATCGAGTCGATCAGGTCGGAGAGGTCAAGCATAGTCGTGGCAGAATTCACAGTCTTCAGGGTCAGAACAGAACTGTCATATCAGTCACCTGCAAAATACGTAGAATCTTGAGTGTGAAACACGACCAGTTATAGATAGTGCTCCAGTAGCCAACTTTTGCTCAGTAGCTCAGAATCAGAATCTGTAAACACCGTTAGACTCAGCAAAATAGGAGATAAAAAAAAAAGTCTGGGGTGCCAAAAAGTAGTGTTGAGATATATAGCTCATTGTGACCACCTCCTTCTACTGATCATTTTGATATATAGCACCCAAGCACTTTTTTGGGCACTTACTAAAAATAGTAAGTCCTAAAAATTCAATTCTATTTTTAGTAACTGGTCACAAAAGGTCAAAAAATGGCCCAGGGTACCCGTGGACACCATAAAGAACTAGAACACTTGGAGTCCCTAACAAAAGCCATTGAGAACTTGAACTCGGCTTTTCACTCCATAAGGGAAGAAGTCCAAGGTCTTCGCCTAGAGCATGAGGCCACTAGCAACCGCCTAGAAGAAGCACTGACAGAAGTGGACAGTAAACTGAGAAGAGAACCACCCAAATCAGAATACCAAGCTGAGAGTTCTACAAGGAATCGTGACCATGATCCACCCTTTAGAATGCCCAAATTGGACTTTCCCAAATTTAGTGGGAAGGATGTTGATGGGTGGCTATGTCGGGTTGACCAATTCTTTCGACTTCATAATGTACCCATATTTCATCGAGTCTAGATGGCTTCCTTTAACTTGGAATCTGAGGCTCTACATTTGGTTCCAATGGTTGCGTCTTGCCTACCCAAATCTCTCTTGGGAGGATTTTGAATCCCAACTACTCACTCGATTTGGTCCTAGTGAGTTTGAGGACTTTACAGGAGCCTTAACCAAACTACAACAAACAGGGTCAGTCCGAGAGTACCAAGCTCAATTTGAAAAATTGGCCAATCGGACAAGAGGATTGAGTGAAGGGTTCTTCCAGAGTTGTTATATCAGTGGGTTGAAGATGGAACTCCAAGCATAAGTCAAAATGTTGAAACCACGAACTATGATGGAAGCTATCAGTTTGGCCCGTTTGGCCGAATCTAAACTCTCTGCCCAAAGACACCCATCAAAGTTTCCTCAAAATAGACCTTCATTTCCCCCTAGAGCCCAACACCTAGATGATAATAAACCTGCTGCACCCAAGCGCCTCACCACCGAAGAGATGGATGCACGTCGTGCCCAAGGATTATGCTACAATTGTGATGAAAAGTTTTTCAAGGGGCATAAGTGTGCACACAAAAAATTGTTCTTGATAGATGTTGGAGAACCTGATACCGCTGACGAGAGTGATGAGGATGAGGACCCTCCATAAACACCTCCTCCACAAGAAGAAGGGAAACAGGAACCTGAGACATCAATTACAATCCATGCCCTTGTAGGCATTACTACTCCTCAAACCATGAAGGTTACAGGATGTTTCAAGGGCCAACGTCTTTCCATCCTTTTGGATTCGGGAAGCACGCACAACTTCATTGACCCTAGAGTTGCTCAACGGGAAAATTGCTATATCCACAATTGTAGTTCCTTTGAGGTCATGGTAGCCAATGGGGGAACCTTATCTTGTCAAGGAAAGTGTCGCAATGTTAAAATCAAGATAGGGGACTATGAACTCAAGCAGGACATGTTTGCCCTCCATTTGGGTGGATGTGATATTGTTTTGGGATGCCAATGGTTGAGTACGTTGGGCACTATCACTTGGAACTTTGCTAAACTTTGGATGCAGTTCTTCCAGAATGGACAAACACACATCATCAAGGGCTCCCCGACAGGAACACCTCAAATTATCAGTTCAAACGGCATGGAGAAATTGCTAAAGAAATCATCACGTGGGGTCATTGCACAACTATTCTCCATCCAGCCATCCACATCTCCAATGGGTGAAATCCCACAAGACATGCAACAGATTCTCCACAAACATGAGGCCATCTTTTCAGAACCCATCACACTACCACTGCATCGCTCTCACGACCATGCCATTCCATTATTGCCGGATAGTACACCTCCCAATATCAGACCACCTTATGAGCGACTCAAGCGCACCTTATTTTGGAAAGGTAGGAAACAGGACATTCGCTCTTTTGTGGCAGATCGCGACACAGTGTCAAAGGATGAAAAGAGAAATAGTGCACTCTTCGGGCACTCTTCCACCCCTTGCCGATACCGGATCGGTGTGGACCGACATCTCTATGGATTTCATAGAAGGGCTACCTAAATCTGGAGACAAGTCTCGTTATTTTTGTGGTAGTGGACCGCCTTTCAAAGTATGCTCACTTTTGTGCCCTAACCCATCCTTACACAGCATTCACTATTGCCCAAATTTTTCTTGACTCCATATTTCGCCTTCATGGCATGCCAACCTCCATTGTATCTGATCGTGATCCCAGCCTTACTAGCAATTTTTGGCAAGAGTTGTTTAAGTTGCAGGGGACTCAGCTCACAATGAGTTTAGCCTACCATCCGCAAACGGATGGTCAAACAGAGGTTGTTAATAACTGCTTGGAAACCTACCTTCGCTGCTTGCCTCCGATCATCCTACTCATTGGGAAAAATGGCTTTCTTTGGCCGAATGGTGGTACAACACTTCCTATCATACCGCCACTAGAGGCAATTTACGGGCACCCTCCACTCACGCCTCCCTCCTACATTTCGGGCAGCTCCAAGGTACAGGTTCCATCAACACTTCCCGAATTGGATGAAGAAGGCTCCATCTTACTTGCACCAAAGCAACTGTTGTATCGTCGAACTCGCAACCGTACCATCACAGAGGTCCTGGTTCAGTGGCGTGGACTTCAACCTGAGGATGCTACATGGGAGTCTCTCCATCAACTTCAAGCAACAGCTTTCTCATTTTCAGCTTTGAGGACAAAGCTTCTTCAAGGAGAAGGGCATGTTAGGATCTCATCCTAACCCTTAATGTAATAACTTCCATGATGTAATAATTCCTAGTGAACGTGGGTAGTACCCATGATTAATATTTTGTAATGTTCTAAGTTTTAGCTTAGGTAGTGCCCATGACAAATGGCACCCTTTTTATGTAACACATGGTAGATAGGTGGCATTGTGCATGTAATTCGTGTGGCATTATGCATGTAATTCGAGTGGCCTTGTGCATGTAATTCGAGTGGCATTGTGCATGTAATTCAAAGTGGCACTATGCATGTAATTCGGGTGGCATTATGCATGTAATCCAGGTGGCATTTTGCATGTAAGCCAACCTTGGAAGGAAACTCCTTAAATACCCGAAAGGGCACCAATGTAACCATCTTTTGCAAAATTAATGAAGTATTGAAGGAGGTTGCCCCCTCGAAGAGGCCCGCGATTCAGTCCTATTGTGAGATTGTTCTTTATGCAAATTTCTGTTATATTAATGTGATGTTTATGTGAGTTATTTCCAAGCAATTGTGTGAGAGTGTGTTATTTGAGTTTATTTTATAGCATGATCTTAACAAATTTCAACCAAATGTAATGAGACAAAATAGAAGATTTCTCGAAAAACATGCACAAGCTACTAAAAAAGAAAAGTCAAAACAAGAACCCAAAACTGTAATCAAACCAGAGTGGAGAAAGAAAGAAGAAATGAAATCATGTCTCCTTGGACTGAAGGATACTACTCCTCTATTGCACTAAGCAACTCCAGGTAGCACATCCTTAGGGGGAGCAATCTTAAAGTTATATTTTAATGCTCCTATGTTGTTTGGTTAGCTGAGGATGAAAGGCAAGTAGTCAGGGGGAGTTGTCGTATAGTTGTCAAAATGTGTTTTCAGTTCATGTAGATGTCTATGGAGATAGTGTCAAACTGATGTGCTTCAGTAGAACAACATGGTGAACAGCTAGGTTTTCGATGCAGCAGCTGATAGGCATTATCTGAGATAGAACATGTAGCACAGGTCGATGTGTCATGAAAGTAGAGTAGCAGACATATTTTGGAAAGAAGCAGTCCATACTGTGGTGTATATCCAAAATAGGTACATGCTGAGAACTCATGAAAGCAAAACTCCTTATGAGTTGTGGTTCGATAAAAGGGCAACAACAAAATACCTCAAAGTTTTTTGCAGCAAGTGCTACATCAAAAGAACTAAAGATAATCTTGGTAAGTCAGAAATAAAGCAAGATTGGTATGTAAGGGTTATGCACAAGTTGAAGGCATTGTCTTTGAGGAAAATTTTGCACCAGTAGCTAGACTAGAGGCAATTAGAATGTTTCTGAATTTAGCAGTCTACAAGAATTTCAAATTTTATCAAATGGATGTGAAATCAGCATTTTTGAATGGAAAACTTGAAGAAGAGGTTTATATTGAGAAACCAGATGGTTTTCAACTTGGTGATGATCCCAACTTGGTTTGCAAGTTGAAGAAAGCATTATATGGCTTAAAACAGGCACCCCGAGCATGGTATGCAAGGCTAGACAACTATCTCACTCAACAAAGGTTTAAGAAAGGTTGCAAGTTGAGCAAGGATGACAAATCTCCACCTGTTGATCAAACCATGTACAGATCTATGATTGGGAGCTTACTGTACCTGATAGCTACCAGACCAGATATTTTGTAGGCAGTATGCATGGTAGCACGATTTCAGACTAATCCCAAGGAGACTCATGGGACAACAGTGAAGAGGATTCTTCGGTACCTCAAGGGTACTATGGAGTATGGGTTATGGTATCCGAAAGGTAAAGACTTCACCCTTATTTTGTATTCAAATGTATATTGGGCAGGAAGTGTCGATGAAAAAAAGAGTACCAGTGGAGGTGCATTCTATCTTAGAGACAGATTGGTCGCGTGGCATAGTAAGAAACAAGAGTTAGTTTCTTTATCGACAGCAGAGGCAAAATATATTGTAGCAATAACATGTTGTATGCAGGTATCACTTTTTGAAGGAGAAAGGTGTAGAAGGTGAGGTTAAGTTGGATATTGTTCCAACTACAGAGATATATTCACAAAACCATTGCCCAAGGAAGTTTTTGAGTATCTTCGCAATAAATTGGGAGTGGTCACACTTCCCAAGAATTGACTAGCTACAGGGATCACATTCTCAGGGGGAGCATTTAAGTATTTGATTATCTTTTTGCTCATATTCATGATTTTTTCTAAGTGTAATAAATTTTGCTCGAGAATGTTGTGCATGGACTCGGGGGAGTCTGCAGTAGCCCTTTGGTATTATTGTCAAAGGGGGAGAAGAGTTACGAGAAAATTGCACATGTGTTGCCAAAAATTCCAAAGGGGGAGATTGTTGAGCAAGGTGCAGCAACGATGATTGTCATTGTTGTCAACACGATCTGATAGATCTGTTGATGCAGTGGACAGGAAGTTCAAAAGCTATTCAGATGCAGAAGACAGGAGTTCAAAGGTTATTCATAGTATGTACAGTGATTTTCCAAGAAGATCGAAGTGGCCCATATGCAAAAGATCAAAGAAAAAGACAAGTAAGAAAAGTGTTGCGATATCGCGACATATACAGCAGGCAAGAAAAATTGTCACGATTTCATGACATGTTGGAAGAGAAAAAGGCAAGTGGAAGAACTGTCACGATTTCGTGACATGTTGGAAGAGAGAGAAAAAGCAGGAAAAACTATCACGATTTCGCGACATGTTGGAAGAGAAAAAGGCAAGTGGAAAAACTGTCATGATTTCGTGACATGTTGGAAGAGAAAAAGGCAAGTGGAAAAACTGCCATGATTTTGCAACATGTTGGAAGAGAAAAATGCAAGTGGAAAAACTGTCACGATTTCACAACATGTTGGAAGAGAAAGAGAAAGCAAGAAAAAGTGTCACAATTTCGCGACAAGTTCGAAGAAAGAGAACAAGTAAGAAAAGTGTCGTGATTTCACGACATGTCGCATTTTCGCGACTAAAATAGGAGAGAGAAAGTAAGTTGTAAAAGTGTCACGATTTCGCGACATGTCGCATTTTCGCGACTAAAATAGGAGAGAGAAAGTAAGTTGGAAAAGTTTCGCGATTTCGTGACGTCGCATTTTTGCGACTAAAATAGGAGAGAGAAAGTAAAGTTGAAAAGTGTCATGATTTTATGACAAAATTAGAAAGCAAGACTTCAAAAGCAGAAGTGTCACGATTTCACAACAAAAGCAAAGAAGTAAAGTATGAAAGTAGAAGTGTCACGATTTTGCGACAAAAGCAGAGAAGAAGACTTTGAAGGCAGAAGTGTCACGATTTCATGACAAAAGCAAAGAAGTAAAGTACGAAAGTAGAAGTGTCGTGATTTCACGACAAAAGCAGAGAAGAAGACATCGAAGGTAGAAGTGTCACAATTTCGTGACAAAAGCAAAGAAGTAAAGTACAGAAGCAAAAGTGTCGCAATTTCATGACAAAAGCAGAGAAGAAGACTTCAAAGGCAGAAGTGTCACGATTTCGCGACAAAAGAAAAGAAGCTAAGTACGAAAGCAAAAGTGTCACAATTTCATGACAAAAGCTAAGTTGAAGACTAAAAAGGCAGAAGTGTCACGATATCGCGACAAAAGAATAGAGAAAGCGTACAGAGGTGAAAGTGTCACGATATCGCGACATGTATTTTTGTGAGCCAAAGCTAAGAGAAAGAGCAAGGAGAAAAAGTGTCACGATATCATGACATGTTGTATTTTCGTGGTCCGATGCAAAGAGAAAGAGCAAGGAGAAAAAGTGTCACGATATCACGACATGTAGCATTTTCACAGTCTGATGCAAAGAGAAAGAGATAGAAAGAAAAAGTGTCGCGATATCGCAACATGTTGTATTTTCGTGGCAACAGTAACAAAAAGTTACAGGGGCAGTTGAAACCGACGAAGATCGATGACAACCGACTAAAATTAGGGTTTACAATTGTTCTGAAAGTCGACTAAGATTAGGTTTTACAGCCGACTAAGATTAGGGTTTTCATCATAAAAATATTGCTATAAAAGGAGGGTTGTTTGGAGAATTGATGAATGAGTCGATGTGTGTGAGATACGGTCGTAGTGCGCAGAGAGCAAGTCGTGTCGAATCATGCTAAGTACAAAATTTGCAAAGAGAGTAGAGTGTGCAAAAGGGAGAAGATGATTGTGAAGTTCAACTGTAACGAAGCAGAGTGTGCAAAGTGATTGCGTAGAGAGAGCAGAGTGCACAGAGAACGCAAAGGTGAAGAAGACCAATCAGGGTATTGCAAAAGCAAAGGTATCTTTTTATCAAACTTATAGATTCAAATTGAAGTCTAGGTTGCAGCTTGGAATCAAGGGTTGGTGCTCCTTTCTATTGGTGCAGATAAATAAGGGGTTGGTGCTCCTTCCAGTTGGTGCTCGTAAATCAGGGGTTGGTGCTCCTTTCTATTGGTGCAGATAAATAAGGGGTTGGTGCTCCTTCTAGTTGGTGCTGGTAAATCAGGGGTTGGTGCTCCTTTCTGTTGGTGTAGATAAATAAGGGTTTGGTGCTCCTTCTAGTTGGTGTTGGTAAATCAGGGGTTGGTTCTCCTTTCTATTGGTGCAGATAAATAAGGGGTTGGTGCTCCTTCTAGTTGGTGGTGGTAAATCAGGGGTTGGTGCTCCTTTCTGTTGATACAGATAAATCAGGGGTTGGTGCTCCTTCCAATTGGTGCTGGTAAATTGATTGTAAAGTTGGTGCTTTGCAAAGGCTATATTTGGATGGTAGTCCAAGTAGTCAATTTTTGAGTAGCCATATTGGTGAACCTCATTAAAATCTTGTGTTGTGTGATGCTCTTTTGTTATACTTGTTGTATCTAGTAATAAGTTTTAATTATTGTGGTATTAAGAGCTGTAAATTTAAATTTATAGAGCTACACTGATTCACCCCCCCTCTCAGTGTCATTGTAAGACTAACAATTATTAGTTAGTATTAGTTAGTATTATTAATCATTTAATTATTATATTATTAACTTATAAATTGAACCATCACAACCCTTCATAACGTGAACCATCACGTCTCTTCATACGTGAACCATCATGTCTCTTCACCAACATAGCTTTAGGGTAGATATATATATTAGGTTGGCCATCCATATCAAATCATCCAAGAAGAATAATAAGCATAAATTTTGAGGGAGCCCCCTATAGTGGCAAAGCGATTACAAGGGAGCCCAATTTGAGTGGCCTACGATTACATTTACATTAATTTTTTAATAATTTTATAGTAATACCTTGGGGTCTTACCAGAAGATGAGGATATAGCTTGGAGAGACATTGAAGAAGACATTCCACCACCTAGAACTCAAGGCAGTATCCATGGGGATTCAAGAAAATCTAGTGATGGGGGGTTGCCTTGGCTAGTAAGAGAAGAAAGTTCTGATAGTGGTGATGATGACTTCTTAGAACTATCAATACCTCATGTGTGACCTGATCCTGAGACCTACGCAATCGCCTATCGATAGTTGAGGCAACAAAGGAGAGAAGTACAAAGAATCAAAAAATTAATGTCCTTGCTAGTAAATTGGTTAGAGAAGAGAGATGATGATTGTAATGATTCTAGTTCTGAGTTTGATTTCTTAGAACCATATAGGGAGACTCTAGAAAATGTGTCTCCATAATGAAATTGGGATCAAAGGTGATGGACATGCCAACTATTACATGTGGATCAAATAGTAAGAGCACTACAATAGTTTTCACCTATAACACAAGGAAATGATGGTCACTTGGCCAATATAGAATTGGTGGATACAACCCCAGTAAGAAACTAGCAAGAACCCCCAATATAGCAGCAAGGTCGTGGAGGGGGAGTACATCCATTAAATATTGGAAAGGGTGGAGGATATTTTCCACCTAGAGGAGGTAGAGGACGAGGAAGGATTTGACCCCCTAGTACTATATGGCTAAGGGATATACCATTAGCCTGTTTGAATTGGACCAAGAACCTGTAAGGCATTCCCTAGTTGAGAGGAATTGTACCCAACCTGAGAGAAAGATAACCATGGGGATGACCTCCACTAAACTAACCTAGACTAAGAATAGTGGAAACTAAAATACTATGGGGCCAAGAAAGGGAAGTCCCATTGAATGTTCATAGAGGTCCTGTATCAAGAGGATATGGTCAAGGAATACCTATGCAAGGAAGAGGCCTTGCTGGCAGAGGAAGAGTACACTTTACCGATGAAAGGATTCAAGGACTACAAAGAAATAATTCACCGATATTAGAAGCTAAATTGATACAAGGAGATAGGCAGAGAAGTCACTCCACTGATAGTAAATTAGTGAGTGCAACCCTACCTTGTAGTCAATAAATAGAACAATGAGAAGAAGTATTGCGAAGAGGGAGCCCTGCATACTATAATTGCACAATTCCAAATTGTACACATGGCAATAAAAGAGGAGATCGAACAGAAGGTTAGTTGGCACCTAATGATGTGATCACCCACAATGTAGAAGTGGTAAACCAAACTGATGAGTCAACATATGGTATCGTACAAGTGAATATCACTATACAATTCCCATGACAATAAGCGTTAAAATAGTTATTGAAAATATATATATATATATATATATATCTTAATTGTGAAAATCCTTCAAGACACAATTAATATGGAAGGGGTTGAAAATTGGAAATGGTGGCCCCTTCTAAAAAAAAAAGAGAAAAATAAAATTATCTTAATTGTGAAAATCCTTCAGGATGTAATTAATATGGAGGGTGGTTGAAAACAGGTAACAATGGTCCCCCTCTAGAAAAAAAGAAAAAAGAAAAAAAAAGAAATAAGAGGCAAGAAAAGGATAAAATAGGGAAAAGACAAAATTGCATGCACCAAGGTGATGAGTTGTCAATAATAAACATGTATTGGAGCTAAGGTGGTGGAATTTACAATTAAGATGTTAGGGTTTGAAAAATTATATAAAGCAAGCACCATGCAAAAATTTTCTTTCTCACTTGCAGATCGTACAAGGCAACATTGGAATTTCGGAGAATTGAAGGCAAAATGGGTGCAACTAAAGAAATTTTATATATGGGTAGTGGAAATTCACCAACTTACTCAATGATTTCATGACCCATTTTAATTATGCACCACAATAATTTTTGTTTTTAGAAAAGTAACCCATTGGAGGAAAAAGTTGTTGCACTTAGGGTTTTACTCTAGAGAAAATAAGTATTTTTTTATAAAATGAGTCTTAGGTAATAAAAATCAGTGGTACAAGTGAGGGTTTAAGGAAATACAATTCCCAGTAAACCCTTAATATAGAACATTAGAGCTAGGGTTTGATTTTCCAAGAATAGAGAAGGAAAAGTTGCATGGAGAGAAAAATAAGCAAACCCTAGAGTAGGAATTTGCCATAAAAAGCATGGAAATGATTTTTTAAATCTACATGTGTGAATAATTTCAAATGGATCATCGTACAATGCTACCATACTATAGGAAAAATCCATTTTGGAAGAAGATTGCACCAAAGGAAGGAGATATTGCATATTTGCCCTAAAATTGCATTAAACAAAGAGATTGAAGGATTCCGATAAATGGATTACACGGATTTTACACTTAGGGAATAAAAACAAGGTTTTTTGACCAAGTTATTATTTTTAATATTGTATATATGAATTGGAGCAGTCATGGTACGATTCTGATATATATTGTATGGATTCCAAGCTCTTGGTGACCCATTTTATGCAGTTTTGAAGGTTTTTGTACGGAATTTTTTATAGTGGTGCAGATCTTGGAAAGGTTATATGAAATGGAGGTGCCCTTGTAAGATTTTATATTAGTTGGTATGATTTTGGATCATTCTTGTATGATTTTAAGCGGGAGTTGTGCAATTTTTTGCAAGTGTATGGAATCAGGTGCGATGGAATAGATTTGGCTGGAGTTGTACGATTTGGGTGGGATTGTATGGTTTGAAAGTGTACATGCATGACTTGGTTGATACCTTGTATGATACTTATTGTTATTTTATGTTTTGGAGGTGGTAGTATATACTTTTGTAATTATTTTACGTAATATTGTCCTGAATTGTTGAATCAAGGAAAATGTGTGCAAATAAGGGTTTCACTCAACGATGGTAGAACTATGAGTTCACAGTAGGAATATCAGGCTCATTCTAATCGTATTGTGTCATATAGGGTTGATAGATCACTAGGACCATTGCACTAGAGAGAATCATAACCCAAGTGATCTCCCCCAGTTTACCCCATTCGATACTAAGAATTATGATTTCAGTCACCCAAAAGGCATGGTAACTATCCTTGGAGAGGGAGAGGACAAAAGCCATGGATGGGTCAAACCCATAAGAGAACTTCGCAGTGAAGTTCATCAAGAAAATACTCCAAAAGAACAAGAATACCTACCCAGTGAAATGAAGGAGGAGCAAGTGGACATCAAGGATGTCACTTTTGGGCAGCCAATGGGAGAATTTTGCATAAAATGGTGGAAAAATTCTAACAACAAAAATCCATTGAAGGGGATGCTAAAGAATGCTAGAGTGACTATTTTAGCATAGATCCTGCCACAAGAAAAGGCATTTTTTAATGAATACTTATTGCAGATTCTCCAATCATACAAACCAGCTAAGAACCGCACGGTCATACGATTGGTTAACAGGTATGTTGAGGCAGATTTCACGGTAGAGGCATTCCAACAAAAATTCATATTGTCCATGACAGGATATCCAATTATGAAAAGAATAGTTGATCCCATTGAGATGCACAGGTTGATCATGACACTCACATCAGTGATGTCACCTATGGTAGATAATATTTTGGGTACTAGCACCCATGGGATTAAACAAAGTCAGTTAAAAATGGATGAGTTAGCTTGTGTGATGAATGTTATTATGGCTTAATTGTTTTAAGAATTACAAAATTTGGATATGCCAATCTGTATGGCACAATATATGGAAGGTGTTTACAAGGGCATGAAGTATTATTGGGAAGCATTATTGCAGGAATAGATGCAACAATCATTTATAGTGAAAAGGAAGACACTCACCATGACCTTTCATGCTATTTAATTATTATTGTATGTAGTGTTAGGATTTGGAATTCACTTTCCAAGAAGAACCCAACTGAGGGAAATAACACCTGGTAAGTTGACCATACTATAATGGGTAAAGACTATACCTTTACCAAAAGCCACTCTAGATAACAATAAGGCTAAGAAGAGTACAAAGCAACCAACACCACCAATGTAGGATGAGTCTGATACTACATCTGATGAAGATGTCCATCCAAAGAGAAATATAAGGTAATAGTTATAAATAGCCTTAGAATAGCAGGCCCAAGTCCACAAGCTATGAAAGCAACCTAGATATTTTGTAGAGGAGGAGAAAGTAGAGCAGCAATCTAGCCCTGTATGAATTTAGATGCGATGACAGAGGGAGAAATAGGCAAGGCCAATATATAAAGTGTTAGGAAATCAAACATTGGAGGCATTGTATTAGATGAATAAATAATACTATGCACCTTGAGAATAGTCCAAGAAATATAGAACTACCTTAGGCGAGAATAGCAAAAGTTACAACAATATAACAATATGCCCTATAATGGAATAACCATATAGCTATGCTAACATCCCCCCTTATTACATTATTTGGGTAATAATATAACTACTAGCTATACTATCATCCCCCTGATTACATCATTCAGCAATACAAAGAGAGCTACAAAACAATTCAAATTTGACACGTGCAAGTGTCTTAGTGAAAATGTCTGCAACTTGAGCATTTATGGGAATATACTGAAGCTAAATTCGGTGTATTGGAACTTCGTATCGAATGAATTTGTTGTGGTTGCTCCACAACATACCCCAAAATTGGGGACCCACCTTTTTGCATATTTTCCAAGAAGACAGAAGTGACCCATATGCTAAAGATAAAAGAAAAAGCAAAACACCGCAAGGAGAAAAAGTGTCGTGACATGTTGCATTTTTGTGGCCAAAAGAGAAGAGAAAGAACAAGAAAGAAAAAGTATCGCGATATCGCAACATGTTGCATTTTTGCGGCCAAAAGAGAAGAGAAAGAACAAGAAAGAAAAAGTGTCACGATATCGCGACATGTTGCATTTTCACGACCAAAAGAGAAGAGAAAGAACAAGAAAGAAAAAGTGTCGCGATATCGCGACATGTTGCATTTTCACGGCCAAAAGAGAAGAGAAAGAACAAGAAAGAAAAAGTGTCGCGATATCATGACATGTTGCATTTTTGCGGCCAAAAGAGAAGAGAAAGAACAAGGAGAAAAAAGTGTCGTGATATCGTGACATGTTGCATTTTCATGGCCAAAAGAGAAGAGAAAGAACAAGAAAGAAAAATTGTCGCAATATCGCGACATGTTGCATTTTCGCGGTCCAAAGCAAAGAGAAAAATCAAGGAGAAAAAGTGTCGCGATATCGTGACATGTTGCATTTTTGCGGTCCAAAGCAAAGAGAAAGAGCAAGGAGGAAAAAGTATCGCAATATCGTGACATGTTGTATTTTCGCGGTCCAAAGCAAATAAAAAGTGTCACGATATCACGACATGTTGCATTTTCGTGACTCAAAAATGGCAGGCAGGCAGAGAAGCGAAAGTGTCACGATATTGCGACATGTTGCATTTTTACAACTCAAAAGGGGCAGGCAGGCAGAGAAACAAAAGTGTCATGATATCGCGACATATTGTATTTTCGTGGCTCAAAAGGGGCAAGTAGGCAGAGAAACAAAAGTGGTAGGGTACCTAGGAATAGATATTTGGGGATATATTATTATATTGTATAAGGGTTGGCATGGGCCACACATAACCCAAGGTTGATTGTATTATAATATTATATTATATTATATTATAATATAATATAATATTAGTAGTAGGCTCTCCAAAGTAGAATAAGAATATGGATATATAAAGAAGAGATATTTGTCATTGTAAGGATATTCATATCATTGAAGAAGAATCTTATGTAATCGTCGTGCCCACGAAGTGGCCTCTCATCTTGGGAGATCTTGTGGAGTTATTCCTTCCTTAAGGATTATTATTGGTGTTTCCCTACCTTAAGGGTATTATCTATCTCTCTCTCATTTGTGGATTGTTATTGTGGATAATGTATTGTGGATGAATGATTTGATATTTCTGCATATTGGTGAATGGTTCATGTTTAATAATAAAAGTTATGCAACAAGTGGTATCAGAGCAACGATTTTGGCAAAGTGGGGATTTTTGTGTGAAACCCTAGAATTAGGGCAATTTTTTTTGGAAAAAATGTCTCATCTTTCAGGAGCCATATCTCTGCGCAAGTTTATCCGATTCAAGCGATTCTTGGATCAGATTGTGTAGAATTTGAAGAGCTTTAAAATGAGTGGTCATATGATGGAATCTGAGCAGTATTGAGGGAGATACGACCTTTTGAAGTTAGTATCCAGAACAAGGATAGTGACGAATTTCGCAGATTTTTTGTGGAAAAACGTCTCATCTTTCAGAAGCCATATCTCTGCGAGATTGTATCCGATTCAGGCGATTCTTGGATCCGTTGGTGCAGAATTTGAAGAGCTTTAAAATGAGTGGTCATATGAAGGAATCCAAGCAGTATTGAGAGAGATACGACCTTCTAAAGTCAGTCATCTGGAATAAGGGTAGAAACGAATTTTCAAGTCACGAATTTTTCAAAAGACGAACTTTGTTTATTTCGGGTAAGCAAAGCAGTTGCACTTTATTTTGTTTGGAAGAAAAATGGCAGATCTAGTTGTCTATGTGGAATTTTAGCTTCAAATCAGTGGAAAGATATTTATTTCCATAAAACCCTAGTTTGCATTAGGGCATGATATATATTTTCATGAAACCCTAGATTTGCATTATCTGGAGGTGAACTTATGGAGCTAGAAATATTTTCTGGAGAAGATGATATTGATGTTAGGGAATGGTGGAAAACGTTTAGGTCTCCATATCATAATATTTCTTTTGAGAAATCCTTCCTGGATATATGTTTTAAAGGGAAAGCTTTGTCTTGGTGGATAAAATTTTGTAAAGAAAGGAATAATGAATATACTTGGGATGAAATAGAGCATGAATTCTTGAGTATATGGGATCCATATTATATAGATTACCTAATGGATATCATCGAAGATGATGAAAAGAAACTACAGGAAACTCAAAATGAGCGGAATGCAATAAAAGGAGAATGTGAAGTTTTAAAGAAACAGAATGAAGACTATGAAAAAGAAATAAAATTACTCAAGAAGAAAGAGGAAAAGGTCAGGGAAGATAAAAAAGATGTCAGTATGCAGACAGAGGAAACCATACCTTTGGTAGAAGATAAATTAGAAAATGGACAAAGGAATTTGTTTGAATCTAAAAAGTCTATTATGCAGGTTCATGGAAGCATTCAAAAGGAACAGGTTATTATTTCCATTGACCCTGGTAGTAGATATAATTTTATTAATATTGCTTTGGCTAAGAAGTTGCAAGTTCAAGCAACAAAAATCAAGGACATACAACTAGAGGGTGAGAATGTTCAGATTTTTGAAGATTTAAAGATCACCATGGATAAATATGTTTTACATTCAGATTTCTATGCTATTGAGATGGATGATAAGGATATTGTTCTTGGTTATCCTTGGTTAGATTCTTTGGGTACTCGTTAACATTAATGTGCAAAAGAAGTTTATGAAGTTATGGTACAGGAAAAAGAAGATAACATTACAGGATATTTCTCAGCTTAAGGAGCAGGGATCCAAGGAAAATCAAGAAGCGGTTGTAGAGAAACAAATTGAAGAACCTGAAACAAAATCCAAGAAGGCCGTAGCAAGCAAAAGAGTCCATGGAAGAAGTAGCAGAAACTGATTCAAGTGGAAATAATAGTAACAGAGTCCAAGGA
Source organism: Wollemia nobilis (assembly GCA_028583015.1). Taxonomy (NCBI): domain Eukaryota; kingdom Viridiplantae; phylum Streptophyta; class Pinopsida; order Araucariales; family Araucariaceae; genus Wollemia; species Wollemia nobilis. The sequence continues at coordinate 5,186,486 of JAQPPZ010003614.1, read as the reverse complement.
AGCTTTGATAGAAGAGCACAAGGACACACCAAACAAAGAGAACATGAAAGAACAATGTGTAGAGGAATTTAAAATAATGGAGCCAAATGTTGAGAAGTCAAAGAAGGTAGAACATCAAGTAAAGGTTGCACCATATCGCCATCCACACCACCATGAGCGAAAACAATATTGGAGACATGGTTCAAGGCAACAATATTATGGTTCTACATGTAATCAACAGGGCACCAACTATGGCAGTGTTTGGCAAAGAAAGCATAGTGATCATGGTTTTCAGCATGGTTCATCAGCATCAAGGAACAAGTGGACCCATCATTCAAGTTATCAAAATACAGCAACAGAAGCATGGAGCCAACGAAGCAGATTTGGATACTCAAGTAACAAAATGGCGTACCAGCATCATCGGGTTTCACTTGGATGGATGGATGATCGAGATTGGTACCAATTGCTAACATTGCTTAGCAAATCATACTATCAGGTTTCTTCATATGTTTCGAGGACGAAACATTTGTAAGGAGGGTGGCATGGTAGGGTACCTAGGAATAGATATTTGGGGATATATTATTATATTGTATAAGGGTTGGCATGGGCCACACATAACCCAAGGTTGATTGTATTATAATATTATATTATATTATATATATAATATAATATTAGTAGTAGGCTCTCCAAAGTAGAATAAGAATATGGATATATAAAGAAGAGATATTTGTCATTGTAATGATTCATATCATTGAAGAAGAATCTTATGTAATCGTCGTGCCCACGAAGTGGCCTCTCATCTTGGGAGATCTTGTGGAGTTATTCCTTCCTTAAGGATTATTATTGGTGTTTCCCTACCTTAAGGGTATTATCTATCTCTCTCTCATTTGTGGATTGTTATTGTGGATAATGTATTGTGGATGAATGATTTGATATTTCTGCATATTGGTGAATGGTTCATGTTAATAATAATAAAAGTTATGCAACATTGCGACATGTTGCATTTTTACAACTCAAAAGGGGCAGGCAGGCAGAGAAACAAAAGTGTCGCGATATCGCGACATGTTGCATTTTCGTGACTCAAAAGGGGTAGGTAGGCAGAGAAACAAAAGTGTCACGATATCGCGACATGTTGCATTTTTGTGGCTCAAAAAGGGTAGGCAGGCAGAGAAACAAAAGTGTCACGATATCACGACATGTTGCATTTTCACGACTCAAAAGAGGACACATAGACATGCAAAGAAAGAGGTGATTTGTACCCCTTCATTAGTTTCTCACGAAGGTGTCAAGGCTTTATATAAAGCCAAGGAATAAATCCAAGATTGAATAAGGTAGTTTGTCACATAAGGACAAAATCCAATGAATAAGACAAAACGTTACATAAGGAATCTTTAATGATTTGAAATCATTTAAGATGGTCGTTACACATGGAAGGAAGCGGACGCATGCCCATGTGGAGAAAATGAAACGTTTTTTTGAAATCAAACGAAAAGTGAAGAAAACCAAACAAAGGAAGCCAAACCATGGGAATGAAACGAAGGGCCACAAAATAGAAACGAAAAGCCTTTTTGGAAACCAAAACACATGCATGCACAAGGGAAGGTGAAATGAACAGTCATTGGAAAATGAAACGAAAAGCTTCCTGAAAATTTTAAATACGCCAGGCAAGGATGTTTTGAGGGGTTGGAAACTACTGCAAGCAGAGTTGCAGATTTGAAGGCAAGAGGGCCATTCTGGACCTGTTTGGGCTGTTTTTCTTCCATGGACTGGTTTGGGAAAACCAAAAATTTTTGTTATTGTAAAATGACAAATTTTTAATACATAAAATTTCAGAAAGTTGCATCTTATGGACAAGAAAGGAGGAGCCATTTTCTGCATGCAAGATTAAATGTCTATTTTTCCCCTTTTCAGATTTTAGGCTTGTAAATGGAGTTTATGCAAATTTTTTGGTTGCTTCATGCGAATGTTTAAATCTGAAAACCTCATTTAAAACCCTAGGAGCCAGCACTTAGCTTATCCGGATTGTGCTTGTTTTGCAAGTCCAATAGGTTAGGTTGCATGCATGAAAACCTCACATCTTCGGTTTTGTCAAAATAGGATAGCATCATACTGAATGCATTTTATTTTCATTTTTCTGCATTTTCTTTCAACTTTTTCTGCATTTTATTTTCCCAAAAATTTTAATTTATTTTTAATTTTCAGGCATTAAAATAAACATTTAAAAAATTTCAAAATCCAAAAATAATTTCACCATTGCGTAGGTTATACTTCATACTTCCAATACGCACTTTGAAATTTCATTTTTGGAGTTGTTTAGTATTTTTAAAAAATTCATTGAAGTTGTTGTTTTATTATAGATTTTGAAAATTCCGAAAATAGAAAATTTCCATTTTTGGGCCGAATTTCATTTTTTCAGTTTCATGTTTCATTCATGAGCCTATGATGACATTCCCTTCATGAAAATTCCAATTTCATTGAAGGAGTTATGTTTTATGGCATTTTCACAAATTTCCATTTTGAGCCTAAAATTGCCCTCTCTTCATAAAAATTCTAATTTTATGAAAGAGGGGTAATTTGAGTATTACATTGAAGGTCATTTCTTCAAAGCACTTAATTGTTCATCTTAATGAAAATTTGATTTCATTTAAGAGGGATAAGTTAAAGTGACATTTTGAAGCTACATTTGAAGACCCTATTCATCATTGAGGATTTAATGCAAGATAAAATCTATTTTAAAACCCTCAAGATAAAAGGAATTAAGGCACTACATCGTGGTCATATGAGGGCCAACTCACATTTGCTTTATTTTGGTTCAATGAACAATCACTAAAGTTTCATGGTAAAATAAACCAACATTGCCCCTTGTTTACGGTTACTTGCAATCACTAAGGTGTTCCAAGCATTTAAATTGAATATCTTTATTTGAGATTACTAATACACATATGCAAATGCTAATATAGCGGAGACCTTGGAGAAGTTGTTTGTTTAACTTCTTTGCAAGAGGGGATTTGGAACCCAAATCCTAAGGGAGAGTGTACTTTCACAATTGGGTGAAAATACCACTCAACATATTGGCGCTAGAAGGAGGGCCTAAATTGGTTTATTTTAGTGTGATTTAAATGCTATAGGGATTTAAATTTTGAATATTTCATGCCCTATTGATTATTATCTTTAGCCCTCTTTTAACAATACAACCTTGTAGTGTTAAAAGGAGGACATGAATTGCTATGCATTGTTCTAACGCTTTTGATTGTTCATACAGGAATAATGTGTTTTGATTTGATTTTGAAAAATTTTGGTCTTGACTAACGAGGTTGTCTCCATGAAATTACTTTCATTTGATTTTAATGGATACATCTCTTGGTTGATGCTAACATGATTATTCATACGTTACATGTTTGATATTTGCTAGTCATTTCATGCTTATTTGTAAGGAATTATTTTGTCTAAAATGTATTTGTTGTCGGTATTATGCTCTTCACTTGCGTGTAATGCGATCTTGTGAATCAAAAAGCCTACAACACTAGGAGTATGCTCTTCACTTGCGCATATGCGATCTGGTGAATCAGAAACTAATTTATATTTTTAGAATATTGCTTTGTCATGGTTCCTTCTTTTATTCATGACTAACAAATTGGTTTTGAAGTTATTCTTTGAGTTTCATTAATGGCTACAACTGTAGGAACGTGGTATGGGATACATGTTAATCCTTTGAACATTAGTGGAGATTCTCATGATTTACCCAAGAACGTAGAAAAACGTTTGCCCAAATTTAAACACAATGGTCCAACATTAGCCGAGGAACATATTCAAGCCTATGTGGATATCCTAGTTAGATGGAATGTCGAACATGAGGATGTGGCATGTAGAATGTTTCCTGGAACCCTAGATGAGGTGGCATATGATTGGTACATCAATTTACCCACCGGTTCTATTACATCTTGGACTCAATTGAAAGATGATTTTATCAATCAATTTAGGTTGCTCATTGATCCTCTCACGATATATCAACAATTTACTTCTTGCAAAAGAGAACCTAATGAGCCAGTGAGAAGTTTCAACTTGAGGTTTTGAAAGCTTTATGCGAGATTAATTTCTCCCTATACTATTGAGGAAAGTGGTGCTCTTCAAATATACTTTCGAGCATTGGATCCATGGTGTGCCATATTTGTTAGGATGAATCCCTTTGGTTACTGATCTTGCATCGGCCTACATAGAAGCTATGATTGTAGATCAACAATTGAGGCCACAAGGTTATGGAATGGAGCAATCAACTATGGTAGGACAACTAGGGGCTTGCAATCAAACCTCGATGGTAAATCAAGCGTGGGCACAACAAAATTTGATATCAAATGTTTTTCCCTACAATCAAATTTATCCTACCATACCAACTTATGCTCCCACATGTGCTTATACAAGTACTTCCATCCATCCAACTATGCCTCAATTAGAGAATCATGTGGTCACCCATGGAACCATTGCAACAAATGTTCAAGCTTTGTCCGTGGGTATCAATCCAACTAATCCTACTACTTCTACCACTCAACCCAAAGAGTTCGCATCGAAAGTAAAAGAGCAAAATAAAGTGGTTAAGAAGGTATGTAGGCATGTTCCACCACAAAAATGAGCACGTCAATGTATGCATCCAAATCATCCTAGGAAGAAAATTCATAATGTCGATCTTAATGATGTTTCATGTTATGCTTCTTCAAGCGATACAAGAGATTTTGAGGTGACTCACGTTGAAGTAAATACCTATTCGAAAAGTCTTGAAGAGCATGAAGTTTTTGGAGAAGAAATTCTATGGATGGGTAACAAGAAGTTGGAATCAAATGATCACCATCTTGTTTTGGAAAAGAAATATCTAGAATCATTACCCAAAAAGGAGGATTTGGATGAACGAACTTATGTGGATATGATTTGGTCAGATGTACTTGCAAAGGATTGGAGCAACTATATGACACGGAATTCAAAAATCGATCCCATTATAGAAGCTCCTAAGCCATCACAAGTGGCTGAAAATGAATTTGAAAGAAAATCAACAAATGAAGTTGAAGACATAATCAAATTTCACCACTTGTTCTCGAAAGACACTTTGGATGATGTTCTCGAAAGTGATGACCAAGAGGATCCACACCTTCCAAATTGTGATAAAATTGAATCATGGGTTACAAATTTGGATTATGATAGCTTTACCAATTTGAATTCAAGAGATAACCCACTTTTGGAAATAACTGGACCATCTAAGGAAGGTGAAGATGAATTGGATGAGAAACATGCTGATGAATCAGAAGATGAAGAAGAAGTACTTGAGCGTCACAACTTGAAATTGGAAGATGATTACTATGATTCGTGGAAGAAATGGGAAGAATATTATCAATCTAAATCTTCTAACAAACTTGTTGTGTCAATTAATATGCAGGATAACTCAATTGCTTCCTCACATGAGGATACTATAAATCCTATACAATTTGAGAAAGTTTTGGAAGAGGAATTCGAATCTCATCAAATTTTGGAACATGATAAGGATTCTACAACCATGAATCAAGAAAGAGAGTCACTTGCTTTAGATTCCTTTGAAGGAAAAGAAATTGAAAATCTTGATCCACTTACTTGTGCTACAATGATTATGCCATTTCAAAATGAGAAAATTACAAAACCTAAATCATTTGGGTTTGATATCATTGATGATCCAATTGAAAATCTCATGTTACCCAAAACAACCCAAGTGATTGATCATGGAAATGTGTTAGTTAACCCACCCCTAGATAGACAAGACTTATGGTTTGAAAGGGATGGACATGTGTTCAATTGGGTACCTAAGTTTGGTGCCTTTGATAAACAAATCATGGAGAAAGAACAAGTGCTACATGATGATGAATGTCATGAGAGAAAAGAGGAATTTTCAAATTCTCTTCAAGTAAGGTCAAATGAAAACATGCCAAAGGTAAAATCTCACCTTTTTGGTTTCACCATGCAAAATTCGAATGAAGGTTTGCCTAATGAATGGTTTGATTCAAATATTATTAATGTTATGGCTTTATTGAATGAAAATGAAAGCTTATTTCTACACCATGAATCAAAGTGCGGAATGGACATCTTAAAGAATAGACATAAAGGAATTGAATATCAATCATTGTCTAATCAATTTGAAAACTTGAGACTCCACCATAGGATTATTAATGAAACTAAATCAAATTGGTATGGTGAGAGGGGCAAGTGGAAGTTTGTTTCTTTGTTTGGTTTGATCTTGTTTTTGTTGGATTCCTACAAAACTTGGTATGCATATCACGTCATATGTCTTTTAAAGAATTCTAATCAGGTTTGGGATCCAGGAAAATGATAATCCAAACTTTGCACCATCTTGTATTATATTGTACATTTGTATATACTTTTGGTTTTTGTGTTTTGGTTTTGGATTGGATCTCATTTTGGTTTTAAGTTTTGTGTGTTGGTCCTTTGGACACTTTTGGTTTGTCTTGAAAAAAAAAGAGAAAAGCGAGATGTCAACTTATGTCCTTATGAATGTTGACTAAGACTAAGAGAATATGAAACATCGGAATTGTATTGCAAAAAGCTCCACGAGTATCGCAAACACATTAAAGAATATCGTTTGGAACTTGTGATGCATGAAGTTGTCAGTTTTACAAATTATGGCAAAGTAGGTGGTATACTCCATCCGCATTTCAAAAAGAGCAATGCATTCATCCATATCTCATGTTACATTCGACATTGCATATACATTTCATCTTAGTTGCATCTACATTTCAAATACAATCATTGAAAATGTGTCGAATCCTCTTAGGGTTATTACATAACATATATTAAAAGGATCCTAAGGTTGGGAACCGATGCCCGAACTATCTTGAACCAAGCACGTTCTACACATATTAAAGAGGATCTTGAGCAAAATGGTCAAAACCATACTTGGAAGAAAAGGTGAGGCGAAAGGAGTATTTCGTGTCTATCCTATCATGCAACATAATCCTTAAAATAGTGGTTTTTACCACTCCTATAGTGCTTAAAGCCTAAAATCAGAGTAGTAAGGATAGGGTTAAATCCCCATCGAACTTAGGTTGAGGATCCAATTCCCCAAAGCTCTGATTTGATCTTCATGGAGTAGTAAGGATAGGGTCTAATTCTCATCTCGCTTAGGTTGAGAATTCGATTCCCCAAAGCTTCTATTTTGCCTCCATCACGCTTTAAGAAATTAAAAGCATGATCTACACTCAAGAACTTGAAGTTCCAAAGCAAATATTTTTCATTCTACTTGTATTGCATCATTGATATTGGATTGGAAGGATCATACTACATGTCCCTTACAAGGATGGGTAGTCATCCCCAAGGTTCAAGAAATCAAAAGTAAATTCAAATCCTGGATTATGGGGTTGATCTCCACTTGGGCTATAGACGCCTGACTGGTAGTGGAGTATGCTCATGCGTGGCAACATGTCTTGTCTAAAAGCAAGACCACTGACTGCTCAAACGGATAGGCTAGCCTGATAGTTTCATCCATAACAGAGTTAAATCATTTTGTTCAAGATGAGGTAATGAACTCCAGATCAGAGTAGTAAGGATAGGGTTAAATTCCCATCTCTCTTAGGTTGGGAATCCTATTCCCCAAAGCTCTAATTTCACTTACACTTGCACATGGGTTCAAGATGGTAGTGACACCTAACCAACTTTGGGATCTAATAAATTAATTTAGTATGCACATATTTGGTCCTAAGAGGATTTGACAGTTTTAATATGTTTGTTCATGGTACTAGAAATTTTGAGCCTTTGCAAAGCTTGTTATATCTCTAGCATCTTCACCATACGTTAAATCCTACAGGAATCATCCATAACTTCTCATACGCTCGAATCATAAGTGAAAATGATAATGGAAAGTTGAACGAGTTTCAAACGATAGGGAATGAAGCACATTGCACACACCGAGCTGATGCTTAATAATTCTAATGCTTCATGTATTTCTCATCTAGTTTCATTCTTGGGATATTTTTTGATGCTTGTGTTTGAGTTTTGAAGGTGTTCAGGTTGAGTTCTCACCGAAATGCTCAGGAGCATTTCCCAGCAGAGTCGCCATTTTTTGTGGCTGCTCCACAACGTACCCCAAAATTGGGGACCCACATTTTTGCATATTTTCCAAGAAGACCGAAGTGGCCCATATGCTAAAGATCAAAGAAAAATCAAAACACCACAAGGAGAAAAAAGTGGAATATCGCGACATGTTGCATTTTCGCGGCCAAAAGAGAAGAGAAAGAACAAGAAAGAAAAAGTGTCACGATATCGCAACATGTTGCATTTTCACGGCCAAAAGAGAAGAGAAAGAACAAGAAAGAAAAAGTGTCACGATATCGCGACATGTTGCATTTTCGTGGCCAAAAGAGAAGAGAAAGAACAATAAAGAAAAAGTGTCATGATATCGCGACATGTTGCATTTTCACGGCCAAAAGAGAAGAGAAAGAACAAGGAGAAAAAGTGTCACGATATCGTGACATGTTGCATTTTCGTGGCCAAAAGAGAAGAGAAAGAACAAGAAATAAAAAGTGTCGTGATATCGCAACATGTTGCATTTTCGTGGTCCAAAGCAAAGAGAAAGAGTAAGGAGAAAAAGTGTCGCAATATCGCGACATGTTTCATTTTCGTAGTCCAAAGCAAAGAGAAAGAGCAAGGAGAAAAAAGTGTCACGATATCGTGACATGTTGCATTTTCACGGTCCAAAGCAAAGAAAAAGTGTCACGATATCGCGACATGTTGCATTTTCACGACTCAAAAAGGGCAGGCAGGTAGAGAAACAAAAGTGTCACGATATCACGACATGTTGCATTTTTGTGACTCAAAAGAGGCAAGTAGGCAGAGAAACAAAAGTGTCACGATGATGGGGACCACCAAATCACACCTTCAAAAATTTCATGCTTTTCATTAAAATCTTCTAAAAATTATACACACATCAAAATAAAACAGCCCGCAGGCTTTACAATGACCAAGCTCGGCTTCGGTCTCTCTAACTGTGCTACTTCTCCCCGTTCTCCGGTCCCCCCGCAAGAATACATTAAAACGAGTTTTTATCGAGGTCTCGACCCTCTAGCAATTAATGCCCCCGCCTAACAAAATTTCAAATTTGATTTTCCCCCTCGGTCGAGTTTTCAAATTTGTCTGCCATAAATGGGCAACTGCCCGATCTACCACAAAGCTTGCATTAATGGCCTCCCTTGACCTGCAACCGTCGTTTTGTTCTGACTATTCTTTTGTATCGCTGTCTCAACCATAAAGTCCATCGCCTGTAATTGTCGTTCTACCAGAAATAATAATAAAAAGAAACATATGCGTGGTCAACATATTTCTCTTCAAATTACGTGGCCCTCATCTTTGACTTAATACCTGTATGCTTTCACGTGTCAATTTCAACCTTACCCCCAACTGGTTGCGCTACTTTTAACACATGTGGCAGCCACGTGTCAAATTCAACCTTGCTTGGCCATCCATGTGCAAACTTCGGTCTGTCTTCTTATTGGCCGCGATATCACGATAGGTGGCGAAATCGCGACATATCACGATATCGCGACATGTCACGATATCGCGACCAAAAGCATTTTCACCCTACCGAGCCCATTGGGGTCACGATTTCGCGACATGTCACGAAATCGCGACATGTCATGATTTTGTGACCCCCTTTTGCCTTCGTCATGCCGAGCCACTTGGGGTCACGATTTTGCGACATGTCGCGAAATCGTGACATGTCACGATTTCACGACCCCCCACCCTTGCCTGCGCCTTGCTGATGCCTTTATCCTTGTCTTCCGCCTTGCTTTGGAAACACTGCCACGTGGCAACTTATAACTGGTCGCGATATCGCGACAGGTCGTTGTCGCGATATCGCGACAGGACTCCCCCCTACGCCTTGCTCTGAAATATTATCGCGATATCACGACAAAACTTGCCCTTACCTTTTTTGCAGCTTTTGAGGTCGCGATTTCGTGACATGTCACGATTTCGTGACCCCCTTCCCCCTTGCTTTACAGAAACTTCCCCCTTGGGAAAAACTGAAGAAAAGTACTTAGAAATAAAATTTGTAACAAAAAGTTTTGGAAGATGCAAGATTGCTCTACTGTCGTCGGATGCTCCTGCATCAGACACCCGGGGTAAAAAGGAGAAGTGACCTGCACTTCTATGTTGTTCGGTCCGCGTCCTTTGTAATATCTCCGAACACTCATCAACCTTTACAACCTGCTCAAATCCCGTTTCCTAGCAAAATTTTTTGCCTTCTACCAGACAAATTCTGGCATTGCTGCACACCTTCTCATCCACTGTTTGTAATGGCTTCAACTTGTGCCGCACTCCATCTTTCATCAAGGAGTACGTATTTGCACAACCATCATGCACTGCACTCCGATCAAACTGCCATGGCCTTCCCAATAGCAAATGGTAAGCATCCATGGGGAAAACATCACACAGGACCTCATCCTGGTATCTCCCAATCTGGAACATGACTAAACACTATTCACGGACCCATGCTCTGTGGTCCTTCCGCAACCACACAATCCGGTATGGATGCGGGTGTCTCCTTCTCTCCAGTTGTAACTTAGCAACCATCTCCTCGGAGACTAAGTTATCTGTACTCCCATTGTCTATAATAACATTACAGACTTTGCCTACACTTTTGCATCATGTGCGAAACAGGCTTCTCCTCTGCTCTGGTTTGTCTTCATCAATCAACATGGTTCTCCTCACGATCATGGCTTCTCCCTTCTCAGCTTCTTCAGAATGTTCTGATTCAGCATCTTCCGCTATCATAGCAACTCTGGAAGAACCCACTTGTTTCTTGTTCACTCTCTTGGGGTGCTAGGGACACTCATACGCCCGATGCCCCTCTTCTCCATAGTGGAAACATATTCCCCAAAACACTCCTCTTCCATACCCGCGTCCAGATCTACCTCTTCCTCTTGGGTAGCCATTGTTCTGAACTTGCGGTTTGGGTTCTTCATCTTCTTTCTGATTTCGGCTGCTGCTAGCTTCTTCTTTCTTCTCCTCTTTTCCTTCATCCTTTCTTCCACCGGTCTTTCCTCCGTTCCCTCTTCCTCTTTGCTTGCTCTCAAACTTTCTGTTCAGTTTTTCTTCAACTTTCAGAGCAAACTGGTAAGCATCTTCAATGGTGCTCACCCGAACCAAGCTCAACTCTTCCTGGACACTGGGTCTCAACCCATTAATATAACGGGCCACCTTTTCCTTGCTTGCTTCTAAATGGCCGGTTCTGATGGAGATTTTATAAAATTCCTTCGTATATTCTTGAACAGTTTTATTCATCTGTCTTAAACCCTACATTTTTCTTAGCAGATCCAACTCATAATCTGCCGGAATAAACTGTCTCTTTAATTTTTCTACCATCCGTTCCCATCTTGTTATCCATTCTTTTCCTCTTCTGTTCCGTTCCAGCTGTACCCCCTTCCACCATATGCTGGCATGACCTTTTAATTTGGTTTTGGCAAATCTGACCCGCTCGAGATCTTCAACTTCTTCATACTCGAAGTATTCTTCCAGGTCATTTATCCAATCAATCAATTCCTCCGGATTCAAGTTCCCGAAATACGTGGAAACTTCTATCTTCGGCCTCTTCCCGATCTGGGATATGGCTTTGTACAGTCTGGCTTGTGCCGGATCTACAGCTTCTTCTTCTTCTTCAAACTGATTTTCTTCCTCATCTACCTCATCTTCACTGTCTGCATCTCTTCTTGGTTCGTATCCTCTGCGCAGTTCTTCTTGCAGGGCCTGAAATTGCCGCTGCAAAGCTTGGAAATCTGCTGCTGCCATGCCTCTCCCACCAATGGGGTTTCTTCTCGGAGGCATATTCTCACTTTCTCATGAGCCTTCCCACAGATCCTGGTGCGACTGCCTCACGTCCGGCGATCTGTCACACACTCAGGAACTTTCGGCTCTGATACCACTGATGGGGACCGAAAGATCACACCTTCAAAAATTTCATGCTTTTCATTAAAATCTTTTGAAAATTATACACACATCAAAATAAAATAGCCCGTAGGCTTTACAATGACCAAGCTCGGCTTCGGTCTCTCTAACTGTGCTACTTCTCCCCGTTCTCCGGTCCCCCCGCAAGAATACATTAAAACGAGTTTTTATCGAGGTCTCGACCCTCTAGCAATTAATGCCCCCGCCTAACAAAATTTCAAATTCGATTTTCCCCCTCGACCGAGTTTTCAAATTTGTCTACCATAAATGGGCAACTGCCCGATCTTCCACGAAGCTTGCATTAATGGCCTCCCTTGACCTGCAACCGTCGTTTTGTTCTGACTGTTCTTTTGTACCGTTGTCTCAACCATAAAGTCCATCGCCTGTAATTGTCATTCTACCAGAAATAATAATAAAAAGAAACATATGCGTGGTCGACATATTTCTCTTCAAATTACGTGGCCCTCATCTTTGACTTAATACCTGTATGCTTTCGCGTGTCAATTTCAACCTTACCCCCAACTGGTTGCGCTACTTTTAACACACGTGGCAGCCACGTGTCAAATTCAGCCTTGCCTGGCCGTCCACGTGCAAACTTTGGTCTGTCTTCTTATTGGCCGCGATATCGCGACAGGTCGCGAAATCGCGACATGTCGTGATATCGCGACCAAAAGCGCCTTCACCCTACCGAGCCCATTGGGGTCACGATTTCGTGACATGTCGCAATTTCATGACCCCCTTTTGCCTTCGTCATGCCGAGCCACTTGGGGTCGTGAAATCATGACATGTCATGATTTTGCCACCCCCCACCCTTGCCTGCGCCTTGCTGACGCCTTTATCCTTGTCTTCCGCCTTGCTTTGGAAACACTGCCATGTGGCAACTTATAACTGGTCGCGATATCGCGACAGGTCGCGATATCACTACCTGTCGCGATATCGCGACAGGACTCCCCCCTACGCCTTGCTCTGAAATATTGTCGCGATATCGCGACGTAACTTGCCCTTACCTTTTTTGTAGCTTTTGAGGTCGCGATTTCGCGACATGTCACGATTTCGTGACCCCCTTCCCCCTTGCTTTACAGAAACTTCCCCCTTGGGAAAAACTGAAGAAAAGTACTTAGAAATAAAATTTGTAACAAAAAGTTTTGGAAGATGCAAGATTGCTCTACTATCGCCGGATGCTCCCGCATCACACGATATCGTGACATGTTGCATTTTTGCGGCTCAAAAGGGGCAGGCAGGAAGAGAAACAAAAGTGTCATGGTATCATGACATGTTGCATTTTTGCGGCTCAAAAAGGGCAGGTAGGCAGAGAAACAAAAGTGTCACGATATCGTGACATGTTGCATTTTTGCGACTCAAAAGAGGACACATAGACATGCAAAGAAAGAGGTGATTCGTACCCCTTCATTAGTTGCTCATGAAGGTGTCAAGGCTTTATATAAAGCCAAGGAATAAATCAAAGATTGAATAAGGTAGTTTGTCACATAAGGAAAAAATCCAATGAATAAGACAAAACGTTACATAAGGAATCTGTAATGATTCGAAATCATTTAAGATGGCTGTTACACATGGAAGGAAGCGGACATGTGCCCATGTGGAGAAAAGGAAATGTTTTTTGAAATCAAATGAAAAGTGAAGAAAACAAAACAAAGGAAGCCAAACCATGGGAATGAAACGAAGGGCCACAAAATAGAAACGAAAAGCTTTTTTGGAAAACACATGCATGCACAAGGAAAGGTGAAACGAACAGTCATTGGAAAATGAAACGAAAAGCTTCCTAAAAATTTTAAATACGTCGGGCAAGGATGTTTTGAGGGGTTGGAAACTGCTGCAAGCAGAGTTGCAAATTTGAAGGCAAGAGGGCCATTCTGGACCTTTTTGGGCTATTTTTCTTCCATGGACTGGTTTGGGAAAACAAAAAAAATTTGTTATTGTAAAATGACAAATTTTTAATATAGAAAATTTCATAAAGTTGCATCTTATGGACAAGAAAGAATGAGTCATTTTCTGCATGCAAGATTAAATGTCTATTTTTCCCCTTTCATATTTTAGGCTTGTACATGGAGTTTATACAAGTTTCTTAGTTGCTTTATGCAAATGTTTAAATCTGAAAACCTCATTTAAAACCCTAGGAGCTAGCACTTAGCTTACCCGGATTGTGCTTGTTTTGCAAGTCCAATAAGTTAGGTTGCATGCATGAAAACCTCACATCTTCGGTTTTGTCAAAATAGGATAGCATCATACTGAATGCATTTTATTTTCAGTTTTCTGCATTTTCTTTCAACTTTTTCTACATTTTATTTTCCCAAAAATTTTAATTTTTTATTTTTATTTTCAGGCATTAAAATAAACATTTAAAAAATATCAAAATCCAAAAATAATTTCACCATTGCGTAGGTTATATTTCATACTTCCAATACGCACTTTGAAATTTTATTTTCGGAGTTGTTTAGTATTTTTAAAAAATTCATTGAAGTTGTTGTTTTATTACAGATTTTGAAAATTTTGAAAATAGAAAATTTCCATTTTTGGGCCGAATTTCATTTTTTCAGTTTCATGTTTCATTCATGAGCCTATGATGACATTCCCTTCATGAAAATTCCAATTTCATTGAAGGAGTTATGTTTTATGGCATTTTCACAAATTTCCATTTTGAGCCTAAAATTACTCTCTCTTCATAAAAATTCTAATTTTACGAAAGAGGGGTAATTTGAGTATTACATTGAAGGTCTTTTCTTCAAAGCACTTAATTGTTCTTCTTGATGAAAATTTGATTTCATTTAAGAAGGATAATTAAAGTGACATTTTGAAGCTACATTTGAAGACCCTATTCATAATTGAGGATTTAATGCAAGATAAAATTTATTTTAAAACCCTCAAGATAAAAGGAATTAAGGCACTACATCGTGGTCATATGAGGGCCAACTCACATTTGCTTTATTTTGGTTCAATGAACAATCACTGAAGTTTCATGGAAAAATAAACCAACATTGCCCCTTGTTTACAGTTACTTGCAATCACTAAGGTGTTCCAAGCATTTAAATTGAATATCTTTATTTGAGATTACTAATACACATATGCAAATGCTAATATAGCAGAGACCTTGGAGAAGTTGGTTGTTTAACTTCTTTGCAAGAGGGGATTTAGAACCCAAATCCTAAGGAAGAGTGTACTTTCACAGTTGGGTGAAAATACCACTCAACAGAAGTGACATTGTGTATCAATGTGCTTGGTTTTCTCATGATGTATTGGATTCTTAACAAGATTCAAAACACCCTTGTTGTTGCAGAACAAGTGTATTGGATATTTTGATGGAATACCCATACTTGTCAGGATGTGACGCAACCATATGACTTCGCACATAGCTTCACGTGCAGCATGATATTTTTCCTTTGTTGATGAAATAGCAACCACCTGTTGCTTCTTGTTGTGCCAAGAGACAGGACCAGATCCAAGATGAAACAAATGTCCTGAAGTTGATTTATGATCATCATATGATCCAGAATAGTCGGAGTCCATGTATCCCTGTAAGAAGAATTTGTTGTTCCTCTTGTATTCTAAGCCATATTCCATTGTGCCACGGACATAGTGAAGAACTCGCTTTACTGCTTTCCAGTGTGTAGTCTTAGGTTCCTGCATGAACCTCGAAATATATTTGATAGCAAATACGATATCTGGCCTAGTTTTTTTTAGATATATGAGACTCCCAATCAACTAACAATAGAGAGTAGCATCTACCTGAGGTGATTTGTCATATCGCAATAACTAAAGACTTGTTTCCATTGGTGTTGCCATCGGTTTATAGTCAATCATGAGATATTTTTCTAGTAGTGTCTTGGCATATTTTTTCTGAGACACTTTTATGTAGTGCTCCTTCTGGTTCACTTCCAAACCAAGACAATAATGGAGAAGTCCGAGATCTGTCATTTCAAAATATTTGCTCAAATCCTATTTGACAGTAGAGATCATTGTTTTTGAACTCCCTGTTATGAGTAGATCATCAACATAGAGTACAAGAAACACTATTTTAGAGCCTTGATTCTTGAAATAGAGGTTTACATCTGATGAACATCTCTTAAATCCATGTTGCAGTAGGTGATTATCCATTTTTATGTACCAAGCCCGAGGGGCCTGTTTCAAACCATATAAGGATTTGACCTATTTACAAACTTTTTGTTGTTGGCATTCCACTTCAAATCCTTCTGATTGAGTCATGTAGACTTCTTCTTGGAAATCATCATTTAAAAAAGCACTCTTGACATCCATTTGGTGTACTTTCCACCCATACTATGCTACCATAGCACAAATAACTCGAATGGTTGTCATCCAAGCAGTAGGTACAAAAGTTTCCTTGTAGTCAATGTGTTCTCTTTGAGCATAGCCCTTTGCAACAAGTCAAGATTTATGCTTATATATTGTCCCATATACCTTATACTTAACTTTATACACCCATTTGCAGCCTATGGGCTTCTTTTCATATGGTAGATCGACAAGCTTCCAAGTTTTGTTTTTCATAAAAGACTTATACTCTACATCCATAGCGGTCTTCCACTGAGGCTCACCAAGAGCACCTGGCACTGATGGAGGTTCAAGATCATCTATTGAGGACATAAAAACCCTATCATCATCAATATCCATATCTTCTGTATCTCTCTCTGGATCTACAAAAAGTTCCTTAAAATATTGACATAGATCATCAACCCTAGTATTCTTTGTTGTAGCTTTCTCCTTTCGAGCCATGTTGCGAGTACGAGGCCTATCCAATGTCAAATTTTGTGGAGTGGATAGCTTAGAATATTTTATTATATTTGTATACCACTTTGGATTCTTCTTCTGAGGTTTTGAAGAATATGAAGAAGGACCTCCAACCTTTGTTGAAGGAGACTTCTCAACCTTAGTTTCCACAAGGTCTAGGTATACATCTGATGTGTTTTCTAATGTGAAAGCCTCATCAAAAACTACATCTCTACTAATATGTATCTTCTTGGTCAAGGGATAAATCAAATGATAACCCTTAGAGTGCTCATCATAGCCAAGAAGAATACACTTCAATGTCTTCTCATCTAGCTTCTTCCTTTTCTCTTTTGGTATGTGCATGAAAGATTTACATCCAAAAATGCGTAGATGAGAAATGGATGGTTTCCTACCACGCAATGCTTCTTGTGGAGTAATTAATTGTAGGGACTTTGTGGGTGCCCTATTCAACATATATACTACTATGGTGATAGCTTCTGCCCAATATTGTTGCCCAAGACTAGCTCCTGTGAGCATGCAACAAACCATTTCCATGATTGAACGATTCCTCCTTTCAACAATTCCATTTTTTAAGGAGTATAAGCAGTAGTTAACTGTATCATGATCCCATGTGCAGCCAAGAATGCAAAAAATTCTTTAGAGGTAAACTCCCCCCTCGATCTGAGCGGGGAGTCTTTATAGAAGCCCCTGACTCCTTCTCAATAGATTTCTTGAATTGCTGAAGAAAACCAAATGCCTCAGATTTTAGAGTAAGAAAGGACACCCACATTTTTTGTGAGTAATCATCTACAAATAACTGAAAATACCTCTTCCCCCCACAATTGATGGGTGTGAAAGGACCGCACAAATTGGTGTGAATCAACTCCAGAGGTTTCTTTGCTCTTGTAGAGCTTTTCTCAAAAGGTACTCTATGCTGCTTTCCTACCAAATAGTCAGAGCACACTGGCAATGTGGTAGAAAGGGAAGGAAGACCCTTTACCATCTCATACTTACTTATCTCAAGTAAGTAACAAACAATAAGATGCCCATATCTCTTGTTCCATAGGGAAGTTGCCTCCTTTGTAGAGACTATCATGGTGACACGTGGAGTAGATATAGCATCTAAGGAAAATAAGCCATGCTTAAATGAAGTGGTTGCAATCTTCTTACCCCTCTTGGTAATAGAACAACACTTCTTGCCTCCATCAAAACTAAATTTCACAACCATATCTTTGTCTAGAATTTGTGTGACTGACAACAAATTGTTCGCCAATCTTGGAACATAGAGAACTTTTTCAATCTGACACTTGCCATCAGAAAGAGTAACTAAAATAGTACCTTCTCCTTGAACCTTGTAGGTTTTATCATCAACAATAGTGACAGGTTTGCCCTCTTTAGCCTTAAAGGACTCAAACCATGATTTGTCGCCAGTCATGTGCTTACTAGAGCCAGAATCGACATACCATATAGGATCCGTATGCTTGGAGGCTATGGTAGTCATGAGCACCTTGTGTGCCCACTCAGAATTCAAGTCAAATTATTCAATAGCAACATTCAACTTGGGTTGCTTGTTCTTGTTGTGTGGTTTGTTCTGGCCTAAGGTAGTTCCATATTTCTTGGACTACCTCAAGGAATGGTACTCTGATTCGAAGGGGGTAGATCTATTGAATTTGAATATACCAGGTCTGGAAGGAATGGGAAAAACAATGGGATCCCCAAAAATACTCCAAACATTTGATTTTGAACTTCTAGACTCATCCATATACTTGACCAAAATGATGATAGTACCACCAGTTGCAAAATCAAAAGTCATGTTAGAGGTGCCATTGGAAGCACCTAAGGAGACAAAGAAAATTAAAATTATGATGAGATGCAATATCCAGCGGGAGTAGACAAATGTACATGTACCACAATAAGAGCTTTCTCTTGACCAGATGGTTACAACTCAAATGGGAGTGCACCTAAACCTGTAAGATGAAGGGTTGACAACCCAATAACAAGAGGACTTGCCTAAATCTGAGTACTAGTGGAAGAGATAAAATCTTAAAATAAGTCATTAATTTCAAGGAGACACAATCACCAGCAAAAGAAGAGATGAGTAAGGTGGTAGCATACAATCTACCACCAAAGGGAACAATAACCAGCATGATGAAATAAGTCAAAGGAAGTTCTCATCCATAAGAAGAAGGAAAAACCCCACCATAGGATAGCATTGAGGAGCTTCGTACAAGCTTCCTAGTGGAAGTACCTCACTTTGATCAAGTTGAGGATGTGGGTGAAAATATTGATGAGCAGGTGGAATATTTCTTCTGATAGGCTAGTGAGATATATGCCAGTGCCATATTACAGTTTTGTATTGGCGGTGTTGGGAAATTGAAATAGTGGAGGGAGCAAACCTTAATTGAATTAGAAAATATTGTAGAATGGGTGCGAAATAAGGATTGTACAAGGCATATAGCACACATCCATTCACAAAATCCATAGTTATTACTAGGAGGATATGTAACCATGATGCTTGGTAGAAAGGATTTACCAGGAGTGAAGACCAATTACCATAGAACTCCACAAGTGTATTTAGATAGGAAAACCTATAAAAATTATCCATTTAATATAGCAAGTACAAAATTTCAAAGAGTACATTGGGAGTTGGCCTTCACCATGAGGAAATTGAATTTCATAACCTACTGGATCGAGTGGCTCAACTTGGGTCTTGAACAGGTTTACTAGGCTAAAGAAACACAATGAGAGGAGGTAGAAGCTACTCAAAATGGGATGGTTGTGATGGAGGAAGAATTAACATGCAACAAAACCATGGTTGAGGAAAGAATAATGAAAGTGGAAATAGAGTTAGCAAGCATGAAGTAGATTTACAAAGATCAACTCCATTCACAAGAAGTAGAAATACAGCTTGTGATCCAACAAGTAGAAGAGTGTACGAAGTAATTAGAAGCTCAAATGGCAGCACAAAATGAACAATTGGCCAACTAGGCAAATCAGTTGAAGATAGTAGAGGAACAACTACAATAAAAGAATCACAAAATTGAAGAGATAGAAAAGGATACCGCACTCTATAAAATTATTTTAGATCTGAAAGCATGAGGATACGGAAGCAAAACAAAATGGAAATGTAACGCTAAGTCCCACGAACGAGAATGCATGAAAAGAAGGAAAAGAAACGAACTAAAACGATATTTAAAGCAAGTGTAAAAGTGCAGCTCTTTATTTTATTAATTTTCTCAAAATCGGGTTACAATACGTCTCCTCCCTTTTCAGGGGCTAGGAGCGTCGGACATAGTTTTGTTACACCATGAATGATACATTCCCCTTTGGGATCTTCCGCGTGCCCACGTTGAAAATAGGTGGACCAAACATCACCATCGCTTGCATGAATGTGTCTATAGTTCCTTGCTGCCCCTTCGATTTCGAGATCCTATGTTCAGAGAAATAGTAAACGGTTAGTAGCACCTACGGATGGAGAGAAACATGCGATCCCCAAGGCCTACGGTTAATGCATGCATGAAATTATTAAAATGATAACTAAAACATATCGAAATGAGCTGAAATTTGGACAAAGGCAAGACAAAATTACCAGGAACCCACTGCAAAAGGAATAGTCAAATTCTACCACAGATTTCTAATCGCTCTGGGGTGGGACGATTAGGACTGTCATAAATTGTCAGAAGGTGACCTCCAAAATTTCCCATCCATAGTCCTCCAAAACACCTACAAAGTTGGGTTTAGGCAAAATAGGGCATTTTGGAATGACCCAGAAGGTCAGATTTTGCAAATTCAGCTTTGATTGCCCTGTATCCGATGATGCTCCCTGTATGTTAGTGAAAGCGAGAAATAATAAAATCACAGCCAAAACTTATCAGAATCACATAAAAATTGAATAGCAGCATATGCAAGTAACCCAAAATCAAATGCAACTAAAATAGCAGAGAAATCTACCACAAATTTCTAATCACTCTGGGGTGGGGCAATTAGAACTACAATAGTGTGGGGGGCACTCGGGGGCAGGACGCCCGTCGTTCGGGGCTCGATTTCAGCACCAATCCACTTGGTATGGGTCAAAAACCTCTTATGGGGTTGTGTTGGTAAATTTTGTGGGGTATTGTGGCCAAATGTTTGGGTTTTGGGTCCAAATTGTGCTTCCAATGTTCACCCGATAACCTCCCTTTCGAAAGAGAGATCAAGGATGTAAGAAATGCAATGAGGGTGAGGGTATAATTCAGCAACACTCCATTGCTCCAAATGCTCCTACTCTGTCCTTTTTTTTTGGGGTGAGAAGACTCACCATTTTATAGACCTAGGGTCTCTCTCTTTGAATGCACATGCGAGGGCGCCACTTGACTTGCTTGCCCTATTTTGGGAGAAAAGATTCTTCCTTGATTTAGAGTCTCCTTGCATGAGGCCTCCATGATCAAGGCATGCTTGACTAAAGTCCCTCTCTCTGATTTGAAGCCGTTCCTTGCAATTGCATGCCCTGAAGGTGCATTTAAGTGGTGGACCTATCAAGGTTTTACTTTTTTCCAGTCAAACATGCTATTCGTCCCACCCTGGAGCGAATGCTGCTAATCGTCCCAGGGTGGGATGAATACTAGTTTGTAATCGTCCCAAGGTGGGACAAGTAGGGAGCAAAGTGCTAAAAAGGTGCCAAATTGACCTTTGACCTTCCAAAACTATTGTGGGAGTGGTTAGGACCACTGTTGAACCTCTAGGGGTTGCCCTAGGGGCTGTGTATGTCACTTCAATCAGTGTTTGTAGCCACATAATCGGATTGGTGTTGTTTTGGTGTCTACAGATGCCCCTTTTTGGGAAGCGCTATGCAAGGCGCAGTGCTGAGAAAAAATAGATAAACAAAGCACTAATTATTAGGTTTTATCAATGACCTAACCAAATTTTGATGCCCCAAGTATGGAAAGGGCATGCATTCTTGAATCCTTGCTTCTGACGAGCTGAGGAGCTTAATTCAAGTGTTAACCTTTTTCAGTGAGGTGTTACTTGATCTTCGACATTGTTTAGTCATGAATAGGAAAAGGGTGCAATCTTTTATCTGTGTTAACCTTGAGTTCATGATTCTAGAATGCCAAATGTTTTATCAACTTATGATTTATTGATTTTTTGCTGCCCCAAGTAGGGGCATGATCATTTTTGTCAATGATCCTTTGAATGCATGTCATTTTCTTGATTGGGTGTGTATTTGTTGATTGGTGACTAAGTGTGACTACCCCCTCAAGTGATGAATCGATGAGGGAATGACCGAAATGAGAAAAGCGATGATTCACTTGACCCAAGATGACTTTTGTAAGGGTGCCTTCAATTGTTTTCTGTTGAATACTTATGCAGTTTTCGAACATTCTAACCTATTTTTGGTGGGTTTGAACCCTTTTTGTGACGCATTTTGGAGTTGAAATTGTCAAAAATTCATCCTCCCGTGGAGCGGTCCAGCTATGGTAGCCTTATTAGGGAGTTATATAGTGACAATGTGTGACCCCAACATCTATTTTGCATGCTAGGAACGTCAGGCGCAAATGTGCCTTTGTTCAGCAATTTTATTGCTATTTTTGGTTGGGTTTTGACCCTTTTTGCAACGTCGTTTGGGATGAAATTCTTGAAAATCCGTCCTCCCGTGGAGCGGTCCGGATATGGTAGCATTCTTAGGGAGTAGGATAGTGAGGATTTGTGACCCCAATTTCGGTTTTGCATGCCAATAATCACATGTGCAAAGGCCATTTTTTTGGCAAGTTTATTGCTATTTTTTGTGCATTTGGGTGCAGTTTTTGCTATTTTTGAATTTCTTGCTCTGTAATCATCCCAAGGTGGGATGAATACCAGTTTTGTAATCATCCTAGGGTGGGACGAGTGCTAACTAGAGTGCTCATCCTAGGGTGGAACGATTATAGGCCTAAAAGCCTATTTAAGGGCCAAAACTAGGTTTTGGGATCATTTGCACTTTATTTTTTTGGCGTTTTGGAGCTGTGAGGAGGAGGTCGAGTTCGCGTAGTGGAGTGCTATCAGATTTCTTGGACACCATGAGTTCACAGACTAGATCATCAAGTGGTGAACCCAAAGTGAGACTGGTAAGTGCCCCTTCTCTTTATTTGTTTGTTTTATTTTACCGTTTAAAACCGTAATTTTTTCCTTTTGTATTTTGTTTTTCGATTTAAAAAAATGAAAACCCTAGTTAAAATTTGTTTTTTGTTTGTTGTTTTTTTTGTTTGAATTTGTTTTGCTTTGTTAAAACTAGGATCGAAACTCTATTTGAAACCGTGTTTATTTTGATGTTGTTGTAAACGAAAAAGAAAACCCTAGTTTAAACTAAGATCGAAAACTTAGCTTAAAAAAATTGTTTTTATTTTGTTTTTTGTTTTTTATTAGTTTAGACTAAGGTCAAACCCTAGGTAACTGAAAACGTCTGTTATTGTGTTTTTTTATTTTTCAGTTTAGACACTAGAATGAAAACCCTAGGTTAAACTGTTTTACTTTGTTTTTGTTTTTTGGTCAGTTTAGATTAGGATGAAAACCCTAGGTTAGACTGTTTAATTTTGTTTTTGTATTTTTTTTGTTTAGACTAAGATGAAAACCCTAGGTTGGACTTGTTGGCATTTTTGCCACATTGATTTTCATTGAAGTATTAATGTATACATTGTTGCAGATCTAACCTCTATTTTCAGTTTTGATGCGGTTTTGAGCAAAAAAGGAGCGAAAAATGGCTAAGTCTAAAAACTGCAGCGATTCGCTGACATGTCGCAGAATCGCGGTCAACGCAGTCAACGCAGGCAGGTTGGGCGGAACCGTCGCGATATCGCGACGTGTTCCAGAATCGCGGGTCGGTCGGCTTCAAAGACTCAAGTTGAAAACTTGCAGCGCATCGCTGACAGGTTCCAGAATCGCGACGTCGGGAGCTTCGAGGACTAAGGTGGTAAAATTGCAGCGACGCGCTGCGTGTTCGAGCGAAGGGGAGTCCAACGCAAACAGTGCAGCGATGCGCTGCACGTTCTGAAATCGCGGAGGCATGTGTTGAAAAAGAGTCTAAGTCAAAAGTGCAGCGATTCGCTGACGTTCCGAAATCGCGCGGTGATTGGCTTCAAAGGGCAAGAAGTGTTCCATTTTCGCGACCCGTCCATGAAGCCGTACAAGGTGCCCGAAACATGTAGCGATATCGCTACATGTTCCGTTTTCGCGGGGCAGAGCGCAAGGAAGAGCCAACGACAAAAAGACGTAGCGATATCGCTACAGGTGCCATTTTCGCTGGTCTTCAGCAGTGAAGCGTATGGCATTAGAATATGTCGCGATTTCGCGACCCATCGTGTTTTCGCGACCTGCGACTGTTTATCGCCAGAACGCAGTATGAACGGTCGAGGAGATATTTTTTATTTTTGACGATTTAATGCTGACCCGAATTTAATGATTTGTGGATTTCTGAGGCATTCAAAGTAAAATACACGCCCAGGCAACCAAGATTGAAGATTTAATGCATTCGAGGCTGCTGTTCGTGGATTGTCGTAACGATTTCATGCATACTGTAAAAAACAAATTTAATGAAGAGGACCGCGAACATTTCATTGCATTTAATTTTTGTTTCTTCGAGGCTATAACCAAGGGGATCATGTGCATAATTTTCGTTGCATGATTGTAGATCACAAGGAAGTTGGTTTTAAATATTCAATGTTGTAAAGAGGACGGACCTCTATAAAAACCAATGTAATTCTCATTTACAAAGGTTGGGAGTTTTTCTGCTAGAAACTGGAAGCGCATTTGCAGGAATAAAAAGTGTTGGCTTCTAATTTCTCAAGTGTTGTGTGGATGATTTTCCTTTCTGTCCTTTTGCATTTCTAATAGCATTTATATTTTTAATGGTTGTTGTATTTAAATTCTGCATAATTGGATTTAAATACTGCTGTTAAGGTATGATTCCTGGAATGTAGTTTTGGAGGGTTTTTTTTGCATGCATCGTGCGAGAGTTAATTTAACGCTTTCTGTTACTTGTTGTTGTTGTCCTTTAAGTTTCCTGCTGTTGTTATCCCGATCATTATCACTTCGGCCTGCGACCATATTTCCCATTCCTTTCTGCAACTTTTTCAATTTCTTTCCCGCAACCCTTATCTTAAGACCAGATTTTAGAGTAGTGAAGGGAACCAGCCCACTCTGGAGATTGGTCTGGGAGCCATTTCTTGCTTCCAGCCTTTCAATGTTGGCCGGGTCTAGGGTGCACTTGTAAAATCCTTTCCTGTGGCAGATTCGTGACCAACAGTTTTGGCACACCCGGTGGGACAAATTTTATTTGTCTCTAAAAGATCCCATAGGTTCGAAGGTTTAATGTTCGCCTTCAGACTGTAAATTAGAGCATTTGGTGACTCTGTTGTTTTTGGTGACTCTATCTGCTGGACCCAGAAATACTTCATGATCACAAGATCACAGTCAAAGAAATTTGGCGATCTTGTTCAGTTTTTTGAGCTCGATAGTTCGAGAAGTGGTGAGCATTCTAGATTAGTTTCCTCATCCCTTCCATCTTCTGCTATACAAATACCCAGTATTGTTGCTAGTGTTGCACCCCTACAAGTTCCACCAATGGCACAATTTCCTCCACCCATAAAGTTCTTGGCATGGAATAACACTGGAGCCTTGAATCTGTAGGCTCAGAATCCAGTACCTCAGGCTGCACTGAAGGCTTTGCCCACTTACGACGGTACTGGTAAAATAGCCTATGAGCACATAAATGATGTGGCTTCCCTGGTTGCTATCCATGACATTACCGATGAAGATGTGATGGTCAAATTGTTAGTATGTTCTTTAAGAGGTAAACTGCTATTTTGGTACAGAACTCTGCCTCCCGAAACCCTAACATCATGGGATCATTTTGGTGATTTTCTGGTGAAACATTTTCATGAACAAGCTAACCATTTCTCATTGTTAAATCAGTTTACTGTCATACAGAGACATCCACAAGAAGAGATACCTGATTTTAATGTCCGGTTTACCAGAACTTGGCAAAGGATTCTTGATGGTATTCGGCATGCTGATGAATTAGCTGTGATGTACTACCTTAGAGCATTTCACTCAGATATCGGCTGGGCGGTTCGGCAGTCTAATGTGATAACGTTTCCAAAAATATTTGAACAAGCAATTAAAGCAGAAGCTGATCTGGTTGCTATAGGAAGACTGCCTCCAAAGGTAACTATGCCTCTTATTCCAAATTTGCCTCAATATTTATATGGTTCACAACCACACCCCATGCCAGCTATGTATCCTACACCATCATGGAGCTCTAAAGCACCTCAGGTTGCACCTGTCCCAGTTTCTCAGTTGCCTGCTTTAACTCCTTTACCGCTCCCTGCACCCAGCATTCAACCATCTCCCGTTTCCACTGCATTTCCAGCTTTGCCAGCACCACCAGCTCCTTTGCCCTTACCAGCACCTCCTGCACCTGCAAACCCTGATCCATATACAACATTATTGCAAGAGGTGAAGTCTACAAATTCTGCCATTAGAGCCATGGGAAATAAGATCACACTCATTGAGAGGAAGCAGGCTGAGACAAATTTCCAGCCAAGGAGATTTCAACCTCCTCAAATTACTAGAGATCAAGCTGCCTCCACAAGCAAAACACCTAAAAAGGGCTTAGTTGTTCTAGCAAATGAAGATGCAGCCCATGCAGATGGAGTATATTGGTGTTCCACTTGTAATGATCCTCATGGAGAAGATACATGTATGGTTCACTTAAATTATGTGCAGACCTTGGCGGCCAGCTCTTCAGGTGACCATGTTAATATGATCTCAAAAGCTGGTCATAGTTTGATGACTGCAGTGGAAGACCAAGTTTTAGTTCTAACAAGGACTGGAAAGAAGCCTATGAATGTTGATCCTGTTGACTTAGAGTCGTTAAGAGTACCGGCTGAAGTGAAGAGGCCAGTGAAAGCTCCTATGCCAGCTCCAAAGTCTTTGCCCAAAGATCCAGCTTTTAACAGAGTTCAAGAAAAGGCAGCAGCTGCACCAGTAAGATCAGAAGCAGAGGAGCAAGCACGTGAAAAATTGAAATATCCATCACTGACCAAGAGGTTAAGAGTGGAAGCTACACAGCAGTACAGAACCAGATTTGAGCAACCTGCTGAAAAGAAAAATTTTGCTGCAGTTTCATACAATATTATTGATGATCTTAAGAAGACCCCTGCTAAGGTAAGCCTTTATGACGCTTTGCAATTACCTGGTCAAGTAGACTTATTACAAGAGTCATTGAAATCTATGAAGGAGAGTGAAAAAGGGCCTACCCAGACCGTCTATGCCCAAAATTTAACCACCTCTGTTACTGGTAAGAACAGACCTCCTCCTTTTTACTTGTCATTGCAAATAGAAGGTTGGGTTGTACACAATTGTATGATTGATTTTGGAGCTACAACCACTGTCATGCCCAAGGGAGTCTGTGAAGCTATGGGAATGGAGTATACCCGGAGTAGTCCTGGAGTCCTGCAATTAGATGGTACTCCTATGAAAATAGTAGGTGTCATTAAAGATGTACCCATTGTCCTGCATACAATGCCCCAGATCACTGTTATTCAAGAAATTGTTGTAGTAGATTTAGAGCCCTATTTTAGCATGTGTTTATCCAGGGAATTTACTGCAAAATTAGGGGGTTATCTGGCATTAGATTATTCCCATATGGAAATTCCTTTTAAGAATAGACGTCTCAGAATACAGAATGAAAAACCTTCTTCTTTTCACATCGAGAAGTTGGAGGAAGTAGGAAAAGAAACGCAGTCTGTCCACATGCTTACTGAAGAGTCTGAGGATTCTGTTTTAATGAGTGAAGTTTTAAATAATCTTCAGTTGGATGACCAGTTTTCGATGCTTAACTTCAATGCCATGCTGGAGACAGAAATGGCTGTTATGCCATTCAGAAACCTGAGAGTGACACAAAGCAAGAATTGTCTAACCAAGCTGATCAGAATGATGTTACAGATCAATTATGGCAGCTGTATTTCGATGGAGCTCGATGCAAGAACGGAGCAGGGGCAGGTATTGTGTTAATCTCTCCTTCTGGTGTACAGAGAACTTATTCATATTGGCTTACATGGAGTTGTACTAATAATGCTACTGAATATGAAACATTGTGTTTGGGTTTAAAAAAGGTAAGGAAGTTAGGAATTGACAGCTCAAGATTTTTGGTGATTTCGAGCTTGTTGTAAATCAGATTACAAATAGATGCATTTCAAAGCAGCATTACCTTAAAGCATATCGAAATCAGGTTTGGGACCTCTTTGAGTTTTTTACTGCTTTGAATATTCAAGCTGTTTCCCGAGAGATGAATAAACATGCTGACCTTTTAGCATCTCTTGGAGCTAATTTTTCCCCTGTTGATCAAGTTGTGAACAAACCCAAGACAGTTAGAATGGTATACAGGCCCAGTGTGCCAGACAAGGAAAATTTCTGGTAGGTCTTTGAAACCAATGAGCAGATTTTTCATTTCTTGACACATGAAGCTGCAGCTGTTGAAGGCGGAACTTTGGGAGATGAGGAAGCCGAAGGTCTTATTCAATTAAGGAATAACCATATTCCAAAGGGTCTAATAACTCTGGAGAGCTTGTTTGACCAACATGATCATTCTAGAAAGCCTCGAATGGAGATTGATAGAAAGGAATTCATGGAATTAGAGCTTCAGCCTGACAAAGTGATTAAGGTTGGCACTGACTCAACCCCAGAAGAACTACAAAAAATCAGGCAGCTCTGTAAAGAGTTTTCTGATATTATATCTTGGAGCTATGAAGACTTGAAAGGCTACAACAAGCAGATTATACAGCATACAATTGAACTAGAAGAAGGAGTTAGGCCTTTTCGGTAGAAACAGAGACCTGTAAATCCAAAGATTGAGGCGTTGATGAAGGCTGAGCTTGTTAAAATGCTGCAAGCTAAGATCATCTATCCGGTCAAGCACTCCACATGGGTCACAAATCTGGTCCCAGTTCGTAAGAAGAATGGAGATATTATATTGTGCGTTGATTTCAGGAATTTGAACCGTGCTTCATTAAAGGATCATTATCCTTTGCCGAGAATAGATCAAATATTGCATGTTGTGGCTGGGGCACAGCGTTTTTCTTTGTTGGATGGATTTTCTGGGTATAACCAGATCTGGGTAAAAGATGAAGATCAGTTTAAGACAGCATTCACCACAAAGTGGGGTACTTTTGCATACCAGCGAATGCCCTTTTGACTTTCAAATGCTGGAGCTACCTTCCAAAGAGCAATGGATATTGCTTTCAAGGATTTATTGAATAGGATCATTGTAATATACCTTGACGACATGACAGTTTTTTCACATAAAAGGGAAGACCATTGTTCTCACCTGAGGCTAATTTTTGAGAAATGCAGAGAATTCAGAATCTCCATTAATCCAAAGAAGTCTGTGTTTGCTGTAAAATAAGGTAAGCTTCTGGGTCATGTGATTTCTGAAGATGGATTAGCAATTGATCCAGCCCGTGTTGAAGCTTTGAAGAAATTGACACTCCCTGCAAACAAGAAGGAACTTCAATATTTCTTTGGACAAATAAATTTCATTAGAAAGTTCATTGCTGATTTTGCTCAGGTTGTTAAACCAATGACCGAATTGTTGAAGAAAGATGCAGTTTTCCAATGGACAGCTCAAAGAAAGGAAGCATTTCGAGAGATCAAGGAAAGAACAGTGCAGGCCCCTGTCCTGATTAATCCTGACTAGTCTAAGGATTTCATCTTATATGCGGTTGGAGAAGATGACAGTTATGCTGTAGTTCTGACGCAAAAGGGAGATGATGGGAATGAAAGGCCCATTGCTTTTCTGAGCCAAGTAATTTTACCTCATGAAGCAAAGTACAATTTTATTGAGAAACATGTATATGTTGTGATGAAATCCCTAAAGAAATTCAAACATTTTATTTCCCGGAGCAGGACATTTGTTTATGTTATTCACCCAGATGTGAGAAATTTCATTCTTCAAGGAGAGTTGGGTGATAAACGTGTTGGCTGGGTCACCAAGATCCAAGAATTTGATGTAGAAATTCACCCAACTAAATTAGTGTGTGGTAAAGCTCCGTGCCGTAGATTAGCAAATATGGCAGACATTTGATGTATGCGAAGATCAGGAAGAAGCTCTTGCTGGTAATGATAATTTAACGAATTTCTTAATTCTGGAAAAGGATTGGATAGAGGACCTGATTGATTACTTCACAACTGGAAGATGTCCATCACAATTGAATGCTTCTCGGAGGAGGAGATTTCGGTTGCAAGCTCTGCGGTATGTTTTGTTTTCAGATGGTTTATTTTTTAAAAATATTGATGGTGTTCTTTTGAAGTGTGTTAAAGAAGCAGACAAGGATAGGATCTTGGAAGAGTTTCATTCAGGTCTCTCAAGAGGTCACTATGCAGGAAGACCGATGGCCTTGAAAATCATTTGAGCTGGTTATTACTGGCCGACTCTGTTCTCAGACTCTTTCAAGATTGCACAAGCCTGTGATAAGTGTCAAAGATACGCAGGAAGAGTAAGGAATGCAGCTCTGCCTTTGCATCCAGTTCAGGTTGAAGCACCCTTTCAGCAATGGGGGTTGGATTTTATTGGAATAATTGATCCTAATTCCTTAGCTGGTCACAGATACATCTTAACAGCTACAGATTATTTCACAAGGTGGTCTAAAGCCATACCTACAAAGATGGCAAATCAGTCTGTAGTGATTTCTTTCGTTGAGAGTTTGATTACACGTTTTGGTGTTCTAGACGCCATCATTACAGATAATGGGACTCCATTCATTGGAGTTGAACTGGCTGAGTTCGCTAACAAGTTTGGCATTTTCCTTAAGACATCTTCCAATTACTATCCACAGGGAAATGGCTTGGCAGAGTCAACGAACAAAAATTTGCTCAAAATTTTGAAGAGGTCATTGGGAGAGAACAAAAGATCATGGCACTTGTTATTGAATCAGACGTTATGGGCAGACAGGATTTCCGTCAAGAATTCCATTAAAACCTCACCATATGCCCTAGTCTATGGCAAAGAAGCAAGGTTGCCGGTTCATCTTGAGCTGTCGGTATTACAGTAGTTGCAGTATTTTCAAGATGATGAGACAGACCTGAGTTCCTTGGATCTGCGAATAGCATAGTTGTTGGAATTAGAGGAGCAGCGTTCCAAAGCATATAGTGAATTTGACAAGCACACGCAAGGGATTTCGAAGTGGTTTTATAAGCATTCTGCAGCCCGTTCATTCAAGACAGGAGATTCAGTGCTGAAATGGAATGAGAATAAAGCTAAACCTGGCAATCATAAGAAGTTTGATGCATTCTAGGAGGGTCCCTTCCGCATTTCCAGCACAGGTGCAGCTAATTCTTTCTATTTGGAAGGCATGGATGGTAGCCCACTTCCAATTTTAGTTAATGGTTTTCATTTGAAAGCCTACTTTTCATGACTTCACAAGTTCAATTTGAATTTGTATATAATATAAAAGAAAATATATATATATATATAAAAAAAAAAAAAAGGAAGTAGAGAAGAAGAAAAGAGTATGTATATATGTTTTGCCTTTTGTTGTCACCTTGGCTCTTGTTGCTTGTGGGCTGTAGGTGCTTGTTTTTTTTCTTTTTGTCTCCTCCTTTCCCAACAGTTGGTGGCTTTCTAGCACTTTCTTCTTTTCCCTTCCCTTTTTCTTTCCTTTCCCTTCTTCATCTTCCTTTCCTGTGGCAGATTTTGGACCAACAGGACTGTTTAATTTTGTTTTTGTATTTTTTTTGTTTAGACTAGGATGAAAACCCTAGGTTAGACTGTTTAATTTTGTTTTTGTATTTTGGTCAGTTTAGACTAGGGTTAAACCCTAGGTTAGACTGTTTAATTTTGTTTTTGTATTTTTGTCAGTTTAGACTAGGGTTAAACCCTGGGTTAGACTGTTTAATTTTATTTTTGTATTTTGTTTTTTTAGACTAGGATGAAAACCCTAGGTTGGACTGTTTAATTTTGTTTTTGTTTTGTTTAAACTAGAGTTAAAAAAACCCTAGGTTTGATTTTGATTTTTGTAAACTAAGGTTAAAACCCTAGGTTTGTTTGTTTTGTTTTTTTTGTGTTTTTTTTTTTTTAATGTGTGTACTGTACATTTATTAAATGTTTTTGTGTTTAGACATTGTGTATGTTTGTTTTAGTGTTGTACAGTTTTTTTTTGTTTTTTTTGTCATGTTTTAATGTTTTTGTTTTCTATTCTTTTGCAGGTTGTGAAGAGCCGGTACCGTGTGCCGACGGTGTTCTCTAAAGCGCGGGAGGCACTGACTATGGCGGACTGGGAGTGGCTTGATGCCCTTGGGCTCAAGCAGGTGACTCGGCTAGAGCCTCGTGGTGGGGGATCGAGCCTATCTGATGGCCCTGATCAACTTGTGGGATCCCCGGACTAATACCTTTCATCTCCCAATAGGGGAGATGATAGTGACTCTTGAGGATGTCTATCGGATTCTACGGATTCTGATAGATGGGCTTCCTATTCAGACTACTCCACGTGATTAGTGGACGGTAGTGCTGACACGGTGCTTCGGGCATGGGGTGGAGATGGGGGTGGATAGTCCGATGGAGAGGGCAGAGGGGGATTTCCTGATTGGCGGTATTTTGGTGCGGTGGTGGCTGGAGAAGGGCGTGTTGGGGGTGAGGCATGCATTACTGATGACCCTCATTTCCAACATGTTGTTGCCCGACTCATCAGGTGCGAGGTTCCCTTGGAACCTGTTGGAGGTAGTTTTTAGACTGGTCGAGTGTCCGACGAAGGCACCCTTGATTATGAGGTGGGGACAGACGCTACTGGCACAACTTTATGATGAGTTGTACGAGGTCCACTATCGGAGGTGAAAGGGGATTGGGTGCAGCTACCTATTGTAGTGCTAGGGGTGGCAGCACATAGCTATGGAGCGGCCACAGGGTTTGTCGTGGACCACTCAGGCAGAGATGGTGGATAGGGAGATAGGGTACACGGCTTTGTGGCAGAGGTCAGAGGAGCAGGGGTAGATTCGATGGTGGGCAGGTGTCGTAGGGCACTATGTCGATGCCTTCGCTCGGCTTGCTCCAAGGGAGGTGTTTTGGCATCCATACCAGGACTGTCTAGCCTAGCCTGAGGCTGGAGAGTGGCTCCAGTGGGTGTGCAGGGGGAGATGGCTGATCGAGCGGCACAAGACCGAGCAGGAGTATTTCCTATACGTTCGAGTGACGCGACAGTTTGGGGTGCGCCAGGGGTTTCCTGGTGAGCCCTTGATCTATCGATGTCGGGGCGACGAGAGGACTCTAGCCTAGCCGATCATCGAGCCACTTGGTGAGGAGGAAGATGCAGTGATCGATGTCCCTGACATGGACAACATTGGGGTGACCGCTGAGTATGACCAGTGGTGGACATTGTGACGATGGTGAGATGAGGGGCCTCTAGGTGGTCTTGACGTAGCAGCAGTAGGTGGGGAGGATACATGGGCATCATGGGAGGGTTGGGGGGCTCCACTGGAGGATGAGGACATGGTGGAGGTTGATGATTTTGTGGGGGATGATTTTAGGGTTCCAAAGTAGCTAGATACGTAGGATGTCCCGGTGTAGTGGATGCCAGAGTAGCATGCCATTTCGGAGATGCCTATGCCTCAAGCAGTCCCAGAGGGTATGGAGGCAAGGTTTTGCACTGAGATAGTGTGGTTGGAGGATCTACTTTAGAGTCGGGATGAGGAGCTCGAGGATGCTCTATAGGAGAGGGATATCCTACGGACTTAGTTGGCGGAGCAAGAGAATGCATTGGTTGTGTGCTACCAGCAGGATAGGGACACGGATGCTTTGCGGGAGAGGGATCTCATACGAACTCAGTTGGCACAACGCGATGATGCATTGGCTGCATACTGTCGGTGGGAGATGGATTTGGTCCGGCATCGGATGGAGTTGGAGGAAAATATTATCCACCTCGATGGGCGGTTATCGAAGCTCCCTGGAGGTGGATCTTCACGTCGAACGAGAGATAGTGAGACTGAGCAATCTACTTCCTCTCGTCATAGGTGGCTGGATGATGGGGGTGCTAGTGGGCATGATGCGAGGGCTAGCAGCAGCTGCCCTGAGAGGTCCCATAGGACCCACACCACTGGGGGTAGTTCCCATCGCACCGATCCTACGTGATCATGGTGGCCGATGCCCTAGGCTTGGGGGTTTTTGAGTTTTTGTTGTTTTTGCGAGGTCAGAGGACCGACTTATTGTAGCTTGCAAGCATTTTTATGATATATATACATTATTTATATATATATATATATATATATAATAGACTTTCTTTTTGGTTATACACTTGTCATGATTTTTTGTTTATTTTTTATGCACATTTATTTACTTTGATGTATGAATGTGTTATTATGAATGCGATGTTTATATTTATATGATGTATGCATATGGAATGGATGAAATGATTTGTTGATAACTTGTCAATGGCACCATAGACTGTATAGGATTTACTAGATTTCTGTACTATGTGATTGCTTTGTGGAATGACTTTGCATGTGATAATTTTGTTTTGAGATTTTTCGTATTTTCTGATGGTGATGTAAGTAATGAAATGTACCAGTTGTTTTAAAATGTAGTTGAGGTTTTTTCGAGATTCAGATATTTTAACTAACTAACCAAGACTGTACATTTATCTCGCAAGACTTTTGAACAAGTTATGAATCAGACTTGAGTTTGACGAAGTTATTTCACATCCCTGTGTGTGCAATTGAGTTCATTTATGTGGTATTTGTCAGGATACCACCAGTGCTAGATAGGTTGTCAACCAAACCTATACTGAGGATCACCTAATTAGCTCCACTAACTCCGTTGTTGTATTTAGTAAGATTAATCCATGGGATAATCTAAGGTACCATAAGCTAGCTCATCCACATGCAAACATTGGTCTTCTCACATGCAAAGCTAATGTGATAGACATATCATCATGCGTTTTAGGATACCGCCATTGTCAGGTAGGCTATCCACCAAACCCGTAATGAGGATCACCTAGATGGTTTTTCGAATGCTGAGAATTCTAGGGATTCAAGCTTAGGCATCTTTTGGTTGCTCAACTTGTGAGGATACTTGCTCGTATACATAGTGATGAAAATCACTGTTTATTTTTCTTTTTTTTTTTTCTTTTTGAGCAAGGACTTTGAATAGTGGTGATAACCACTGTTATTTGATTTTGCATTTTAGGTTGCAAAGTTGAGCTCGTAGGTTTTTGGCTTGTGAATGACATTGATCCTTTTGGTCTTGGGGATGACTACCCATCTTGTTCAGGGACGTGTAGTACGAATCCTTACGACTTTGGGAACCAAAGGTGAGTGGGGATGTTATTATGTAAGTGCATTGACCCTTTAGGCCTTGGGGATGACTACCCATCCTTGTTAGGGGCGTGTAGTACGAATCCTTATGACTTTGGGGATCAAAGGTGTTTGGGGATATGATTATGTAATGGCATTGATCTCTTAGGCCTTGGGGATGACTACCCATCCTTGTCAGGGGCGTGTAGTATGAATCCTTACGACTTTGGGGACCAATGATGATTGGGATTTTTGTTAGTGGTGAAGACCACTATTTATTATGGGAAATTGGATGGGGAAGAGCTTGTCCTTTTGTCAATTCTTAGCATTCTTGAACCATTCGCACAGGGGGATGAGCAGGCTAACCTCTCACCTATGGTACCCTAGACTGCTTTGTAGGTTTCTCTTGCGTTCACACAACTTGGGAATTTTTTATGTGTTTTAACTTGTGTAGGGATATTACGTAACGAGGTGTGATCCAAGTAAAACTCTCTCTTTGTAAAATATGTCTGACTTTGTACAGTTTTTGGCTAGAAATTTAAAGACAACTGAATGATGAAAACCCTAAATACATTAGGAGACAACTGACTATGCTAAAAATGTGGATGGTGTTATTCTGGATGGATGTGTTTATAAAATGGATTGAAGGTGGAAAATGATGGAATTGCCTAGCAATTACAGTCTATGGTGCTTGTGACGTGTATGACCAGCAAATATGCAATGGATGTATGCGATGCCTAATGCAGAGTATTATGTTTTTGTGTTTTTGATTTTTAAGAGTATGCATGGAAGTGAGATGCATTTTTTATTTTTTTATTTATATTGTGTTTTTTTTTTGTTTTTGAATATTTTTTTATGACCAAGCGATTGCGGGAACCCTTGGAGCTTTTGGTTTGACCAAAGGGTTTGACGGACACCTTTGGGGCATTTTAGGTTGACCAAGCGATTGTGGGAATCCTTGGAGCTTTTTGTTTGACCAAAGGGATTATGGCTACCGTTGGGGTGTTTTAGGGTTTGACCAAGCGATTGTGAGAATCCTTGGAGCTTTTGGTTTGACCAAAGGGATTATGGATACCTTTGGGGCATTTTAGGGTTTGACCAAGTGATTGTGAGAATCCTTGGAGCTTTTGGTTTGACCAAAGGGATTATGGATACCTTTGGGGCATTTTAGGGTTTGACCAAGCGATTG
The DNA here is from genome assembly GCA_028583015.1 of Wollemia nobilis. Classification (NCBI taxonomy): domain Eukaryota; kingdom Viridiplantae; phylum Streptophyta; class Pinopsida; order Araucariales; family Araucariaceae; genus Wollemia; species Wollemia nobilis. The sequence goes on along the minus strand of JAQPPZ010003614.1, from coordinate 5,150,323 downwards.
TGAGAATCCTTGGAGCTTTTGGTTTGACCAAAGGGATTATGGATACCTTTGGGGCATTTTAGGGTTGACCAAGCGATTGTGAGAATCCTTGGAGCTTTTGAGGTTGACCAAGTGATTATGGGAATCCTTGGAGCTTTTTGGGGTGGGCTATGGCTCTCTAAATGTGGAATGGCCTCAAATGACTGATGTTCAAGGGTTCTGGTTCCTTGATTCCTTCAAGAGAGGCGATCCGGTATGTTCCAGGTCCTATTTTACTATCAATTACATAGGGACCTAACAAATTTGCCATGAAATTGTCCCTTAGATGGGGCGGCAAGTTAGAATTTTGTTGGTTCTCTTTTAAGACCAAGTCACCAACCTGGAATTCCCTCAGGTGAACTTTCATGTTGTATGCTTTCTTAAGTCACTCTTGATAGATACGTAAATGCTCGAGAGTATTGATGCGTCATTCATCGAGCAACGTAAGTTGGTCTAACCGTGCCTACCATGCAGTGTCATCATCGATGAACTCTTGCATTGATATGCGCAGGGAAGGTATTTCCAACTCGAGAGGCATGACTGCCTTGGAGCCATACACCAACAAAAATGGAGTTGCCCCAGTGGGCGTCCGAATGCTAGTGCGATAAGCCCATAGGGCAAGCGGGATTTGAATGTGCCAATCCTTATGACTATCTATGACTATATTTTTAAGGATGGCAACTAGCATTTTGTTTGACGCCTCTGCTTGCCCATTTTCCTATGGATAATAGGGTGTTGAAAAACTGTGCTGAATTTTATACTTTGTTGTCAACGCACGCACATATTTATTCTTGAATGACGTCCCATTATCCGATATGATCTTGGATGGAATACCAAAATGACATATGATGTTATGCAAAATAAACTCCGCAATGCGGGGTCTAGTCGTAGAGGTTAGAGGAATTGCTTCCACCCACTTGGTGAAGTACTCTGTGGCCGTTATGATGAACGTGTGATGACCTAACGATGCAAGGGAGATATTTTCGATTAGATCTAAGCCCCACTACGAAAATGGCCAAGCTGATTGGATCAGTTGCAAGGCCTGAGAAGGTACGTGTGTCAAATTGGCATGGTGTTGACACTTCACACACTTCTTTACATATGTGCAACAATATTGCTCTAAATATGGCCAATAATAGCCCATGCAGAGAATGCGCTTTGCGATGGCCATACCGCTGAAGTGGCCATCGCATGTACCATCGTGCGCTTGGGTGATCGCCCAAGCAGACTCCTACTGGTCCAAGCAATGGAGGAGGATTCCTTCATAGCTCTGACGATACAAAATGTCTCCTAGCAAGACATGTTTTGTCACTTTCTATTTAAATGATATTTTCATGGCATGCGTCAATCCAAGTGGGAGGTTACCTAGCTTGAGGTAGTCTCTTATGGGTGTGTACCAATCCTTCTGATCAAAAACCTCGATGGTATGAATGGCCAATCCCTCTTGAAGTTCATCCCTAGCAAAAGTTAAGAGGGAAAGAACTTGTAAGAATAGCGTTGTGTTGCTATTAAGAGGGGTCGAGGAGAACAAGGACCCCTAGTTGGCGTGATTCAGACTATCATGGATTCGAGAGAACTTATCCCGAGATGGTTCAATCTGGATCAGGTGGATTCTTGGCGTTAGGTCAGAGCTTGCACGCTCCATCGTGGATTGCGATAATTTTTTAACTTGAATGGTTGTCATTTCACCAGAAGGGTCTTGCGAGATTAGTGACCCCAAGGAGGCCATAGTGTTCGCAAAATGATTTGATGATCGAGGGAGTGCCTCGATGTCATACCATTCAAGCTTTTCTAGGAATTTTTCCACAAGGGCTTTGTAGGCCTATAGAACTAGGCATTTACATTGGAATACCCCTTTTACTTGGTTGACAATTAACAACGAATCACCAAAGATGTTCAAGCATTTTATGTTCATGGTGATGGTTGTTTGAAGACCTATGAGCAAGGCTTCGTATTTGGCATTGTTGTTGGTGCACGAGAAATTAAGTTTAAATGATAGAGGCATTGGAGCCCCTTGCGGTGTGAAGAATACAATTCCCGTGCCACCCCCTTGCTCACATTTAGAACCATCGAAGAATAGGGTCATGTCGGCCTGTGACTCAGGCTCATCAGAATCTGGCGATTCTGAGACATGGAAGACCCCATCATCGGGTAGCTCTATGGTCAAAGGTTGATCGTCTTCAAGAGGAGCCTCTGCTAGTTGATAGGTGATGACTTGACCTTTGATGGACTTCTTTCCAATGAATTCGATGTCAAACTCCGTCAACAACATGATCCATTTCATCGTGCGACTACTATGATAAGTACGACTCATCATGTACCGCAATGGATTCTCCTTAGACACAACATATGTCATATTGCTCAGCATGTAGTGGCACAGCTTTTTGGTAGAAAATACCACTACCAAGCATAGCTTCTCAACGTATGCATAGTTAAGTTCATAACTGACCAGGGTGCGGCTAAGATAGTAAGTAGCCTGTTCTTTGTGTAGTTCATTTTTTTGGGCTAGCATGGCACCCAGTGCCACCTCAGTAGCTGAGATGTATAAGTAGAATGAAACTCCTGGTCTAGGTGGTGCCAATACTGGTGGTGAAGCCAAGTATTATTTGATGTCGTCGAAGGCTGATTGGCACTCGTCATCCCAGTGAAATGCTACCCCCTTGTGGAATAATTTATTCATGGGTCGGCACTTGTCAGATAGTTGCGCTATGAAGCACTTGATTGACGCGACCTTTCCCTGTAGGCTTCTAAGCTTCTTGATGGTGGTTGGGGGGAGCATTTCAAGGATTGCCTTGACTTTGTGTGGATCTACCTCGATTCCTCATTTTGAGACTATGAAACCCAAGATTTTTCTAGATGTGACGCCAAATACACACTTCTTGGGGTTTAGTCTGACTTTATGTTCGATGAGGCGATCGAGGATCTTGCTTAGGTCATCGAGATGATCTAGGTGCAAAAGAGATTTGGCCAACAAATCATCCATGTAATCTTCCAAATTTTTATGCATGTGATCATGGAAGATGTATGTCATGGCACGTTGGTAGGTGGCACCAGCATTTTTAAGGCCAAAGGGCATGACCTTATAACAAAATGTCCCCCAAGGCGTTGTGAATGCCGTTTTTAGTTGGTCCTCGGGATTGATACGAATCTGATTGTATCCCGAGAAACCATCCATGAGGGATAGCATTTCATGGCCCACTGTAGCGTCTACCAATGCATCGATGCTATGCAAGGGGAAATCATCCTTAGGACTCGCTTTATTTAGATCTCGAAAATCAGTGCATATGTGAATCCTCCTATCAGGCTTTTTGATGGGCACTATGTTGGACAACCATGGTGGGTAATCTACGCGGATGACAAATTGTGCATCCAACAACTTTTGTAGCTCATATTTGACCATTAAGGCCACTATTGGGTGCATCTTACGTAGTTTTTGCTTAACTGGCTTGACTGTCGGATCAAGCGTTAGATTATGCATGACTAGCTGCGGGTCTAGCCCCGACATGTCTTTGTAGGACCATGCAAAAACCTCCTTCTTCTCTTTGAGAAGGGCAATGTAATCGGCTTTCTCTTCGAGGGATAGACTTACCCCCATCTTGATGATTTGTGAATTCATTGGATCATAGCCGATGTCTATGTCAGTCATCTCTTCAACTGACATGTGGGACCCATCCTCCAACTAGTGTGGAGTTGGGATCAGGTGGATATCATTTGCTGAATTTAGATCTACGTTAGGAACATCGGGTTCCTCTTCAACATGGAAGATATCCTGAGTTGGTCCTAGGGTGAAATGGAACATCCCACCACAAGGCCAGTACTCTGATGGGGATGGTGGTGTGTCAACGCGATCCCAGTCTATAGCATCTAAGTCTAGATACAATGACCATGTTGGGTCGGCTGGGTTATGGATGGGGGCGGTTAAGTCAATGGAGATCATGTTGATGAAATGATTTTGGTCTCCATTACTGCGGGTGTGGTGACTCGGACATCCTTGGTGATCTTTGTGCTCCGAATCTAGCTCTGTGGGTACTGGCACAAATGGATCAGCCCTATGTGCAGATAAAAGGATAGGGTTTGCCCTTGGCACTGATGACTCTATAGGGTCTCTGGGTAGAAAGTGCTCTTTGTATGCCTGAAGTGGTAGATGTAACACTTGGTCCAACTATGCCTGGTTTAGGTGCCACCTATGCCTTGGCCCCATGTGTAGTTGTTCAAACATGTCATCAATGTCCATGGGGTATTGTTGCTATCGCATATGATTGAGATATGCCATCTCAGTCTCATCTTCATAATCACTATTCGAGATCCATAGGCCTTCGTTGGCTTCGACGACTGTTTGTGACATGTGAGGCTCATCCTGCTCGAGCAAATTAATGTGGTCCCATCGGGGTTGCTCCACTCTCTACGAGGGGACCTGATTCTCTTGAGGTGGCACTTGCTCGATTGGAGCATCCAAAGGGAACATTGCCATGAGGCTCTCCTGGTAGTCATCCATGGGGGTCACTTGCGAGTGATTGCTATCAGACTCGAAAGGGTCCCAAGGTGCTACCTCATACTCTAACTCGTCTTTTGAAGACCCTTCTTGGCCTTGTCTATATCCCTCTTGTAGGTGAGTCCTCGAACTTTCTCCTTTCTCGATCGAAGGGAAAGGGTTGCTAAGGTCAACAAGGTTGGTTGTCAACAATGGGAGATAATCCCCCAATGTATATGTTGTGTTAGGATTGGCATATGGATCTAATGCCAACCCATCCTTGTTGCCTATCCCTAGGCCTTGCATGTTCTCTACCAAGATGTCAAGGGGCAGGGGGTGGTTGAACCCTACTCCTGACTTGTCGTATGGCATCTGATATCTTGGTTGACAAAGAACGCGCACTCCTTGCTCATATCTGCCCAACCCATATCCATGCCAATTGCATTGGCCAAGATATCTCAAAGCGAAGTATGGGTTGGACAAATAGTTGACGTCCTCAACAAAGGGCTCTTCATCTTCTTCTTCTTGCATGTAAGGTTCAATGCCATTATCGAGGCCCCCATATACAAATTTTGTCTGATTTGGTGGGTAGCCTAGAGGAACAATAGTGCCAATGGGGAGGCGAGGTCTCCCCATGTCTTGCATGGACTCAAGTGCGGGTGTTGCTACAATGTTCCACACTAGATACTCCCCTAGGCCCGTATTGGCCATCTCAATGGTGATCGTTGGTAGTGGAGGGGGAGGGAATGGGAGTTCTTCTTGGGTCCACTCCATGTAGGGTGAACTAGGTGTCTCGACTTCCATTCGGCTAGGCATCTCTTCGGTAGAGATGGTTGAGACTAGTGGTGGTGCCTCTTCTAGGGGTTTCTTCCCCTTATCCTTCGGTATGGCCATCGTAGGTGGCATTGTTGGTGAAGGACCAGATGATGAAGATGGACCCGACTGGTGATTTGATGGACTTAACAGTGGGGATGCATGTGGAATCGGACCCTGTTTGGACAGATTCAACTGAAAGTCCAAATGTGTCGATGGAAGGGTCGATTGTGGCATCAGTTGCACCGTATTGCAATACTTGAAGGGCTCTAAGTCTACCGGGACTACATGCACCTGCCCTTCGAATGTGTACTTTAGGCACTGATGAGCTATCGAAGGGACACACTTCATGTCCCCGATCCAAGGCCGGCCCAACAAGATATTATAGGCCATCTCACCTTCCAAGATGTGGCACAACGTAGGAATAGTATTTTGTCCCACTTGGATGGGTAGGACAATTATGCCAATCATCGAGCATATCGCATCATTGAATGCTCGAAGCGTATAGGTGGAGGCCATGATGTGAGATGCTGGCAACTTGAGGTGTTTCAAAGTCGTCGTTGTGATTATATTATTGGACGAGCCAGTGTCCACCAAAACCCTTTTAAATGGAATCCCGTTGACCCACGCAATGACGTGCAGGGGTGGATCCACCATATCACCAGTCACCGATTTTAGTTCATCTTCTCTAAAGGTGATGACTGGTTCTGTACATCGTTTTACATGTCCCACAAAGTTGTTGAAAGAGTTTGCTTCATGGGGCTGCAACTCGATGGCTTTTAATATCTCCATTAGAGCCTCCCGATGGGGCGATGATTGTTGAATGAGCTCATAGATGGAGAGCCTAGCCGACGTGGTCCTTAAAATTTGGGTAAGTCTAGTCCGAATCGTGGCCACTGGTCTAGGCGGGGGAGGTTGCGTAGGGTGTTGTTGAGGTTGTGACGTTGATGGAACCTCTCCTGTAGCTACCGCAGGGGCAGCTATGCTTGGGTACCTCTTGTTCTAAGTCACTATGCTTATCATCCCTACATACCCCTGCATGGGGCAGTTCTGTGTCACCTCATTGACTTGAAGGGTTTTTGCCTACGTTTCATGGGCAGGCAGGGGGTCTTTGAAGACTCCCATTTGTTGGTTGTTTGGCGCTACAAGGTTGTCCACCACCAGCATCTTGTTGTCTATTAGGTCTTGCACGAAGCTCTTGAACTTCCAACATGCATAAAGGTCATGTCATTTCTGCCTATGAAATCTATAGTACAAGTCTTCCCTATAGCCCTTAGGTTTTGGTGCATTGGGGTCTATGGGTCGACTTTATGGCAGGTGTATCAAGTTTGCCATGGACAAATGGTCAAACAAGGAGTCTTTGGACTCTATGAAGGGTGTGAATTGTCGCCTAGGGTGACACTGCTGATTTTGCTCTTGTCGATGATTCTCCTTCTCATAGTTGTCAAGAGGAACTGCCTGATAGTTAGCCTATGAGGGCGGTGTTGCTTGTGCAGGCTTAGGCATGTTTATAGCAACCTGATTGACCATAACGGGTTTTGGTTGCGTGGTCCCTATTTTGGCATTTTTAGGCCACTCTTTCTTTTGTGGTTTGGCAATCTCGCCATCCTGTATCTTGATCTCCTCAATGATTCTGGCTTGCACCAGGGCTTCCTCAAGAGTGGCATATTTTTGTAGCTGCAATAGCACAGAGATCGATCTCAAACAACTTTTCGAGAACATTTGGGTTAGGTCGGCCATGGGAGGGAGGTAGGGCAGCTTTGAAAGCAACGTCCTCCACCGATTTCCATAGGCCACCATGGTTTCTTCCTCATACTGCCTGAGGCTAGCTAGGTCGCTTAGTGATGCCTTCTTCTTGGTGTTGAAGGTGAAGCGTTCGAGGAACGTGTCCACTAGCTGATCCAAGTTACTGATGCTATGCTTTGGCAACTGAGTAAACCAATCCGAGGTAGGGCCTACGAACGTGGTTATAAATGTTCTTAGAAGCAAAGCATCATTGTCTTGAATGCCAAAGCATTGGCTCAGGAATCTAGTCACGTGCTCTTGGGCATCCTCCTCCCCTCTAAATATTTCCAACTAGGGCAGTTTAAAGTGTTCAGGGTATGGGGGTGCCGGCACTGATGGATGCACAGGGTGACTACGAAGTTGGCATAAAGTGGGCTTTTGGGGCCCAAAAGTCTTGGTCTCCACAGACTCTAAGTACTCTAGCAGTGCTTTGTATGCATCGAAAGATTTTATTTCTTCCTCCTTGGTTTGTTCCCATTGTGGGTTGTGGGGAACTTGAGGCCTATGGAGGGGTAGCCAGACAACATCCCCCCTGCCTTGGTAGGGCATTTTAGCCCACTCTTCTTCTTGCTCATACTCATCATAGGCTTCTTGAGGAGTTCTTGGGTGAGACCTATAAACATGGGTGGGTGCCCGCGGAGGGTGCCCATCATTGTTTCTGGGAGTGGCCTCCCGCTCAGGTCTAGGAGGTCTTGGAGGCAATATTTGATAAGGTCGTGGAGACCTGTCTCGCACCAAGGGGTTGTGCCTCTCATACAACTCTATCTTATGTGTGCGAGGGGTTGGGACCCTCTCAGGCACAGTGTTCTAGAGCAATTCATCTGTCTGACGTTGAATGCGCTCTTTGCTAAGGCGATACAGGTGCTCTAACTATTGTTGGTCTTGCCTGAGCTGCATGATTTGTGCTTGGTGGGTGGCATGTTTGGAAAATGCCAAGTCAATTTGTTTCGCCATCTTGTGTTTAGGAAGCCTAGATGCCTCTCCTACATGTCTATCTCGGTCATGGTGATCCGAGATCTCTATAGGTCACTTTCCTCTATCGAGGTTAGCGACATTCACCCGAGGCTCTGGCCTCAGTGGGTGATCCTGATACATAGTAGGTGCGGAGGTGCATTGCTCCCACACTGTGTATTGCTCTTGAGGAATGTAGTGGTCTTCCTCGTGCTCCCTTTCGTATATGTGAAAGGGGTAGGCAGAGTTGGCTTGCCCTGTCTGAAGAGCCTTGTGCTCTGGATTTGGCCTATTGTTTTTTATAGTAATAAGGGGTAGAGGAGGGATGACGTAATCATGTGGCCCCTCCTTATGGACCCTATGTTGTTCTAGCACTTCATCATGCGGTGGCCACTCATAACGAGTGTCTAAGGGAGCCCTCTCATCTATGTTGAGTGCCACGTGTATGGCCTCCTCCTGAAAGGGTCTATGCTGAGTGGGAGTGCCCCTCAAAGGGGTGCCTCTATAGTCCCATTCTGTAATGGCATGATGTGGACTATCTTGTGGGTCAGGCCACCAAGGTGGTATGACCAAGTCCTCAGGGCTATATCGGAGGCGACTTGTGCCCCTTTGTACACTTTTCGCAACTTCTGCCCATGATTGGGCTCGGCTACGGGTGTACACCATGGTGGTGTTTATCTAAAGATGTGTACGTTTTTATCTTCTTTATGATTTTTTATGCTACACTAAACAAAAATGGAAACACACAATCAAAGCAATGATTATCTTGTTTATGGATTAAAAGTGTGCCCTAAATCTGGTTCAGTGTGTTTTGATTTTTGTTTTGAAAACCTTGTAAAGAAATTTTTGTTGTATATGCAATATGAGGGCTCTTATATCTCCCAAAATGGTCGCCCCTTCAATATACCACTTGCCATGCCATTATACCGAACCTCTCTATATACCCGCCCTTACGTGAGGGAGACTATTGGTACGTGAGAGCAGAACAGTACGTGGAACATAGGCGGTACGAAAGGGGAATCACTCTATTTTGACACCTACCATAGAAGACTTATCCTCATGCACTGGGAATCACCCCAGCTACACTTGGTCAGCTTTCGTCAGGATTTACGTCTAGCAACAATAGCGATCGGGGTTATGTATGCAAGATTCAAGCCAAGGTGGTGATGAAATCCACCATTGGTCTTGATCAAGTGTTGGGGTTTTACGACCAATGCCTTGATGTTTAGATTATCTCGTGGTGTGTGGGGTTCTTTTTACTTGCGAAAAGAAAGAAATCATGTAGTAAAATTTCCTATGCAAGCAAAGAAACAAAAAATGACAGAGATAGAAAACAAAAAATGACAGAGGATGCTCAGAACCCCTACCTCTTCTCTGCCCAAATTGGATGCCTCTGAGTTTCTGCTCTGAAACTGCACAGAGAGCTAATCATCCTAGGGTGGGATGAATAACAGATTTGTATTCATCATAGGGTGAGACGAATTCCTATTCATCCTAGGGTGGCACGAATTCCAGCTCTGTATTCATCATAGGGTGGCACGAGTAGCAGTCCAGCGCATAAAATATTAACCCCTGAAAGCAAAAACACACAATTTTAATCAGAAATTTGATCTCAAAATCAAGGGACAAGGTCCCACCATGATCGCCACTGAAAGCACAAGGATACGAAAGCAAAACAAAAGGGAAATGTAACGCTAAGTCCTACGAACGAGAATGCATGAAAAGAAGGAAAACAAACGAACTGAAATGAGATTTAAAGCAAGTGTAAAAGTGTGGCCCTTTATTTTATTAATTTTCTTGAAATTGGGTTACAATACGTCTCCTCCATTTTTAGGGGCTAGGAGCGTCGGACATAGTTTGGTTACACCATGAATGATACATTCCCCTTTGGGATCTTTCGCGTGCCCACGTTGAAAATGGGCGGACCAAATGTCATCGCCGCTTGCATGAATGTGTCTATAGTTCCTTGCTGCCCCTCCGGTGTCGAGATCCTATGTTCAGAGAAATAGTAAATGGTTAGTAGCACCTACGGATGGAGAGAAACATGCGATCCCCAAGGCCTACGGTTAATGCATGCATAAAATGATTAAAATGATAACTAAAACATATCAAAATGAGATAAAATTTGGATAGAGGCAAGAAAACATTACCAGGAACCCACTGCAAAAGGAACAATTGAGAAATCTGCCACAAATTTCTAATCGCTTCGGGGTGGGACGATTAGGACTGTCATAAGCTGTCAGAAGGCGACCTCCTAAATGTCCCATCCAGAGGCCTCCAAAACACCTAAAAAGTTGGGGTTAGGCAAAAAGGGGCATTTTGGAATGACCCAGAAGGTCATATTTTGCAAATTCGGCTTTGATTGCCCTATATCCGATGATGCTCCCTGTATGTTAGCGAAAGCGAGAAATAATAAAATCACAACCAAAACTTATCAGAATCACATGAAACTTGAATAGCAGCATATGTAAGTAACCTAAAATAAAATGCAACTAAAATAGTAGAGAAATCTGCCACAAATTTCTAATCACTCCGGGGTGGGGCGATTAGAACTGCAACAGTGTGGGGGGCACCCGAGGGGCAGGACGCCCATTGTTTGGGGCTCGGTTTTGGCACCAATCCACTTGGGATGGGTCCAAAACCTCTTATGGGGTTGTGTCAAAAAATTTGGTGGGGTATTGTGGCCAAATGTTTGGGTTTTGGGTCTGAATTGCGCTTCCAATGTTCACCCGATAACCTCCCTTCCGAAAGAGAGATCAAGGATGTAAGAAACGCAATGAGGGTGAGGGTATAATTCAGCAGCACTCCATTGCTCCAAATGCTCCTGCTCTATCCTTTTTTTGGGGGTGAGAAGACTCACCATTTTATAGACCTAGGGTCTCTCTCTTTGAATGTGCATGCGAGGGCGCCACTTGACTTGCTTGCCCTATTTTGGGAGAAAATATTCTTCCCTGATTTAGAGTCTCCTTGCATGAGGCCTCCATGATCAAGGTATGCTTGACTAAAGTCCCTCTCTCTGATTTGAAGTCGTTCCTCACAATTGCATGCCTTGAAGGCGCAGTTAAGTGGCGGACCTGTCGAGGTTTGACTTTTTTCCAATCAAACCTGCTATTCGTCCCACCCTGGAGCGAATGTTGCTAATCATCCCAGGGTGGGATGAATACCAGTTTGTAATCATCCCAGGGTGGGACGAGTAGGGAGAAAAGTGCTAAAAAGGTGCCAAATTGACCTCTGACCTTCCAAAACTATTGTGGGAGTGGTTAGGACCACTGTTGAACCTCTAGGGGCTGCCCTAGGGGCTGTGTATGTCACTTCGATCAGTGTTTGTAGCCACATAATCGGATTGGTGCTGTTTTGGTGTCTACAAGATCATAAGACTATGTTGAATACTAAGGACGAGACAATGGCAGCAATTGAAGCCAACCTTCATCAACATCTAAAGGTTAATACTAAAAATAATGAGGAGTTAGCCATAATAGCCCAAACGGAAGCCAAGTTGACAAAATTGCTATGCAAGGGAGCATCCAAGCATGAGGATTTTGGAGCACTATTGACTATTACAGAAGGGAAAGCTAATGAATACAGGTTGAAAGCCTTGGAAGTTAGTCAATATGTAGCTCACTTGAAGGATGAGTGTACTGCCTTGCAAATTTTTCTTGTTTATTACCATAAATAGGATTTATAAAAGACAAGGCAAACTGATATGGTGAGGACATCACCTGATTTAAAGGGGAGGGAAAATGTAGGCAGCAAACCCACCTCCAAGAAGAAGAAAAAGTAATCCATGGATTTGCATAATTTTATTGAATTTTTCTTGGTTTTGATTTAAATTTATGAGTGTTAAATTGTACAATAAAAGAGCAAAATGTACAAGGTTACACATGTACAATGTGAAATGAAATGAAATGAAGTTGGAATGTGCATTTGGGGTATTGAATTAGACCTTAATAAACCTTGTAAAAATAATTGTTTTGGAAATCCATTGGGAATGGTAGTTGTAAATGATGTGATGCTTCAGAAACTACTTTGTAATGGTCTGTGCATGCATTATATAACCCCCCTTATTTAGTTTTTGTGGTTCATTATTGTTCATTCATGTTCATTAATTATTTACTGTTGCAATATCAATATAGAATTCATAGAGTATGGATTGTGGAGTAGTATTATTGTTCATTGTGGATATGGTAATGAATTATGGAATAATATTGACAATATGAATATGATAGCTATTTTCCTTATTTCCTTGTCCTTATGAATTTTCCCATATGTTCTGGTTGTTGCAGGTTGTGTAGTTAATGTTTAGCACATAACTTGGCATGTATATGAATGGAATTGCATTGTGAATAATCCTGGTTAACCTATAGACTTGGTGTGAAGCATGGAGTGGATTATAATATGAGTTACAATCGTATTTTGATATTTTTCAATAGTTGTACAATTTTTGGAATCATCCATGGTAAATATAATTCATTGCTAGTGAATTAAGGTTTGCATGTTATGGAGAACTAGAGTAATTGATGCTTAGAACCTTCCCAAAATATATCTTGGAAGAATTGGTTGTATTAAGTGATAGATCTAGAGGATAGTTACAGCAATATTTCATACAAACCATACAAGGGTTTCTACCAAATTGTACAAACTATCATTTTACCCGATTTGGTAATTAAGGGCGCAAACCAATTCTGCCAAATAAGGAAATAATGCTAGTTTGAGAAAATTGATTACAAAACTGATCAATTTGACTTACAAAACTTGTTCTAGTTATTTGGCTATGTATTAAATCATACCAGGTATAGGGTTGTATAATTTAGATCATACAAATGTATGATTTTGTGATCGTACAAGTTGTTTTGGCAAGTTAAACTAGTGTACGATGGAGATTGTACAGGCTATACGATTTGTACAAGTTGGGGTTTGATATCTTGGGAATAATTTCCATAAATCCTAAAATACCTCCCCATAAGGAATACTACACCACTACCATCTACAATGCTCAGGATATTATTCCACCATAACACATAAAAATCACCTATTAGGGATAATTAAACCTCTTTTCTAAAGATTATCCAGGGTCAAGCACTTTCCTTGAATCACTAGCCAAAATAAAATATTAAATTTGGGAATAATGCATTTCTATCACACATCTTGAATAGGGAACCAGGGATCATCATGATCATCTGACAAGGCATACGCTAATTTAACAGAGAAATAACCATTATTTTTAGCACCCTAGATTAGCTTATCCTACTTATTTTCAAAAGGTAAAATGATCCACTTAAAAATGTCATGAAGGGATTTATAGGAAACATCTTCCTCTTATGATAGTCTAAGGAACTCAAGGGGCTTCAAACACTTTTTACCATCCACCACCTGAATATAATCACTAGAATTTTATCCAAATACCTATCTCAAAATAGGCTCATCTTGAATGAAAATTGGATAACAATTTAAGGGCCTATCAACTGCCCATTTATCATTACAAAAATTAATATTTTGGTCTTTTTCTAGAAGCCAACATCCCCTAAGTAAAATATCTGTATAAATTTTGACAATGCTTCTCTAACAAATAGAGCCCTGTCATGGATTGGGATCAATTAGGATGAAATCGTCATTTTTTAAATATTTAGCTTTCATAATTTGAACCCAATTTACATTTTAATTTTGCACTAATATCCATCCCTATTTGGATAGAAGTGTTTGATTCATAATTTTCATTCTTCTTAGCCCCAAAACTCCCTACTCTTTTTTACTACAAACTTGGTCCCAAGTGACCAGAGGTAATTTCTTCTTATCTTATGATCTAGACCAAAGAAATGAACGTTGAATTTGCTCAAGTTTTCATAGAATGCAGCCTAAAAAGGGAAAGGAAATAGACTGATATGCTCTAAAGAGAGGATTTTACTAACATGGCTTTACCAGCTTGGCTCAAGAGTGCCCCTTTCCATCTAGTGAGTTTCCTCAACTCTTTTCACAATTGAATCCCAAAGAGAATCTTTAACTCCACCCTTAAACACCAACAATCCTAGGTACACATAAGGGAGGGAATCTATCTCACAACCCAAAATATAAATAATTTTCCCCTACCTCCTTAGGGGAGTGTTAAAGAAAAAAAATATTTTCCTAATTTTTATTTTTTCTGCCCTGCTACTTTCTCAAAATCTGAGAGGATGGATTTCACATCTCTATCTTGGGGGATTGAGGTCAAGAAAGATAATAAAGTATCATCAGCAAATTGATTATGATAAATTGGGTCTATATTAATTGTTGTATTAATACTTATTAAAGTATGATCGGCTTTGAGAGCTCTCCTCAAGGATTCTTCAAAAAAAATGAATAGATATGGAAATAAAGGATCCCCCTGTCGTATGCCCCTACAACTACAAAAGTAGCCCACCAAGGACCCATTAATGATAACTAAAAATTTAGCTAAGGAAATGCATGCCTTAATAAAATTAATCTAGCTTAGACTAAATCCAAACTTGGATAGTGTCAGATAAGCGATGAATTATCATTAATCAAGCATTGTTTAAATAATACAATAAGCACTTAGAATAGTCTGGAGGTTACGGAAATACCAAGGCGCTTAATAGTAGTGGTTATAACAAGTTGCTAAAATAGTTACAACCATACTAACAAATGACTAATAATGTAATAAAAAAACTAAGCTACACTAAAATCCCCTCTTATTACATTATTTGGGTAATAATATAACTATTAGCTATGCTAACATCCCCCCATACAACAATATTTGGGTAAAGTATATAACTGCCCCAATACAATGAAGAAGAAGAAGAGAAATGAAATAATGGTGGCTTATGCTTTGTCTTCGGATCTAGATCTAGCTCTGGCTCTAAGCATACCTCTGTATTTGTACCACTGGATCTATCTCTGGATCTGCTTGTGAATCTACCTCTGGATTTACCTGTAGATCTGCCTCTGGAACTTTGTCTTTGGGTTTGTCTTTAGGTTTGTCTCTGGGTCATTATCTTTGGAACTACCACTAGGTCTGTCACTGGTTTTGCCTTTGGGTCTACCTCGTTGAGTGTATATTTTTCCCAATTGCAAAATACCACCACATGCAGAGTATTGAATAGAAAACTCTCTCTTGAAAAGAAACCAAATGACAAACATTCAACTTCTCCAAGGTTCTGGTAAAATATCTAAAATATTACAATAGTGCCAGAAATAATTCAATAATGCATGTGACCATAAACAAGGGGCCTTTACTGGTTCTAAACAATGCTTAGTGATTTGAAAGATCTAACTAAAAATAAAAGCAGTTCTTTTTAGGGTTTTTTTAAATTGGTGCTACCCTGAATCCCTGTTAGTAGAGTATTTTATCTTCATTTAAAAGGTTTCAAATGACAAAATGTGGAATTGTCCACCTCATTTTAATGCTCGTGCCTTTAATATGAAGTAAATTTTAGATAGTTGGGTTCATTTTATCTTCCTTATGTTGATGTCACTACCCTAATAGTGGTTAGTAGAAGTTAGCATGTTAGCAATGTTAGCAAAGTTAGCAAAGTTAGCTTTCATTTCTTATCTTAGTTTAATGTGAAATAGTAGGTTAGTATCCCTCCTAAACCATGTGTTTTATCTGAAAGCTTTAGATTAATGAAACTTGGAGGTGCAAAAATTCTGGAAAATGACTAGAATGGAAATAACTTGAAAGCTTAACAATTTGTGAAATGGACAGAAAAAATGAAACTAACAGGAAATTAGCAGAAATTCTGGAAAAGGACCAGAATGGAAATGAAAGAAACTAAAATTCTGGATGGACCAGAATGGAATGCTTGAAATAAAATAAAACTTTGAGAACAGTAAATGAAATAAACATGTAAATTTGGTTAGCTGAAAAAGTCAAATTCTGAATTAGTTTAGCAAGCTCCTCCCTACAAAATCCCAAGTTATGAGGTAATCATAAAACAACCTGAATCAATGGACCTGCAACATAAGCACAATACCATTAAATCAAGTGCGAGACTCAAAGGAAACATAAAGAAACTGCATAATCTTGACCTTCGCCTATTGCAACCCATTTCATGGCATAAGACAATGGCTAGAAGTCACTAAAATGCAGAAATGATAAGACACTAAAAACGTTAGTTTTATGATAAAAACCCTCCTTTTGATTTTGCTCACATAAGTTTGCTACCCTCTCAAAATCTGAAAAATGCTCTTTCTTTATTGCTTTCTCGGAATGTTACATCATTTCCAGCCCCCTTGAAAAAGGTAGGATAGCAAGGTATAAATAATGCTTAGAAGTCCTTTCACTTCATCTTCTCTCACAACCAAAATAATGAATGGATATAAGAAAATAATCCATCATCATTTTCTGTGATTTAATAAACATAACACTTCTAAACGTTATTTATTTAAAAAAAAACTAACAACAAAAACATAACCCTGCATGACTCCTTATATCTCCCCTTTCTCTTATAAGCATTCTACCCAAGAATACCCCTTTACATCCATCAAACGAATGATAAAAGCATTAACTATACCTTATAACCCCTACGATTTTAGACCTCCTTTAAAACATTGAACGTGATCAAACCACATTCACATTAACTAAAATAATATAGGCCAATCTTATTTAGTGAAACTTTCATTGTCACTTTTTGAGGCCGAGACCCGATGGTATTTCTCCTAAGCCATACCAATGTGCCCAAGGACTGGGATGGCATTCCCCCATCCTGGGCACTTTGGTTTCCATGTAACCAAATGAAACCATCACACTGCCTACGCAGCCATGGCACTGTCCAACTTACATAGCCATAGCACTACCAATGATGCAGCCATGGTGCTGCCAAGACTACATAGCCATAGCATTTTGGCATCTTCATGGCACTACCATGCCATATCTGGCAAACCTATAGCCATCGATGCCATGGTCATGTGTCCAAACCTATGCAGCCATCGATGCTGCCATTGATATCATGGTGCTGCCAAACCTACGTAGCCATGGTGTTGTTCAACTCCCTACTCTCACACTCATGCTGCCATAGCGTAATGAAATAGATGCAACACTAAAACCTTCCATGCTCTTCGAGGTTGACCTTTAACTCCATCAATTGGCATCATAGGTTGCCCTAATAACGCTTCTTCCTTCCTTGTTCGATGGCATACCTCTACCTCTCGATCGTTTCACTGACAACTCCGATGCCTTTCATGTTGTTCTTCTGAAACCCTAATGCCATCTTGGACCACCTCTTCTTTGTCGGCGTTGCTCCATGAAGCTTCGTTGCCATAGCGTTGAACGTTCTTGGACTAGCCACTCATGTCTTCGAATGTTTTTGAATAGCCACCATCGCCTTATCTGCAATCAAATGAAATGACGTTAAACTTTACCTTATCGTAAATATTATTATCACGTCTTTTATAAAGTACATTATAATAATATTATTATATACAATATAATAATATTATTATAATAATATAATACAAAAATATTATTATAATAATAACATTATAATATAATCATAATAATATTATTATAATGATAACATTTTAGAACCTTATAACATAATCTTAAAAATATTACTATTATGTACATAATATAGTTAATGCAATTATATTAGGTAGATAATAGCATATTGGCTTCTATCTCAATTTCTTTGTACCTTTTGTATCCTCTTTTTGTTTTAGGTCAGGCCTTGCTTTGTTAAACACATTCCATCACCTTAGATAGTATGAAGAACATTAAACTCTTATTCATCAAAATGGATTTTAATTAATCTAAGCATTAATGCCTAGATTAATTAATCATTAAATATCAAATAACCAAAGCAATTAAAATCATTAAAACAAAATGGTCAAACATCCCTATTCTTACAAACCAAAGAAAACCAAAAACCTTTCATATCAAAATATGACAAGTGGGTCCCCAAGAATTTTGGGGTGGTTGTGGAAACTCCACAACAAATGGCGACTCTATTGGGAAATGCTCCTGAGCATTTCGGTGAGAACCCAAAAAGAAAATCTGAAAACACACTCCAAACCAGAAAGCAACAAGCATCAACAAATGCATGAATAATGTCAATAGACTTATAAGAATAATAAAATATTAGAATCATGCAATATTAGCTCTGGGTGTGTGTAGCACTCCACACCTTATTTTTTTGTAACTTTTCCGCATTGCATCATCAATTTTACCTGACTAGAATTATGGCAATGGATATGGAGAGCTTTGAGGGTAAAAATTTTTATAGCATGAGCAACACATTCTATGGTGGCTTGAGCAAACACCTCAAAAATGTCTAACCATCTTAGGATCAACTGTGTGTGCGATGAATTCATTGACTAGATCTAGGGCTTGGTTATGAGCCATCATCATCAAGGACCAGTGTGTGCAAGTGTACCTTAGAGCTTTGGGGAATCAGATTCTCAACCAAGGTGTGATGAGAATATAGCCCTATCCTTTACTGCTCTCATATTTGACCAAAATAATTAAACCGGTTATGGATGAGGTCATCAGACTAATCTATCCTCATGGCGGCCATAAATCTCAACCTTACGGGAGTCATGTCACCAGGCATGAGTGTACTCCACTACCAGTCAAGCGTCTATAGCCTCGATGGAGGTTAACTCCATAGTCCATGATTTTGCTCTTGACTTCTTGAATCTTGGGATGACTACCCATCCTTCTGAGGGACACGTAGTACGATCCTTACAACCCAATAGTCAATGGTGTGATGGAAATGGAGTGGTGAACATTTTGCTTTGGATTTCTTGAATCTTGGGATGACTACCCATCCTTCTGAGGGACACGTAGTATGATCCTTACAACCCAATGATCCATGGTGTGATGGAGGTAAAATCAAAGCTTTGGGGAATCAGATTCTCAACCTAAGCATGATGAGAATTTGACCCTATCCTTACTACTCTGATTTTGGGCTTTCAAGTATTGCGAAAGTGGTAAAAACCACTATTTTATGGACTATGTGCAGGGCAGGATAGACCAGAATTATCTTTTCACCTCACATCCCCATCCAAGTATGGTTTCATATTATTTTACCCAAGATGTTGGACATGGACAGAAATGTGATAGACCTACGACAACTTCGACAACAACTTCCAAACCTAAGATCTTCTTAGTGTTCTTTGTGCCTTTGATCCCAAGATAATTGGACATCACTTTCAGTGTTTGGGTTTAGCATATGATGTTTATGTAATAAGAATGTGCCTTTGAGACATGGGTGGATGATATGCAAGATCAACGACTTCATGCTTCATGAGCTGCAAATAATATTTCACATGTTCAAGCCTTTTGCCATATGATTCCAATTTTTCACATCCTTTTAGTCTTGGTTGACATTCGTATACACATAGGCTGACCTCTTACTCCTACAATCAAATCCAAAATTGGACCACTTTGACATACTAAAGACTTCTGAAATCAAAGAAACAAGATCAAATAAATAGGAAATAAAACTGATAAGACAAACAATTAAGCAAGTTGATTAGTGTACATATAATACAATGACTCTACCCTTAGGCCTGAAAATAATGCTTTAAATGAAGGCCATTGATGGGTAAGGCCAAATATTTTCCATCCAAGGTTTTTAATCTGAAACTATTTTCACCTAGGACTTCGGATATTAGATAGGGTCCCAACCACAAGCAATCAAACTTTTCATGTTCTCCTTTTTTTCATGCCTTTTATCCCACAACAAAACTAAATCTGAAACTTTAAAGACCTTAATTTTGGACCATTTATCAAACCACCTTTTGATTATGTCTTGATGTTTGCTGAAATGAAGCATGGCTTCCTCCCTTTTCTCATCAAGATGCATTAATTGGGTTAATCTGGTTTCAAGTTTATCATCAGTCCCAACATAGTCTTTTATAAAATGTAAAGTTTGCAATTTCATATTAGTAGGAAAAATAGGGTCTTGCCCATAGACTAAGTGATAAGGAGATGTCCCAATTGACTCCTTGCTTCTGGTCCTATCTTCCCAAAGGGAAAATTTTAACTTACTATGCCAATCTCTAGGGTTCTTTTCAAGTAATTTTTTGATTATGCATAATAAATTTTTATTTGATGATTCTGCCAAACCATTGCCTTGGGGGTAATAATTGGAAGAGAATTTTAGACTCACCTTATTGTCGTATGCCCAATTTGCAAATTCTAAAGAGGAAAAGGCAGAACCGTTGTCACTTACTATGGAGTTAGGCATTCCAAAATGAGTGACTATGTTTTCCTCTAGAAATCTAATCACAACCTCGGAGGTGGCATTCTTAGTAGGTATAGCCTCTGTCCACCTTGTGCAGTAATCAGTAGCGGTGAGGATGAACTTATGGGAATCGAACGAGTTAGGATTTATCACCCCAACAAAGTCTAATCCCCATTGTGCAAATGGTCTCGTCTCTACCACTAACTGCAATGACATTGTTGCATTCCGCTCTCTGTTGGCTGCCACTTGGCATATGTGACATGTTCTTACATGTGCATGTGCATCTTTAAACAAGTGGGGCCAATAATACCCAGCTCTAATAATTTGGTGTGTTGTCACGTTTGCTGACCCATGTCCAGTTCCATACTTACCATGGAAGTCTTTGAGTACTTGGGTTGCTTCCTCTTGAGTAATGCAATGAAGGAAAATTCCTTCATGATTCTTCCTGTACAACACACAGAGATTTAATAGAAATCTAGCTGATTTTAAATGCAGTGCCTTGCACGTGAGTGGAATTCAAATGAGAAGGGCACTTACCATGCAACAAAAAATATACAATATCTACGTACCATTCCTCTGTAGTGATATCATTAACCTCGTAGTTTTGGCACGTTATTAAAGGGTCAATTTCTGCGATAGCCTTGACCAAACCTTGTCCATGCACTATCTTCATGGGCTTTATCTCTAAGTCAAATTCTTGAAGGGTGGAAAGCCATTTCCCCCTTCTTTCACCTAGCTCACTCTGTAAGAACATGGACTTTACTATCGGGTCAGGAACTATAGCAAAAACTTTACTATGCACAATGTAATGCCTGAATTTTTTTACAGTTTTAAACAAGGCATACATTTGCTTGTCTAGGATAGAATACCTCAGTTTCACGTCCTTCAAAGGAGAACTCAGAAAGGCTATAGGATTTTCAATGTTGTCTTCACTTTTTTGAGTTAACACACTTGCAAAAGAATGATCTGAAGCAAATGTGTAAATATAAAATGGTTTAGCATAGTCTGGACTAATGAGAATAGGGGCTTTGGAAATAGCATCCTTGATGCTTGTGAAGGCATCCCTATTCTCACTGGTCCACTTAATCTGAACATATTTTTTAGCATGTCATTTAGGGGCTTGGCGATTTCAGCAAAACCTGAAATGAATTTTCTCACAAAGTTAATCTTACCGAAAAAGGACCTAAGCTCCTTTTTGCTATTGGGATGAGGAATATCCCGGATAGCGGCTATCCACTCTGGGTCTATAGAAATCCCATATTTTGAAATGACATGTCCTAATAGCTTACCCTCCGTTACCCCAAAGATGCACTTTTTTGGATTTAGGGAAATTCCATGTTCCCTGCACCTTTGGAGCACTTTCCTCAAGTCTCTAACATGATCTTCCCTCTTCTTGGAGAAGATAGGAATATCATCCACATAGACAATAATGCACTTACCACTGAGCCCCTTGAATGCAAAATCCATGGCTCTTTGGAAAGTGGCTCCAACGTTCAACAAACCAAACGACATCCTCCGGTAGGCAAATGTTCCCCACTTCGTGGTGAAGGCCGTCTTCATCCTATCATTTGGATGTATGAGAATTTGATTATATCCCGAGTATCCATCCAAGAATGACATCATTTCAGACCCATTTACCTTTTGGAGTATCTCGTCAATGGTGGGTAATGGGTAATTGTCTTTTTGGCAAGCTTTGTTCAGATTTCTAAAATCTATGCACAACCGAATCTCTCCACTCTTCTTCCTAATAGGGACAAGATTAGCCACCCATGTGGAATGCCTAATAGGGAAGATGATTTTGGCTTCCAGCAACCTCTTCACTTCCTTCTCTATCAGGGGCTCTAGGATTGGGTTAACCATTCTTTACCTCTGTCTAAAAGGCTTGGAATCAGGCTTCAGAGGAATAGTATGCATGATTACATTCGGGTCATAAGTTTTCAGCTCTTCATAGCTCCAAGCTATGCAATCAATGTATTCTCCTAAAACCTGAGCTATTGATTCCTTCTCTCATTGTGTGCATGCCTTTGCAATGAACACTTCACGTGGATCTACTGCACTCCCCAAATTGATTGAATTGCATGATTCCTTGGGGGATGGTATTTTTCTTTCTTTTTTATTTTGATATCCAATATCAAACAAATTTTCTAGAGAGGCCCTATCACTTGGCATCTCGTTCCATACTCCGGTTGTTCCTACTTCTACTTGCCTCCTCTCTTCTTCGTCTATAACCTGATTTTCAAATATACCAGAATTAGTGACAAAACTAAAAATGTGTCTATCACTATCAAAGACCTGTAAGTTCATGACATTGTCTGGTATGGAGGGGCAAGGCACTAACTCAATGGAAATTTTTTTACATTTTTTATGGTCGGCAAGCGAAAGCATGTTGGCCGCTACGGCTAATGAATCAACCATTTTATTATTTTTCTTGAGATGAGGGAAATATTGAAAGCATCAAACTCATTAATTAATTCCCTCACTCTAGTTTTATAGAGGTTCAACCTCTTGTCTCTATAGGTATATTGCTCCTTGACCTATTTGACTACTAACTCTGAGTCTCCCGATGCCTTAAGGCATTTTACCTTTTCTCTTAGGGCCAATTGAAGTCCAAAAATTAGGGCTTCATACTCCACCACATTATTGGTGGTCGGGAACTATAATCTGTAGGCAGCAAGCAAAGGCTTACTACCAGGACATGTGAGCTCTACCCCAGCTCCCACACCTTGTTTTGATTTGGACCCATCAAACTTTAGGGTCCACACCCTCTTGTTTTCTTTCAAAGTACAATGGTAAAGATTATCATTTTGGGACCCTTCGGCTATGTCCTCTATGTCAAAATTGTAAACCCCTAATTCTATTTCAGTAAACTGAATCTCATTGGGTTTATTATATTCTGTAATCATTTCCCTAAGTCTGGGCTCTCTGTCTACCCGAATTTGGTTTGCAACTCCTCTCCATGGCAACCACATATGGGAGGAATCAGTCACCACATAACCATTGAGATTTCTGCTCCAATCCCTGCCCAACACCATGCCATACTTGGCAGCAATATTTAGCACAAGGATATCCATGTAATGTTGGACCCTAGGCTCCGAGTTGATCTGAACTAGGACATATTTTACAACACCTATTACATCCACCATAGATCTGTCTAATTGGACCACTTTGCTATTCGAATGAACAGGCTTAAGTCCTAGCTTTTGGCTTATCTCAAGAGGCATGATGTTGGTCGAGGCACCAGAATCAATCAAATAGTTGTGTAAATTCTTGCCTATGATCCTAATAGTTATGAGAAAAGGAGGTACCTCTGGTTTCTCTTTCATCATAGCAAGTTGGGGTTCTACAGATTTAACCTCATGAATTTGACTCAGGGAATTTAATCTCTTCCCCATGATTTTATCCTGCCCCAACAATAGAGAGACCTCATACATTGAGATATTGGCCTTGGTCCTTTTCATATCTTCTTCCAAGTCATAAGTGGATGTTCCAGGATTTGACACTTTTGGCATTGTCCTAGGTGCTTCCAAAAATGGAGGTGGTGGATTCACATCACCTTTTGTATCAAGAGGAACTAAAGGGTTGTTTGGGGGAGTAGAGGAGGTTTTGGGATCCTTAGAACTCCTAGTAAAATACTTGTGATTAGCTTTCCCAAAATGTTTAGCGGCCTGGGCTTCCAAAGCTTCATCCTCTTCCTCTCCTAACACATTCATATCTTCCTCCATCTCATCATTTTCTAAATAATGAATGACTTCAGACACCAAAGAGTCTAACTTTCTATGGCAACAATGATGCATTTCCTCATCACATGACTCTAACTCATCACAATCTCCTAATGCATCAGCCTGATTGGCTATCCAGATTGGGTACGCACCCATTATTAGGCTACGTATTGTATGGTCCTGTTCTCCTATGGTCATGGTTTCTATTGGGCATGTGATTTTGGGCAACTTGTTTCTGTAATCGAATGATGTCATTGCCCTATTTTATGGTCATTCTCTTGAGCTCTTCCAGCTCATAATTGGGTCCTTGTGGCTGGGGCATGACAACCCCAGATCCACTGACATTTTTGACATTAGCAACCTCTGGATTAGGCACTAAGGTTTGACTCTAGGTGTTTTGGGTCCACCATGGACCCTTGGCCTAAAGAGGTGCAACCATGGGATAGGCATTTGAGGCTTGAGTACTACTCACCTCAAATCTTGGCAAGGTTATCTGATTAGCAACCATCATTTTTGGAGTGGGTGGAATGGCAACACTAGGGTATGTCAAAAAATATGGAAGCGTGGGAGCGAATGGGTATGACTGATGATATGGCAAAGCATTCATCATGGGCATCTGAGGTGTCACAACTTGATTCATCATGGCAAATTGATTGTAAGGGCCATATTGCCCTAACATGGGAAATTGAGGCATAGTGCCACCTTGCGGTGTCATTTGTTGCTCAATAGTCATGGCTTCAGCATAGGCTAAGGCCAACATTGTAACTTGAGGATTTCTCTTGGTAAACATGGTTGTCATCGGATCTAAGGCTGTGAGGTATAATTGCAATGCCACAACAACATCTATTGCAAAGTGACGAGTCACGTTTGTGTAAAGCTTTTGGAATCTGGCATTAAATGTTCTGATAGGTTCATTAGGATACCTCTTGCATGACACGAATTGGTTATACATGATGGTAGGATCTAGAAATGACCTAAATTGATTAACAAAGGTAGCTTCCAACTGGGCCCAAGATGTAATGGACCTTATAGGAAGATTCCTGTACCATTCATGAGCCATTTGGTCAAAGCTATTAGGGAAGAGTCGACAAGCGACGTCTTCATGACTGACTCCCTGCCTAATCATATGGTCCTTGTAAATTTGAACATGCTCTTCAGCTGAAATGGGACCATCATGGACAAACTTAGGGATAGACCTCTCAAGGTGCCTAGGTATGTCATGGACATCCCTAGGTATACTTAATAGAGAACTTTGGGTACCAAACCAGGGAACTAGTTGTTGTTGTTGTTGTTGTTGGGCCATATTAACCAAAGGTAATGACCCTACTAAAGTAGTTGATACACTCGGGATGACGGAGATGGGTACACTTGATGTAGCTCTTGTGGTGGAACTAATGGGTGCACATCCACTGAAGGTATTCAGATTCAGAGGTCTGAGAGCTAGCCTTTCCAAATCTTGGCAAAGCGTCTCTAAACCTAACGTATCAGAAAGCTCGGATGAGATTTTAATCTCCTAGATTTTGTACCTCGGTTTCCTAGTTTTGGGAGAAAGACTTTGAAAAATGGTTTCCTCAGTGGTTTTAGACCTAGTAGCAATGCGTCTAGGTGGGTCCATCTTGGGAAAACTCAAATCTATTCTATTAAGGCTTCTCACAAACTAGTCAAGAGTAAAATGTTGCACCTGCAAACACAATATTGTTGAACCAAAACTGACCACGTTAGCATTAGCAAAAAACTAAATCACAAAGCATAAAAGAAGGCCCTCCTTCTAGCACCAAATATGTTGAGTGTATATTTTTCCCAATTGCAAAATACCACCACATGCAGAGTATTGAATAGAAAACTCTCTCTTGAAAAGAAACCAAATGACAAACATTCAACTTCTCCAAGGTTCTGGTAAAATATCTAAAAGATTACAATAGTGCCAAAAATAATTCAATAATGCATGTGACCATAAACAAGGGGCCTTTACTGGTTCTAAACAATGCTTAGTGATTTGAAAGATCTAACTAAAAATAAAAGCAGTTCTTTTTAGGGTTTTTTAAATTGGTGCTACCTTGAATCCCTGTTAGTAGAGTATTTTATCTTCATTTAAAAGGTTTCAAATGACAAAATGTGGAATTTTCCACCTCATTTTAATGCTCGTGCCTTTAATATGAAGTAAATTTTAGATAGTTGGGTTCATTTTATCTTCCTTATGTTGATGTCACTACCCTAATAGTGGTTAGTAGAAGTTAGCATGTTAGCAATGTTAGCAAAGTTAGAATTAGCTTTCATTTCTTATCTTAGTTTAATGTGAAATAGTAGGTTAGTATCCCTCCTAAACCATGTGTTTTATCTGAAAGCTTTAGATTAATGAAACTTGGAGGTGCAAAAATTTTGGAAAATGACCAGAATGGAAATAACTTGAAAGCTTAACAATTCTAGAAATGGACCAAAAAAATGAAACTAATAGGAAATTAGCAAAAATTCTGGAAAAGGACCAGAATGGAAATGAAAGAAACTAAAATTCTGGATGGACCAGAATGGAATGCTTGAATGCTTGAAATAAAATAAACTTTGAGAATAGTAAATGAAATAAACATGTAAATTTGGTTAGCTAAAAAAGTCAAATTCTGAATTAGTTTAGCAAGCTCCTCCCTGCAAAATCCCAAGTTATGAGGTAATCATAAAACAACCTGAATCAATGGACCTGCAACATAAGCACAATACCATTAAATCAAGTGCGAGACTCAAAGGAAACATAAAGAAACTGCATAATCTTGACCTTCGCCTATTGCAACCCATTTCATGGCATAAGACAATGGCTAGAAGTCACTAAAATGCAGAAATGATAAGACACTAAAAACGTTAGTTTTATGATAAAAACCCTCCTTTTGATTTTGCTCACAAAAGTTTGCTACCCTCTCAAAATCTGAAAAATGCTCTTTCTTTATTGCTTTCTCGGAATGTTACATCATTTCCAGCCCCCTTGAAAAAGGTAGGATAGCAAGGTATAAATAATGCTTAGAAGTCCTTTCGCTTCATCTTCTCTCACAACCAAAATAATGAATGGATATAAGAAAATAATCCATCATCATTTTCTATGATTTAATAAACATAACACTTCTAAACGTTATTTATTTTAAAAAAAACTAACAACAAAAACATAACCCTGCATGACTCCTTATATCTCCCCTTTCTCTTATAAGCATTCTACCCAAGAATACCCCTTTACATCCATCAAATGAATGATAAAAGCATTAACTATACCTTATAACCCCTACGATTTTAGACCTCCTTTAAAACATTGAACGTGATCAAACCACATTCACATTAACTAAAATAATATAGGCCAATCTTATTCAGCGAAACTTTCATTGTCACTTTTTGAGGCTGAGACCCGATGGTATTTCTCCTAAGCCATACCAATGTGCCCAAGGATTGGGATGGCATTCCCCCATCTTGGGCACTTTGGTTTCCATGTAACCAAATGAAACCATCACACTACCTATGCAGCCATGGCATTGTCCAACTTACGTAGCCATAGCACTTCCAACGATGTAGCCATGGTGTGCAAGGCTATAGCCATAGTTGCCATCTAGGCACATGGCACTGCCAAGACTATGTAGCCATAGCGTGCCATCGTTGTGGTTGCCAAACCTATGTAGCCATCGATGTTGCCATCGATGTCGTGGTGCTGCCAAACCTATGTAGCCATGGCATTGTTCAACTCCCTACTCTCACACTCATGCTGCCATAGCGTAATGAAATAGATGCAACACTAAAACCTTCCATGCTCTTTGAGGTCGGCCTTTAACTCCATCAATTGGCATCATAGGTTGCCCTAATAATGCTTCTTCCTTCCTTGTTCGATGGCATGCCTCTGCCTCTCAGCCATTTCACTGACAACTCTGATGCCTTTCATGTTGTTCTTCTGAAACCCTAATGCCATCTTGGACCGCCTCTTCTTTGTCGGCGTTGCTTCGTGAAGCTTCGCTGCCATAGCGTTGAACGTTCTTGGACTAGCCACTCATGTCTTCGAATGTTTTTGAATAGCCACCATCGCCTTATCTGCAATCAAATGAAATGACGTTAAACTTTACCTTATCGTAAATATTATTATCACGTCTTTTATAAAGTACATTATAATAATATTATTATATACAATATAATAATATTATTATAATAATAACATTTTAGAAAAATAATCACAAAAATAATATTAAAAACATTATAATATAATCATAATAATATTATTATAATGATAACATTTTAGAACCTTATAACATAATCTTAAAAATATTACTATTATGTACATAATATAGTTAATGCAATTATATTAGGTAGATAATAGCATATTGGCTTCTATCTCAATTTCTTTGTACCTTTTGTATCCTCTTTTTGTTTTAGGTCAGGCCTTGCTTTGTTAAACACATTCCATCACCTTAGATAGTATGAAGAACATTAAACTCTTATTCATCAAAATGGATTTTAATTAATCTAAGCATTAATGCCTAGATTAATTAATCATTAAATATCAAATAACCAAAGCAATTAAAATCATTAAAACAAAACGGTCAAACATCCCTATTCTTACAAACCAAAGAAAACCAAAAACCTTTCATATCAAAATATGACAAGTGGATCCCCAAGAATTTTGGGGTGGTTGTGGAAACTCCACAACACTACCATAGGTTTTACCTTTTCGGTAGAATCCATACAACATTTCTTTCATCATGGTCCATTGTGTGAGATCTGTCCATCCACAATCAATATGAACCTTGTTGGCCATTTTCACTTTGTACCAACAACTGGAAGAAGAGTGATTCATACATCCACATGAATCACAAGGATGTAATCTCCAACAATTAGCTGCAACATGTCATGTCTTTCCACAGTGACTGCAACAATGCTTTTTAGGATATGTAGGATATTTAGGTTTTACAAACATGGAATTACTAGTACTTGCATGTCCAATATAGCCAAGGCCTTCATTATTTGCCCTGACATTTAGCATTATAGGATTTTTAATGCCTTGTTCCTGTTTACCTAATCTCTCACCATTGAATCCCATTTTCATCATCATTTTGGAACCAAATCCTTTGGTATGTTTTTCAAAACACCCAATTTCATCATCTTCATCAATGCTTTTAAAAATATTGCATTTGTCTCTATTGATGAGATTATGATGCTCTTTTTGAGGAGGTTTAGTTTTTAAGTCACTAGTATCACAAGCAAAATATGATGTTGTGATGAGATCGCCTATGCTACAACTGGTATCTACCATAGAAGGTAGGAGGTTGCTTGTATCACAACAAGCATTGGCCATCATGGGCTCAAGGTCATATGTGTCACAACAAGCATTTGCCACCATGGTTTGAAGGTCACTTGTGTCACTACAAGCATCGACCATTAGGGGTTTGACCTTTGTTTCCTCACTAATGTCCCTTTTCACTTTACTTTGAGCAATGTCAAGAGCAAAAAATGACATGTATATGCCCATTATAGTGCCAATAGGGATTAGAACACCATTTCTCTACATGTCTTCACAATATGCAAAATCATTGATTATGGCATCTACACCATTTTGTAGTGTGATAAATGTGCCATCTTCATGATAATCTATCCCATCCATGAATGGGGAAAAGTATGGGCCTTTAACTGATTTAGCAACATCAGTTGGTTTTGGGATAGTTTTCTTCTTTGATCTGCCCATTCTTAAGGTGTCGGTCTCTATCGAAAATGCACCTTTTACAATAAAATTTTACAAATAATTTGACTAAGGTGTCGGTCACTGCTGAAAATGCACCCTTATAAGTCTTCCCCCATTTTTTCAAAATTTGATAAGGTAGAGAAAAATTTATCCCCCCTTAGTGCATAAAATGCAACTATGAAGCCTCAAAAGACTTTTACAAAGCTTCCTTGACAATTTCCAAATTTGATCTCTTAGGCAATTGCTAAAGTTTGCCCCCCTTAGTGCAAAAACAATGGAAGTCTCTTGGGCTTGAACAAAAATATTCTCTGTTACTCAAAAAAAATGAGTGTTTTGCAAAATTGTGTTACAAAAAAAATTTGAGATGCTCCAATTTTAATTTATTTGTTTTTTTGCAAAAAAATTCAATTTAATTAATTTATAAAAATAATTTAATAGAAGCAAAAAAAATAATTAAATTTAAACCTTTATTGGTTAAATTTAATTAATATAAGATTTTTTTAATTAAATTATTCAAATAAAAAATTAAAAGAAATAAATAGAAAGGTCAAAAAAAAAAAAAAATACCTTTAGGAGTAAAGTTTGGATGAATTCCTTCAGCAAAAAAAAATTATTTTTATCCTCGTCGAGACTTGAAATTGTGACGCGGGCATGAGTGTCTTATAATGGCTGCAATTGCCAGCATGCTTTGATGGCTGATCCAAAAGCCAAAGAGATCAAGGTGCCCCTTATTACGGATTCAAAAGCCAAATATGTTTGGTGATAGCTCATAGATTCCTACCACTGGTGGCAATGCTCGTCTCCCAGTGTTTGGTGGCACAGTTGTTCCAGTGGCACTGTGGCACTCCTCGTCGATGGCTCTTCCATCTGTGGATGCATAAGCAATTCTACCACATCATCTGAAACAAATATGCAAATCATTACGTGTTGAATGAAATAATTTTTTGTTTATTCTATAAATACTCCTTTCAAATGGCCAATCTAGAAATCGAAGGACCTGCAAATCACAACGATCGGTGGATTCTTGCACCTGCAATATTTTTGCACGTGCCTGTATCACCAATTTTCTCAACGTCGATCAATTATGCAGAAGATGTCTGCAAATCCATCACATATTTTATCATATGATCGAAGCCTGCCTTAGTCTGCCACCGCTCCTACTACAAAATACCTTTCCTCTGCACAGAATTATCCACACTTGGACATGGCACAGTAGTGTCTTTGATGTTCGTCACTTGTATCAAGGGACACACGAAAGATCCCAGGAGGCCAATGATCCCACAACCATATTCTACAAAATGTGTCTTCAAGGTGTGAAACATGCCCTTCAGTTCAAAACTACCTGCAACACTACACAGTTGGGGTCTTCATCATCAATTGGAGTGCATCAAACACAACGATGCAATCAATCTCTATGACACATCAATGAAACAAAAAATAGATCTTGACTATAATTGTCTTGGACTATAGATAGTGTTGCTTATGCTAGTGGCAATGTACAATTTGAGGTAAGAATTAGTGGAATAATTTTAAAATTCCACCACTTCGTCTGGCTGCTTCTAGCTATCTAGTGCACAACTCACCAAATAAACAATATTCACCAAAAACTGCTATAATCATCCCAAAAATTTACCTCACCTACGCTTCATCTTGGGTAAATACAACAATTATCCCACATGCATAGGTCTGAGGTGCATTTTTTGGTTTAAAAATGTGAGCACGCCATAAGGTTTATGACTACCTTATGGTAGTCGACCTATAGCTTAGGATGGTTTTGATAGCCATGTCAGTCACTCCGTATGCCTCCACTTAGTCGTCTTGCGTCTTGTTCACCTACACCACTAAAAGAGGAAATTTTGTTGTTTGTCCACCTTGACAAGTCTTGATGAGATATCAATTGCATTGTCCATGTGATCCTCTTCTATCTCAGAGTCAGATCTAGCTTAGTCATCGTGTCCACATCCTTGTCACGTCAGTCAGCACGATCGGTCCACTTCTACATCCAAGTTGTCTAGGTCGTAGATCTAGCTAGCAGCATCCTATATGTCTAGGTGTACCCATATGGATCCCGTGCCTGGTCCCCTTACTCCTAATCACGTCCAGGCTTAGCCATGTCTAGCGAGTCAGCCAGATCCACCGTCTGGGTGATCTGTTGTTGTTGGGCTACCTGGTCCTAGGCTAGATCCAACTTGAGTCCATAAATCTCATTGGATATGCCTGGATCACAGATATTGGAAGCTATAAGATGAGCTTTGATAATGGAGCTTTGATACCATGTCAGATAAGTGATGAATTATCATTAATCAAGTATTGTTTAAATAATACAATGAGCACTTAGAATAGTCTAGAGGTTACAGAACTACTAAGGTGCTTAATAGTAGTGGTTATAACAAGTTGCTAACATAGTTACAACCATACTAACAAATTACTAATAATGTAATAAACAAACTAAGCTACGCTAACAAATAGGATTTGAAGTAAGAAGCCCCATGAGACCCTATCATATGCTTTATCCATGTCAAGTTTCAAGAAGGTGCTCGACCTACCACTCTTGTCAATTGAGTAAATGAGTTCATGCATCGTAATAATGTCATCGAGGATTTGACTGCCTACCACAAAACCACTTTGAAGATGATCAATAATCTTTAGAAGGACTTTCAATCTATTTTCTAAGGATTTTGTAAGAATTTTAAATAGCATATCACAGAGACTTATGTGTCTAAATTATTTGAATTCTTTAGCTCTCTTTATTTAGGAATGAGCACAAGGAAGTTGGAGTTATTGTCTAATAGAATGACCTTCAATGATTGGATTTCCCTAAACACTTCACAAACATCTTTTCCAAATATGTGCCAAAACTTTTAAAAAAATATTAGAGAGAAACCGTCTAGGCCCGGGGTCTTAATCCCTCCCATGGAGAATATCACAGTCCTGATTTCCTCATCACTAAAGGGGGCATCCAACCTAAATTCATTTCTTTTGAAACCATAGTAGTAATATTTCATAGGATCCTATCCTTCACTTGAAGGTCCCTAGCTTCTCTCAAACATAGGAGCTTTTTGAAGTATGCAAATGCTTCATCCATGATTTCCTCAATGTCCTCAAAAATAGACCTATTAGATTTTAGGATTGCTCTGATTATATTGTTGCTCTTGTGCCTCAAGGTGGAAGTATGAAAAAAAATTGTATTCCTATCACCTTCTCGAAGCCAAAGGGATCTAGACTTTTGGCACCATAAAATTTCTTCTCCATCCAGGGAGTTGTGAAACCTTGATAACAACTATTTTTCTTTTAGCCTATCTACTATCTATTTCAATCACTTCCCTAGATTCAAAGGCAATTTCAAACTCATTAAGTTTGTTAGAAATTTATTTTTTCCTCCTAAATATATCACCAAAAACATATTTGTGCCCAATTTTAAGGTTGGCCTTAACATATCTTAGCTTGGATTCCACTTGAGAAATTAGTGGGCCCAAGAAACCACCATTCCTTGATTCTTATTTCTAGATTCAGATGTTGCAACCACATAGCCTCAAATTTTAATGGCCTAGGAAAGAAGCTCTGATTTTTTAATCTTCTCAAAAATTATGTCAGGAAACTTAACAACAATGAGCCCTAAATAAACTACGCTAACAATAAGCCTAATAGAAAAATAATGTAATAAAAGCTAATAGTAATATACGCTAACACCCCCCCCTTATTACATTATTTGGGTAATAATATAACTACTAGCTATGCTAACATCCCCCCATACAACAATATTTGGGTAAAGTATATAACTGCCCCAATACAGTGAAGAAGATGTTGATATGCTGGCTCTTGCTCTTGCTCGGGCTCTGTCACAGTGCTTTGGCTACTCCTAAGCAAAAAGTGGATCATTCCTCACTTTGTCTTCACATCAATGAATGTCCTTATTGTAATCTTGTCATCCAACCATATTGCATGGGTAACCAACCGCTGCAATCGCTAGGTGTAGTAGAGTAGATCACTCCATACGAGGTTCATTCGATTACAATATGAAGTGTTGATAAGGTAGCTAAGGTGTCGATCTCTACCAAAAATGCACCCTTATAAGTTCCCCCCATTTTGTTGCAAAACATGTTGTAATAGTTGCAAGAAGTGTGACTAAGGTGTTGATCTTGCCGAAAATGCACCCTTATAAGTCGTCCTTCCTTTTTAGCAAAAATAGTGTGAAGGAAGAAATGTATATCCCCCTTAAGTGCAAAAGATATGCAAATCATGAAGCCTATTTACAAAGATTACCTCTTAGGAAAATTTACACTATAAAAATCTCCCCTTCTATTACAAGTACTTCAAACAAAGAGTTTGCTATTTATGAAGCCTAAAAAAGAGATACAATCACCCCTTTACTTCAAACAAAAACTTATGCTATTTATGAAGCCTAAAAAGAAGTTGTGGAATGGTGCTTGCCTAGGATGACAAATTTGTGTCCCTTACAAAGTGATATGAGCCATGAGCACTTTGTGTGCTCTTTCTGAACCAGAATCAGAATCGGAATGAGACACTTCACTAGCAACATGGCCTCTGTGATGTGCCTTTGCCATTTTAGTTTTTCTTGTTTGGAAACTAACACCGTTTGGTGTCATGGTTGTCCTTGTTACAATTTGTGCAAAAATTTGCATCTTAGACAATTTTCAAATAATGGCACCACAAAAAATCCCCCTTTAATTATAAGGACTTCAAACAAAACAAAAGTTTGTTATTTGTGAAGCCTAAAAAAGTAATATGGAGATGACTACTAGTTTGCCAATTGCTTTGAAAAAATGCTTGCCCCCTTGTTGCAAAATTATCCCCTTTTTTTATAAGATTTGCCTCATAGGCAATGTGCAAGGTGGGAAAAGGTATGTAAAACAAATAATTTTGAAAGCAAAAGTTTTGAGTTTAATGAAAAAAAGTTTTAAAATTAATTAAATATTTAAAAAATTTCTTAACTTAATTTATAAAATTAAGAAATTAATATTTAATTAAAAAAAACTTTAACCATTAAAAACAAAACAAATTCTAAACAAAATAATGTATACCTTAGAAAAAAACAAATTCTAAACAAAATAATGAACCCTTGACCTTCCAATAAGCATCAACTTAGCTACTGGCACCGAACCACCCCGAAAACCATGGTGGATGGGATTAAAGGGGATAAACCCCTATTTGAATAAGATTCACACCCAAACTTCCATCAACAGGTGGTGCTCCTCTCTAGGTGGTGCCACCTCATGGTGCTACTGCCACTCCCACACTATGATCCCCCATGCTACATATCTATAAATGATCTCACCATAGTGGATGTCTGCAATTTTGTGAACCTTTGCTCGATTCTCCCGATGTTAGATCAAATCTCACTTTGGGTGCACCTGCTGGCAACGACACTTTGCTTTGGGTAAGGGTGCTCTTACGAACAAAATTTAATGGAGAAGCCAATCGGTCTGCTTTTTCTAGCTCATGCCCAAATTTTAGATCAAGTCTATAAAAGGTGGATTGCTCAACATGAGATCATATTTTAGATCTGAAGCTTCTGCGTATGGAATTCAATGTCTACAGATTGCTATTATCATTGGGTTGCACAGATTCAATATACCAGTGTGGAATGTAAACTTCTCACCTGCACAAATTGCATTTTCTTTCTGCTATTTCACCTGCATTGGAGGTCAATTGCCTCACCTGTAGATCATTGCACGTAGGGGAATATGGGTAATGATTGGGTCTATGAATCCCATGTCATAAAGGCAATTTCTCTTTGAAGTCGCTTGTGGCCTGCGTTACTGGTTTTGCAAGTTCACTTTCAAGATGCCTGAGACATGAGGCCATGATATTTAATAGCCAATAATGTTATTGTTTCCATCTACAAATTTAGAAGTTAAATACTCCCTGAGCCAATCTGCCACGCTAGAAATATTATCTGTGCTACAACTAGACAGATAACAACATGCTTTAGTAGATCTACCATTAATGTTCGGGTGCTCTAACGTCACCTAGGCCAAAAAAATGGTTGTAAATTTGTGCACGATGGCGCCTGCGCTTGTGGAGAAGTGATCTGCCTTCTTTCAAGTTTCACCCCAATCCAACATCCTCAGTTTTGGACTACAAATCTTGTCCTTGCACAGTGAAAGACTTACATCCTATATTGGTCGACCACAAATCTTAGATCACGCATTAGGGATGTATCTAGCTAGGTCTAGTTTTGGTTTGTTGCATCAGTCTGGTATGTTGTCATGTCAGATACACATTGGATGTGGGTATTAGGGTTATCCATAGCCATTCTAGGCATCAAGGTCCCTTAGATGGTCGTTAGGTGGTAAGACCTCACCCTGTAAGGAAGCCAACGTCAATCAGTCTGTCAGACACCCTGCTGTGTCTATCCTAATTTGCCAAGTTATTCACAACTTAGCCTATGATTTTTGTCCTACCTGATCTATGATCTATTATGGGTTTCACTACCCACCAGATCTAGTTAGCAGCATCAGGTTACATGTTCGATCATCCCGAGTTACTGGCAACTAAAACTAGTTAGGGCCATGAATAGATTCTAGCCTTCAACCAAGAAGCTCGATACCATGTCAGGGAACTTAACAATTTGATTATTCCAATGAACGAATAAATAATACACTGTAGGCTCTAATTAGCCCGTAATAAGTGGATCTCGTGAACAACAATGAGCCCTAAATAAACTACGCTAACAATAAGCCTAACAATAAAATAATGTAATAAATGCTAATAGGAATATACGCTAACAAATTAAAGGGTTGTGGTCTAAGCCTATTTGGATAAAGAACAGAGGATAGCATCTCCAAAAAATTAAAGACCTTCTTTTGATATTAACACTCTATCCAACTTAATTTGAATATTTTGACTCCCTATCCACCTGTTACTCCAGGTATACTTGGACCCTTTCAGATCCACGTCCATAAAATTTTTATTATTAACAAAGGAAGCAAACTCGTCCATGCCCCTCATGTACATTTTAGATCCACCCTTTTTATTAGATGGGTATAAAGGAGTATTAAAGTCTCCTACTAAAACCCAAGCTTCACCTCTAAACACATCCCTCATAGAGCTCAAAGAGTCCCAAAGGATCACCCTATCGAGGCCCAAGTTAGGGGCATAAATATCAGATGTAATCCATATGAATATCAACTTATTACAACAAAAAAGTATATTAATCACCCTATTAGATATTATAAAAATTGACCCATCCAACTTAGCAAGGTCCCATAAGTATAGGAGGCCCCTAGAAGCTCCATTTTTAGAATTTACCACAAAACCATGTTCCTTCTAGATTATATTTTTAGTTATCTTTGCATTATGCCTATCCATATTTATCTCCTGAATAAGGATAATTTTTGGTCATACCTATTTCCTAAAGGATTCCAAAAATATCTTCTTCATAGGCCCATTTAGGCCTCTTATATCCCATGAAATTATATTCATTTATAATATTTAGTGCCTTTTCTCCCATTTGGAGATTGGGGTGAACGGCAAAAAATTTCCATCTTAAGTTTGGTTTTTTTGTCTTTCTCTTTTTCAAAATTTAGCTGAGATTGAATTCCATATGCAATATCTAATTATGCCTCTCAACTTCTAACCACTTTGTTATAGGGTTTGTCTACTTTTTTATTTAATTCAACATCCATTTGACCTTTCCAGGTACTTTTAGTCCTGGGTCTAGATTTGGATGCTCCTGAAGAACCCTCACCAAAGCACAAAGAATGTTTTAGCTCAATCAAGGTTGGATACTCCTACCCAGGTGCTTTAACATCACTATGATTCTAATGGTAGTTGATTTCCTCTAAAAATGACTCCTAAGAAGCTAAGCATTGATAAGATTTTTGTAGGAATTCTAAAGGAATGAGAGATATCATGACCAGGTCCACAAGATTTTCTTAGATCAAGAATCCTATTGGGGCTTTGTTCCATTTACTGGACTACCATTGTACCTATATCATTAACCTCCATAAAATGAATTTGATCCACTATCCTTTCTCCCATATTTAGTTCATCTGGCACTAAGTATTTAGATTGGTATTTCCCATTAGGGACCACTTGATCCTAACTCAAATTGACTAGCTTTTTGGTCCAGTTTTCCTTAGATTTCTACCTCTTGGTGCTCTACGTAGGCACAATCCCGATGGATGGCAAAATTTATTGCAAGAAGAACATTTAATGGGTCTATTTTCATTAATTATTAGTTGAAGCCAAGGACCCTAATTTGAATCAAGTTCTATATGACCTGGTAGCTCCACCTTTAGGTTAGCCATAACACATATCCTAGCAAAAATAATCCTAGTTTTTACTTTGGTAGTTGAATCAATTAAAACCAATTCCCCAATAGCTTTGGCTATGCCCCTTAGAATATCTTCATGCCAAAGATAGAAGGGTAAATCTGGAAGTCTCACCCAGAGGGGATCCAAATTCCCCTTTTGAGTCCTAGGGTTAAATTTTGGACCCCATTTGTGCAAAAAGAGCCTCCTTTTACCAAATAACTAGGGACCCCTAGCTAAAATGTGTTTAGAATCCTTCTCATAGTTCAACTTGATGAGGAATAAAGTATTGGATAAATCAACATATTGAGCAAGCCCCTAGGATTACACTTTAGAGAGGCCCAGCACTGAATAGCATCTAGATCTAGTTTGCTATGTTGGAACTTATCAACGAGATTCTAAGAACCTTCCTCCATTATAAAAACTAAAATTTTATCTGGAATAACCAAAGTATTTCCAACCGAAGAAAGGTCGAAAAGAGGATTTGAAAAACAAGGACAAAAACCTCTAATGGTAATTGTGTTAAAATAGGACTCATTGGGTTAAAATGGTAGCCGATTCTTGGGGACCCACTCACGGGTACACCAAATAGCACACCAATGCCTTCAAGCCTACCTTTTTTTTCTTTCTCCAAAACTACCCCCTCGATGGCTGCACTTTCCTCCTTACCATCGAGCCCACCACCATTTTAAACACCACAACCATCATTGAACACTACCAACTCTCTCCATCCTTCAGTCTGCCAATGCTCCCCCCACTTGCACTCATCCACATTACCTACTCTTAGATGCCCGACCACTTTGCTCAACCACCTTCCCACCTTCACCCATTTCAAAATTTTCTCTTAAAAATGTAACTTATATGGTAAACCAATGTGATTTGAACCAAAGTTGCATAGATCTACACCATACGGATCATGTTCCTCAACTGACTGCCTCTAACCAACTCGACTATACACTCACCCTTCTCGGTGGTAAATTATTGTTATTATTCATGGATTTTAAATTATTCAAGTAGGCATGTACCTTCACAAGAATATAATACTCCTATAAACTTAACTAATGTAATATTTTTAATTACATGAAACATTATATTTATGTGTGATTAAATAGATTGTCTTAGTTTAGCAAAATAATTAGTATGGGGGATCTTGGATGAAATTCTATCTAGTAGTAAGCATAGATAGTTATATCAATAGAGGGATTACCTTGCCATAGTCAAATCATAATGATCGTAAATAGAAAACTTTCTTTCATTAAGCAACTTGTCATTGAGCTCATGCTTATACAATATTGCATTTGGTTAATCCAACTATTCAAAGGGTTACATTTAGGGATTAAGTAAAATATTTAGTCTGTCATATTTTGACCAAGTGATCTTGAATTGTATAGCACATCATGTCTTGGATGAATCTAACTAAACAATTACTATTCCTTGTACTATCGCTTAATAAAATAGGTATGAACATTTATTAGAACAAAGGTTGGAGTTGAAATATCAAAATTTTGTCATGTTTTCATATGATGATTGTATCACATAAATTTTTAAACATAAGCACATACACTAAAATAGGAATAGTTCCTTTAAAGCAAGAAATTTAGCATTCTATATCTTAGAGAAATGAATCTAAACCTCTGTCAAGCTATAGGGAAAATAAATATACAATGCAATAGCATGATTTTATCTTCTATATAAAATTATACTTAAGTATTAAGTAAAATCTAGACCTAAATTAAAATAAAAATAGCATGGTTGCTTCATAGGTCCTAAAGGGATATGAGAATGAAGTAAGGGCATTATTGATGGCCAAGGTTGACATGGGAGGAAATAATAGAAAAGTAATTCATGAATATAGGACTTATTATAAATAAATACTCTAGTTCAAAAAATGAGATGGTAAGGAATTCACAAACATAGGAAGGATCATTAAAATAAAACCTGGATTTTATCAATGATATGGTAATGAATTCATAAACTTGGGGATTATTAAAATAAAAATATTCTTTAACGAATGAGATGGTAATGAGTTCATGAACATAGTAGAAGTTATTAAAAGAAAACTTAGGTTTAATGAATTCTTGATCACCCATTATGTAATAAATTAAAGGTGATACCAAAGTAAATACATACAATGAATATTGGAAACACATACCGTTATATTTAATTTTAAAAATATATTGGATTTAAACTAAATATGTTTTTTTTTTTTTGCTAAATAACTTAAGTTAAAAAAAATATTTCACTATTTTTTGGAAGTTGATATGATGTATTATTATATATATTGATATAAATGCATAGTGATATGGTGACAATAGGTCAATAATGTAGCAAGAGGACCCATGATTTTAAAATTATGCACCAATACCAAATTTTGCAAGCCAATAGAGGAAGGAGAACACTTGTACGTGCAAGCATCCAACTAGGTTGTCAATAAATGGTACAAATATAGTCTTTGCCATCCATATTAATGTCATTTTAAGCAAAATTAAAATATCATGAGAATTATTATCATCTCCTAACTGATTGAACATTAGCCATCTAAAATACAAAGCCCTACTTATAGATCTTTGTTTGCATGCACTACTTTATACCCTTAATAGATAGTCAAATCCTAGAGTTGGCTAAAATCCATTAAGTGAAAGTGAAGCTCCATTTGATCACATGGAGAAATAAGTAGGTTGAAGTTCATTGGACCAAAATTGGAACCATTCCTAGAAGTGGTCTATGCATAGTGATATGATGATAATAGGTCAATAATGTAGCAAGAGGATCCATGATTTTAAGATTATGTACCAATACCAAAGTTTGTAAGCCAATAGAGGAAGAAGAACACTTGTACGTGCAAGCCTCCAACTAGTTTGTCAAGAAAATAGAACAAATATAGTCTTTGCCATCCATATTAATGTCATTTTAAGTAAAATTAAAATACCATGAGCATTATTATCATCTCCTACCTGATTAAACATTAGCCATATACAATACAAAGCCCTAATTATAGAGCTTTATCTTCATGCACTACTTTATACCCTTAATAGATAGTCAAATCCTAGAGTTGGCTAAAATCCATTAAGTTAAAGTGAAGCCCCATTTGATCACTAAATAACACAAGTTTATATTGAGAGGGGGGTGAATATTATAAGATAACACTTTTAATTTTTTTTTTCCAAATATTATCCAATATTATCAATTGTAATAACTTTCCAAAGTAGTCTTATCATAAATTGCAATAATGAGACAATGCATAAATCATCACACACATGAGAGACACAATTAACGTAGTTACCCAATGTGGGCTACGTCCATAGAGAAAATATTTCTTATAAAATTTCTCAACCAATCTATTGGGAACCAATTCCCAATTACAATGTTTATGGGCACCAACCCAAAGGAGACACCAATCCCCTGTGCTAAAGTTCATGGACCTCTATCCATAGGAGACCTCAATCCCATTTACTCAAATTCATGGAAGGAGATATCAATCCCCTCTACTCTATTTTGTGGACCTCTATCCATAGGAGACCTCAATACCCTTTGCTCTATTTCATGGACCTCTATCCACAAGAGACCTCACTCCCATCTACTCTAGTTCATGGACCTCTATCCATAGAAAACCTCAATCCCCTCTACTCTGGTTCATGGACCTCTATCCATAGGATAACTTTATCCCCTCTACTTTGGTTTGTGGACCTCTATCCATAGGATAACTCTATCCCCTCTACTCTACTCTGCTTCATGCCTTTACACAAGGCTTGCTCAAATTCTTTTACCAAAAATTGCTCTTAACTCTTCTTAGATCTGATTCAATTCTATACACAAGACTTGCTCAAATCTACTTACCAAAACCTGCTCTTAACTCTGCTCAGATCTACTCCAATTCTACACACAAGACTTGCTCAAATCTACTTACCAAAACTTGCTCTTAACTCTGCTCAGATCTTCTCCAAGTCTACACACAATACTTGCTCAAATATTCTTACCAAAACCTGCTCTTAACTCTACTCGGATCCACTCCAAGTCTACACATAATAATTTCTCAAATATGCTTACCAAAACTACTCAATATACTCATAACACATGCTCAAATCTGCTAATAACACATGCTCAAATATGCTCATAACACATACCCAAATTTTCTCATAACACATACTCAAATTTGATCATAACACATATTCAAATCTACTTCAATCCTGCTCACAAAAACATCTCAAACATTCCCAATTCTTGCATACAAACAATTTCATATATCATTCCCAAAAGTGTTGTTCTTGACTAAAGTAGTGTAGACATATTCTACCCATAAT
Organism: Wollemia nobilis; assembly: GCA_028583015.1. Classification (NCBI taxonomy): domain Eukaryota; kingdom Viridiplantae; phylum Streptophyta; class Pinopsida; order Araucariales; family Araucariaceae; genus Wollemia; species Wollemia nobilis. Next base: position 5,108,118 of record JAQPPZ010003614.1, on the reverse strand, counting down.
TCATTTAACCTCTTGAAAATATAGAGAATGATATGTACTATTAAATTCCCAATATGTTCTTCACATTCATATGTCTCACATTTATTTCATTTTAATGATAGTTCTAGTGTAGCACTTTGATGACTAACCTTCTTATGTATTTTCCATAGTCAAAATTTATGCACACACTTGCTTCACAAATTTGATTTCTAAGACTTACACATTCACTTCCAATTTCACTCAAACCAATACCCAAATGCTTCACAAATCCATTTAACAATGATGCATTAATTTGTTCTCAAACCCTAGCACAAGTGTTTTCAATTTCTTTCAAAGATAAAGCACAACTTGTTCTCAAACCCAAGCACACATGTTTCCAAAACCATTCAACAATAATGCATACTTTGTTCTCAAACTCTAGCATATATATTTCAAATAATGCTCATGAAATCAATCCTTTTATCTCCATCTCATATAACAATACAAGTATTCTTTCCAAACCAAAACATCTTGAGAAGGAGTTAAAATACCATACCTTATAAGTCTGCCTTGAAGAAGATGTGCCCTTAAAAACCTATCCCAAAATAATTTCCTTTCTTTGCAACTTAAAAATAGGGTTATAAAATATTATTTTCAAAACATTCAGCCTAAGACCCTTTCTCAAAAGATGTTCACAAGAATGCTTAATAATAATACTCTATAACTTTCCTTTTAGTCTTACAAAATAGAGCTTGTAATAAAGACTAAAACATCAAATTTCTCTTTTCTAATATGTGACAAAAATACAAAGAACCATGAACATAGATACACCTTATATCTCATTTCTTTAAGTGACAACCAACCTTATAAATCTTTCACTCAATGTGCAAAAGCAATTTTCAAATAAGAAGATATGAAATTTACTACACCGCCTTAAGGGCATTCATTGCAATGTATAACAGTATAAAGCATTCAAAGGGAAATAACACATAAACTTATAATCTATCAAAGTGAAGCAAATATATAACCAAATGGTGGATTTCTCCTTCTATTTAATCATTGTATAACTTCAAATGTGAGATTACAAATATCCCCTCGAGGGCCTTTACAAACTGATACAAATTCCATACAATGTTCAAGGGATCTAGTCCCTTGAAAGAGGCCTCAAAATGGTGTAAACTATGATTTATCTCTATAAATCTCATATCCCACAATTGAGAGCTATCCTTCAACCTATTCTTCTAGTCTTCTTAGCTCCTTCCTCCTACATAGAACTACCTGGACCTACACACAAGGGCTTAAAATGGGGTTAGTAGCACTTGTTTCATAAAATGAAGATAGCATAGAAAACATAGTAAAATGTGTGAATGCTACAACCAAAAAAAGTGATCTACATATGTAAAAACTGATCTACAATGAGAATATATATATTCTAAGATAATATAAATAATAATAACCAGATTTAGAAGCAATATTTAATACAAAACTATGCTAAACTATTGGTCGCTCCGGGGTGAGCCATGGAGACCTACAACATTGGGGACTCCAAATCCCGAACCAAAACTCCTCCAAATGACCTCAAATTTGGACCAAAGGTTCATATAGATATCCTAAGGAGGTATATGGAGGATTTTATCCAAAATTATTTACTATTTTGAGACTTGTAGACACCAAAACAGCACCATTCGATTAAGTGACTACAAACACTGATCGCATGCACATACATAGCTTTCAGGGCAGCCTTTAGAGGTCAAACAGTGGTCTTGACCACTTGCACAGCAGTTCGGAGGGTCAGAAAAGAATCAAAGCAATGTTAGTCATCTTCAAAACAAAGCCTTAACAGAGCCTTAACAAAACTTTGAAACCTTTGAATCAAAAGCAAAGTATCTGAAAGCAAACAAGCCTTAACAAAATGGGAGCCCAGCCTTGGACGTCACGAAATCACGCGTCGTGATATCGCGCGGTCGCGATATCGTGACCGTCGCGATATCGTGCGTCGCGATATCACGACCGTCGCGATATCGTGATAGTGCCCACCACGCACCCAGCATTTTCCTTAGTGTCGTGATATCGCAACGTCGCGATATCGCGACGTCGCGATATCGCGACGTCGCGATATCACGACTGACCCCTGCCTTCGTGCCTGCCAGACATGTAAACATATAAAAGCATGCAACCACTCAAAAGCCAACACGTCATCAGTTAAAGGCAGAGTTAAAGCAAACATTAAAAATGATTTTAAAAAGCAAATATCCAAAGAGAGCATTCAAAGCAATTTACGGTGAGCTTTAATGGAATAACAAGCGGTTTCAAAATATCCGATCCGAGGCCACGCCTCATAACTGTGATCTGTCAGTGCGAGCCATGTCCCATAATGGCCCGATAAGGATCAAATCTAAGTGGCCCTTGTGGATTTAGGGTTTTAACATTAATGCTCCAAGAGGCAAAAATCTCTATAAAAACCGGCTCAATACAATGAAAAAAAAGAGAGAAGTTACGAAGCATTTTAAAAGCAACAAAGTGTTGTTAAACTGAACACTCGACTGCATTCACCTGAACCTTCAATCCCGAAATTGGATCATGTTAATCCATCAATTCGATGACAACTCTTTCCTTTGAGATTTCGGGCCCATTCCCAGTGGATTGGTGCCGAGATCAGGATTTAACGGGAGCGGCCCGCTTGGGCATCCCGCACATGTTTTTGTTAATTTAATATATGCTGTCTTCGGATGTTCTAAAACAGTCTATGTTCTATGATCTATGATGTTTTGAATATATTAAAGCATCTTATGTCTTTATGTTTTCGAATGTAAATTGTCCTCGAATGTTTTAAAACAGTTTATGTTTTAAAGGCAAACGTTTTATTTACGCATTCATTAAATCTTTTACATGCATTTTCCATTGCTTCCTAGAGACAAACCTTCTGACTTCTTACTGCAGGTGCTATTAACAGTTTACTATTTCTTTTGCAGCAAGAATAGCAAGGACTCATCACCGCAAGCGGCGGCAACACTGTAGCCCGTCCATTTTACATGTGGGCATGCGAAAAGAGATCACTATTCATCTGGTGTATTTAAAAGAACGTGTAACTGAGGAGACATATTGTAACCGAGCGGAATTACGTTAATAAAAAGGGCTGTGCTCCTGTTTTTAATTTAATTCTATCCGTGTTATTTTATGCATCAATTTAGTTCTATTTTATTGCATCTCAGTGTTTTATTTCCGAAATCTCATGCTTTCAGTGGCGATCACGGTGGGACCGTTCCCAGATTTTTAAAATCATAGAAGTTAATTAAACTTGTTGTGTCTTGTGCTTAACAGGTACTTCTTTTTAGCCGGAGGTCAAAAATAGCAATTTCGCAGAAAGGAGGTAACGATTCTAGCCGTCCATATCATTTTCTGTTGCGAAGTTTCGGGTTATTTCATTTACTGTCATTTTAATTTCTTTTAATTATTACAGTAAGGTAGAGAAATTTTTCTTAAAAAATTTTCTTGCTTTATTTAATTATGTAGCTATCTGCGTAATTATTCATTTAATAATTAAATATTTTTAATTATTAAAATAAGGTAGAGAAATTTTTCTTAAAAGATTTTTCTTGCTTTATTTAATTATGTAGTTATCTGCGTAATTATTCATTTAATAATTAAAAATTTTTGTTAAAGAAAGGTAGAAAATTTCTTTTCAAAATTCCTACTTGCTGTTTTCCGGTTTGTAGCATCTGTCTAGCATAGGGAAAGATTTCCTTTTCGGTTGCCTGTTTCAAATTTGCAAAGTAAAATGAATCCCACACACCACGTGGTACTTTAAACCAAGGCGTTGGTCATAAAACCCCAACCCTTGAGCAAGACCAAAGGTGGATTCCATCATCACTTTGGCTTGAGATATTGCATCCATTACCTCGATCGCGACTGTTGCTAGACGTAAATCCTGATGAAAGCTGACCAAGTGTTGCTGGGGTGATTCCCATGCATGCGAGGATAAGTCTTCTATGGTAGGTGTCATAAACAGAGCGATTCCCCTTCCGTACCGCCTATGTTCCACGTACCATCTGCTCTCACGTACCTATAGTCTCCCTCACGTAAGGGCGGGTATATAGAGAGGTTGGTATATCGGTCCGACAATGGTATATTGAAGGGGCGACCATTTATGGGAGTCATATGAGCCAACATTATGCATTTAAACGTTCTTCCAAAATTGCAAAAACAAAATGAAACACCAAAATGCACTAAACCAGTTTAGGACACACTATTTAATCCGTAAAAGAGATAATCACGGTTTTGTGTATGTGTGTGTTCATTTCTGCTTAGTGTAAACAAAAAGACAAATCATCATAAACGAGATAAAATCTGCTTAGATAGTAGAGAAGCAACACAATGGTGTACACCCGTAGCCAAGCCCAATCAAGGGCGGACGCTGCAGAAGGTGCACAAAGAGAGGGCGCTAGTCGCCTTCCCTTTAACCCCAAGGATTTGGTCATACCACCTTGGCGGCCTGACACACAAGGCGGTCCCCTCCACACCTTAACAGGATAAGGACTATGGGGGTACCCCTTCTAGGAGCACTCCTATTCAGCATAGCACTCAACACACATCCTCCCATGAGGGGTACATCCATAGGAGAGCTACCTTAGATGCTCGTTACGAGCGGTCACCGCACGATGAAGCACTGAGTCAACCTAGGGTTCGATGGGGGGAACCACATGGTTACACTATCCCTCCCTCAACCCCTCCAGTTGTCAGGACTACGATGACAAATCCAGAGCACAAAGCTCCTCAGGCAGGCCAAGCCAATTTCGTCCGCCAAATCGTGTTCGCTTATGAAAGAGAGCATGAGGAAGATTCCTACCTTCCTCAAAAACAATACACATCGCGGGAGCAATACGCCTCCGCACCTGCTAGATATCATGGTCACACTCTGAGGCCAGCACCTCAGATAAATGCCGCTACCCCCATCAGAGAGAGATGGCCTCTAGAGATCTTGGATCACTACGACCAAGATAGATATGTCAGAGAGGCATCTAGGCCTTCTACACATGAGGCAACAAGACCAACTATCTTAGAGCCTGTCAAGCATTTCGCATGTCGGGTGCAACTCACGCAACTTGAGCTCGACCGACTACCATTAGAGAAACTGTACCATATTAACGAAGAGCGCCTTCAATGCCAGAAGGATGAGTTGTTCCAACACACTATGCAGGAAAGGACTCCAACCCCTCACACACATAAGACAAAACATTATGAGAGGCACAAATCCGAACCTCCTGAGCAAAATAGGGTAGACCAAATTGACCCGACAGTCGCCAGAAAAGCCGCCCGCCAAGCTCGAACCACGCGGCTTGAGCAAGGTCGTCAGGAGTTAGAATACTTATACATGCAGCGCAAAGCGGATAAGTTGCGCCGAGACGAGTCTCCATGACCTTATCAAGCATCGCCCCCGATGCCTCCCAGACATGAGCGGGGGGTTAATCTTATAACCAATGATGGGCCCCTTCCTCAGGAACCCACTCAGGTTCATGGGCCACCCTTAGAAATTCATCAAGAAGCCTCTGAGGAATCAAAGCAAGAAGAAGAGAGGGATGAAATGCCCTGTCAAGGCATGGGGGTGCCATCGAGCCACCCCTTCATAGGCCTCAAGTCCCTCAACAAGAACCAACCAAAGAGGAGGAGCTCAAATCCCCTGATACATGCAAAACATTGGAGCACTTAGAGTCGCTAGAGACCAAGATTTTGGAGCTCCCAATGCCCAACTTACATGAGGCTCCTTTTGAAGAGGATCAACCTTTAACCGTAGGTTTACCTGATGATGTAGTCCTCCATGTCTCAGAATCTCCAGATTCTGATGAACTATACACATTGTCCGAAGGTGAGGATGAAACAGAGATAGCTCAAAGCAATCACATACGACAACATCGACATCCCATAAATATCGATGAAGCATGTCAGCAAATAAACATAATACTAGGGCATGAGTGGCGCATAGACCCAGCCCACCGGCATCACATGTCCATCCCACTCCTTGGGGAAGGTCGCGAGCAACTTCCACCCAGAGATATCATAGCACCATCAGTGTCGAAGGCAGACCCTGTCCTCCTATCCATGCATAAGGCCGATCCATTCATGCCAATTCCTACAGAGCCAGATCCGGTGCACAAAGATTGTCAAGCTGGGGGTACCTCTATTCCCTGAAGAGCAAGTGGATTACACCAAATGCTCCAAAGGTGTCCATCAACCCTTTGGTCAAACCAAAAATCTCCAAGGATTATCGCAATCTCTTGGTCAATCCCAAAAATGCTCCAAGGATTTCCACAATCGCTTGGTCAATCTCAAAAAGCTCCAAGGATTATCGCAATCGCTTGGTCACCCCAAAGGCTCCAAGGATTCTTGCAATCGCTTGGTCAATCCCAAAGGCTCCAAGGATTCTTGCAATCGCTTGGTCAATCCCAAATGCTCCAAGGATTATCACAATCGCTTGGTCAATCCCCCAAAGGCTCCAAGGATTCTTGCAATCGCTTGGTCAAATCCCACAAAGGCTCCAAGGATTCTTGCAATCGCTTGGTCAATCCCAAAGGCTCCAAGGATTCTTGCAATCGCTTGGTCAATCCCAAAACGCTCCAAGGATTTCCACAATCACTTGGTCACAAATCAAGAAAATTCAAAAACAACAAAAATCATCAAAAACAACAAAAATTTGCATCTCATTTCTAGGCATACTCAAATTCATCAAATAGAGAGTTCTTCTCGCAATTCATCTTCATATTCACCAAAATCAATCCATCAAAAATACAAAAATACATAGTTGCATTCAAGCATCGCATCCATACATTGCATATTCATGGTCGTATAGGTCAAAAGGCACCATAGGCTGTCATGGTTCTACTAGTCCATCTTGTTCCACACTGTTCCATTTTACAAAAACAACAAAAACACCATGCACTTTACCACACTAGAGTCAGTGGTCTCTTAATGTATCAAGAGTTTTTCGTGATTCAGTCATCATTTTGCTCTTTAGCAATGAAATGTATCAAGTCAAACAGATTTTACGAAGGTAGAGTTACACTTGCAATACACCTTGTTACGTAACATCCCAACACAAATTAAAACACATAAAAATTCCCGAGTTGTGTGAACGAAGGATGAAACCTGCACAGTAATCCAGGTTACCATAAGCGAAACGGTTATCTTGCTCATCCCCCTGTGCGAATGACCCCAAGAATGCTGAGAGTTGGCAAAAGGACAAGCATCCTCCCTACCCAATTCCCTAAGAATCCCAAAGTTGCAAAACATCAAAAATTTGCAAAATGTCAAAACTTCAAAATTTGACACCCTACAGTGCACATCTCAAAAAGCACAAAGAATAGTGATTATCGTCACTCCATATCCAAATCCCTTGCTCAAGAGAAAAGAAAAATAAATCAAAATAAACAGTGATTATTATCACTATAAAGAGCAAGTATCCCAATACAATTGAAGAAAAGAAGGGAGTTGAACTTGAATCCCTGGAACTCTCAGCATTCCGACAGGTCATGAGGCAAGCCTCAGTACCGGTTTGGTTGATAGCCTATCGGTCACTGGCGGTAAACTTCTCGCATGACGATATATCTATCACATTAACTTGTGTACAGATCAATGTTTGCATGTGGATGAGCTAGCTTATGGTATCCTGGATGACATCGCAGATTAATCTAACTACATACAACAAAGGAGTTAGTGGAGCTAATTAGGTGATCCTCAGTACAGGTTCGGTTAAAAGCCCATCTGGCACTGGCGGTATCCTGACAAATACCACATAAATGAACTCAATTGCACACACAGGGATGTGAAATAACTTGGTCAAAAACAAGTCCGATTCATACCTTGTTCAAAAGTCTTGTAAGATAAAGTACAATCATGGCTAGTAAGTTAAAACCGTCTGAGTCTCGAAAAACCTTTGCTACATTTCTAAACCAACTGCGCTACTTTTCATCCTTACAATACCACCAAAAAATACAAGAAAAGACACACCACATTTGTACATAGCAAAATAATGGAGTTCTAAAATAGTCTATGGTGCCATAACCAAATATCACTAAGTCCATACATCCATTTCATTTCTGCATATCACATGCATTTACATTCCTCATGCATCCATCAAAATAAATCAACATACAACATTGGTAATTATCATACCATATGCATCCATCAATATAAAGTAGCATGCACCCACCAACATCAATCATTGTGCATAAAATCATGACATATACGTAAAGAAAGAAAATCAAAACAACAAAAACATCACAAAAATGCAACACAAAAACATAAGCAATAAGCATTGCCGGACACGAGTGCTCTTGCACTCAACCTCTTGGCATAGAAAATCGATGTCGGGGCTCAAATTCTCATTCTCCTACTTCCCTAAGAAGGCTATCATAGCTGGACCGCTCCACGGGAAGACGGGTTTTTGATGATTTCACCCCATTATGGCATCACCAAAAGGGTTAACACCCACCAAAAATAGGTCCAAATGTCGAGAAATTGCACGTGCTCAAATGGAAAAACATCTAAAGGCACCCTAACCTAAGTCATCTTGGGTCAAGCGACTCATCGCTTTTCTCACGAAGGTCATTCCCTCATCGATTCGTCGCTTGAGGGGGTAGTCACACTTAGTCACCAATCAACAACCACACACCCAATCAAGGCAATGACATGCATTCAAAGAATCATTGACAAAGACAATCACGCTCCTGCTTGGGGTAGCAAACAAGCAATAATCACAAGCTGATCAAACACTTGGCATTCTCGAAGCATGAACACAAGGTTCCCCCGTGGATAAAAGGTTGTGCCCTTTGCCTAATCATGATTGATCAATGTCCAAGCTCAAGTCACACCTCACCAAAATAGGTTAACACTTGAAATCAAATTCCTTAGCTCGTCAGAAGCAAGGATTCAAGAATGCATGCCCTTTCCATACTTGGGGCATTAAAATTTGGTTAGGTTACCAAGAAACCCTAATCATTAGTGCTTTGGTCGTATATTTTTGCTCAGCACTGCGTCACCCGTAGCGCTTCCCAAAAAGGGGCATCTATAGACACCAAAACAGCACCATTCGATTAAGTGACTACAAACACTGATCGCATGCACATACACAGCTTTCAGGGCAGCCTTTAGAGGTCAAACAAGTGGTCTTGACCACTTGCATAGCAGTTCGGAGGGTCAGAAAAGAATCAAAGCAATGTTAGTCATCTTCAAAACAAAGCCTTAACAGAGCCTTAACAAAACTTTGAAACCTTTGAATCAAAAGCAAAGTATCTGAAAGCAAACAAGCCTTAACAAAAGGGGAGCCCAGCCTTGGATGTCATGAAATAGCGATGTCGCAATATCCCGCGGTCACGATATCGTGATCATCGCGATATCGTGACAGCGCCCACCATGCACCCAACCTTTTCCTTAGTGTCGCGATATCGCGACGTCGCGATATCATGACAGACCCCTGCCTTCGCGCCTGCCAGACACGTAAACATATAAAAGCATGCAACCACTCAAAATCCGACACGTCATCAGTTAAAGGCAGAGTTAAAGCAAACATTAAAAATTATTTTAAAAAGCAAATATCCAAAGAGAGCATTCAAAGAAATTTACGACGAGCTTTAATGGAATAACAAGCGGTTTCAAAATATCCGATCCGAGGCCACGCCTCATAACTGCGATCTGTCAGTGTGAGCCATGTCTCATAATGGCCCGATAAGGATCAAATCTAAGCGGCCCTTGTGGATTTAGGGTTTTAACATTAATGCTCCAAGAGGCAAAAATCTCTATAAAAACCGGCTCGATACAATGAAAAAAAAAGAGAAGTTACGAAGCATTTTAAAAGCAACAAAGTGCTGTTAAACTAAACACTCGACTGCGTTCACTCGAACCTTCAATCCCAACATTGGATCATGTTAATCCATCAATTCGACGACAACTCTTTCCTTTGATATTTCGGGCCCATTCCTAGTGGATTGGTGCCGAGATCAGGATTTAACGGGAGCGGCCCGCTTGGGCATCCCGCACATGTTTTTGTTAATTTAATATATGTCGTCTTCGGATGTTCTAAAACAAGTCTATGTTCTATGATCTATGATGTTTTGAATATATTAAAGCAGCTTATGTCTTTATGTTTTCGAATGTAAATTGTCCTCGAATGTTTTAAAATAGTTTATGTTTTAAAGGCAAACATTTTATTTACGCATTCATTAAATCTTTTACATGCATTTTCCATTGCTTCCTAGAGACAAACCTTCTGAATTCTTACTGCAGGTGCTATTAACAGTTTACTATTTCTTTTACAGCAAGAACAACAGCATCACTGCAAGCGATGGCAACACTGTAGCCCGTCCATTTTACATGTGGGCATGCGGAAAGAGATCACTATTCATTTGGTGTATTTAAAAGAACATGTAACTGAGGAGACATATTGTAATCGAGCGAAATTACATTAATAAAAAGGGTTGTGCTCCTGTTTTTAATTTAATTCTATCCGTGTTATTTTATGCATCAATTTAGTTCTGTTTTATTGCATCTCAGTGTTTTATTTCCGAAATCTCATGCTTTCAGAGACCATACCTATGAGTGCCATGGGCAAACTGCTAGTCATTCCCAAGTGGGATAGTTACAAAATTGGCTTAGTTTTGTCACCTATGGCCTTGGGAATTGGTCCAAAATAGGGTGAGGGTGTTTTCAATAGATGGGGCCAAGTTGTCCTTCAATTTGGCCAGTTTTGGATTGGTAAATAGGGTCCTATTGCCCCTAAAAGCACCTTCAATGTGAAGAGGGTTTCAAAGTAGGGAAAGGGCGAGTTTTGGTTTGCAAATGGGTTGGTAGCAAACAAGGATAGATTTGGGCAGCACTTCGTTGCTTAAATACTACTTATCTCCCCTGGTGAAATGGAGTTTTGGGCCTCTTTTTATAGCCCAAAAGGGCATCTAGGGCCAAATGGCATCTTTGCCATGCGAAGCAAGTGATGCCATTTTTCCTAATTGTGTCATTGATTGGGGAGGGGAAGGTTGCCCCTTTGGGGCTCCCAATCTACTACCCTGCAGTCCATTAGTAGGTCCCCAATCAATATGGGGTAATTGGAAATTCTAATGGTAGTATTGTATTTCCATTTAGCACATCCTTTGACTTTTTCAAAGGTCCAATTAGGGGTCATCCCACCCAGGGATGGTTGCTTATGGTCGTGCCTAGGTGGGACAGTCACCAGTAGGAGCCACAAAACTGCCCCAGACTGCTAGGAACCCTTCAAACTATGTTTTGGAGGGTTTTGGAAGCCCTTTGCTAGCCTATACGGGTGCCTAATAAGGCCATATGTTTTCTATAAGAGGGAATATGTAATTCACTGATAGTCTTATCCAATTTACGTAATTTAGGTGTCTATAGATGCCCCATTTTTGGGATGCATGATGTGAAACAAAGCGTTGAGCAAAAATAGATCACTAAATCATCAAATGATAAAGGTTTTTCATTAACCTAATCAACTCTGGATGCCTTCATTTTGTAAAAGCATACATTCTTGGAATCCTTTCTATTGACATAGTCAAAGGATCGATTGCATGTATACCTTTCAGTCATGCTATAATGACAGTCTTATGGGGCTTAGGGCATACTAGGTCTTGGTGCCTTGTATTCTTGTAAAAATTTACATGGGTCAATCCCTGAGGTTTCAAGGAGGTCAAGACTTTTTAATTTGCTTCTTATGTTAATTATTTGCCCCCACATGGGCTTGAAAATTTATCTTAAGCCAAGATTCTTTTGAATGCATGGAATTTTACACTTCTGAGTGTTTTAATGTTGATTTGATTTTTGAGTTCATTATGATGACTACCCCCTCAAGCGATGAGTCTATGAGGGCATGAAAAATTCTAAAGTGATGAGTCACTTGACACATATGACTTAATTAGGGTAACTCTTTATTTTACCCATGGTACTATATACCTGTTTGGAGGTGATTTTTGACTGTTTTGATGAATAGTTTTGGAAGAAAAAGGCCCAATATTTCATTCTCATGGGGTGGTCCATCCATGGATGCCTTCTTGGGGACTAAAATAGAGTCTTTTTATGCATCCAAAATTATTATAGGTTCAGTCTAAATCCCTCTCATTTTCTTTCCCAATCTGCCTTGTTTTTAGTGGGTTTTTGGCCCATTTTTTGATATTTTTGATGTTTTTAAGTGCAATTTTCTTATGTCCATAATAATGGGGGATGAGGGAAGTATTTTTGAATGTACTATTGTGGGACATCCAGCCAAAAGTGCACTCATACCACCCAAGAGTGGTCGGATTCTTTTGGAGCTATAAAAGGCCAAAAAGGGCCATTTTAACTCATTTGTGCAACTTGCTTGGAGAAGTTGGAGAGGAGAGGAGGTAGGAGAGATTTTACTGAAGTTGAGAACTAATAAAATCTCAACCCAAAACATGATCCAATCATCAGATGCATCAAGATGTGGAGCCAGTGCGAAACGGGTATGGATTGCATGCTTCCTCTGCCCTATTTTATTGAATTTTTGCAATTTCTGCTCTAATTTCATGACTAAATCCACACACATGATTTAATAAACTTAGGAGTACTGAAATACATAAAATTTAACCTTAATAATGCTTTATTTGCAAAAAATTAGGGTTAAAAATCACTTTTTTGTGTTTTTTAAGGTTTTTAGGGTATTTTTAAGGGTCAAATTGACCTTATTTTACCCCTGTTTGGGGACAGTCCCTATCAGGGAAGGTTACTAGTGGATGTACCTTGGTGGGAGGGCTACAAAATTAGGGGCTGTCCCTGGGTGGGACGACAAAAAACTAGGCTAGAAAAGGCCCTTTTGTATGTATTTTTTTAGTGTAATTATAGCAAAAATTTACATTTTTTGGGTCTGTTTGACACCCTAATTTGCATGAGAAGATAGTTAGGAGTTGGTACAGGGTATTGAGTCTCTTTCAGGTCACTAGAGACTTTTTGAGTGTTGTATACTGGTTTTGGCTCAATGCCATCGGTCTGAAGCAAGTTACGCGGTTAGATCCCGTCATGGGAGACCTCGCCTATCTGACTGCTCTGATAGACCTATGGGACCCTCGCACTAATACTTTCAATTTAGATATGGGGGATATGATAGTGACACTAGAGGAAATCTATTAGATACTATGTATTCCGATAGAGGGGTGGCAGATAGTATCTTCTTCGATAGAGTGATGGGAGGTCATAGTGCGGAGGTACTTCGACGCGTACTAGGAGGATGTCCTGACTGATATGGTTAGTGGAGGGATTATAGTGTCTAGATGGTACTAGGAGGGTGCGCTTGTAATTAGGCACACTTTTTTGATGATATTTATCAGCAACATGCTACTACCTGACTCTTTAGGAGCTAGGTTCCCATGGAACCTAATAGAGCTAGTTTTTACTCTAGTTGACTGCACAGAGGAGGAGTCGATAGTGATGGCTTGGGGTCATGATTTATTGGCACAATTATACGTTGAGCTATATGATATCCACTCTCATGGGCAGAAGTATTTAGACTATATTTTTCTACTATATTTTTGGGCTTGGTAGCATATTACGATGGGGAGACCACGAGGACTATCGTAGACCACTCAAGCAGAGCTATCAGATAGGGATATTGACTATGGAGTGCTATGGATGAGGTCGCATGAGTTAGGGAATATCCGATGCTATGATGGGAAGGTAGAGCACTATGTAGATTATTTTACATGTCTTAGGGTAGCGTATATCAAGTGGAGACCCTACAGGGATTGTCCTACCTCGGATGAGGCATCAACACATCTACGTCGAGTTTGGTGAGGTAGGTGGTTGATAGGGTGACATGGCATAGAGCGAGAGTACTTCTCTTATGATCATGTGCTATGATAATTTGGGCTACACTAGGGATTTCCTAGTCAGCAAATGGTCTATCATCATCATAGGGATGAGAGGACTCTAGCATGGCCTATGGTAGAGGAGTTGGGAGATGAGTCAGATTTTAAGGTGATAGTCACAGACTCAGATGATGCAGGCACTATAGAGGAGTATGACATGTGGTGGGTCATGTGGTAGTGGTGAGGGGAGGGACCACTAGGAGGGAATGTAGCTATAAGGATAATAGATACTTCTAGGGGTGCTCTAGATGAGGAGGTTTTTGGTGAGTCTCCAGATGATGAGGAGGCGGACATAGGTGAGTGAGTTGTGCATCAGCGTGTGTCAGATAGGGTGGAGCTGATAGATGTACAGGATCTAGTTGGATTTGATGAGGGATACTTGGGAGATCAGGGTCTGTAGTCAGAGTTAGTAGCATGAGATGCTAGGATTATAGAGCTACAGAGTGATCATGTTTTACTACAAGTATATGAGGAGATGGAGAGGTAGGCAACAATGATAGCTACATTTTAGGCATAGGTCGGTAGACAGGGCCCTAGCCATGGGGAGTCCAATAGTGGCGAGCTATCCAGGATGCAAGAGAAGATAACACATCTCCAGGGTTTGGTAGTGACCTATCAAACTAGGTTTTAAGAGGAGTGCACCTACATGGATATGATGGAGGATGATATAGTGCACTGTAAGGGGCCCATACCAGATCGCGCATTAGCTATTGGATCACAATGTAGCTAGGGGAGCGGGATGGGACACTCATCTTCTCGGATGAGGGATCCGAGTACTTCTCATAGGATGGATGTATCTAGAGGTAGCAGATCAGGGGGGAGCAAGTCATAGGAGCTCATGATGGACTCATACTGAGAGTAGAGGAGAGAGTCGAGGTACCGGTCCTACGTGACCATGGTCAGCGGACTCTGATGGTTCTTTTTGGTTTTTTTTTGGATTGCGAAGTTGGATGACTCACTTTTATTGTAGCCTATGGGAAATTTATGGACTATGATGTTGCTTTCAGATTTTATATATATGGACATATATATATGACTTAGCTTTTGATCATTATGTCATTTTACTGCTTTATGATATGAATGCAATTTTTGTATTTGCTATATGATGTTATGATGGATGTCTAACATGGATGCATGTATTTATCCGATGATGTGATTTGATGATATGTAGATGTGGATGGTTTCATTTTATATGCTTTTGTAAATTAAAAGGTATGCATAAAATAGTCAATGGCCATTTAAATATTATTGCTAATATTTAACCAGTATCTATCCTAGATCATGAATATCACTTAATAAACAAAAGTTTTAAATGTGTATGATTGAAAGTAATGATTTGATTAGATTTAATTTTTGTATGATGGATTTACAATGACTATTTGATGCATTATATGCTAGCACCATAGACTATACAAAATGTATCTTGTTTATTTTCATGTTATTATAACACTTTATTTTATGGACATTGTAATTTTGACAAACATGTGACAAGATGATGTAAAGTGGAATGGATAATGTGATGTGATATGATTTTATTTGATAGTTTTTAAGAGACTCAAACACTCTAGTTACCTAATCAAAAATCATATACTAACTATACAAGATATTTTGACAAAGTATGCACCTACTAAGATAACCAAGATAATCAATATCCCTGTGTGTGCACGTGAGTTCATTACCATGATAACACATAAGATTACCCTAGTGCAAATGGGATTCATTCAGCCCATCGACACTAGAGATCATTCTGTGAGTCTCATTATCCTGAGTTTCATACTTAGTTGGATTAGACCACTATATAACCTAGGTTACAACAAGCTAGCTCATCCACATTCAAACATTGGTCTATACCTAAAAAAGTTGCTTAAGTGATAGACATATCATCATGCGGGAGGCTACCACCATTGACAAGTAGGCTATCCACCAAACCTATAATGAGGATCACCTTATGGTTCTCTGATGCTGAAAATTTTAGGGATTCAAGTTCTGGAGTCCCTACCTTTCTTTGACTTTCTCAAGGGAATTTGCTCGTTTTGATTTGTTGAGCAAGGGATTTTAATAGTGGTGAGAACCACTATTTCTTTCTTTGCTTTTCCTAGTGATAATAATCACTATTTCTTTATGCATATTTGGGAGTGATAATAATCACTATTTTCTTTGGAATATTTCTTTGAGATACTTTCCCGAGTGTAGGGCAATGTATGTTTTCAATACTGGGGGGATAATAATCATTACTGATTTTCTTTCTTTGGGATACTTACCCCAATGTAGGGTAAGGGATTTTGGGTAAGGAGGAACTTGTCCTTTTGTCAATTCTCAGCATATTTGAACCATTCACATAGGGGGATGAGCAAGATAACATTTTCTCTTGAAAGTAACCTAGACTACTTCATAGTTTTCATCTTTCCTTGTGCTAAACTTGGATTTATTAATGTGAAAATTGTGTTGGGATTTTGATGTATACCAAGCATTATCTAAGTAGGATTCTACCTTCTAAAAATAATGCTAGATTTCTAAAAAATCTGAGAAGACAACTAGATATGGTTGAGTGACCGAAAACTTTAACTATGTTTTTCTAACAATGGCTAAGTGACGGGAAACATACATATAATGTAAATGGTATATGTAATATAAACCGATGGTATAACTGACATATGATAACAATGAATTTTTACCAGATGCCTAATGTACATACCTAGTGCTAGACATATATGATCAATTTGGAATGATGCATAATGCAATGGTGAGTATGCCTAATGCAACTATGATTATAATGCAAGTGATGAGAAATGCAATACAATGCAATATTTTTGTATTTTGATGATTTTCATGATTTTTTTTTGTTATTTTTGAGATATGTGTATATATGTATAGGTTGACCAATGGGCTTAATGAATTCCATTGGAGCTTTTTGGGTGACCAAAGGGCTTATAGACGCCTTTGGAGCATTTAGATTTGACCTAGATAGTTGTAAACTGCCTAGGAGCATTTTAAGGTGACCAAAGGGCTTATAGATGCCTTTGGAGCTTTTAGGATTGACCTAGATGATCATAGATAGTCTAGGAGATTTTTAAGGTGACCAAAGGGCTTATAGATGCCTTTGGAGCTTTTAGGGTTGACCTAGATGATCGTAGATAGTCTAGGAGCTTTTTTATGTGACCTATACGGTCAAAGACCGCTAGGAGCCTTTAGGGTGACCTAGGAGGGCAACGACACTTAGAAAGTGTCTACGACTACCTAGGGGAATTTGGTTGTGACAAAAGGGCTTATGGATGCCTTTGGAGCATTTAAGGTTGACCTAGATGATCGTAGATAGTCTAGGGGCTTTTTTATGTGACCTAGATGGTCAAAACCGCTAGGAGCCTTTAGGGTGACCTAGGCGGGTAACGACACTTAGAAAGTGTCTACGACTGTCTAGGGGTATTTTTTTGTGACCAAAGGGCTTATGGATGCCTTTGTAGAATTTTAGGCTCACCTAGATGATCGTAGATAGTCTAGGGGATTTTTTATGTGACCTAGCCGGTCAAAAACCACTAGGAGCCTTTAGGGTGACCTAGGCGGGTAACGACACTTAGAAAGTGTCTACGACTGCCTAGGGGTATTTGGTTGTGACAAAAGGGATTATGGATGCCTTTGGAGCATTTAAGGTTGACCTAGATGATCGTAGATAGTCTAGGGGCTTTTTTATGTGACCTAGACGATCAAAAACCGCTAGGAGCCTTTAGGGTGACCTAGGCGAGCAACGACACTTAGAAAGTGTCTACAACTACCTAGGGGTATTTGGTTGTGACCAAAGAGCTTATGGATGCCTTTGGATCATTTAAGGTTGACCTAGATGATCGTAGATAGTCTAGGGGCTTTTTTATGTGACCTAGCCAGTCAAAAACCGCTAGGAGCCTTTAGGGTGACCTAGGCGGGTAATGACACTTAGAAAGTGTCTACGACTACCTAGGGGCATTTTATTGGTGCTCTAAGAATGAAATGGTTAAAAATAACTTATATTCATGGGTTTAGGCTCTTTATTTCCTTTTATGGATGCTAGGCGATAAGTTCCAGGTCCAATCTGATGTGTAATGATGAATGGACCTAGCCAGTTTGCTGCAAATTGGAGGGAAATTTGAGTTTTGCTGGTTTTCCTTTAGAACTAAATCACCTACTTGAAAGTCTCTTTGATGTACTTTCAAGTTTTAAGCTCTCTTAAGATGCTCTTGATAAACACGTAGATGCTCGAGGGCATTCACACGTCGTTCATCAAGCAACGTTAACTGATCTAATCGAGCTTGCCTAGTTGTATCATCGTCGATGAATTCTTGCATGGAAATGTGCAGCGACAAAATATCTAACTCCAAAGGCATGATGGCTTCAGCACCATACACTAGTGAAAATAGAGTTTCTCTAGTGGGCATCCGAATACTAGTGCGATAGGCCCAAAGGGCAAGAGGTAATTGATTATGCCAATCTTTATGATTTTCTTGAACGGTTTTCTTCAAGATGGTGACTACTATTTTATTTGATGCCTCTGCTTGCCCATTGGCCTATGGATAATAGGGCATGGAAAAGCTATGCTTTATGTTATACTTTGTTGTTAATGCACGCACATCCTTATTTTTAAAGGGTGTTCCATTATCCGATACTATTTTGGATGGAATACCAAAATGACATATAATGTTATGTAGTATGAACTCCGCAATGTGAGGTCCAATCATTGTGGTAAGGGGAATTGCTTCCACCCATTTTGTGAAATATTCAGTTGCCATTATGATAAATGTGTGATGGCCCGATGAGGCAGGTGAGATTTTCCCAATTAAATCAAACCCCCATTGTGCAAATGGCCAAACCGATTGAATTGATTGTAAGGCCTATGAAGGTACATGTGTTAAATTTGCATGGTGTTGACACTTCACACACTTCTTAACATAAGCATAGCAATCTTGCTCTAAATTTGGCCAATAATAGCCCATGCGAAGAATGCGCTTGGCGATGGCCATACCGCTAAAGTGACCACCGCATGTACCGTCGTGCACTTGGGTGATGGCCCAAGCTGACTCCTATGAGTCTAAGCAGCGAAGGAGAATACCTTCATAACTCTAACGATACATTATGTCTCCTATTAAGACATATTTTGCCACCTTTTGCTTGAATGCTCGCTTTGCGACGTGTGACAATCCAGGTGGAATATTACCCAGTTTAAGATAATATTTAATTTGGATGGCCCAATATTGCTTTGAAGAAGCCTCAATATTATGAATCATGCTATCCCTTTGATGTTTGTCTCATGTGAATGCTTATTGAGAGCGAACTTGGAGATATAGCATTGTGCTAGTATCAAAAGGATTATGAGGGAACAAAGTCCCCCAGTTAACATTATTCAAATATTGGTGTAGTTGAGAGAACCTTTCATGAGAATGCTCAATCTGAATCATGTGAACAACTGGTATAGCCTTATGCTCTTCGCACTAAGTCATAGCTTGCACTAGCATTTTTACTTGGATAGTTGTGATATCATCTGAAGGGTCATGCGGGATTAGCGACCCTAAGGAAGCCATTGTATCCACAAAATGATTATATGAATGAGGGAGTGCCTCTATATCATACCATTCAAATTTGACCAGGAGTTTGTCCACTAGGGCTTTGTAGGCTTGCAAGATGGGACATCGACACTAGAAAATACCTTTTACCTAATTAACTATGAGCAAGGAATCACAAAAAATGTTTAACTTTGTTATTTTCATGGTGATTGCCGTCTGAAGTCCTATGATGAGAGCTTCATACTTGATGTTGTTGTTGGTACAAGGAAAATAAAGTTTAAACAAAAGAGGTATGGGAGCCCCTTGCAATGTGAAAAACACGATACCTACACCACCACCTCGCTCACACTTGGAACCATCGAAGAATAGAGTTATGTTTGCCTATGACTCAGGCTATGCAGAATCAGGTGATTCTAAAATTTGAAATACTCCATCATCAAGAAGTTCTATATTTAGAGGTTGATAATCCTATAGAGGAGCCTCTGCTATTTGATCGGCTATGACCTATCCTTTGATAGATTTCTATCCAATGAACTCTAGGTCAAATTCTATCAACAACATTATCCACTTCATCGTGCGACTATTATGATATGTTCTACTCATCATGTAGCGCAATGGATTTTCTTTAGATACAACATAGGTGGTGTGATTTAACATATAATTGCATAGCTTTTTGGTGGCAAAGACCACTTCTAAGCATAGCTTCTCAACATATGTGTATCTAACTTCATAGTTGACCAGTGTGTGGTTGATGTAATAAGTAGCCTATTCTTTGTGAAATTCGTTCTTTTGGGACAGCATGGTGCCCAAAGCTAACTCAGTAGTTGAGATATATAAATAGAATGGTACTCCTGGTCATGGTGGAGCCAATACAGGTGGTGAAGCAAAGTATTGTTTTATCTCATCAAAGGAATTTTGACATTCTTTGTCCCAATGAAATGAGACCCCCTTGTGTAGCAACTTATTCATGGGTCGACACTTATCTGATAACTGCGCTATGAAGCATTTTATGGATGTGACATTTCCTTGCAAACTGCGTAATTGCTTAATAGTTGTTGGGGTAGGAATTTCTAATATTACCTTGACCTTTTTGGGATCTACCTCTATGCCTCTCTTGGAGACTATGAATCCCAAAATTTTACCAGATGTGACATCGAAGACACTTTTTGGGATTAAGTCTAACGTTGTGCTCTAGGAGGTGATCTAGGATCTTACACAGTACATAATGATGTTCATGGCGTAATAAAGATTTTGCCAATAAATCATCCATGTAATCTTCCAAAATCTTGTGCATGTAGTCATGAAAGATATATGTCATGGCTCGTTGGTAGGTAGCACCAGCGTTCTTAAGGCCAAAAGGCATGACCTTGTAACAGAATGTCCCCCAAGGTGTTGTGAACACCATTTTGATTTGGTCTTATGGATTAATATAAATATGATTATATCAAAAAAAAATCATGCATTACGGATAGCATTTCATGTCCTACTATTGCATCTACCAAAGCATCGATGTTAGGTAAGGTAAATTCATCCTTAGGACTCACTTTGTTAAGATCTCAAAATTTGGTGCAAATGTAAATCCTCCCATCAGGATTTTTGATGGGAACCATGTCTGAAACCCGTGGTGGATAATCTACTAAGATGATGATATCAGCATCCAACAACTTTTGTAATTCATATTTAACCATTAAGGCTACTTTTGGGTGCATTTTTCTTAATTTTTTCTTAACAGGTTTGATCTTGGGGTCTAATGTAAGATTATGCATGACTATATTTGGGTTTAGTCCTGGCATATATTTATACGACCAAGAAAAATATTTAATCCTTGCTTTCAATGCATCTATGAAATCATCTTGTTCACTTAGGGAGAAGCCTTCCCCTAATTTAATGGTATGAGGATTATCGGGATCTATACCGATATCCTTGTCAATTGTTGGCTCAATCAACATGTGAGACCTATCCTCCAACTGATGTAGGGTGGGAATTAAGTGAATGTCATCAGCTAGGTTTTCTTCTTCCATAGGAAATTTAGGGTCAACCTCATCTTGAAAAACATCCTGAGTAGTTCTTGGAGAAAATTTAAATGGTTGTAACATTTCCTCACAAGGCCAATACTCTAAGGGCGATGGAAAAGAATCTCCTCAATCAAATTCAATTGCCTCTAAATCAAAATGCAATTGCTTTGATCAGTCATTTAGATTCACCAATGGTGTCATTAAATATATGGAAATCATGTTGATGGATACATGATATCCTGCTCTAGGGCAAGTGGGTCTAGAGACCTAATGTTGTCTCATAACTTATAGGTGTGGCTCGAGTGGAAATGGAATTATTGGCAATGGCCTGTGCAGAAGAGGGTGAACCTGCTCTTCACGAGGCAAAAGTTTGCGTCATATGGGTTCTTGGATAGGAAATAACATACAAAGAAAATATTCATCCTCATATTCCAAAGGGAACATGCGCTCATATTCATCATCTGAGCTATGGCAGTTAATGGGTGTGACACCATAATCATATTTGTCATCACTTGTCCATTCATGAGGAGGACCTTGGCCTTGTTCCTCACTATTATATTGTAAGGTGTGTGAGCTCTCCCCCACTTCATGGGGTTGGATGACATCACTAGAAAGACCTTGATCTATCATGTCTATGGGGAAATGATCTCCGAAGGAATGAACATGATTCAGATTAGTACATGGATCGCGGGTGAGCTTAGCCTGATGACTTAGACATAGGTGTTCAAAACTCTCGATGAGGACATCCAATAGTACTAGTTTATTATTTCCCAACCCGTATCTATCATATGGAATTTGATATTGGGGTTGACATGGAACACGGTTACCCTACTCATACAGGCCAAGACCAAACCCATGCCAATTACAGTGATTTAGATATTTCAATGCATAGTCTAGATTTGAAAAATAATTTACATCCTCAAAAAAGGGTTCATCATCATCTTCTATATGAGGAATGGGCAGAGCTCCATACTATATACCTGAAGAACACAAGCTTATACTGAGAGAGGGGGTGAACAGTATAAGACCGCTTTCTACTTTTTCTTTCGATTCAACTTGCAGTTCAAAATTATGCAGTGAATATATAACAGTATCAAAAACAGAAATCAAAGCAATGCACAGAATATCATCCACAATAGAGACACAACAATTTACGTGGTTCACCCAACGCGGGCTACTCCACGGATAAAATTTTTACTAAATTTTATCACCTCAAATTCTGGGAAACATGTCCCGATTACAAAGTTTATGGGCACCAACCCAAAGGAGATACCTTCCCCTAGCTCTGCTTAATCTGGTGATCCTCTAGAGAACCTCTACCTCTGCAGCCCTTAGCAAGTGGAACTCTATCCACAGAAGACACCTGTCTTCCCTGCTCTGGCTGGAGACCTCTGTCTTCAACTCTATCACCGCACAGTCGATCCTCTTATCTACACCAAAACACAGTCCTTCGGTCTGGCACTATTGTCCTCGAACTTGCACCTCTACGCAATTACAGCACTCGATCAAATATCCACTTATGCACCTCTGTGCAAACACAGCAGCAATGTCTTCGCACACTCTGCTCTTCGACGATCGAACTTCTCCCTGCACTCTGCTTCTACGAAAGTCGCACTTCGAACGCACACTTCGATCGATGCCCAAACTATTCAAACAGCCCTCCTTTTATAGAGTAAGATTCAAGATCATTACATTCAATCTTAGTCGGCTGTTACTCTTCAACTACGTCGGCTGCAAAACCCTACACTGCGTCGGCCTAGATTTTAACTTTGTCGGCTCAAAGTTAACTCTGTCCTTCAACCGCCTCTAGTTCTGTAGCTGTCCCTGCAAAACTACAACATGTCATGATATCATGACATTTTTACAGCCGTACACCTTCTATAGCCTGTTGTCATGAAATCGTGACACCTTGGCCTTTGTCGACTTCCTTTGTGCTTCTGTCATGAAATCGTGACACCTTTGCCTCTTGCTGACGTCATCTCACTTCTGTCATGAAATCATGACACTTTAGTCTTCATGGCCTTCCTCTCAGCTTTTGTCATGAAATCGTGACACTTATGATTTTTGCTGACGTCATCTTCACTCTGTCATGAAATCGTGACGCTTTAGTCTACAAGCTCTTCCTTCTTCAATTCATCATGAAATCACGACGCTTCTTCTGTTTAAGACTTGCTAACTATTTCTGTCATGAAATCGTGACACTTTCTCCAACTGCAAGTTGCCATCTCAACCTGTCATGAAATCATGACACTTTCTGCATCCGTACAACTTCTTTGTAGCCTGTCATGAAATCGTGACGCTTTCAGCTTTCGAAAGCTTTCTCTACTGCCTGTCATGAAATCGTGACGCTTTTGGCTTCCGTACGCTTTCTCCACTGCCTGTCATGAAATCGTGACACTTCTAGCTTTCGTACGCTTTCTCCATTGCCTGTCGTGAAATCGTGACGCTTCTCCTTTCAGACTCTTTCCTTTGTTGCATGTCATGAAATCATGACGCTTCTCAATTCGAGATTTTTTAGCATGTCACGAAATCATGATAGTCCTCACCTCGACCTCTGCAGCATGTCACGAAATCATGACAGTTCCTGAAAAACTTTCACTCTCTTCGATCTTGTCACGAAATCGTGATAGCTTACACTGCGGACTCTTTCTTCTACAACATGTCATGAAATCGTGACACTTTCTTGTCCGTACAACCTCCTTTGCAGAATGTCATGAAATCATGACACTTTTCTTTCTCTGCCTTCCTGCATTGTTCGAGTCACGAAAATGCGACATGTCACGAAATCGTGACAGTTTTGCCTGCTTTTGTCTCTCCTTCCCGCATGTCATGAAATCGTGACACATTTGCCCAAACTTTCTCTCTCCTCAAACATGTCACGAAATCATGACAGTTTTGCCAGCGCTTTCTCTCTCCTAAAACATGTCACGAAATCGTGACAGTTTTTCCAGCCGCCTGCATACTTTTTCTTACTTGTCTTTTTCTTGATCTTTTGCAACTGGGCTACCCTGATCTTCTTGGAAACTCACTGTCCATGTTGAAACCTTCATCAAGACACATTCTTTGACATCAAACCAAATTGCTTCAAGACCTTCTTGACATCAATGACAACATCTACACTTAGAGTAAGAGCAATGTACCCAATGTACCCAAAATTGCCAACAATCTCCCCCTTTGTCATTGATGGCAAACCTTAACTGAAAAACACTAGTCAAGAGCCAAAATTGAAAACAACTGATCCAACAACTGAGAATCTACATTTGAAGTTTTTGCTCCCCCTGACTTGAAGCTCTCTTCTTCACTATGAAGCTCTCCCCCTTACTCATATCTCTCCCCCTTTGTCATCAATGGCAAAGGGTCACCTTTGGGGCTCGGGACTAAGAATGAGCCTCTTAGCTTAGTCCCTCCCCCACCTCCCTGATGAGGTGATTTAAAACAAGGGTGGGAGTGAAACTCCCATTAGGCACTCATCATCATCAGTGTCTATAATTTCTTTGTCGGGCCTTCTCTTGAACTCTTTGTCAGTGTTTCTGTTCTTGTCACTTTTCTTGTTCTTGTTCTCATCTCTTTTCTTGTCCATACCTTGATCCTTGGACCTGTTTATACCACTGTTCCTATTCCTGTACCTTGGAAGATCAGCTCTGCACTGTCTGGCTGTGTGACCTGCATTGTTGCACTTATAGCAAGTAACAATATTATTTCTTTCGGGCATAGCTGTTCTTTGAATCCGCCTGTTCTGACTAACCCAGTTCCTATTATTTGCCTTGCAAAAAATTGCCTTGTGCCCGAACTGATTACAAGAGTAGCAATACCCTTGAAATAAATTACGGCCCCTAAAATTGTCATTTATCTTCCTTACTTGAGTCATGCACTGCGAAGCCATGTGGCCAAACCCGTGACACGCAAAACATCTACCGTGAAATATTCTTCTGTTTGACCTCTTGGGTCCCGAAAACTTCTTTTTCGTATTCAGAATTCTGTTTTCTATTTCTGCGCATTTATCACTCATGGACTCTTTCTCTGAAATACTCTCTTCATCAGAACTCTCTTCTTTCTGAAATCTCTTACTTGATTCCCCAACCTATTTTTTGTGTGGTTTAACAAAACCAAGACCTGTTTTATCTGATGGATTTCTTTGACTTTGGATGAGAGACTTAACCCTTTTGGAGCTATCTTGAAACCTGTACAACTTATCCTTGTATTCTTTATTTTCCTCTTTCATGGCAGCCATTTTCTGTTCTAATTCACTATACTCAAGCATCTTAGATTCTAACTCATTCTTGAGTTCTTGTGTCTTAGCCATAGAGATGTCAAGACTTTCTATGAGTTCATCTTTCTCCATACAACATTCATCTAATTTATCCTTAAGTCGAGCATTCTTCTTTCTTTCCTTTTTCAAAACACTAAGAGCATTAGTAAGTTCACATTCAAGATCCTCTATATTATTGCATTTTGAATCATCAAGGCCTTTTTCAGATTTCTTATCACTAGAGGTGCTATCCTTTTCAAAAACCATACAAGCATCTTCCTTATCATTTTCTGAAGCATCCTCATACATACTAGCAACCAATTCATTATTTGTGCAATCATCCTCAAGGTGCCCAAAATTTCCACATCTAAAACATTTCATGACAATGAATTTATGTTTCGGTTCTTCCTCTTTTTCTGAAATGAACAACATCTCATTTTCATCATCACTAGAAGAACTTTCACTATCACCGCTAGAACACTTACTTGCTTTGTCTAGGTAGAAGCTCTTCTTATTCTTGTGTGAATGCCTCTTTCCTTGATTGCTGTGCTCATCTTTGTTCTTTCCGTAATACCTGTGCTTTTCAGAATCCTTGCTCTTAACATCCTGTATATCTTCATCACTTTCATTCTTGGAAACAATACAGTCAGTAGCATAATGACCAAACTTTCCACAGTTGAAACATCTTATGTTTTTCTTGCTTTTGTGTTTTCTAGAGAACTTGCCTTTTTTGTTGTAATATGCCTCTTCATCACTAGAAGACTCATCACTCTCTTGAATCTGTTTGCCCTTTGATTTCTTGGTAGCTTTGAAAGGCGCCTCTTTCTTGACATCAACTTTCACTTGAGTTCTCAGCTCAAATGCTGCAAGAATACTATGGAGCTCATCCTTTTTCAACTTATCTAAATCTTTAGCTTCCTCAATAGCAGAAATATTTTCACTAAATCTATTAGGAAGAGATCTTAAAATCTTATCACACACATCATTTTCAGCAAGTTCAAGACCTAAGTCTTTCATAGAATTAACAACTTCATCCATACGGAGCATGTAGTCACTAATATTTTCATCATCATTCATCTTGAGTTGTTCAAACATACCTTTAAAATGTCTCAATTTGGCCTTTCGGACATTTGCATCACCTGTATGAACCACCTGCAATTGTTTCCACATTTCACTAGTTGTCTTGCAGTGAATAACTTTGGTGAGATCTGCTTTCTGTAAGCCTCTCAGGATTGCATTCATGGCTTTTGAATTGTCTGTGAAGCATGAGCTCTGTCTTCTTTGGTATAAGGACCATGTTCAGGAATAGTGTATTCATCTTCAATCACTTCCCATACCTCATTACCAAGTGCCATTAGATAAACTCTCATTCTCGCACTCCACAGACCGAAATCTGATCCATCAAGAATAGGTGTTGCATTGCCACCTAAAAAATCCATTGTGTTCTTAACCAGTTCTTCCTTCCAGCTGTTAAACCTTTTCGAAGGAACCCGCTCTGATACCAATTGAAGAACACAAGCTTATACTGAGAGGGGGGGTGAACAGTATAAGACCGCTTTCTACTTTTTCTTTCGATTCAACTTGCAGTTCAAAATTATGCAGTGAATATATAACAGTATCAAAAATAGAAATCAAAGCAATGCACAGAATATCATCCACAATAGAGACACAACAATTTACGTGGTTCACCCAACGCGGGCTACTCCACGGATAAAATTTTTACTAAATTTTATCACCTCAAATTCTGGGAAACATGTCCCGATTACAAAGTTTATGGGCACCAACCCAAAGGAGATACCTTCCCCTAGCTCTGCTTAATCTGGTGATCCTCTAGAGAACCTCTGCCTCTGCAGCCCTTAGCAAGTGGAACTCTATCCACAGAAGACACTTGTCTTCCCTGCTCTGGCTGGAGACCTCTGTCCTCAACTCTATCACCGCACAGTCGATCCTCTTATCTGCACCAAAACACAGTCCTTCGATCTGGCACTATTGTCCTCGAACTTGCACCTCTGCACAATTACAACACTCGATCAAATATCCACTTATGCACCTCTGTGCAAACACAGCAGCAATGTCTTCGCACACTCTGCTCTTCGACGATCGAACTTCTCCCTGCACTCTGCTTCTATGAAAGTCACACTTCGAACGCACACTTCGATCGATGCCCAAACTATTCAAACAGCCCTCCTTTTATAGAGTAAGATTCAAGATCATTACATTCAATCTTAGTCAGTTGTTACTCTTCAACTACGTCGGCTGCAAAACCCTATGCTGTGTCGGCCCAGATTTTAACTTTGTCGGCTCAAAGTTAACTCTGTCCTTCAACCACCTCTGGTTCTGTAGCTGTCCCTGTGAAACTACAACATGTCATGATATCATGACATTTTTATAGCCGTACACCTTCTATAGCCTGCTGTCATGAAATCGTGACACCTTGGCCTTTGTCGACTTCCTTTGTGCTTCTATCATGAAATCGTGACACCTTTGCCTCTTGCTGACGTCATCTCACTTCTGTCATGAAATCGTGACACTTTAGTCTTCATGGCCTTCCTCTCAGCTTTTGTCATGAAATCATGACACTTATGATTTTTGCTGACGTCATCTTCACTCTATCACGAAATCGTGATGCTTTAGTCTACAAGCTCTTCCTTCTTCAATTCATCATGAAATCATGACGCTTCTTCTGTTTAAGACTTGCTAACTATTTTTGTCATGAAATCATGACACTTTCTCCAACTACAAGCTGCCATCTCAACCTGTCATGAAATCATGACACTTTCTACATCCGTACAACTTCTTTGTAGCCTGTCATGAAATCATGACGCTTTCAGCTTTCGAAAGCTTTCTCTACTGCCTGTCATGAAATCATGACACTTCTGGCTTTCGTACGCTTTCTCTACTTGCTGTCATGAAATCGTGACGCTTCTCCTTTCAGACTCTTTCCTTTGCTGCATGTCACGAAATCATGACGCTTCTCATTTCAAGATTTTTTAGCATGTCACAAAATCGTGACAGTCCTCACCTCGACCTCTGCAGCATGTCACGAAATCATGACAGTTCCTGAAAAACTTTCACTCTCTTCGATCTTGTCACGAAATCATGACAGCTTACACTACGGACTCTTTCTTCTGCAACATGTCATGAAATCGTGACATTTTTTCGTCCGTACAGCCTCCTTTGCAGAATGTCACGAAATCGTGACACTTTTCTTTCTCTGCCTTCCTACACTGTCCGAGTCGCGAAAATGCGACATGTCGCGAAATCGTGTTACAATAGATTTTGCCTGCTTCGTCTCTGCCTTCCGCATGTCGCGAAATCGTGACACATTTGCCCAAACTTTCTCTCTCCTCAAACATGTCACGAAATCATGACAGTTTTTCCAGCGCTTTCTCTCTCCTAAAACATGTCACGAAATCGCGACAGTTTTTCCAGCCGCCTGCATACTTTTTCTTACTTGTCTTTTTCTTGATCTTTTGCAACTGGGCTACCCTGATCTTCTTGGAAACTCATTGTCCATGCTGAAACCTTCATCAAGACACATTCTTTGACATCAAACCAAATTGCTTCAAGACCTTCTTGACATCAATGACAACATCTACACTTAGAGCAAAAGCAATGTACCCAAGGTACCCAAAATTGCCAACAATACCTCCATATATGAAATTTGTTTTATTAGGAGGTATACCAAGAGGTACAATGCTACCTATGGGAAGATGAGGTCTTCCCATGTCTTGCACTATATTTATTGATGGAACTGTCATGATATTTCTCACCAAGTATTCTCCTAACCCTGTGTTATACATCTGGACTATGACCTAGGATGGCGAAGCTGGATGAGATGGAATGGAGGTTTGAGGTGATTCAATGTTCACCTCTGGAGGTAATTCCTCATTAATGGCACAAGGAACCTCCTCTATGGATATGGTATAAACTAATGGTGGGCTCTCATCAATAGGCCTCTTCGACATATTCCTCGATGGAGGGTTTGACGATGTCGAAGCCTTCTCTGAAGGTGGTGATGATGAGGATGGAGTAGATAATGATGAAGGTGGTGGAATGGGTAGACTCTGATTAGGTGTGTTTAATCGAAAGTCTACATAATTTGATGGTAGTGTCAACTTTGGCATCTACTGCAACATGTTGCAATACTTGAAGGGCTCTAGATCTTCATGAGTGTATTTAATACATTGATGCATGATGGATGGGACGCACTTCATATCCTGTATCAAAGGTCTTCCAAGCAAAATGTTGTTTCATCTCACCTTCTAGCACATAACACAATATTGGTATAATATTTTGCCCCACCTAAATGGGTAAAAATATGGTACCAACAGTAGAGTATATTATGTCATTGAAAGTGTGAAGAGTGTAAGTTTATGCCACAACATGAGATGTTGGTAACTTAAGATGATTTAGTTCTTTAGTTGTTATGATGTTACTTGAGGACCCAATGTCTATAAGCACTCTCTTGTATGGTATCTCATTTATACATGCAATGATGTGTAAAGGAGGGTCTACCACATCGTTGGCTATTTCTTTTAGCTCATGCTCATGAAATTGTATGACTAGTTCTTTGCACTGTTGCACATGTCCCACAAAATATATGAAGGATTTGGACTCCTGCAGTTGCAACTCTATGGATTTTAAAATATCCATCAAGGCATCCCGATGTGGAGGTGATTGTTGGATCAACTCATAGATGGACAATCGTGCTGATGTGGTCCATAAGATTGTGCAAGATTGCTCTTAATTGTCACTA
This sequence comes from Wollemia nobilis, assembly GCA_028583015.1. Taxonomy (NCBI): domain Eukaryota; kingdom Viridiplantae; phylum Streptophyta; class Pinopsida; order Araucariales; family Araucariaceae; genus Wollemia; species Wollemia nobilis. The sequence continues at coordinate 5,077,735 of JAQPPZ010003614.1, read as the reverse complement.
TTGGCCTAGAAGGAAGGCCATGTACTATAGGTGGTGTAGCTTACAATGTAGTTGGAACATCATTTGAAGTCACAGGTTGTGTGACTTGACTTGGATATCTCTTGTTCTTGGTCACAATACTCACCATCCCAACATACCCTTGAACAGGGTGTTTTTGATTCACCTCATTCATTAGTTTAGCAGGCACTGCCTGTACCTCATGAGTTGGGAAAGGGTCTTTGAAAATACCAATTTTTTTATTGGTAGGAGCTAATGGAGCATCTACTATAAGCACCAGCGAGGACTAGCGAGGGTACTCAAGAAAGTTCTTAAGAGCAATGCATCATTTTCTTGTATGTTGGAGCACAGATTTAGAAATATAGTAATGTGCTCTTAAGCATCTTCTTCACCCTTGAATATATCAAATTTGGGCATTTTGAAATGCTTAGGATAGATCGAGGAAGGAATGGATGGGTGTAATGGTTGGTTCTTTAGCTGATGCAAAGTAGGCTTTTGAAGCCCATTGCCAGTTGTCCTACCTTCTACAGTTTCTAAGCATGCAAGCAAAGCTTGATACGCATCTGAGGATTTAATATCCTCTTCTTTATTTTGAACTCGTAGAGGTGGAAAAGGAATATTAATCCTAGGTTGGGGTGGTGGATTTACATCAGCCATGCCTCCATAAAGTGCTTCTACATAATCCTCATCTTGTTCCAAATCATCGTAAGCCCCATAAGGTGTTTCAAGTATGGGCCTACAAGGAGGAACTAACACCTGTTGAAGGTGATCTATGTTTGGCCTATCATATATATTTTGTTCAGGCCTACGAGGTCTAGGGGGAAACATAGGCTTAGGTCTAGGAGACCTATCTTGTTGGAAATTTGGTTGCCTCGAGTGAGCCTCTTGTCTACACATACTTGGAGTAACAACTCCATGACGCAGATTTTCTTGATTTTGTCATCCAAGCTTCTCTCTCTCTATTTTCTGTCATTGCTCTAAGATATCTAAGCGATGTTTATCCGACCTAAGTTGATTAAACTCATCTTGATGGTCAGCATATCTTTGGATCAAATTATTAATTTTATCAGCTGTATTAGGTCTACGTAACTTAGCATGTGTATCGCTCCAAATTTTTTGCACCCTTACCATTAGGCTAAAGGATCCGTGCTCGGAAGGGGGATGCGAGAAGGATGGAATGGTACCTCAGACTGAGAGGCCCTTTGAAGGTCCTGCATCTCGTGGGAGGGGTATTAAGGTGATTTTTTGATGGATGGTTGGGTTCACCAGGAAACGTTTAGTGGCAGTCTCCACACCTAGGTTGGGAATGTGTTTGATGTGTTCAATTTTATCTTTAATCATTCAAGTCCTAGGTTTGGCCAAATGAATCTAAACTGTTCTATATGAAATGCAGATTTAAATGAATACAAAAAATAGATTTAAACATAAAATATAGAGAACAAGCTAGATAAGAAAAACCATACCTGATTTCGGATGTCTAATGGAGGTTCTAATTTTTTAACAGTCAAGGTCACCTGGAATTTGACAGGATCGTCTCCGATCTGACAGGATCGTCTGAGATCTGACGAATTCGTCAGAGACCTGCAATCAGAGAAATGGACACAAACTATAGAAAATGCAGCTATGCTGATAAAGGAAGATGATATGAAATGATAATAATGATGTTAATAAGATCATCCCAAATAGAAATGCAAGTAAATTATCATGCTTTAATAACTAATCGTGATGTTATTATGTACTTAAGCTATATGGGTGAACTCCAAGATGTAGGATAATAGGAAATAATAATAAAACTAACTAGATGCAGAATAAAATAGCAGAAAGGTATAGAAAAAGCACAAAATCTGGGCATTGATTGCCCCCAATGTTGACTGCAGTCGAAATTGTCTGTAGATTTTGAAATCATCTCAAATTGTACAAGATCGTCTGCGATGATCTGAGCTTTCTCCGGTTGAAAAATGACAAAGTTCCTGCAAGAAAATTAGAAAAGCACAAATGCAGATGATAATCCAGGGTATTATAATACACACAAAGATCAAATTATAGGAAAATTCAGCCAGGGGAATGTCAAGGGGGGTCCTAAGGTTTAAATAGGCTTAGGAGGGAGGTTAGGAGGTTGGGGATCATCCCAATTTGGGAGATCTCCAATGGGGAGGGTCTCTAACGGTGCAGACATGCTTTTGCCCAAATTAGAGACACCGTTGAAACAGAGGCTAATTATGAAAAATCAATTTTGGGACGAAATCGTCTGGACGTTCTTCTCCAGATGAATTCGTCCGATCTAAGGTGATATCGTCTGATCAGCGATGATATCGTCCAACGGACAAAACAAACTCTAAAAATGGAATGGAAAATGAGGAAATGGGTTACAGGCAGTTTTGGAGTGGTTTTAGGGTTGAGATTTGAATTTGAATTATTACTAAGGTTATTTTAATTATTTGCTAAGTTTTACTGCACCAATTTTAGGGTGCTACATTTTGCCCCCTCTTTAGCGAATTTTTTGAAGAAAATGCGTTAAATATGAGTTCTTCTCAATTTACGAGAAAGCAAAAATTTATTCCCATTTTTAGGCGATGATTCTAGGTCGAATCGTACGACAGCTTACTATGGTGCCCCCTCCGTGTTTTTACCCAAATCGAACATTTGAGGTAAAAATGCAGAAAAGCAAAAAAATTAAAAATGTTGTTAAGTGTTTTGAATAAAATTAAGAAAAATAGGGAAAAACCCTAATTCATTGTTACTATTCATTTTCCTGGTTTCTAGAGCTCTGCAGACAAGAATGGTCGAGACAGCGCACAGATCGACAGAGGTCCGGCACGGGCTACGGGTAAGGGTCCAAACTTAATTTAGAATTCTTTAATTTTGAATTTCATGCTTTTTAGATTGATTTTGAATGATTTTTGAGCATCACAGCCATTTTTGGGCCGTCGACATCGTCGGGACGAAATCGTCTCAATTTCGTCGAAATCATCTCGATATCACCGATTTCGTCCAAGGGCGAAATCAGCGATATGGAGACGATTTCGTCCAATAAGGGACAATTCCCTCTTGTGAAATTGGAGATGAATTTGCTCAAATTTTGGACGATATCATCCAATAGTGGATGATATCATCATTTGTATGAAATTGAACTTTGTTTTACTTGCATTTTTAATCACTGTTTTATTAATGATTTTATTGTTTTGTTGTTTATGTTGCAGAGAGGATTACTAAAGAGTAGAGAATGGAAATACAATGGGCTGAGGGATGACTTGGCCACTCTATCTCAGGTAGAGCGAGATCAGTTGGCTCAAGTCAGCTTGCAACAAGTGGCAGATATGCCATAGGTTTCTACAGATATAGGGCTATTGACCGCCCTAGCAGAGAGGTGGTATCCGGGTTCTTCTTGTTTTCGGTTACTGATAGAGGAGATGACTCCCACATTGGAGGATGTATGGAGGATTTTGAGGATCCCCATACAAGGATTGCTAATAACTCCCATGGCCAATTAGGGCCACGCAATGATGTGATTATGCAGAGATCCGAGCTTTGCCCTGGAGAAGGGCGGAGTGAACATCGAGTCGCTATGCCAGATGCCTGGGGCATCTAGACTGACACAAGTTTTGGCTGGGGTGGTAGGTGGTCTGTTGCTATGCCATCAGAGTGGATGAAGAGTACCATGGCTACTGATAGATATGGTCTATGACATGAGAGACCATGAGTACAGGTTTTCTTGGGGGATCTTTGTACTATGCCGATTGTATAGGATCCTACATGGGGTCGTATACAAGGGTGGTCGATGTCTGGTCATGACATCACTACTGCAGGTTTGGTGTTGGGAGCACATCATGGTGCAAAGGCCGATAGGGCTCCCATTGATAAGGATTGATAGGGAGGGGCCCTAAGCTTTCTACTGGTGGCTCTAGAGAGGGTCACAGCAGCGGATAGATCTTCCAATGTCCTAGAGACTACTTGATGACCTTGTCTCCAACCAGATCACCTGGAGGCCTTGGAGAGATCATCCAGGGTGGGTCGAGGATGGACAGGAGCTGGCTCGTGTTAGGCAAACCTATTGGCTGTGTAGAAATTCGAAATAGAATAGTATTATTGAGCAGGGTTTAAGTAAGATTACAATGGCCGAGAATAGTCACCGGCGTAAACTGAACTTGTTACATCAGTTGTAACAGTGGGCTAAATAACGTAATACAAACAGAAATATGTTAACTATGCTAACATCCCCCTTTATTACATTATTTGGGTAATGTAATAACTAATAGCTATACTAACATCCCCCTTACATCATTTTGCAATACAAAGTGACCTGCGAAACAATTCAAATTTGACACGTCCAAGTGCCTTAGTGAAAATGTCTGCAACTTGAGCATCGGTGGGAATGTGCTGAAGCTGAATTCGGTGCCTTGGAACTTCATCTTGAATGAAATGACATTGTGTGTCAATGTGCTTTGTTCTTTCATGATGGACTGGATTCTTGACGAGGTTCAGAACACCCTGATTATCGCAAAACAAGTGTATTGGAGATTTTGATGGATGGCCCATACTTGTCAGAATGCAACGTAACCATATCACTTCGCACACAGCTTCACATGCGGTGCGATATTCTACCTCTGTTGATGAAATAGCAACCACCTATTGCTTCTTGCTATGCCAAGAGACAGGACCGGATCTAGATGAAAAATGTATCCAGAAGTTGACTTGCGATCATCAAATGATCTGGCATAGTCAGAGTCCGTGCATCCTTGCAAGAAGAATTTGTTGTTCCTCTTGTATTCTAAGCCATATTCCATAGTACCACGGACATAGTGAAGAACACATTTTGCTGCTTTCCAATGAGTGGTCTTAGGCTCCTGCATGAACCTCGAAATATAGTTGACAAAAAATACGAGATCTGGCCTAGTATTGGTCAGATATATGAGACTCCCAATCAACTGTCGATAGAGAGTACCATCTACCTGAGGTGAATCATCATATCATGATAACCGAAGTCCATTCTCCATCGGAGTTGCCATTGGCTTGCAATCGATCATGCGATATTTTTCCAGCAATGTCTTGGCATATTTTTTTTGAGACACTTTGATGGAGTGCTCCTTCTGGCTGAATTCTAGACCAAGACAATAATGGAGAAGTCCGAGATCTGTCATCTCAAAATATTTGCACAAGTTTCTTTTGACAGTAGAGATCATAGTTTCTGAACTCCCTGTAATGAGCAGATCATCCACATAGAGTACAAGCAACACTATCTCAGAACCCTATTTCTTGAAATAGAGGTTTGCATCTGACAGAAATCTCTTAAATCCATGCTGCATAAGGTGATTGTCCATTTTTATATACCAAGCTCGAGGATCTTGTTTCAGACCATATAAGGATTTGACCAATTTGCAAACCTTCTGCTCTTGGACTTCCACTTAAAATCCTTCTGGCTGAGTCATGTAGACTTCTTCTTGGAGATCACCATTTAGAAAGGCACTTTTGACATCCATCTGGTGAACTTTCCACCCATATTGTGCTGCCATAGCACACATAACCCAAATTGTGGTCATCCGAGCAGTAGGTGCAAAAGTTTCCTCGTAGTCAATGCCTTCTTTTTGAGCATAGACCTTTGCAACAAGACGGGCCTTATGCTTATCAATTGTTCCATCTGCCTTGTACTTGACTTTATATACCCATTTGCAGCCAATGGGCTTCTTTCCATGTGGCAGATCAACAAGCTTCCAAGTTTTATTTTTTATCAAAGACTCATACTCTGAATCCATAGCGGCCTTCCATCTTGCACTGATGCAGGTTCAAGATCATCTATGGTAGACATGAACGCCCTGTCATCATCAATATCCATATCCTCTATTTTTGTACTTGGAGTCACAGAAAGTTCCTCAAAATATTGACCAAGATCATCAACCTCACCAGTTTCTTTGGCTTCTTTCTCCTTTTGAGCCATACTGCGTGTACGAGGTCTATCCAAATTCAAATTGGGAGGAGTGGATAAATTTGCATCTCTGATTGTATTTGTACACCATTTAGGATTCTTCTTCGGTGGAGTTGAAGAAGATGTAGAAGGAACTCCTGTCTGTGTTAACGAAGGAATCTTCTCTTCCTTAGATTCCACAATATCTTGGTGTACTTTAGATGTGCTCTGTGATGTGAAAGCTTCATCAAATACAACATCTCTGCTGATATGAATTTTCTTGGTCAAAGGATCTATCAAACGATATCCTTTAGAGTGCTCATAATAACCAAGAAAAATACATCTCAGTGTTTTCTCATCTAGCTTCTTCCTTTTCTCTTTCGGTATGTGCATGAAAGCGTGACATCCAAAAATACGTAGATGAGATATGGAGGGTTTTCGACCACTCCATGCTTCCTGTGGAGTCATTCCTTTTAGGGCCTTTGTGGGTGCCCTATTCAACAGATATACTACAGTGCTGATAGCTTCTACCCAATATTGTTGCCCAAGAGTAGCTCCTGTGAGCATACAACGAACCATTTCCATTATAGAATGGTTCCTTCTCTCAGCAACTCCATTTTTCTGAGGAGTATAGGCAGTTGTTAACTGTCTCTTGATTCCATGCTTATCTAAGAATGCAAAAAATTCATTAGAGGTAAATTCTCCCCCTCGATCTGAGTGGAGGGTTTTAATAGAAGCTCCTGACTCCTTCTCAACGAATTTCTTGAACTGTTGGAAGAATGCAAAAGCTTCAGATTTCAGTTGGAGAAATAAAACCCACATATTGCGTGAGTAATCATCTACGAATAACTGAAAGTACCTCTTACCTCCACAACTGTTGGGTGTGAAAGGACCGCACAGATTGGTGTGAATTAACTCTAGAGGTTTTCGTGCTCTTGTTGAGCTCTTCTCAAATGGTACTCTATGCTGCTTTCTTGCCAAGCAATCAGAGCACACTGGCAATGTGGCAGAAAGGGAAGGAATACCCTTTACCATATCATACTTACTGAGCTAAAGTAAGTAGCCAGAACTAAGATGCCCATATCTCTTGTGTCATAGGGAAGTTGCCTCCTTGGTAGAGACAATCATGGCAACATGTGGAGTAGAGATAGCATCTAGTGCAAATAAGCCATGCTTATATGAAGCTGTTGCAATCTGTTTACCCTTCTTGGTAATAGTACAACACTTCTTTCCATTCTCAACATGAAAGTTGACAACCATATTTCTGTCCAGGATTTGTGTCACTGACAAAAAATTGTTGGCCAATCCCGGAACATAGAGGACTTTGTCAATCTGACACTTGCCATCAGGAAGAGTGACTGAAACTGTACCCTCTCCCTAACCCCTGTAGGTTTTATCATCAGCAATGGTGACAGGTTTGCCCTCTTTGGCCATAAATGATTCAAACCATGATCTGTCGCCAGTCATATGTTTGCTAGCTCCAGAATCGACATACCAAATAGGATCCCTCTATGTGGAATCTGTGGTAGTCATGAGCACCTTGTGTGCCCATTCAGAATCTGAGTCAGATTCTTCAACAGCAACATTCACCTAGGGTTGCTTGCTTTTATTTTGTGGTTTTTTTTGGCCTTTCTACTTGTTCTTATGCCAACACCTATTGGTGTCATGGTTGTATTTCTCATAGTTCTTGCACCACCTCTTCTTCTGTTGAGGTTTTTTGCCTTTTCCTTTCGTATCCTATTGAGAATTTCCTCCTTTCTAAAAGTTGCCTCCTTTTTGCCCATTACCTTTCTTCTTAGAACCCTGCCTGTTGGTGTATAGGGCTGTATTGGAAGAATCATCCTTGTGAAGTTTGCGTGCCTCCTGTTGTTGAAGCGGATTGACCAACTCGATGTAGGTAATTTGTCATTGAGACACCTGGATGGAGGTTATCAACATATCAAATGAAGAAGGTAAAGCTCTCATCACAAGTGAAATGAGAAGCTTTTCATCCACAGTATCTCCCAAAGAATTCAATTTCTCTTTCAATTCAGACACTCTGCACAGAAAGAGTTCAACTGTTTCACCCTGTCTCAAACTCGGGTTATGAAGTTGTTGTTGAAGATGAAGAATGGTTGAATCATTCTTTCCCTCATAGATGGTTCTAAGGGCATCCCATGCCTCTTTACCACTTGCTTTGTCAGTTATATGAGGTTGCACTTCATCTGAAATAGCAAACAAAATGAGCACCTTTGCTCGACTTTCTTTCTTATCAAAAGCTATCTGATCTGCGGAAGGACCTATGGATCCTGCTGTTGGTGAAGGCCTAGTTGCTACTCCAGTAACAATATCCCACAAATATTCTATTTGGAGAAATTCCTTCATCTTATGTTTCTATGGTGTATAATTTGGACCTTTCAATAACTGATGCGGATCAGTCATCAACTTTGCAACAGCGGCCATAGTGAAGGTTCCTTATATCACCAATTGGTCCCCCTTTCGATATACCTTTTGCTAGGCCAATATACCATACAAAATACCTGCCCTTACATGAGGAAAACTATAGGTATTTAGAAAGATAAAAAAAAATCACCCACCCTTACGTGAGGGAGACTATAGGTGAGTTTTAGAGATCATATGATATGTGGAACATAAGCGGTACTGAGAGGGAATCGCCTTGTTGATGGCACCTACCATAGAAGATTCTTCTCATGCGTGGGGCGTAACTTCCCATAAAAACTATGAAGAATACTTCGTCAGGATTTATGCCTAAACACAAGTGCGATAAAGGGTAGTGGATGGAGTAAAAAAATGCAAAAAATGGCAAAATTATCTATCCCCGACGATTTATAGAGAACAAGCTCAGACGTCGTTGTAGCAGCTATATTAGGCGACGGATACAGTAGCCAAATCACGACAGCTTTACCTGTAAGTGCTGGCCAGAGGTATCACAAATACCGAACGTTGTAGTGCAATAAATTGCACGGATGGGTTTTAATTATTCCGGGGACTTAGGGAGTGAATTTGCTTTTAAGTTTTTAATGTTATAGTGCAAAAATGAAATATGCAACATACAACATAAAAAACTGCCCACAAGAATAACCCACAAGGTGTCGGTCACAGCCGAAAATGCACCTTTTACAATTCGCCAAATTGCTTTTTCAAAAAAATTACTCACATTCCCCCTTTGATTTTTTGAAAAAATATCCCCCCTTTTAAAAAAATTCCTTTAACAAAGCATTTTTAATAATTATTATATATTTAAAATTAAAATAAATAATTTTAATTTATATAGTTTTAAAACTTATGAAAAAATAAATTAAAATTTTAATTTTAATTTATAAAGTTAAAAAACTATATAAAAAAATTAAAATTAAAAATTTTAATTAAAAAATAATAATTAAAAAAATAACTTTGAAAAAAAATTTATACCTTGGGGGGAGTCGGCGGGATTTGAACCCCCGACCTGCAGGCTCCCTGAGCCTTACCGCACGGCTCACGACCACGTGAGCCAGCGGGCTGATCCGAAAGGATCAGTGGAGCACCTTGTTTTTCAACACCCGGATGCTCCTCCTCCTCTACTGCGGCCTCCGGTTGCTTGGATGCTGCTGCTTTGCGGCTCACGGCGCTCCGCAGGCGCTCATTCTCCTCCGCGCAGCTCGCTGCAATCTCGTTGCGTTTTTTTTTCTTTTCTTTTTTTTTCTTTTCTTTTTAAAAAAAAAAAAAAAGAAATTTTCCGCGGGGGGGAGGGCGCGCATTTCGCGCCGCGCGCGGGGGAGGGGTTTATACCCCGCGTGGGGGGAAATTTGAAATTCTCGCGCCGCACGCGAGGGGGCGGGGGTGGGGGGGATTTTAAATTCCCGTGCGACACGCAATGGGGGGGGCGTGTCGTCCACCCTACGTCCTCCAACGCGCAGGGCGTTGCAGGCGTTGGACGCGACGTCCACGCTCTGCGTTGGACGCTGCGTCCACGCACCGCGTTGGACGCGACATCTGCACTCTGCGTTGGACGTTGCGTCTGCACACTGCATCGTGTCCGCACTCTGTGTTGGACGACGCTGCAGACGCCCTCGTCCGCGCTGGGCATCACGGCGCTGCGTCCACGCTCAGCGTGCATCGTGTGGCGCTGCGATCCAGCAGGCGGGCAGGGCACTACGTCCAAAATTTTTTTTTTTTTTTTTCTCTTGCTGCCTGCGCGCAGCGGGGCGGACTTTTTTTTTTTTTTGATTAAAAAAAATTGGCTGCGGTCTGCCGTAATCATGCCCAGCGAGGAAAAAAAAATTATTTTCCTTCGCTTCTTCTCAGCATCAACTCCTTCCGCCTCCAGCCTCCTCTCGCTGCTCCCTTTCACTGTAAAAACAAATCCCGTACCAGTCTGGCTCTGATGCCATGTAGAAATTCGAAACAGAATAGTATTATTGAGCAGGGTTTAAGTAAGATTACAATGGCCGGGAATAGTCATCGACATAAACTGAACTTGTTACATCAGTTGTAACAGTGGGCTAAATAACGTAATACAAACAGAAATATGTTAACTACACTAACAGGCTGAGGATGGAGAGGAGAGAGGTGGAGCTCCACCGTTATGATCGAGTTTTGAGGCAGTTCAGTCTACAGTAGGGGATCCCATCTCTCAGAGACTACAAGTTTTTCCAGACCTTTCAGGATAACACTACAGTAAGTGGGGCTCCAGATATGTAGCACTTTTAGAGTGAGGATGTAGACAATGCCCCCATTCAGCCAGTGGATGCAGATGATGTAGGGGTTGCTGACGGCTATGATGCCTAGTATGCAGGCATCCGCCCTCCTCGAATGACGATGGCTCAGGGTCTGATTCACGTAGTTGTGTATCAGATGGGGAGGCGGTGCCAAGAAGCCATTGAGGCGGCATAGGATCATGGTAGGAGAGAGCAGAGGAGGCCATAGGCTCAGTAGAGGCCATGGCAGTGAGAGAGGAGGGAGGATAGACCCCCTTCTCCATGGAGAGAGAGGCCACCATCGCCCGATAATGGAAAGGGTGTCAAGGTAGGAGAGAGTAGCGATATGGCTACTCTCTGGGCAGATACTGTTCATCTCCAGGCTTAGGTGCAGACTTTACAGGATGAGGCTGCACGACACCGAGTTGAGGCCACACAGCTCAAAGATGAGGTCGCATGCCTCAGAGCATGGAGCGAAGGAGCGAGCACTCGAGAGTTGGTGCGGTCGATTACTCAGATCGCCTTCTACCAGGGTATGTACTTCCAACTGGTGCCAGAGGGTCAGAGGGTACAATTGCCAGCCAGCATTGCAGATTCGATCAGGGTTGGGTCATCGAGGACTTCATCCCGATCGACGATTAGGACTCGTAGTACCACACATACTGCGATGGGGCCACCTCGTCCACCTCAGGGCGGGGGAGGAGATGAGGCTGAGAGCTCGAGGGGTTCTCGATGCTAGGCTACTACACTACATAGACTGTATATATGGTTTGAGAGGATTGAGTATGCCAATATGTAGATTGTGGCATACCAATCCAGTTTTGATATGATGTACATATATTTTTTTGAGATATGTATATATATGATGAGATATTTTTGATCATATGACTTGTCTTATGTTTGTATGATGCTTTAATGTTTTTATGTGATTGATTTGATGATTCATGTAATTATGTTGTTTTGAAATATTATAATTTGATATCATGCTGTAAGATTTTAAATGAAATAATTTGATGTAAACAAATTGGTTGTTTGTGGGATAATTTGATGAAAATAAAAGGGACTTTTAACAATAATTTCAAAGGACATTGTCGCTATTATTGACCATTTCGTGGAGTCGCCGCTCACTCGATCGTCAAGCTAATCCTGGTATAGAAATATTGTTAAAAGTGAAAGAGTGCTTTAGAGACTGTCTTAAGACTTGGTGTTGTAATGATGGAGATAATGATGGTTTGATGATTTGTTTTCAGATTTTCATAAAAATAGTATGCATGAAATACGAAAAAAATTTTGAACAATTCCTTAGAATTTATACCATGGTTGCAAAAACTGAATTTGAACATAATGTAATGAAATCGAATAAGTGTTTTTTTTGTTTGTAAAGCATATTTGTGTAACATAATGATTTAAGTCACATGTTTTGATGAATTTTGTTTTTAAAATATATGGAAAATAAAATTAGAACGATGGTTTGCGCTAGGCATAGAATTATAGGTATAGACTTATACCATCATCGCAAAATCCAAAGAAGAAATTGATATAATAGTTTTATTGCATGGTTGATTTTTAATTTTTTGAAAATAAACAAAAAATATAAAGATGAGGACTTGCGCTAGGCATAAAATTCCAATTTTGGTTTTGGAACTATACCATCGTCACGAAAGTCAAAAAGTTATATATAAATGTAATTTTATTGCATGTTTTTGAAAATGATTTTGATTTTTTTGATAATGCATGTAGTTGTCTTTATACTAAACAACTGTTCTCAGATGAGAAAATGAAATTATTCCAAACAATTTGCAAAAAAAAAATTTCAAAGTATCTTAAAGACAAAAGTTAGATTTATAAGGAATCCCATGTGCATATGTGAGTTCATTTCCAATCTTGATTTATCATAATGATACACAAAATCTCTCAAATACAAATGTGTGTGCAATTGCATTGTTCATTTACGAGTTTTGAGCAAGATAATTTGATACAAGTGACTTGAATTAACCAAATAAGTGTTCATTAACCATGATTTAGATGCATATAACTGTACCAGACTACTATGTAGGTCGGGTTATCAAGAGCTAGCTAATCCATAAGTGGACATAGGTCTATACAAAAGAAGGTCGCTAATGTGACAGACATATCACCACGCTAGGAGTTACCCAATGTCAAGCAAGTTGGGCACAAATCACCTGTTTTGGGGTTTACCTCATAGTTTTTGAATAATTGAGAATTCCAGGGATTCAAGCTCATCAACCCTTCTTTTCTTTTCAATGGGTAGGGAAAGGGATTTTATTGCATTTGCTTTTGCTTTCTTTGCTCTTTTTTTTTTTTTTTTTTTTTTTTTGTACTTTTGTATTTTGGCTTGATATTTGAGATAATGCTGAAATAACCTTTTTCTTTTTCTCTTTTTCTTGAACTTTTCTTTTCTTCCTATGCTAGGGATACTTGCTCGGATTAGCTGTAGAGCAAGGGATTTTTATTCCGGGTAGGGGTGAGCTTGTCCTTTTGTCAATTCTCAAAGATTCTAGACCATGTGCATGATAGGATAGCAGGGGAAACTTTTCGCTCAAGAAACCACTTCTACTATGTAGCATAACGTGGACATTACAAATATAATCATTTTATTGTGAAAGGATATGCTTGGTTTAAGTAAATGACAAGATCAATTCTCTGTGCTCAAACTTTATTTAATTGAATTTTGTGGACTTTGATATAAGAGAGATTAGTAATCATGCGAGATAAAATCAAGATATTTATTTTTGTGTTTGTGAAAGTGAGGGATTCCAAATAAATGCTAATTTATCCAAAATAATTTGAAAATATAACTGCAATACTTCAAGAAGAAATATATACAACAAATACTTTTGAGGAGTTTGATAATTTTGACTCTCTCTTTCTTCTCTATTTTTTTGGTTTCGAAAGAGTCTATAATATTGTTGTTTTTACTTTTATTTTTGTTTGTTTTTGTTTAAACAGTTTTATATATATTTTTAAAATGAGACAACATGCAAAATATATACAAATGGTGAAATGACCAAATTTTATGCGTAATATCGCTTAAGATGCATAATATTCATAGGTTCTTTTAAATCTTTACCATCTAAGGTAGCTAATTTGTATGCTCCCAATTCAAATTTAGCAGTGATAATGTATGGTCCAAGCCAGTTGGGCTCAAATTTACCTTTAAGGTCTTTAGTTGCATTAGTATTTTTTTTATTTTCTTTTAAAACAAGGTCGCCGACCTCAAAGGATCGATGACGAACTTTCTTAGCATATGATCTTTTAAGCTTGTTTTGGTAGGCACGAAGATGCTCCAAAGCATTGATGCGCTTTTCATCTAGGAGTTCCAGTTGACTGAGTCTGCCAGCTCGATATTCATCCCCTACTTCGGTATCTTGAAGTAGTAGAGCCAAAGAAGGAACTTCTAATTCAAAGGGAAAAACAGCTTTAGCGCCATAAACCAAGACAAAAGGTGAAGTTCCAGTGGGAGTTCGAACACTAGTGCGATATGCCCACAAAGCTGGATATAATTGAATGTGCCAGTCGCGGCCAGATTTATTGACCAATATTTTGAGAATTTTGATTAAGGTTTTGTTGGATGCTTCTGCTTGGCCATTACCCTGAGGATAATAGGGAGTGGACCATCGATGTTGAATCTTATATTTTTGGCATAATTTCTTAACATCTTTATTTTTGAAACAAGTTCCATTGTCTGAGATGAGATTTGCAAGAATTCCGAACCTACAAATGATTTGATTAAAAATAAATTTAGAGACTTGTGTTCCAGTGCAGGAAGCTAAAGGCATAGCTTCAACCCACTTCGTGAAATACTCGGTGGCGGTTATGATGAATTTGTGTCCATCAGATGACACAAGATTAATTTTGCCAATAATGTCTAAGCCCCATTTTGAAAAGGGCCAAGGAGATGAAATAGCCTACAGTTCTTGTGCAGGGGCATGGACAAGGTCAACATGTTTCTGGCACTTGTCGCAATGGCACACATAATCATGTGCATCATTCTCCATGGTAGGCCAAAAGTAGCCTATCCTAAGGAGCTTTTTAGCAATGACACTACCACTGAAGTGTCCTCCACAAGATCCATCGTGAGCTTCACTCAAAGCTGATTTGGATTCTTCTAGATTCAAACATCTCAAGAGGATACCTTCAAAAGATCTCCTATATAAAGTATTGCCAATTATTACAAATCGACTTGCTCGTCTACGTAATAATCGACGTTGGTTCCTATTAGAACTGGCAGGGAAAGTCCCATTGTGAAGAAAATCAAATATATCTATATACCAAGGTTCAGGAGTAGTTTCATTGATTAGAAACACATCCAAAGGTTCTAAGCATGACTTATTTGAAGTGGGTTCCTAGAGTCGACGAATAATGATGGTGGCATATTCGTCATCTAACTCCAAGGGCAGAAGAGATGCAGCTGCGGCCATAGCGTCAGTCGCACGGTTGCTAGTTCGAGGAATAGCTTCCAAGGTAACTTTATCAAACAAGGACAACAACTGCAAAACATATGCTTTATATGGGCATAATTTATCATCTCTGGTCTGATAAACTTCATTAATTTGGTTTATAACAAGTTGAGAATCACCAAAAACTAGCGAGATGTTTAATTTTTAGTGCCAAGGCAACTCGTAATCCAAGGATTAGAGCTTCATATTCAGCAGTATTATTGGTGCAAGCAAATGTTAATTTAAAGGACAAAGGTATAATGTGTTTTTGTGGAGATATTAAAATAATACCTGCACCAGCCCCACTCATGCATCGGGCTCCATCAAAGTATAAGGACCATTGTTCAACATGGTCTGCCTCTAATTGAAGACATTCATCAGGAAACTCAATGATGAGGGGATGGGTAGACTCTAAGGGTGCAGCAACTAATTGATCTGCTATGATTTGACCCTTAACAAACTTTTGTCCTATGAACATGAGTTCAAACTCGCTTAGAGCAAGAACCCACTTTGCTGTGCGACCCGATAAATAAGGTCGACTCATGAGATACCGCAAGGGATCATATTTAGCAATGACATATGTTTTTTGACTGAGCATATAATGGCATAATTTTTGCATAGAAAATATGACTGCTAGACATAGTTTTTCTAATGCTATGTAGCGGGTTTCATAATTGATGAGGGTTCTGCTAATGTAATAATTAGCACGCTCTCTCTTCTCATCATCAAGCTGAGCTAACATAGCTCCTAAAGCAAAATCTGAAGCTGAAATATATAGGAGAAATGGGCGATCAGGTCTAGGCGGTGAAAGCACAGGTGGGTTAAGGAGGTATTGTTTGAGAAGTTCAAAAGCTTCCTTACATTCGTCGTCCCAATTAAAAGGGACATCCTTCTTAAGGAGCTTAAGAAAGGGACTGGTTTTGTCCGCCAACTTATCGATGAAGCGACGGATGGCTTGAAGCTTACCTTGTAAACTTCGTAACTCAGATATATTGGTGGGTGCGGGCATATCAGTGATGGCCGCAATCTTGAGAGGGTCGATTTCGATACCACGCAAAGAAACTAAAACCCCTAATAGTTTATCGGACTTGACTCCGAATATACATTTGGTTGGATTTAATCGAATAAGATATTCTCTTAACCGATTAAATACTTTCCTTAAATCATCTAAATGATCATCTTCATTAATGGAGCGAGCTATAATATCATCTACATAATCATGTAGGATATCATGCATCATATCATGAAAGATATAAGTCATGGCTCGTTGATATGTTGCGCCTGCATTCTTTAAACCAAATGGCATCACTTTCCAACAAAAGGTACCCCAAGGGGTAATAAAGGTTGTTTTAGCCTGATCTTCAGGAGCTATCCTGATCTGATTATAACCAAAAAATCCATCCATTAGGGACATCATTCCACTCCCAGCAATAAATTCAATGATTTGATCCATGTTTGGAAGAGGAAAATCATCTTTAGGGCATGCAACGTTAATATCTCGAAAGTCTGTGCAAACCCTAACTTTGGTAGCTTCTTTCTTGGTGACTGGAACTACATTCGAGATCCATTCAACATAATCAATAGTCTGTATAAAAACAACATTCAGGAGTTTTTCTAACTCCCCTTGGACTAGTAGGGCCACTTTGGGATGCATTTTTCTAAGTTTTTGTTTAACAGGTTTAGCATCTGGATGGACTACTAGGTGATGCATGACTACGGAAGGGTCTAAACCTGGCATATCTTCATATGTCCAAGCGAAGACATCTTCATATTCTTTAAGGAATGCAATGTATTGCTCTTGTTTTTCTTGACTTAATTCTGATCCAATACTGATTATGTGAGGATTATCCTCAGTTCCAATGTTAACCTTAATGACGTTTTCTACTTCCATGTGTAGATCTCTTTCAAAATTAGGTGGGGCGGATGAAATGCCCAATTCTTGTAATTCCTTTAAGGTTAACTTGGATAATTCATCTTGAGGAGTCGTGGCCTCAAGCTGGGCTATAGTAGGTATAGAACCATCAAAATAAAAACCATTGTGTAACAACTCTTCAACGGAGACATCGTGGAAAATATCTCCTTCCAACTCATCGTCGGATTCAGCAATCATTTCAGGATAAGCTATGGATAGCATATTACATGTAAATGGCTGATTTTTTAGAGGCAAATCATCACGCCCATCTAAATAATCTTGATAACATATGAGTTGATCATTATCTTCAAAAGGGAAGGGTTGACCCTTACGAGGAAATAGGCCCACACCACATCGGGCGGGCCATGGTTCTACCTCGAAAGGTTCTTTCATACCATTTTGGAAAGGTCCCAAGCCTTTCCCTTTATATCCCATTTTAAGCATTATGGGTTTAGCTTTGATATATTCATTAGCAAAATAGCATCTAGCATATCCATCATAATGTGTCTTGATGTTTCGAGGTATTCTGCCCCAATCATATCCTTTATAAATAAAAGCACAACTCCCGACTTGGTAAGTACTTCCCATAGGTTGTGGGAGGCCCAAAGTACGAGGAGATGGCGGCAAATTACTTAAGATAATGGAATCTTGCATAGAAGCATTTGTTTTTTCTGATATAAGAATTTTAGATAAATCAGGTAAGAGTTCATCAAAAAGAGCATAAGATGTAGAAGGATCATTCCCGATATCTTTAGATGTGGAAGATATGATAGATGTAGATAATGTGGAGGTGTTAATAAATGGGTCTATAGGTTTTGAAATTATAGGGATGGAACATGAAGGATTGGTTGTGGATTTAAGATCTTTTTGAGGTTCTAGTGTGGTTTGTTCATAAGATGGTTGAGTTAAATGTATAGGTGTAGTTGATGGGGTAGATGATGTTATGGGTGTGTGTTTCACACGTTTGGATGGATGATAAGAACTAGGATGTGTGGATGACAGGGCAGGGAAAAATTGCACTCCAACGGGTTCAGCCAAAGCACACATATCAAAGGGTCTAGGATCACCATGAATGGTAACCAACTGGTTTTTAAATTCAAATTTAACACACTGATGTAAAGTGGAGGGAACCGCTCGCATCGCATTGATCCAAGGGCGACCCAGAAGTATATTGTACGATGCAAGGCAATGTACAATAAACACGGTTGTATCTAGGGTTCTAGGACCAACTTGCAAGGGTATAGTAATGACTCCACACGTTTCTTGTGTCTCGTCATTGAAGGCTTTGATAATCATATCCGTTCTTTTCATTTCATCACTTCTAAACCCAAATATTTGGTAGAAGTCAAAAGTGCATATGTTTAAAGATGACCCATTATCAATCAAGACTCGTTTAACAGCTACATCTCCAATTAGGGCAGTAATATATAAGGGGTTATCCTTATGTAAACTATGTTGTGGGATATCTCTATCTCGAAAGTCAATACAATCGACTTCTCGAGTGATGATAGTATTGGACATGGCTTCAGGTTGAATATTTTGAGGTACCATCATTTGGCTTAATGTAAGCATTAACTCATCTCTATGGGTAGGAGAAGATCTTAACAAGTCCAAAAGGGAAATTCTAGTTGTAGTATTGGATAATTGTTCATTAATATTGTAAGGAGGCTTAGGTTGAACATTAGACATATGATTCCCTTTATTGGGATTTTTCAAAACAAATGGAGCTGATCCATCATTCCGAGTTTGATCCCGTTGAGAGTTTTGAGCCTATTGTCTGGTAACAACTCCGATGGTACCTACAATGTTATATTGAAGACGTTGAACTGGTCTCGGTTGAGCGTTTATGGCTTGTTCATTAGGAAGGAACTGATTAGAAGAGGGTCGAGTAGTAACTCTTCTAGGAAATGGTTCTTCCAGAACCATAGCATCTGTGATAGGTTGAATCGGATCTGATTCATTTTTAGAACTATTCGATTGGTTTGAGGTGATGTCTATTTCACTTTCAGTATCCGATTCTACATCACTAGGATCCGGTGTTTGAGTATTATACAGGGGTCTGGTCGTGACCATGGAGAAAGTTGTGCCAAATATTTGAGGATCCTGAACAGGTAATTGTCCGCTAATAGTCCCTACATATCGGGTAGGAGGGGGAACATTATGATGTTCGATTTGATTAGCCACCTCTTTGCCATGCTGCGGTAAAGGATGTTGAAATATATCCAATGATTGATTAGCATTTTGATTCTGATTTTGGAGAATGTTCTTTTGAGCATTATTAGGAGCATTTTGTTTAGGTTGAAAGGCTTGCACCTCCATTTCATTATTATCAATCAGATCTTGTATTTTATGTTTTAATATTTTACAAGAGTTGGTAGAGTGTCCAGGTCCTCTATGGAAATCACAATGTAAATCAGCTCTGTATCCGGGTATAGTTGGATCAGGTTCCTGGATAGCTGGTAATTGAATCAAGCCTCGTGCTAGTAATTGAGGAAGAATGGTTGATAAAGGTTGATTCAATCTAGTAAATTCTCGGGGTGGTTTATCAGGAGGTTTTAATATAAACTTCTCCATTGTTTTCGTAGTATTAACATTAGCAATGTTTCTACTATCAGTGACTCCGTCACCCACAACTTGTTTATTTTTGTACTGATTTCTAGATGTTTTCTCATCATCTTTCTTTTTAAGTTGACCTCTTCTAATGAGAGCATCTTCCACCCTTCGAGCTAAGTCTATAGCTTGATCGAAGGTGGTCAAGGTAGCAGTTGATAATTCATAGGATAGTTGTTCTTGCAAATTATTAATAAAAATATCCAACATTTCCCTATAAGGTAGCACAAAGTGCGGTTTTCTGTCAACTGCCTCCATCTAGCTAAGAAATCAGCAAAACATTCATCTTTGTCTTGTTTTAGGTTGTATAAATCTTTAATGGTCACGTGCCTCTCGATGTAGGCACTAAATTGATGGACAAAAGATTCAGTTTTTTCTTCAAAATTTCTCAAAGAATGAGTGGGTAGTTGATAATACCACTCTAATGCCATTCCTCCTAAACTTTTCGAGAACATTTTTAGTAATAGCAAGTCATCATGTGATATATCATGACATGCTATCCTAAACATACGAAGATGCTCTATGGGATCTTCAGTTCCTTTATATATAGGCAGGACGGGCATGGGAAAGTGTTTAGGGTATGGTTGTGCTACAACTATGGGATCCAAAGGTTGACTACATATCTCTCGATAATTGTACGAGGGACGGTAGGGATCTATCTGGTCCATGCGAGAAGCTAACTGTTTCACCATGGCTTCCAGATTATTGGTTTGCCCACCATATTGGTTCGGTAGGGCATTAATATGGGATTTGTGAGCATATGATGGAGGGACATGAAGATTAGATGCTATATTGCTATTGTGTAAATTGTTGGTAGGAAGGGTGTTATGAAGAAGTTTTGAAGTTGTATTATGTTGTATTCCAGATTGTTGAAAATTGGTGTTTGGCTTCATTTTGGGTTTTTGTCGATTTGAAGCATATTGATCAATAGTTTGGCAAAATAAAGCAGTGAATGAAGGTCTCTTTTGTGTGGGAATGATTTTAGGTTCAATAACAGGTTCCTTAGGGGGTTGGGTAACCTGTTGTTGTTGCATGTTCTGAATCATAGTGACCATATCTCTATTGGATGGTCCAGCTTTATCACTTTCTTGATCAACAAAGGACAAGGGATTGGTGTGTATATTAAACATATCTTCCATGGCTGCTTGAGTGTCACTAATTTGGCCTCTATCAATACGAACTGCCATATTAAGAGCACCAATATTATTATTGAAAAATTTCCAGAAATGATCTAAGTTATCAAAAGCAATAGTTCCGTCTGGAGCCATTCTAGGGGATGAGGATCCTTCCTCTCTAACATTTTCTTCTTGTTCATCTACAACAAGCTCATCTTCTGGCTGTTCTAGAATTTCTCCTTCTGGAATTGGATCCTCAGGAAGGGCATTTGATTTTTTTGTTTTCTTTCCTAACCAATCTTCTTCTTCTTCTTCTTCAGTTTGTTTACCATTCCTAAGTCTAGTCATTGTGCTTAAACTTAGATTTCAGAAAATATATATATATATATATATATATATATATATATATATATATATATATGCAACAAGCTTAAGAGGTATATATTTTAATTATATACCTACTATAGGATTTAAAATAAAATGTTTTGGTTTTGTTATGTTTTTGGTTTTTCTTGTTTTTATAACAATATTATAAAGGTAACAAACAACACACTAAATGCAAGAAATAATAATAATGAAAGCAATGATCTAGTTTTCTATAAACAATTTATAAATATCATTAATGGGCTCAAGTTCTTCAGGAGTCATAAAGTGCTCCTCTTCAAATTGGAAATTGTTTTTCAGGAACTTAATAAAGTGTGCTATAGTGATATTATCTGTCTCAGATTCTGGTTGGTAGAAATAAAGTTCGTGGCAATATTCTCGATATAACACAGCTCTAGGAACTCTATTCCACCTTTTCCTATCTGCAAGATCAGCTTCTTGGTCCTCTATACGACCTAGGAATTGGTGCACTATGGCTGCATTCTCGAGGAATTCCTCAAAGGTATACAACTCAGAAGACACAAGGGCTCTTCTATCTGCTAACCACCTATGGCAAGCTCTCTGAAGTTCATGATAAAAAATGAGTTGATCGGGATCCAGGATTCTATCTAGGACAAACCTCTTGATTTGCCTAAGTTCAGTTGACCTAGATGAAATGAGATCTAGTCTCCTATTAAGTTCGTCCCACAAAAGTTGGTTTCTATCTGTTTTAGGCACACTAAGCACAGAATTAATTTCTATGGCTGCTAATTGGTTTTCAACATTTATAGTAATTGCTAGTCTTTTCTTAGGAGCTACCATCTAAACATGATATGCAACTTAGTAGTTTTCCAATGATTTTAAATGCATCTATGTTTTTTTGTTTTTGTTTTCAAAAGGTTTTAGTTTCACGTCGGGTTCACCAAAATGTATCGCTCCAAATTTTTTGCACCCTTACCTTCAGGCTAAAGGATCCGCACCCGGAAGGGGGATGCGAGAAGGATGGAATGGTACCTCGGACTGAGAGGCCCTTTGAAGGTCCCGCCTCTCAGGGGAGGGGTATTAAGGTGATTTTTTGACGGATGGTGGGGTTCACCAGGAAACGTTTAGTGGCAGTCTCCACGCCTAGGTTGGGAATGTGTTTGATGTGTTCAATTTTATCTTTAATCATTCAAGTCCTAGGTTTGGCCAAATGAATCTAAACTGTTCTATATGAAATGCAGATTTAAATGAATACAGAAAATAGATTTAAACAGAAAATATAGAGAACAAGCTAGATGAGAAAAACCATACCTGATTTCGGATGTCTGATGGAGGTTCTGATTTTTGAGCAGTCAAGATCGCCTAGAATTTGACAGGATCGTCTCCGATCTGATAGGATCGTCTGAGATCTGACGAATTCGTCAAAGACCTGCAATCAGAGAAATGGACACAGACTACAGAAAATGCAGCTATGCTGATAAAGGAAGATGATATGAAATGATAATAATGATGTTAATAAGATAATCCCAAATAGAAATGCAAGTAAATTATCATGCTTTAATAGCTAATCATGATGTTATTATGTACTTAAGCTATATGGGTGAACTCCAAGATGCAGGATAACAGGAAATAATAATAAAACTAACTAGATGCAGAATAAAATAGCATAAAGGTATAGAAAAAGTGCAAACTCTGGGCATTGATTGCCCCCAATGTTGACTGCAGTCAAAATCGTCTGTAGAGTTTGAAATCGTCTCGAATTGTACAAGATCGTCTATGACGATCTGAGCTTGCTCTAGCTGAAAAATGACAAAGTTCCTACAAGAAAATTTGAAAAGCACAAATGCAGATGATAATCCAGGGTATTATAATGCACGCAAAGATCAAATTACAGGAAAATTCAGCCAGGGGAATGTCAAGGGGGGTCCTAAGGTTTAAATAGGCTTAGGAGGGAGGTTAGGAGGTTGGGGATCATCCCAATTTGGGAGATCTCCAACGGGGAGGGTCTCTAATGGCGCAGACACGCTTCTGCCCAGATTAGAGACGTCGTTGAAACAGAGGCTAATTATGAAAAATTAGTTTTGGGACGAAATCGTCTGGACGTTCTTCTCCAGACGAATTCGTCCGATCTGAGGCGATATCGTCTGATCGGCGACGATATCGTCCAACGGACAAAACAAACTCTAAAAATGGCACAAAAAATGAGGAAACGGGTTACAGGCGATTTTGGAGCGATTTTGGGGTTGAGATTTGAATTTGAATTATTACTAAGGTAATTTTAATTATTTGCTAAGTTTTACTGCACCAATTTTAGGGTGCTACAGCATGATTGCCTCATTGTCTATCATGTTCAGGAGGCTCTGTAAGATCAATTGCATGCTTCCCTCGATCGAGGGCAGTTGCATTGACTTGATGTTCTCTCCTAGACAAATATTTTTTAAATACTACTGGTGTAGAGGCACAACATGCTTTCGTTAACACATTTTTATGAGGATAATCTAGATATTCCTCAGGTCTTCCCTCATAAAAAAGGTAAGGTAAGGTGGAATAAGGTCACCTAATTTGACGAGTATCATACTAGTTGTGATTTTGATACCTTGGAGTAGGTTGACTTGAAATCTTGAGATGATCATTCAACCCTACTTAAGGTGTGAGCTCTTGCTCCTGTATATGATTAGGAGTAGAGGATTGATCAGGCACACGAACGCATGGTATTGTTCTATGTGGAGGCACCTCATTGTACGATGACTCTTCTCAAAAGAATGTGTTTGTAGCATATGAATTAGGGAGATACTTTCCCAAACTAAGACTATGACCTACAGGTGTACCCTATGAAGGGGTCCCCTATAAGCTAGATTCTCTAGTTGACTCTCTAGGGGTAACCATCCACTTATCAGTAGGTCTACAACTAGGAAGAGTAGTTGATTTCTAGGGAGGAATGATCATATCCCTAGACTCAATACGAGGACGTTCTATATCCTCTTCTATATTGCCCATAGTTTCTACCCCTAAATGGGCTTGGCTATGAGTACTTACCATAGCTATATACTCTAACTACTATGTGTTTATTTTCTTTACAATTTATATGAATTTGAAACAAATAAACAATAGAAACACACAAGCATAAAAGTGATTATTTCATTTTAAATTTTTTAAATGTGAATCCTAAACTGTTTGTTGTGTTTCAATATGTGTTGCTTTGTAAAGAAAATACTTTTCTCATGTTTGATATTTTGTTTAATAATATTATCAAATTTTAAGTTGTTTTCACCTATATACTCATAGCTTGACAATCGAGAGTGAAATTATGGTCACGTGAACCAACCAAAGTATGAAGATGAAATCCATACCCGATTAGGGAACATAATTCCTACCGATCCTCACCCAACACCTCATGCGTAGCGATACACCCCTCTGAAGAGGAACAAGTGCTATTTTGCATGGTTAGGACAGATCTTGGAGTTGGTATTTGCCAATAGAACAAGGTTCATAGGATTTGAGTCAATGGATGGAGATGAAACCTGTTGATAAGCAACACACCCCCACTGAAAAATGAGATTTCATCCTTAGAAAATTCTGAACTTTCATTTTTTGCAGCAGGGACCCTCTTGATCTTTTCAGGTTTTAAATCCAAATTTGCTTGCCTCCTTTTTAAAGTTGTGCTTTTTCTTGCATTCTAGATGTTTTATCCAAGAATTCACTTTTTACATGCTAGAATCATTCATGCACAAGCAAAATCTTGCACCGGTACCGAGAAAATCCATAAAACAGCTTGCATAAATTCACTAAAAATCAAACTTTCCATTTTTGGTAGTGTCGCGATATCGCGACACTTCCATTTTCGGAAATGTCGCGATATCGCGACATGTAAGTCAAAATACGGCTAAGTGCGAGAAAGGTCGCGATTTCGCGACATGTCGCGAAATCGCGACAGTTTTTGGGTGAGAGACGCAACCTGTACGGATGGCGCGATTTTGCGACATGTCGCGAAATCGCGACATGTCGCATTTTCGCGGCAGGAGAGAGAAAGTGGGCTGCAGAATGAAAAATCAGCTAAGTCAGAAACATGTTCCAAAATCGCGGTCAGCGCGGTCAACGCATGCAGGAAAGGGAACTGTCGCGATATCGCGACGTGTTCTAAAATCGCGGCTGAAAATCA
This sequence comes from Wollemia nobilis, assembly GCA_028583015.1. Lineage (NCBI taxonomy): Eukaryota > Viridiplantae > Streptophyta > Pinopsida > Araucariales > Araucariaceae > Wollemia > Wollemia nobilis. The sequence goes on along the minus strand of JAQPPZ010003614.1, from coordinate 5,052,562 downwards.
AGAAACGTACGGAGGCCAGGAAGGGTCGCGATTTCGCGACATGTCGCGAAATCGCGACATGTCGTGTTTTCGCGGCCGACGAGGGAGGAAGTTGCCGATGCGTCAGCGTGGCCGCGATTTCGCGACATGTCGCGAAATCGCGACATGTCGCAGAATCGCGGAAGGAGAGAGAAAGTCATAGTTGACTCGAAAGTGCATTCCGGCGGGAAACAGAAGGCTTCCTGGGGTAGCGACACGTGTCAAAGCGTGAATGGGACAAAAAGAAGCCGACATGCAAGCTTATTTTTCGGATTTAATCTGTTTTTAATGTTTTAAGCTTCTGATTTGATTAAAATGCTAATCTAATGCATCTTTTTGTATTTCATGCAGGATTCCACCTGGCACTTACGGGACAACCGGGAAAGACCATAAAGGCGAAGATGAAGTGCGGATTTAGTCAAGGACCGCCATGCTAGGAGAGAAGCTGCCGGTGAGAGCATTCAACAACAAATTTATTGCAGACTTGATAGCATGAAGACCATTTCAACTTCGGGATGGATTTGCGGAGATCGAATTGATGGAGAAGTGGTGACTCATCCGGCTCACCAGCAGAATTAACGGAAGCATTTATTTGCAGATGCGAATGAATGCAAGTTGCATTTTATTTTATCTTCTCCATTTATGGCAGCTGACTGCACAGATTTGCCGAAGGGTTAAGTTCTATCCGGACTTTGTTTTTTAAATGGATTTTTATTGTAAAACCCGGGTCCTAGGGTTTAAGTGCGATAAGATTTAGGGTTTGAGCAAGATATTTTGGAAAAGATTAGGGTCTGTCCTGAGTCTATAAATACAAATTCTAAATGTAATCGCAGGAGGCGGAGACTTAGAAATAAAGGCTTATAAGCAATTTCTTGCAAATTTTGTGAAATCCTTTGTTTCTGGACTTGGAGTTGATGTGCTTTAGCTTTTCTCGTGATAGCATGGCCAGGAGCCTAATCTTTTGCAGAGTGTGATAAGTGTATTTTCTTTTGTTATCCGTTCCATTTAAAGTTTGTTAGATATATGTCATGAATCCGCCATTGTCAAGATTAAATATGTTGTTAGGCTTCAGTTGTTCTATTGTCTGCTAGGGGAAATTACGGATTTCAGGTGTAAGTTTGTTCTAATTGCTCTGTCTTCACTGTGCGAGCTAGGCTGCCGGTGAAAGATACCAGTTTTAACCAGCTGCCCTTGGATTTATGATTTTCCGCTAGATCTGTTTCACTCTGCCTTGTGCTCTTAGTTGAAAGTGATCTTAGACTGACTGGACACTTTCTTCTGGGATTTGTTCTGTTGTGAAGCTGATAGCATAGATAAGATTGACAGTTTGGGTTTACAATCGATGTTTGATAAACTTCTCTTTTCTGCCTTACCCTACCCTCTCTTTGCTTTCCGTGAATGATCCATTTTTATTTTCTTTATTTGCCTTTTATTTAAATCACTGACCCATGAGAGCTAGATCAAAGAATTCAATTCAAATCTGATTGTCAACAAATTTTGCAACTACTGAATGAGTTCAAGAACCCCCTGTAAGGTAACAGAGTAGTCCATATCAAAATCTATTCCAGAAGTGGAAAAGAGTGAATTGCCATTCGACCCAACTCTGTAACTCGCACCTTGGATAACCAGCTAGATCCTAAAGATGAGTGGGATCAGTCCCGTGGGTGTCTCCGGAGCTTTCCTTGCCTTCATCCCTTTTTTTCCCGGGGTGTGCATGAAAGCCGGACCAACACCTAATTGGCGCTAGAAGGAGGGCCGAACTCAGTTCAAGTGTTGTAAGGGCCTAACAGCAACATTTGAAGGACCCACAGTGAACTCCGGACAGTTTTTAAATTGTCAGTGCAGTTTTTAAATTGTCAGTGCAGTGTTGTCAGTGCAGTTGTCAGTACAGTATTTCAACTTGCTAAAATACAGAACCTGTTCAGAACTGTAAATTGTTAATGCAGTTTTGAAATTGTCAGTGCAGTTTTTAAATTGTCAGTGCAGTTTTTAAATTGTCAGTGCAGTTTTTAAATTGTCAGTGCAGTTTTGTAAATTGTCAGTGCAGTTTTTGAAAGTTGTCAGTACGGTTTTAAAAATTGCCAGAGAAGGCCTTAAGTTCAGTGGTTTGTTAAGAACAGTTCTATCATCACTTGCAGTTATCCAATTACAAATCAGAACATCACTGTCAGCCAAGTATTAATGGCAAATTGGTTGGGCCCCACCGCTTTGAACATTCCGGGTATAGCCCATGACTTGCCCCGAAGTCCAGAAAGATACCTCCCTAGGTACAAACATGATGGGACAAGAACTGCAGAAGAACATCTGCTAGCTTTTAAAAATGCTTTAAAATTGTTAAATATACAGCATGAAGATGTTGCATGCAGATTGTTCCCGTTCACTCTCCAGGAGGGAGCTTATGACTGGTTTTTAAACCTCACCAAGGCAATTCCATTACTAGTCGGGATGATCTAGAGAAAGCTTTTATATCACGGTTCCGGTGAAGTGATAGATCCCGACATTTTATATCAGCAATTTTCCAGCATCAAAAAAGAGTCGGGAGAAACTGTCAGGTCTTTCAATATGAGGTTCCAAAGAGCTTACGGTAGAATTACTGGCCATTACATCCCAAATGCAAATCTGGCCTTAGAAATCTACAAGAATGCATTGGATTCAATGACCTCTATTTTCCTCAAGAGAGACATTAATATCACAACCCTGGCAGGGGCTTATAAAGAAGCCTTAATTCTTGAAAGACAGCTAGGGCCTCAAATTTTGAGCAGTCCTTTGATATCCTATGTTACACAAAACATGCCTGTTCCAAACCCCATTCCACATCATGAGTTAATGCCAACATGTCATGCTCTACCCAAGGAGACTCCGTTAACTGTGACATCCACTCAACATGTGCAAAATACAGAGAAAAGTTCTGACAAATTCAAAGTGGAAGAGCTTGAAGTGAACAGTCTGTGATCTGGCACCACCCAAATCTGAAGTTTTTCCTGGTGAGTTAAATTTTCCTGGAAATCAAAGAAATATTGATCTTTCTAGTTCACCCAAAAATAGTACAACCAGGGTTTCAGATTCTTTCACTTTTCTTGAAGAGACAGAAAGTCTTGTACAGACTTCTGTGGATGAAATGCAAGATTTTCAACAGTTCAAAATGGACAGTTATGACTTGAAATGTGAGAGTCCAGAACTTAACAATGATCCTTCCTCATCAGAGGATGATGAAAGTGAGATTCAATCTCACTATGCAGAAGTAACTGAAGAGGATAACATCATTGAGGATATGAGGGAACTTAAAGCTGACATCACCCTCTATGAACTGCCTCAGATTGTTGGACAAAACATTAACTTGATTGAGGCTTACTCTGGACCACCTGTTGAATTTCAAGAAAATGAGGAAAAGGTAGTAAATATGAATGTGGTCAGCCAACTTGGAATTGATGAACTGTCTCAACATAAGCCTGCAACTTCTGAACATAATGTCAAAGAGGAGGCTATAAACTGTGTTGATGCAGATATTGGAGTTTATGATTTGGCAACCGAAAAGGTGAGAACGATTCATGGCCCTAATCAATAACAACAATGATGTTTGGACATTGCACATTGATGAGGTTAAATCTAAGCAAGGCTCAGGTGAAAAGGAAAATTGTAAGCATTCTGCTAGAGGGATAAAAATTGAAGTCCTGGATATTGAAGTAGTGCAGCAACCACAAAATGTTCAAGTTGTTAAGAACCAGGGCATACAGATAAAACATGATTTCTTTCAGTTGTCACATCATTTTGAAAATGTGGTGGTCCGGGTCTCGTCAAGGTTTTAAAGTATTTGATCCTCGGGGTTTTTTACATTCGATCCTTTTGAAAGAACTCGCAAACCCTTTAATTAGAAGCATAAACATGTTATCATATGATTTTTTATTATATGATTTGTTTAATTTGAAGGAGTTGCAGATTTGTTTTTCAAATGGGACAGGGAAGACAGTAAACCCAAGTCTTTCCCAGATAGCAAATTTTTGAAGCACGATACTGGAGTGCATTTCGTCAACAGGACCTGAAAGGTAATTTTTTTTTAAATTACTTGCATGGTCAAAATTTTTTAAAGCACCATTTCTCTGCTTTCCCAACTGCTGCATTTTTTGAGTATGAAGGGAATTTGTAACATATGTATGCATTGTAAATAAGCTTTGAAGTTTTTCAGTTTTATTTCTTTGTCAGTGCAGTTTTATTTTTAAATGTCTGTACAGTTGCAGTTTTTCAGTTTTCTTTAGTTGTTTTTCAGTTTTAGCTTGTGCAGTTTATTTCTTTTTATTTTAGCTTGCTTTTATTTTAGTCTGTACAGTCTTTTCTTTATTGCATTTCTTTTTCTTTGCTGTCTGTACAGTTGCAGTTTAATTTATTTCAGTTGCAGTTTTTATTTTTTATTTTTGCTTCAGTTCTTTTAGTTTATTTCTTTTATTGCTCGTACGCTTTTATTTTCTTCCCCGCTTTTCCTTTTCTTTGTCTGTCTATTCGGCTTTATTTGTTTTTCCCTTGCCTCGTACGCTTCCGTGCTTTAGTCTCGTACGCTTTATTTTGTTTTTGCTTTAAGCTCGTGCTCTGTCCTTGGAAGCTCTGTATAAAGTCCTTTGGCTTCTAAAATTTTCTCGTCCTTTGCCTCTCGCTCGAGCAATCAATGAAAAGTCGACCGCTGAAAATTGTTTTATTCCTAGTCGATAAATCCTCAATCCAAGTGCCTCCCCATTCTCGCTCATTATTCTAATTGAGATAGTCCGCTTGCACTAAAGCTGTGGAACTATTTTGTTATCCAGGATGAAGGTAGAGAGATGATTGGATCTTGTGTCTTACTTGCCACGCTTGTTTTAATGATAGAAAAACTGCTATGTTTGTTTTGTTGGAGGAACTCCTGGGAATCCAAGAAAAGTCGGTTATAAGAGGGGACTATGGTTCATACAATTATTTGGGTGTCACCGAGAGGCTATCAATGCCTAGACTGAAACAGGTTCCAGATTGATCAAATATTAAAAGAAAATTGTAATTTCTCTAAGGTCTTCCAGATAGTGATATATTTCAAAAAGAAGAGAGATAAAAAAAAAGAGAGATAAGAAAAAAAAAAAGAAAAAAAAAAAAAAGAGTTATATGATCAAAAGAGGCAGCCAATATTAGATTCTGCCCTACAGTTGTAAATTGGGTCGTGTAAATCTAAAGGGTAACTCTGTCTAGGCTGTAAAAAGCTAAACTAGTAAACAGAGCTCTACTCGGTTTCCCCTTTTACAATCTAGAAAAGTTGATTAATCCAAGTTTATCATTCAATTCAGTCATCCTTGAAGAAAGTTCTATACCTTTGTAATTGCACATCAGAAATCTTCCTTGAAGTAATCCAACCTAAAGTATGTCCTTGGGAAATTTTAACAATTGGCAGCTGGCGATCAATTTATTGTGAAGAATGCCTGTGGCAAGGCATGATGCATGGTCTTTTTGTTTTGAAACCAGAGTCTTGGGTTCTAAAATAGTGCTACTATTTTACCCGCAGATATCGCCATTTGTTGATAAGCAACACACCCCCACTGAAAAATGAGATTCCATCCTTAGAAAATTCTGAACTTTCATTTTTTGCAGCAGGGACCCTCTTGATCTTTTCAGGTTTTAAATCCAAATTTGCTTGCCTCCTTTTTAAAGTTGTGCTTTTTCTTGCATTCTAGATGTGTTATCCAAGAATTCACTTTTTACATGCTAGAATCATTCATGCACAAGCAAAATCTTGCACCGGTACCGAGAAAATCCAGAAAACAGTTGCATAAATTCACTAAAAATCAAACTTTCCATTTTTGGTAGTGTCGCGATATCGCGACACTTCCATTTTCGGAAATGTCGCGATATCGCGACATGTAAGTCAAAATACGGCTAAGTGCGAGAAAGGTCGCGATTTCGCGACATGTCGCGAAATCGCGACAGTTTTTGGGTGAGAGACGCAACTCGTACGGATGGCGCGATTTTGCGACATGTCGCGAAATCGCGACATGTCGCATTTTCGCGGCAGGAGAGAGAAAGTGGGCTGCAGAATGAAAAATCAGCTAAGTCAGAAACATGTTCCAAAATCGCGGTCAGCGCGGTCAACGCATGCAGGAAAGGGAACTGTCGCGATATCGCGACGTGTTCTAAAATCGCGGCTGAAAATCAAGAAACGTACGGAGGCCAGGAAGGGTCGCGATTTCGCGACATGTCGCGAAATCGCGACATGTCGTGTTTTCGCGGCCGACGAGGGAGGAAGTTGCCGATGCGCTGGCAGGGCCGCGATTTCGCGACATGTCGCGAAATCGTGACATGTCGCAGAATCGCGGAAGGAGAGAGAAAGTCATAGTTGACCTGAAAGTGCATTCCGGCGGGAAACAGAAGGCTTCCTGGGGTAGCGACACGTGTCAAAGCGTGAATGGGACAAAAAGAAGCCGACATGCAAGCTTATTTTTCGGATTTAATCTGTTTTTAATGTTTTAAGCTTCTGATTTGATTAAAATGCTAATCTAATGCATCTTTTTGTATTTCATGCGGATTCCACCGGCACTTACGGGACAACCGGGAAAGACCATAAAGGCAAAGATGAAGTGCGGATTTAGTCAAGGACCGCCATGCTAGGAGAGAAGGCTGCGGTGAGAGCATTCAACAACAAATTTATTGCAGACTTGATAGCATGAAGACCATTTCAACTTCGGGATGGATTTGCGGAGATCGAATTGATGGAGAAGTGGTGACTCATCCGGCTCACCAACAGAATTAACGGAAGCATTTATTTGCAGATGCGAATGAATGCAAGTTGCATTTTATTTTATCTTCTCCATTTATGGCAGCTGACTGCACAGATTTGCCGAAGGGTTAAGTTCTATCCGGACTTTGTTTTTTAAATGGATTTTTATTGTAAAACCCGGGTCCTAGGGTTTAAGTGCGATAAGATTTAGGGTTTGAGCAAGATATTTTGGAAAAGATCAGGGTCTGTCCTGAGTCTATAAATACAAATTCTAAATGTAATCGCAGGAGGCGGAGACTTAGAAATAAAGGCTTATAAGCAATTTCTTGCAAATTTTGTGAAATCCTTTGTTTCTGGACTTGGAGTTGATGTGCTTTAGCTTTTCTGTGATAGCATGGCCTGGAGCCTAATCTTTTGCAGAGTGTGATAAGTGTATTTTCTTTTGTTATCCGTTCCATTTAAAGTTTGTTAGATATATGCTGTAAATCTGCCATTGTCAAGATTAAATATGTCTGTTAGGGCTTCAGTTGTTCTATTGTTCGCTAGGGGAAATTACAGATTTCAGGTGTAAGTTTGTTCTAATTGCTCTGTCTTCATCTGTGCGAGCTAGGGTCGCCGGTGAAAGATACCGGCTTTAACCAAATTGCCCTTGGATTTATGATTTTCTCGCTAGATCTGTTTCACTCGCCTTGTGCTCTTAGTTGAAAGTGATCTTAGACTCGACTGGACACTTTCTTCCGGGATTTGTTCTCGTTGTGAAGTCGATAGCATAGATAAGATTGACAGTTTGGGTTTACAATCAAAGTCTGATAAACTTCTCTTTCTCGCCTTACCCTACCCTCTCTTTGCTTTCCGTGAATGATCCATTTTTATTTTCTTTATTTGCCTTTTATTTAAATCTACGACCCATGAGAGCTAGATCAAAGAATTCAAGTCAAATCCGATTGTCAACAACTTTTGCAACTACCGAACAAGTTCAGGAACCCCCCGTAAGGTAACAGAGCGATCCATATCGAAATCTATTCCAGAAGTGGAAAAGAGTGAATTGCCATTCGACCCAACTCTGTAACTCGCACCTTGGATAACCAGCTAGATCCTAAAGATGAGTGGGATCAGTCCCGTGGGTGTCTCCGGAGCTTTCCTTGCCTTCATCCCTTTTTTTTCCCGGGGTGTGCATGAAAGCCGGACCAACAAAACCTACCATCATTGAACTCTATCAGTGGTTGGGAATGAAGTCCAACTCACCAACATTTAAGTGGATCGTGGTGTGTGTGTGTTCCTTTTAAAATTTGAAAGAAAACAAAGTAGCACTCAATGATTTTTGACTAAATGCATGAATGTGTGTTTTACTTTTAGAATTGTCAGTAGCATAAAAGGAAACCAAAAATGCACACCTATATGAACTTAACCCCTTTTGGGTAAGTGGCAAGCAGTCAAACTAGACAAAAAGCAAAAATTCTACTATTATTTTCCTTATTTCTTGTGATCTAATTAATGCAAAAATTGGGAAAGAGGATATCTAACCTTTCTATGCATAGAGAAAACAAGAAAATGTAAAATATGACTATTTTGGACAGTAAATATGCAAATTGACAGTGAAAAGGGGTGTAAAGATGAACCTGAAACTTGCTATTTCTACAAATTTTTGTAGAAACCCTCTGGTTTTATGGCCATACCAGGTAGGTACAGTCATATATTGAGGGCCTTCCCACCCAATGCCATGGATCTGGTCGTCTCACCCAGTGCCATGGAGCAGTAAACAGGTCGTTTCTTATCAAAACGGTCAGCACCTACAACAGAGAAAACTAGAAAAGGAGGTCCAAATTAGCACCATTGAAAGGGGAGATTGAAAAAAATCAAATACCATGATTTCCACTAAATATATGAAATTTACTACACCGCCTTAAGGGCATTCATTGCAATGTATAACAGTTATAAAGCATTCAAAAGGAAATAACACATGAACTTATAATCTATCAAAGTGAAGCAAATATATAACCAAATGGTGGATTTCTCCTTCTATTTAATCATTGTATAACTTCAAATGTGAGATTACAAATATCCCCTCGAGGGCCTTTACAAATTGATACAAATTCCATTACAATGTTCAAGGGATCTAGTCCCTTGAAAGAGGCCTCAAAATGGTAAACTATGGTTTATCTCTATAAATCTCACATCCCATGATTGAGAGCTATCCTTCAACCTATTCTTCTGGTCTTCTTAGCTCCATCATCCTACATAGAACTACCTGGACCTACACATAAGGGCTTAAAATGGGGTTAGTTGCACCTGTTTCATAAAACTAAAATAGCATAGAAAACATAGTAAAAGGTGTGAATGCTACAACCAAAAAAAGTGATCTACATATGTAAAAACTGATCTACAATGAGCATATATATATTCTAAGATAATATAAATAATAATAACCAGATTTGGAAGCAATATTTAATACAAAACTATGCTAAACTATTGGCCACTCCGAGGTGAGCCATGGAGACCTGCAACATTGGGGACTCCAAATCCCGAACCAAAACTCCTCCAAATGACCTCAAATTTGGACCAGAGGTTCATCTAGATATCCTAAGGAGTTCTATGGAGGAATTTATCCAAAATTCTCTACTATTTTGAGACCATCCCTATGAGTGCCATGGGCTGACTACTAGTCGTCCCCAAGTGGGATGGTTACAAAATTAGCTTAGTTTTGTCACTTGTGGCCTTGGGAATTGGTCCAAAAGAGGGTGAGGGTGTTTTTGACAGATGGGTCCAAGTTTTCCTTCAATTTGGCCAGTTTTGGATTGGTAAATCTGGTCCTATTTCCCGTGAAAGTGCCTTTGGTGTGAAGAGGGTTTCAAGGTAGGTAAAGGGTGAGTTTTGGTTTGCAAATGGGTTGGTAGCAAATAGGGATAGATTTGGGAAGCACTTCTTTGCTCAAATACTACTTCTCTCCCCTGGTGAAATGGAGTTTTGGGCCACCTTTTATAGCCCAAAAGGGTATCTAGGGCCAAACAACATATTTTCCATGCGAGGCAAGTGATGCCATTTGTCCTAATTACATTATTAATTGGGGAGGGGAAGGTTGCCCCTTTGGGGCTCCTAATATACTGCTTTGAGGTCCATTATTAGGTTCCCAATCAATCTTGGGTGATTGGATGTGCTAATGGCAGTCTTGGATTACCATTTAGCACATCCTTTGACTTTTTCAAAGGTCCAGTTAGGGGCCATCCCACCTAGGGATGGTTGCTTATGGTCGTCCCTGGGTGGGATGGTCACCAACTATGGCCATCCCTGGTGGGACGGTCACCAGTAGGAGCCCAAAAACTACCCTAGACTGCTAGGAACCCTCCAAAATGAGTTTTGGAAGGTTTTGGAAGCCTTTTGCTAGCCTAGAGGGGTGCCTAATAAGGCCATATGTTGTCGATAAGATGGCATATGTAATGCACTGATAGTCTTATCTGATTTATGTGATTTAGGTATCTAAAAAAAACATTTAGCCTAAGACCCTTTCTCAAAAGATGTGCACAAGAATGCTTTAGAATAATACTTTATAACTTTCATTTTAGTCTTATAAAATAGAACTTGTAATAAAGACTAAAACATCAAATTTCTCTTTTCTAATATGTGCCAAAAATACAAAGAACCATGAACATAGATACACCTTATATCTCCTTTCTTTAAGTGACAACTAATCTTATAAATCTTTCACTCAATGTGCAAAAGCAATTTTCAAATAATCATAAAATACTTTATATCTCCTTCAAAAATAATTTTCTCACACTTTATACAAAATATAAATTTCAAGTAAGTCTAATACATCTTATAAATCCCTCTTTAAACATGCAACCTTAACCCTTTTTCACACTAAATAAATAAAACTTTCAAACTCTCAAAACACCATAAAACTCCCACTTTGAAATTTACAAGAATAATGCAAAAAATAATACTTTCACACCTTATGGTCTCCAAGGTAAAAATAAAATCAAATTATTTCAATGCACCTTGTAAACTATCACGACCACCTCAGTCAATGCAAAGCATTTTAAAATTTAAGTACCTTATGCACGATGTGATTTGAAACCATGACCTCCCTAATGCAGCGCTTTCCCAAATGCCTTTGACCAGCTACGCTACCGCGATGGTTAGAGGAAAAATGAATGCTCACAACTTTATATCTACCCTCTATTCTAGTCAATAAAGGATTTCCCACATTTTTTCTTTGCCCTCTATGCTCATCGAATGGAATACCCTATGTTTTCCTCTCTGCCCTCTGCTCAATCAAAATGGAGTGCCCTATATTTTCATTCTACTCTTTGTACAAATTGAGACAGAGTGTTGTACGTCTTTCTCTCTGCACACTTCTTAACAATCACTAGATTTCTCACTTGTCATTTCACATCATCTGTCACAAAATATTTCAGTCAAAATCTACTGGATATCTCTTTGTCGTCCACATCAATATATCAATCAAAGTTCACTCGATATCTCTCTATAATTTGCATAAGCACACACATATATTTCAATATCAAATATTGCCTACCTAATGGAGGAGAAGTGACTAATATTTATATGCATAATCCAAGAACCTTCGAAACTTCAATAACATCGGCGCATCCTTGAAATCAAAAAAATGTTGGTCCTTCAAACCTTTGAAACTTTATAATATTAAAAATATGTTACCATAGTCTTATACGTTGGCACCTAAGTCCTTTACAGAGTTGAGTTATAATATTATAACATAATCCTTTTAGGACCATTAAAATATCTTAAACCTTTTGGATAAAATAATACAAAGTTGTGGTCCATGTAAACCTGGTTCTTCAATCTGTAGAACCTTTTTATTTTAAATCCTTTTATCTCATGCCTTTAAACCTCTTTGTTCCAAGATTTTAAAAAATTCATCCCAAGCCTCTTAAACCTTTTCTTTTATAATATTTAAATATTATAGTCCTTAAGAATATTTGCCTTGCTTTGTAATAAACCTTGCTATCAAACCTATGAGGAATATATGTGCCTTGAATACCATGCTCTCTTTATCATCCAACTATAACTACCTCATGTAACCTTTGACATCAATGAAAACTCAAATACTCAATATTTCCAACAATCACATGGAGAAATAAGTAGGTTGAAGTTCATTGAACCAAAATTGGAACCATTCCTATGATTTGGAACCTTAAAATTACTGAAGTTCACATTACTTTCAAAACATGAACGAAAGTATAATAAAACAACTTTAAGAAATATAATAATAGAAATAGCAATCTAATAATGTACAATAAACAATATTAATTTATAATATATAATGTTATAAATTTTGAGTATATTTTTGTTATTGATGTAAGTTGTCAAAATGCAAGAAAATCTTACAAAAATAAAGGGTTAGAAACATTTATATTTTAAGCCCAAGAGGTTTGGAACAAAGCTCCAAGTGATTGGTTAAAAGGTTGAAGGCCCTAGTTTAAAAAGCCTAAAGGAAGCAATAATATTATAATTTAATATTATAATATTAATGTTAAAATTTTAAATCCTAAAGTTAAATTATAAAATAATTATAATATTTTATATTATATTATTTTATAACCCAAGGTGGGCTTTTTTCACCAAGTTTAAAAAGAATTTTTAAATTCTTAAAAGCATCGAAGATCGAAGCATGAGTGAAAATCCATAAGTAAAATATTAATTTTATTAAACCTAAGGTTGAGTTGTTAGGCGCTTAAGGTTGAATGATTAGGCACTTAGGTTATGTTTGATTGTTTGAGCACCATTAGACTTAGGGAGTTATAAGGGAAATATTTTTTATTTTGCTACCATTGTTTAGAAGAAAAATATAGTGTATTTTTCTGAAATATTGTTTTTGGAGTAATAAGGAAATTAGTGGTAAATATTTTTGGGTATGTTTGATGATATTTTAAGTGGGAGATAAAAGGTGTAGAATGTACCTTATTTTTTGTAATATTTGATTCAATTTTGAAGGACTTGATTCATGAGTTAATGTGTTATTTTGAGAAACCAAAAGAGGTATAGAGTATTGGTTTGAAATAAATTGTGCACACATTTTGAAGATTTGCTAACTCATAAAGAGGTGTTGTGCTAACACTTTTATAGTTGCAAAAGATATTGTGTGTAAGAAAATTTTTTGAAGACATATCTCCATAAGAGCAAGCAAAGAGGTATGGGCATATCATCCTTTATTTAAAGTGTTTGGTGAATGTTTTGAAACATAAGGTGGAGTGAAAAGGATTATTTGATAAGCATTGTTGGAAATATTTGAGTGAGGATTGTGTGCTTCATTGTTGAATAGTTTGAGAACATTTGAGATAGATATTGTGAATTATTTAATTTAGATTTTGAGACCTACATTGTGCTCTTTGTTGGAAGAAGTGTGAAAACACTTGTTTAGGTTTGTGAGAAATTTGTGCTTCATTGGTTGAATGAATGTGTGAATATTTTTTGCATTGGTTTTGAGTGATATTGAAAGTGAATGTGTAGATATTAGAAATCATATTTGTGAAAGCAAGTGTGTACATCAGGAAGATAAGTGTGCTAGACTAGATCTATCTTTAAAAGAAAAATAAATGTGATACACGTGAAAGAAACAAACTTAATGATTAAGTAGAACATATTGAGTTTTTGATAGAGCATATCATTCTCTATATGTTCCATAGGTTAAACGAATTCTAAGTAGAATTTTTTTGTGTGAAGAAATCTTTTTGAAAAGGATTTAAGTTGTGTTTATATGCAAGTTGTGGAAATATTTTGAAGAACACAAGCTTATACTGAGAGGGGGGGTGAACAGTATAAGACCACTTTTAACTTTTTCTTTCAAAGCAGCTTTCAATTCAATAACATGCAGCATAAAGATAGCAGAAATCAAAACAATGCACAAAATACAATCCACAAAGTGACACAACAATTTACGTGGTTCACCCAAGGTGGGCTACTCCACGGATAAAACTTTCCTCTAAAAAGTAATATCAAAGTCCTCTGGGAATCCTTCCCGATTACAATGTTTATGAGCCTCAGCTCAAAGGAGACACCTTCCCCTAATTTTGCTTTGGTTGGTGATCCTCTAGAAGACCTCTACCTCCTCTGCCCTTAGCAAGTGGAACTCTATCCACAGAAGACACCTGTCTTCCCTACTCTAGCTGGAGATCTCTGTCCTCAACTCTGTCACCACAAAGTTGGTCCTCTTATCTGCACCAAAACACAGTCCTTCGGTCTGGCACAAATCTATCCTCTTCCTCTTTTCTTTTCTGTTACAGTTGCACTTGGTCAAAACCAACTTTTCATAGTCTGTGCAAACACAGCAGCACTCGATCAACTTATACTCTTCTTTGAAAAACACAGTAGCACTCGATCAACTTATATTCTTCTATGAAAAACACAGCAGCACAGTCTTCGCACATACAGCAGCACAGTCTTCGCATAAACTATGCAAACATAGCAGTATCAACTTCATGCACTCTATGTCCTTACAGTCTCCTACACTTAGACAATTCAACGAAATGCACTCTTATACTGTAATCGATCTTCACACTCTGCTTTTTCGATGATCGAACCTTACTATCACACTAAATCTGCGAATGCCACTCTTCGAACGCACACTTGGATGATTAATGAAACTCTTCAAACAGCCCTCCTTTTATACACATAATCTCAATATTAGAACCTTGATCTTAGTCGGCTATTTTACCCTTTGATCACGTCAGCTGCAAAACCCTGCGCTATGTCAGCCCAGATTTAACTCTGTCGACTTCACTGCCTCCCTGTAGCTTCTGGTGCAAAACTACAACATGTCACGATATCACGACATCTTTGCCTACCGTACACCTTCTATGCTCGCTGTCACAAAATCGTGACACTACTACCTTTGTCGACCTCCTTACCGCTTATGTCATGAAATCATGACACTTCCTGTCTTTGCTGACGTCATCTTCTCTTCTGTCATGAAATCATGACCCTTCTATCTTCATGCCCTTCCTCTCAGCTTCTGTCATGAAATCGTGACACTTTTGATTTTTGCTGACGTCATCTTCACTCTGTCACGAAATCACGACGCTTTCATCTTCAAGGCCTTCCTCTCAGCTTTTGTCATGAAATCATGACACATCGGCTTCTGCTGACGTCATCTACAACTATGTCATGAAATCATGACACTTTTTGCAACTGCAAGCTGCCAACTCAACCTGTCACGAAATCGTGACACTTTCTGCAACTACAAGCTGCCAACTCAACCTATCATGAAATCGTGACACTTTCTACAACCGCAGTGCCCAACTCAACCTGTCACAAAATCGTGACACTTTCTGCATCCGTACAACTTCTTTGTAGCTTGTCACGAAATCGTGATGCTTCTGGCTTTCGAACGCTTTCTCCACTGCCTGTCATGAAATCATGATGCTTCTCCTTTTAGGCTCTTCTCTTTGCTGCAAGTCATGAAATCATGACAGTTCTCACTTCGAGCTTTTCAACATGTCACGAAATCATGACAGTCCTCAACTGGAACTTTGCATCATGTCACAAAATCGCAACAATCCTCACTTTGTCTTTTGCAGCATGTCGCAAAATCGTGACAGTTCCTGAATCACTTTCTCTCTCTTCAATCTTGTCATGAAATCATGACACTTTTCCTTTCGGACTCTCTCTTCTGCAACATGTCATGAAATCGTGACACTTGCTCGTCCGAACAACTTTCCTAGAAATGTGTCACGAAATCACGACACTTTTCTTTCTCTGCCTTCCTGTGCTTCCCAAGTCGCGAAAATGCGACATGTCACGAAATCGTGATAGTTTTGCCTACTTCGTCTCTACCTTCCAGCATGTCACGAAATCGTGACAGTTTTGCCAAAACTTTCTCTCTCCTCAAACATGTCATGAAATCGTGACAGTTTTGCCAGCGCTTTCTCTCTCCTAAAACATGTCGCGAAATCACGACAGTTTTTCCAGCCGCCTGCAAACTTTTTCTAACTTATCTTTTTCTGGATCTTTTGCAACTGGGCTACTCTGATTTTCTTGGAGACTTACTGACCAGCTGAAACCTTCATCAAAACACATACTTAGACATAAAAACAAATTGCTCCAAGAACTCCTTGACATCAATGACAACAACTATACTTGAGCAAAGGCAATGTACTCAAGGTACCCAAAATTGCCAACAATCTCCCCCTTTGTCATTGATGGCAAACCTTTACTAAAAACACATCTTCAAGAGCCAAAACTAAAAATAATCTCTTTGAATTTTTGCTCCCCTTGACTTGAAGCTTTCCTCTTCACTTGAAGCTCTCCCCCTTACTCATATCTCTCCCCCTTACTCAAATCTCTCCCCCTTTGTCATCAATGGCAAAGGGTCACCTTTGGGGCTTGGGACTAAGAATGAGTCTCTTAGCTTAGTCCCTCCCCCACCTCCTATTGAGGTGATTTAAAACAGGGTTGGGAGTGAAACTCCCATTAGACACTCATCATCATCAGTGTCTACAATTTCTTTGTCGGGCCTTTTCTTGAGCTCTTTGTCAATGTTTCTGTTCTTGGCACTTTTCTTGTTCTTGTTCTCATCTCTTTTCTTGTCCACACCTTGATCCTTGGACCTGTTTATACCACTGTTCCTGTTCCTGTACCTTGGAATATCAGCTCTGCACTGTCTGGCTGTGTGACCTGTATTGTTGCACTTGTAACAAGTAACAACATTATTTCTTTCAGGCATAGCTGTTCTTTGAATCCGCATGTTACGACTAACCCAGTTCCTGTTATTTGCATTGCAAAAAATTGCCTTGTGCCCGAACTGATTACAAGAGTAGCAATACCCTTGAAATAAATTACGACTTCTGAAATTATTGTTAACCTTCTTCATTTGAGACATGCAATGTGCAGCCATGTGTCCAAACCTGTAACACGCAAAACATCTGCCGTGAAATATTCTTTTAATCGATCTCTTGGGTCCCGAAAATTTTTGCTTCACATTCAGAAATCTATTTTCTGTTTCTATGCATTCATCACTCACGGACTCATGATCTGAAGTACTTTCTTCATCAGAACTTTCTTCCTTTTGAAATCTCTTGCTAGATTCCCCAACCTATTTCTTGTGCGGCTCAACAAAACCGAGACCTGTTTTATCTGTTGGATTTCTTTGACTTTTGATGAGAGACTTAACCCTTCTTGGAGCTATCCTGAAATCTATAGAGCTTATCCTTGTAATCTTTATTTTCTTCTTTCAAAGAAGCCATTTTCTGCTCTAACTCATTATACTCAAGAATCTTAGACTCTAACTCATCCTTGAGTTCTTGTGTTTTGGCTATAGAGAAGTCAAGACTTTCTATAAGATCATCTCTCTCCATACAACATTCATCTAACTTAATCTTGAGTCTATCATTCTTCTTTCTTTCCTTTTTCAAAACACTAAGAGCATTATTGAGTTCACATTCAAGATCCTCTATTTGATTGCACTTTGAATTATCAAGGCCTTTTTCAGATTTCTTATCACTAGAGGTGCTACCCTTTTCAAAAACCATACATGCATCTTCCTTATCATTTTCTGAAGCATCCTCATACATACTAGCAACCAATTCATTATTTGTGCAATCATCCTCAAGGTGCCCAAAATTTCCACATCTAAAACATTTCATGACAATGAATTTATGTTTCGGTTCTTCCTCCTTTTCTGAAATGAACAACATCTCATTTTCATCATCACTAGAAGAGCTTTCACTATCATTGCTAGAACACTTACTTGCTTTGTCCAGGTAGAAGCTCTTCTTGTTCTTGTGTGAATACCTCTTTCCTTGATTGTTGTGCTCATCTTTGTTCTTTCTGTAATACCTGTGCTTTTCAGAATCCTTGCTCTTAACATCCTGTATATCTTCATCACTTTCATTCTTGGAAATAGTACAGTCAGTAGCATAATGACCAAACTTTCCACAGTTGAAACATCTTATATTTTTCTTGCTTTTGTGCTTTCTAGAGAACTTGCCTTTCTTTCTGTAATATGCCTCTTCCTCACTAGAAGACTCATCACTCTCTTGAATCTGTTTGCCTTTTGATTTCTTGGTAGCTTTGAAAGCTGCCTCTTTCTTTACATCAACTTTCACTTGAGTTCTCAGCTCAAATGCTGCAAGAATACTATGGAGCTCATCCTTTTTCAACTTATCTAAATCTTTAGCTTCCTCAATAGCAGAAATATTTTCACTAAATCTATTAGGAAGAGATCTTAAAATCTTATCACACACATCATTTTCAGCAAGTTCAAGACCTAAGTCTTTCATAGAATTAACAACTTCATCCATACGGAGCATGTAGTCACTAATATTTTCATCATCATTCATCTTGAGTTGTTCAAACATACCTTTGAAGTGTCTCAACTTGGCCTTTCGGACATTTGCATCACCTGTATGAACAACCTGCAATTGTTTCCACATTTCACTAGCTGTCTTGCAGTGAATAACTTTGGTAAGATCAGCCTTCTATAAACCCTTCAAGATTGCATTCATGGCTTTTGAGTTGTTGTGATGTAGGAGCCTGTCTTCTTTAGTATAAGGACCATTTGCAGGAATGGTGTACCCATCTTCAATAACTTCCCATACCTCATTACCAAGTGCCATTAGATAGACTTTCATTCTTGCACTCCACGGACCGAAATCTGATCCATCAAGAATAGGTGTTGCATTGCCACTTGAATAATCCATTGTGTTCTTTTGCAAGCTTTTCCTTCAAGCTGTTAAACCTTTTCGAAGGAACTAGCTCTGATACCAATTGAAGAACACAAGCTTATACTGAGAGGGGGGTGAACAATATAAGACCACTTTTAACTTTTTCTTTCAAAGCAGCTTTCAAATTCAATAACATGCAACATAAAGATAGCAAGAATAAAAATCAAAACAATGCACAAAATACAATCCACAAAGTGACACAACAATTTACGTGGTTC
Source organism: Wollemia nobilis (assembly GCA_028583015.1). Taxonomy (NCBI): domain Eukaryota; kingdom Viridiplantae; phylum Streptophyta; class Pinopsida; order Araucariales; family Araucariaceae; genus Wollemia; species Wollemia nobilis. The sequence continues at coordinate 5,033,906 of JAQPPZ010003614.1, read as the reverse complement.
ACCCAAGGTGGGCTACTCCACGGATAAAACTTTTCCTCTAAAAGTTATATCAAAGTCCTCTGGGAATCCTTCCCGATTACAATGTTTATGAGCCTCAGCTCAAAGGAGACACCTTCCCCTAACTCTGCTTTGGTTGGTGATCCTCTAGAAGACCTCTACCTCCTTCGCCCTTAGCAAGTGGAACTCTATCCATAGAAGACACCTGTCTTCCCTGCTCTGGCTGGAGATCTCTGTCCTCAACTCTGTCACCGCAAAGCTGGTCCTCTTATCTACATCAAAACATAGTCCTTCGGTCTAGCACAAATTTGTCCTCTTCCTCTTTTCTTTTCTGTTACAATTGCACTTGGTCGAAACCAACTTTTCACAGTCTGTGCAAACACAAGTTCCTTAATGCAAAAATAGCAGACGCACTTATACTCTTCTATGAAAACATAGAAGCATAGTCTTCGCACATACAGCAGCACAGTCTTCGCATAAACTGTGCAAACATAGCAGTATTGACTTCACGCACTCTGTGTCCTTACAGTCTCCTACACTTAGACGATTTGACGAAATGCACTCTTATACTGCAATCGATCTTCGCACTCTACTTTTTCGATGATCAAACCTTACTATCACACTAAATCTGCGAATGCCACTCTTCGAACGCACACTTGGATGATTAATGAAACTCTTCAAACATCCCTCCTTTTATACACATAACCTCAATATTAGAACCTTGATCTTAGTCGACTATTTTACCCTTTGATCACGTCGACTACAAAACCTCTGTGCGTCGCCCATTTAACTCTGTCGCTTCACTGCCTCCCTATAGCTTCTGGCATGAAACTTCAACATGTCGCGATATCGTGACACTTGCAGCTTGCTAACTCAACCTGTCATGAAATCGTGACACTTTTTGCAACTGCAAGCTACCAACTCAACCTGTTACAAAATCGTGACACTTTTTGCATCCGTACAACTTCTTTGAAGCCTGTCGTGAAATCATGATGCTTCTGGCTTTTGAACGCTTTCTCCATTGCCTATCGTGAAATCATGACCCTTCTCCTTTAGACTCTTCTCTTTTGCAAGTCATGAAATCGTGACAGTTCTCACTTCGAGCTTTTAACATGTCACGAAAATCATGATAGTCCTCACTAACTTTGCATCATGTCACAAAATCACAATAGTCCTCACTTTGTCTTTTGTAGCATGTCATGAAATCATGATAGTTCCTGAATCACTTTCTCTCTCTTCAATCTTGTCATGAAATCGCGACATTTCTTTTCAACATGTCAACTTTTCCTTTGACTCTCTCCTCAACATGTCATGAAATCACGACACTTGCTCGTCCGAACAACTTTCCTGGCAATGTGTCGCGCAAAATCGTGACACTTTTCTTTCTCTCGCCTTCTTCCTTCTCGAGTCATGAAAATGCGACATGTCACAAAATCATGACATTTCCTACTTCGTCTCTGCCTTCCAGCATGTCATGAAATCATGACAGTTTTGCTAGAACTTTCTCTCTCCTCAAACATGTCATGAAATCACGATAGTTTTGCCAGTGCTTTCTCTCTCCTAAAACATGTCACGAAATCATGACAGTTTTTCCAGCTGCCTGCAAACTTTTTCTAACTTATCTTTTTCTTGATCTTTTGCAACTGGGCTACTCTGATTTTCTTGGAGACTTACTGACCAGCTGAAACCTTCATCAAAACACATTCTTAGACATAAAAACAAATTGCTTCAAGAACTCCTTGACATCAATGACAACAACTACACTTAGAGCAAAGGCAATGTACTCAAGGTACCCAAAATTGCCAACAATCTCCCCCTTTGTCATTGATGGCAAACCTTTACTAAAAACACATCTTCAAGAGCCAAAACTAAAAATAACGGTGACAACTGAGAATATTTCTTTGAAGTTTTGCTCCCCTTGACTTGAAACTTTCCTCTTCACTTGAAGCTCTCCCCCTTACTCATATCTCTCCCCCTTACTCAAATCTCTCCCCTTTGTCATCAATGGCAAAGGGTCACCTTTGGGGCTTGGGACTAAGAATGAGCCTCTTAGCTTAGTCCCTCCCCCACCTCCTATTGAGGTGATTTAAAATAGGGTTGGGAGTGAAACTCCCATTAGACACTCATCATCATCAGTGTCTACAATTTCTTTGTCGGGCCTTCTCTTGAACTCTTTGTCAATGTTTCTGTTCTTGGCACTTTTCTTGTTCTTGTTCTCATCTCTTTTCTTGTCCACACCTTGATCCTTAGACCTGTTTATACCACTATTCTTGTTTTTGTACCTTGGAAGATCAGATCTGCACTGTCTGGTCGTGTGACTCGCATTGTTGCACTTATAACAGAGACAACATTATTTCTTTCGGCATAGCTGTTCTTTGAATCCGCCTATTTTGACTAACCCAGTTCCTATTATTTGCCTTGCAAAAAATTGCCTTATGCCCGAACTGATTACAAGAGTAGCAATACCCTTGAAATAAATTACGACTTCTAAAATTATTGTTAACCTTCTTCATTTGAGACATGCAATGTGCAGCCATGTGTCCAAACCTGTAACATGCAAAACATCTGCCGTGAAATATTCTTTTAATCGATCTCTTGGGTCCCGAAAATTTTTGCTTCACATTCAGAAATCTGTTTTCTGTTTCTGCGCATTCATCACTCACGGACTCATGATCTGAAGTACTTTCTTCATCAGAACTCTCTTCCTTTTGAAATCTCTTGCTAGATTCCCCAACCTGTTTCTTGTGCGGCTCAACAAAACCGAGACCTATTTTATCTGTTGGATTTCTTTGACTTTTGATGAGAGACTTAACCTTCTTGGAGCTATCCTGAAATCTGTAGAGCTTATCCTTGTACTCTTTATTTTCTTCTTTCAAAGAAGCCATTTTCTGCTCTAACTCATTATACTCAAGAATCTTAGACTCTAACTCATCCTTGAGTTCTTGTGTTTTAGCTATAGAGAAGTCAAGACTTTCTATAAGATCGTCTCTCTCCATACAACATTCATCTAACTTAATCTTGAGTCTATCATTCTTCTTTCTTTCCTTTTTCAAAACACTAAGAGCATTATTGAGTTCACATTCAAGATCCTCTATTTGATTGCACTTTGAATTATCAAGGCCTTTTTCAGATTTCTTATCACTAGAGGTGCTACCCTTTTCAAAAACCATACATGCATCTTCCTTATCATTTTCTGAAGCATCCTCATACATACTAGCAACCAATTCATTATTTGTGCAATCATCCTCAAGGTGCCCAAAATTTCCACATCTAAAACATTTCATGACAATGAATTTATGTTTCGGTTCTTCCTCTTTTTCTGAAATGAACAACATCTCATTTTCATCATCACTAGAAGAACTTTCACTATCACTGCTAGAACACTTACTTGCTTTGTCCAGATAGAAGCTCTTCTTGTTCTTGTGTGAATACCTCTTTCCTTGATTGTTGTGCTCATCTTTGTTCTTTCTGTAATACCTGTGCTTTTCAGAATCCTTGCTCTTAACATCCTGTATATCTTCATCACTTTCATTCTTGGAAATAGTACAGTCAGTAGCATAATGACCAAATTTTCCACAGTTGAAACATCTTATATTTTTCTTGCTTTTGTGCTTTCTAGAGAACTTGCCTTTCTTGTTGTAATATGCCTCTTCCTCACTAGAAGACTCATCACTCTCTTGAATCTATTTGCCTTTTGATTTCTTGGTAGCTTTGAAAGTTGCCTCTTTCTTTACATCAACTTTCACTTGAGTTCTCAGCTCAAATGCTGCAAGAATACTATGGAGCTCATCCTTTTTCAACTTATCTAAATCTTTAGCTTCCTCAATAGCAGAAATATTTTCACTAAATCTATTAGGAAGAGATCTTAAAATCTTATCACACACATCATTTTCAGCAAGTTCAAGACCTAAGTCTTTCATAGAATTAACAACTTCATCCATACGGAGCATGTAGTCACTAATATTTTCATCATCATTCATCTTGAGTTGTTCAAACATACCTTTGAAGTGTCTCAACTTGGCCTTTCGGACATTTGCATCACTTATATGAACAACCTCGCAATTGTTTCCACATTTCACTAGTTGTCTTGCAGTGAATAACTTTGGTAAGATCAGCCTTCTGTAAACCCTTCAGGATTGCATTCATGGCTTTTGAGTTGCTGTGATGTAGGAGCCTGTCTTCTTTAGTATAAGGACCATTTGCAGGAATGGTGTACCCATCTTCAATAACTTCCCATACCTCATTACCAAGTGCCATTAGATAGACTTTCATTCTTGCACTCCACAGACCAAAATCTGATCCATCAAGAATAGGTGCTGCATTGCCACTTGAATAATCCATTGTGTTCTTTGCAAGCTTTTCCTTCAAGTTGTTAAACTTTTCGAAGGAACTAGCTCTGATACCAATTGAAGAACACAAGCTTATACTGAGAGGGGGGGTGAACAGTATAAGACCACTTTTAACTTTTTCTTTCAAAGCAACTTTCAATTCAATAACATGCAGAATAAAGATAGCAAAAATCAAAACAATGCACAAAATACAATCCACAAAGTGACACAACAATTTACGTGGTTCACCCAAGGTGGGCTACTCCACGGATAAAACTTTTCTTCTAAAAGTTATATCAAAGTCCTCTGGGAATCCTTCCCGATTACAATGTTTATGAGCCTCAGCTCAAAGGAGACACCTTCCCCTAATTCTGCTTTGGTTGGTGATCCTCTAGAAGACCTCTACCTCCTCTGCCCTTAGCAAGTGGAACTCTATCCACAGAAGACACCTGTCTTCCCTGCTCTGGCTGGAGATCTCTGTCCTCAACTCTGTCACCGCAAAGCTGGTCCTCGAATCTGCACTAAACACAGTCCTTCGATCTAGCACAAATTGTCCTCTTCCTCTTTTCTTTTTTGCACTTGGTTGAAACCAACTTTTCACATGAAACACAACTCGATCAACTTATACTCTTTTATTTTACAAACTTGATCTCAACATTGTATTCTTCAGCACTTTCCTTACTTCTACACTTAGACGATATATGAAATGCACTCTTATACACTATCGATCATTTGCACTCTACTTTTGATGATCGAACTTCTATCACACTAAATCTAGAACGCACACTTCGGATCGATTAATCCAAACAATTCAAATAACCCTCCTTTTATACACATAATCTCAAGATTAGAACCTTGATCTTAGTCGACTATTTTACCCTTCAATCACGTCGGCTACAAAACCCTGTGCTGCGTCGGCCCAGATTTAACTCTGTCGACTTCACTGCCTCCCTATAGCTTCTAGCGTGAAACTTCAACATGTCATGATATCGTGACATCTTTGCCTGTCGTACACCTTCTATGCTTGCTATCACGAAATCGTGACACTACTGCCTTTGTCGACCTCCTTATCACTTATGTCATGAAATCGTGACACTTCTGTCTTTGCTGACGTCATCTTCTCTTGTCATGAAATCATGACCCTTCTGTCTTCATGCCCTTCCTCTCAGCTTCTATCATGAAATCGTGACACTTTTGATTTTTTGACGTCATCTTCACTCTGTCATGAAATCATGATGCTTTCGTCTTCATGGCCTTCCTCTCAGCTTTTGTCATGAAATCGTGACACATCTTTGACGTCATCTACAACTATGTCGTGAAATCATGACACTTTCTGCAACTACAAGCTGCCGACTCAACTTTGTCATGAAATCATGACACTTTCTCAACTGCAAGCTGCCAACTCAACCTGTCACGAAATCGTGACACTTTCTGCAACTGCAAGCTGCCAACTCAACTTGTCATGAAATCATGACACTTTCTACATCCGTACAACTTCTTTGTAGCCTTTCATGAAATCGCAATGCTTCTGGCTTTTGAACGCTTTCTCCACTACCTTGTCGCAAAATCGTGACGCTTCTCCTTTCAGACTCTTCTCTTTGCTGCAAGTCACGAAATCATGACAGTTCTCACTTCGAGCTTTTCAGCATGTCACGAAATCATGACAGTCCTCAACTGGAACTTTGCATCATGTCACAAAATCACAATAGTCCTCACTTTGTCTTTTGCAGCATGTCATGAAATCGTGACAGTTCCTGAATCACTTTCTCTCTCTTCAATCTTGTCGCAAAATCGTGACACTTTCTCTTCTTCAACATGTCACGAAATCATGACACTTTTCCTTTCGGACTCTCTCTCCTACAACATGTCATGAAATCGTGACACTTGCTCGTCCGAACAACTTTCCTGGCAATGTGTCATGAAATCGCGACACTTTTCTTTCTCTGCCTTCCTGCGCTTCTCGAGTCACGAAAATGCGACATGTCACGAAATCATGACAGTTTTTCCTGCTTCGTCTCTGCCTTCCAACATGTCATGAAATCGTGATAGTTTTGCTAAAACTTTCTCTCTCCTCAAACATGTCACGAAATCATGACAGTTTTGCCAAGCTTTCTCTCTCCTAAAACATGTCATGAAATCGCGATAGTTTTTCCAGTCGCCTACAAACTTTTTCTAACTTATCTTTTTTTTGATCTTTTGCAACTGGGCTACTCTGATCTTCTTGGAGACTTACTGACCAGCTGAAACCTTCATCAAAACACATTCTTAGACATAAAAACAAATTGCTTCAAGAACTCCTTGACATCAATGACAACAACTACACTTAGAGCAAAGGCAATGTACTCAAGGTACCCAAAATTGCCAACAATCTCCCCCTTTGTCATTGATGGCAAACCTTTACTAAAAACACATCTTCAAGAGCCAAAACTGAAAATAATCAAAAGAGAATCTTTCTTTGAAGTTTTGCTCCCCCTGACTTGAAGCTTTCCTCTTCACTTGAAGCTCTCCCCCTTACTCATATCTCTCCCCCTTACTCAAATCTCTCCCCCTTTGTCATCAATGGCAAAGGGTCACCTTTGGGGCTTGGGACTAAGAATGAGCCTCTTAGCTTAGTCCCTCCCCCACCTCCTATTGAGGTGATTTAAAATAGGGTTGGGAGTGAAACTCCCATTAGACACTCATCATCATCGGTGTCTACAATTTCTTTGTCGTGCCTTCTCTTGAACTCTTTGTCAATGTTTCTGTTCTTGGCACTTTTCTTGTTCTTGTTCTCATCTCTTTTCTTGTCCACACCTTGATCCTTGGACCTTTTTATACCACTATTTCTGTTCCTGTACCTTGGAAGATCAGCTCTGCACTGTCTGGTCGTGTGACCTGCATTGTTGTACTTATAACAAACAACAGTTATTTCTTTCGGCATAGCTCTTCTTTGAATCCGCCTGTTATGAGTAACCCTGTTCTCGTTATTTGCCTTGCAAAAAATTGCCTTATGCCCGAACTGATTACAAGAGTAGCAATACCCTTGAAATAAATTACGACTTCTAAAATTATTGTTAACCTTCTTCATTTGAGACATGCAATGTGCAGCCATGTGTCCAAACCTGTAACATGCAAAACATCTACCGTGAAATATTCTTTTAATCGATCTCTTGGGTCCCAAAATTTTTTGCTTCACATTCAAAAATCTGTTTTCTGTTTCTGTGCATTCATCACTCACGGACTCATGATCTGAAGTACTTTCTTCATCAGAACTTTCTTCCTTTTGAAATCTCTTGCTAGATTCCCCAACCTATTTCTTGTGCGGCTCAACAAAACCGAGACCTGTTTTATCTGTTGGATTTCTTTGACTTTTGATGAGAGACTTAACCTTCTTGGAGCTATCCTGAAATCTGTAGAGCTTATCCTTGTACTCTTTATTTTCTTCTTCCAAAGAAGCCATTTTCTGCTCTAACTCATTATACTCAAGAATCTTAGACTCTAACTCATCCTTGAGTTCTTGTGTTTTAGCTATAGAGAAGTCAAGACTTTCTATAAGATCGTCTCTCTCCATACAACATTCATCTAACTTAATCTTGAGTCTATCATTCTTCTTTCTTTCCTTTTTCAAAACACTAAGAGCATTATTGAGTTCACATTCAAGATCCTCTATTTGATTGCACTTTGAATTATCAAGGCCTTTTTCAGATTTCTTATCACTAGAGGTGCTACCCTTTTCAAAAACCATACATGCATCTTCCTTATCATTTTCTGAAGCATCCTCATACATACTAGCAACCAATTCATTATTTGTGCAATCATCCTCAAGGTGCCCAAAATTTCCACATCTAAAACATTTCATGACAATGAATTTATGTTTCGGTTCTTCCTCTTTTTCTGAAATGAACAACATCTCATTTTCATTATCACTAGAAGAGCTTTCACTATCATTGCTAGAACACTTACTTGCTTTGTCCAGATAGAAGCTCTTCTTGTTCTTGTGTGAATACCTCTTTCCTTGATTGTTGTGCTCATCTTTGTTCTTTCCGTAATACCCGTGCTTTTCAGAATCCTTGCTCTTAACATCCTGTATATCTTCATCACTTTCATTCTTGGAAACAGTACAGTCAGTAGCATAATGACCAAATTTTCCACAGTTGAAACATCTTATATTTTTCTTGCTTTTGTGCTTTCTAGAGAACTTGCCTTTCTTGCTGTAATATGCCTCTTCCTCACTAGAAGACTCATCACTCTCTTGAATCTGTTTGCCTTTTGATTTCTTGGTAGCTTTGAAAGCTGCCTCTTTCTTTACATCAACTTTCACTTGAGTTCTCAGCTCAAATGCTCCAAGAATACTATGGAGCTCATCCTTTTTCAACTTATCTAAATCTTTAGCTTCCTCAATAGCAGAAATATTTTCACTAAATCTATTAGGAAGAGATCTTAAAATCTTATCACACACATCATTTTCAGCAAGTTCAAGACCTAAGTCTTTCATAGAATTAACAACTTCATCCATACGGAGCATGTAGTCACTAATATTTTCATCATCATTCATCTTGAGTTGTTCAAACATACCTTTGAAGTGTCTCAACTTGGCCTTTCGGACATTTGCATCACCTCGTATGAACAACCTCGCAATTGTTTCCACATTTCACTAGTTGTCTTGCATTGAATAACTTTGGTAAGATCAGCCTTCTGTAAACCCTTCAGGATTGCATTCATGGCTTTTGAGTTGCTGTGATGTAGGAGCCTGTCTTCTTTAGTATAAGGACCATTTGCAGGAATGGTGTACCCATCTTCAATAACTTCCCATACCTCATTACCAAGTGCCATTAGATAGACTTTCATTCTTGCACTCCACAGACCGAAATCTGATCCATCAAGAATAGGTGCTGCATTGCCACTTGAATAATCCATTGTGTTCTTTGCAAGCTTTTCCTTCAAGCTGTTAAACTTTTTCGAAGGAACTAGCTCTGATACCAATTGAAGAACACAAGCTTATACTGAGAGGGGGGTGAACAGTATAAGACCACTTTTAACCTTTTCTTTCAAAGCAACTTTCAATTCAATAACATGCAGCATAAAGATAGCAGAAATCAAAACAATGCACAAAATACAATCCACAAAGTGACACAGCAATTTACGTGGTTCACCCAAGGTGGGCTACTCCACGGATAAAACTTTCCTTCTAAAAGTTATATCAAAGTCCTCTCGGGAATCCTTCCCGATTACAAATGTTTATGAGCCTCAACTCAAAGGAGATACCTTCCCCTAATTCTGCTTTGGTTGGTGATCCTCTAGAAGACCTCTACCTCCTCTGCCCTTAGCAAGTGGAACTCTATCCATAGAAGACACCTGTCTTCCCTGCTCTGGCTGGAGATCTCTGTCCTCAACTCTGTCACCGCAAAGTCGGTCCTCTAATCTGCACTAAAACACAGTCCTTCGGTCTAGCACAAATTTTTCCTCTTCCTCTTTTCTTTTCTATTACAATTGCACTTGGTCAAAACCAACTTTTCACAGTCTGTCAACACAACTATCAAAACACAGCACATAGTCTTCGCACATACAGCAGCATAGTTTTTGCATAAACTGCGCAAACACAACAGTATCGACTTTGCACACTCTATGTCCTTACAGTCTCCTACACTTAGACGATTCAACGAGATGCACTCTTATACTGCAATCTATCTTTGCACTCCTTTTCGATGATCGAACTTCGCCTCGCACTAAATCTATGAACGTCACTCTTCGAACGCACACTTCGATCGATGATCAAACTCTTCAAACAGCCCTCCTTTTATACACATAATCTCAAGATTAGAACCTTGATCTTAGTCGACTGTTTTACCCTTTGATCACGTTAGCTGTAAAACCCTGTGCTGTCGGCCCAGATTTAACTCTGTCGACTTCACTGCCTCCTTGTAGCTTCTGGCATGAAACTACAACATGTCACGATATCGTGACATCTTTGCCTACCGTACACCTTCTATGCTTGCTATCATGAAATCGTGACACTATTACCTTTGTCGACCTCCTTACTGCTTATGTCATGAAATCGTGACACTTCTATCTTTGCTGACGTCATCTTCTTCTGTCGTGAAATCGTGACCCTTCTATCTTCATGCCCTTCCTCTCAGCTTCTGTCATGAAATTGTGACACTTTGATTTTTTCTGATGTCATCTTCACTCTGTCGTGAAATCATGACTGCTTTACATTCAAGCCTTCCTCATCTTTGTGTAGAAATGTGACACTTATCACTTATGTCGTGAAATCATGACACTTTTAATCCTCACTGTCAGGAAATCATGACACTTTACCGAAGCTACCAACTCAACTTGTCACGAAATCGTGACACTTTCTGCAATTGCAAGCTGCCAACTCAACCTATCATGAAATCGTGACACTTTCTACATCCGTACAACTTCTTTGTAGCCTGTCATGAAATCGTGATGCTTCTGGCTTTCGAACGCTTTCTCCATTGCCTGTCGCGAAATCGTGATGCTTCTCCTTTTAGACTCTTCTCTTTGCTGCATGTCATGAAATCGTGATAGTTCTCACTTCAAGCTTTTCAGCATGTCACAAAATCGTGACAGTCCTCAACTTGAACTTTGCATCATGTCATGAAATCGCAATAGTCCTCACTTTGTCTTTTGCAGCATGTCGCGAAATCATGACAGTTCCTGAATCACTTTCTCTCTCTTCAATCTTGTCACGAAATCGTGACACTTTTCCTTTCGGACTCTCTCTCCTGCAACATGTCACGAAATCGCGACACTTGCTCGTCCGAACAACTTTCCTGGCAATGTGTCACGAAATCGTGACACTTTTCTTTCTCTGCCTTCCTGCGCTTCTCGAGTCACGAAAATGCGACATGTCACGAAATCGTGACAGTTTTGCCTGCTTCGTCTCTGCCTTCCAACATGTCACGAAATCATGATAGTTTTGCCAGAACTTTCTCTCTCCTCAAACATGTCACGAAATCACGACAGTTTTGCCAGCGCTTTCTCTCTCCTAAAACATGTCGCGAAATCACGATAGTTTTTCCAACCGCCTGCAAACTTTTTCTAACTTATCTTTTTCTTGATCTTTTGCAACTGGGCTACTCCGATCTTCTTGGAGACTTCACCGACCATGCTGAAACCTTCATCAAAACACATACTTAGACATAAAAACAAATTGCTCCAAGAACTCCTTGACATCAATGACAACAACTACACTTGAGCAAAGGCAATGTACTCAAGGTACCCAAAATTGCCAACATATTTGAGCAAGTTTTGTGAGTGTCTTGAGGATATATTTGAGCAAGTATTTGAGAAGGCTAGAGGAAAATTTTGAACAAGTATTTTGAGAAGAATTGAAGGCAGATTTGAGTAGAGTTGAGAGCAAGTTTGATTGATGATTTTTTCAAGCTTTGTGTTAAGGCTTGAGATAGATTTGAGAAGTGTTGAGAGCAAGTTTGGTTGCTAATTTGATCAAGCTTTGTGTTAAGTCTTTAGGATAGATTTGAGATAGATTTTGGTGCAGATTTGTGAGCAGAGTTAGAGAAAATTTGCACTAGACATGTGACAGATATTGGTGTATATTTGTGAGCAGAGTTAGAGAACATTTGCACTAGACATGTGACAGATATTGGTGTAGATTTGTGAGCAGAGTTAGAGAAAATTTGTGCTAGACTTGTGATAGAGTTTAGGAAAATTTGAGATAGATTTGAGAACAAGATTTGGATATTATAGAGAAAAGAGGATAGCAGTATCTAGTGGATAGATATCCATCATCCAGTGTTGTGGGGATAGAGGTCTCTAGTGGAGAGAGATCCACAAGCCAAAGTAGTGGGGGTAGAATTCTTCTAGAATATCACCAGCCATAGCAAGGGGAAAGAGTTATCCTATGGAAAGAGATCCATGAACCATAGCAAGGGGAAATATTTTTCCAGTGGAGAGAGATCCATGGACTAGAGTAGAGGGGAAATAGTTCTCCTGTGGAGAGAGATCCATAAACCAAATCAAGGGGAAAGAGTTCTCATGTGGAGATAGATCCATGAACCAGAGCAAGGGGAAAGAGTTCTCTTGTGGAGAGAGATCCACGAACCAGAGCAAGGGGAAAGAGTTATCCTATAGAGATATATTTGTAAACCATAGCAAGGGGAAAGAGTTCTCATGTGAAGTAATATTTGTGAACCAGGTAGGGAGATAGATTTATTCTATAGAGAGTTATCCATAAACTAGTTGAGGAGATAGAGTTCTCCTGGATCAAGTTCCATGAACCAGGGTAAAGGGTATAGCATTCTCATATGGAGAGAGATCCACAAATTAGAGCATAGGGGATTGGTATCTCCTTTGGATAGATGTCCATAAACATTGTAATAGGGATTTGATTCCCAAGAGATTTGTTGAGAAAATTTAGAAGAAATATTTTCTTCGTGGAGTAGCCCACATTGGGTGAACCATGTTAAATTTGTGTCTCTCTTGTGTGTGATGATTTGTGCATTGATTTTCTTACTGCCATTAATATTTCCATTGATAATATTGGAGAATATTGTTTGGGAAATAAAAGTAAAAGTTGGTCTTATACTATTCACTCTCCCCCTCTAAGTATAATTTTGTATTCTTCAATTGGTATCAGAATTGATTCCTTCAGAATAGTCTAAAAGCTTTAAGGAAGATAGTATAGGAACACGTATGACATCTTAGAATGGATCTTCATCAAATAAGGCACCATTGTTCGATGGGAATAATTATGCTTTCTGGATCATAATAATGAGGACTTACTTGATGGTACAAGGATATAAGACATGGCAAGTAGTTGAGGATGGGTTCACACCTACAACTAATACTCCCATAGATAAATATGATAAGCTCTTACATGTGAATAATTCCAAGGCTATGAATGTAATCTTAAGTGGATTACATAAAGCAAAATTTGTGAAAGTTATGCATTGCAAATCAGCAAAAGATATTTGGGAAAAATTTAAGCAAACCTATGAGGGAAATAAAAATGTCAAGATGGTAAAACTACAAAACCACAAGAAAATATTTGAAGATTTGAAGATGGAATATGAGGAAGACATTGCTACATACTTACTTCGTGTGGATGATATTGTTAATACCATGCATGGACTTGGATTTGAAATTGAAGAATTTAATGTTTCTTAGAAATTTTTAAGGTCACTTTCTACAAGGTATGATGGAAAGGTTTTACCTATAGAAGAGATGAAATATATTGATCAATTGACTATGGATGAGCTAATGGAATTCTCATAGCTTATGATATAAGAATGGTAAAATATCCCAAATCCAAGAAAGAGGTAGCTTTCAAAGCATCAAAGAAGACAAAAGATAAGAAACTAGAATCAAGTGGTCAGTCAGTGATGAAGAAGCTAACTATGGTAGAAGAAACAATAAGGACTCAAGAAAGCACAAAGGTATGAAAACAGTGAAATATTTCAATTGTGGAAATTTTTGTCACTATGCATCTAATTGTCTAGAAGCTGGAAGTAGTAGCAGTGAAGAGAAACAAGATCATAAGAAAAAGGAAGGAGGAAAATCTAGGTATGAAAATAAAAATAGGTATGGTCAAAACAAGCATGAAAATAAGTTTTTTCAAAGGCACAAGAAGAGTTTCTATGTTGACAAGGGAAACAAGGTTTCAAGTGACAGTGATGGAAGACCCTCAGATAGTGAAGAAGAAGAGATTCTATTTTTGGCAATAGGAGAGGAAGAAAATGCTCCTATTGAAGATAAAGTTGAAAAGTATGAAGATGCTCTTGAAGATCAAGAAGTAGAAAAGGATTCATAAAATTAAGAGGAAGGTACAGTAGATCTAGAAGCAGAACTTAATACTTCTCTTAAAGAATTAAAAAAGGTTAGAAAGCAGAATCCAAAATTCAGGGCTCAAGTTCAAGAATGTGATGAAGAAAAAGAAAATCTTATACAAGACCTAAAAAACTCAATAGCTAAGACAAGGAGATTCAAATAAAATTGAGAATCAAAAGTCTTAGAATGTGAAATATTAGAACATGAGGTAGTTTCACTAAGGGTGGAAGTGAAACATTCTAAGGACAAGCTACACAAGTTTGGAAAAAGTTCAAATATTTTGGATAATATTATCAATGCACAAAGATCTTCATCTATCAAAATAGGACTTGGTTTTGAATAAGGACAAGGAAAATAAGAAGGGCCAATATCAAGCTCAAAGGAAGAAGTTTCAAAGGAAGAGAGTGAAGGAGAAATTGAAACTTATGAGGATAAGTTGAAGAATAGAAGCTTCACTAAGAAAGGAAACAATGCACAAACAAGGAATAGGGATCATCACAAAGAAGAAAGGACTAAGAGACCAATGGGCTCGAGATAAGATTTCTTCAAAGGACATTTTTTCATGTAATCGATTTGGTCACAAGGCTATGCATTATAGGGTTCATGGAAAGAAGGAATATGGTTTTACTAAGAGGAAATTTAAATATGGACATCTCTTCCAAGGGTATTGCTACTCTTGTAATTGATTTGGTCATAAAGCAATCCACTGCAGGGTTCATGATAGAAATGAGTATGGCTTCACCAAGAGGAAATTCAAGTAATTTGCACCTTCTAAGAACCACAACATTAAGTTTTATAAGTGTAATAATACTGGGCATAAGGCCAAGTGGTGTAGAACAGAGTTTCCAGAGATTTTGAATACAAGCAAGAACAAGGACACCCAAAAGGATCAAAAGGGTATGTTGAAAATGAAGGTAGACAAAGGAAAAGAGTATTGTATGCTGGGAGTAGAGATACTCCGACCCCAAAATTAACCATATCTAGGAGAGTAGGTGGGGAGAGGGCTGAGCTAAGATTCTTATCTTTAGCCCCAAAGGAGTCCCTTTGCCATTGATGTCAAAGGGGGAGAGATTTGATTAAGGGGAAGAGCATTCAGTCATGAGGAGCAGTTTCTTAGGGGGAGCAGATTTGGAATTCAGTGGTTGAAAAAGTTGTTTTTTAAAATGGTTGCCATAAATGACAAAGGGGGAGGTTTTTGGAAATTTTGATTATATTTTTGTCATTGATGTCAAAATCTTTGAGGTCATAGGTTGATGACATTCATTGTCATTGATAACTTGGCATGGCAAAAAGACAAGGTTTATAAGTTGTTAAAATGCAAGGCAAATTGACAAAAAGAAAGGGTTAAAATATTTATATTTTAAGCCCAAGAGGTTTGGGACAAAGATCCAATTGATTGGTTAAAATTTTGAAGGCCCTGGTTTAAAAATCCTAAAGGAAACAATAATATTATAGTTTAATATTTTAATATTAAATTTAAAAGGTTAAAGCCTAAAGTTAAATTATAAAATAATTATAATATTTTATATTATATTATTTTATAACCCAAGGTGGGATTTTGGTGCCAAGTTTAAAATAAATTTTTAAATTCTTAAAAGCATCGATGTTCAAAGCATGAGTGAAAATCCATATAAATATGGATAAATTTCCTAGCCCTAAGGTAATGTTCGATATGCATCAAAAGTGGTTAATGTGCGATTGATTTGAATATCCGGCATGAGAATTCGTGAGTGAAAAAGATAAATTATTATTTTCAAAAAAAGAGGAAAAGGCTTGGACGTGTTAATAAGAAGATCGTGCAATCTTACTCCTAACCAGACGGTTGGCCTAGCGGAATACTGGGCGGTGTTAAGGTGCATGCGGATAGTAGGTTGTGAGTTTGATTTCAGGTGGAGATAGTTTTGGAAAACCTTTTGTTTGGCAAGGAAGTGTGAGAAGGTTAAAGTGTGCATCGTGCATTATTGTCTTCGTGTGGACGGTTGGCCTAGCAGTAGCCCAAGAACCGTGGGTACACTGGTGGCCAGGAGATGTTGTGGTCGATTCTCACCATGGAATTGTTGGTAAGCAAAATATTAATTTGATTAAACCTAAGGTTGAGTTGCTAAGCGCTTAATGTTGAATGATTAGGCGCTTAGGTTATGTTTGATTGGTTGAGCGCCATTACACTTAAGGAGTTATAAGGGAAATATTTTTTATTTTGTTGCCATTTTTTAGAAGAAAAATATAAAGTGTATTTTTCTAAAATATTATTTTTGGAGTAATAAGAAAATTAATGGCAAATATTTTTGGGTATGTTTGATAATATTTTAAGGGAGAGATAAAAGGTGTAGAATGCACCTTATTGTTTGTAATATTTGATTCAATTTTGAAAGACTTGATTCATGACTTAATGTGTTATTTTGAGAAACCAAAAGAGGTATAGAGTATTGGTTTGAAATAAATTGTGCACACATTTTGAAGGTTTGCTAACTCATAAAGAGGTGTTGTGCTAACACTTTTATAGTTGCAAAATATATTGTGTGTAAGACAGATTTTTGAAGACATATCTTCATAATAGCAAGCAAAGAGGTATGGGCATATCATCCTTTATTTAAAGTGTTTGGTGAATTTTTTGAAACATAAGGTGGAGTGAAAAGGATTGTTTGATAAGCATTGTTGGAAATGTTTGAGTGAGGATTGTGTGCTTCATTATTGAATGTTTTGAGAACATTTGAGATAGATATTGTGAATTATTTGAGTTAGGTTTGATACCTACATTATGTTCTTTGTTGGAAGAAGTGTGAAAATACTTGTTTAGGGTTTGTGAGAAATTTATGCTTCATTGGTTGAATGAATGTGTGAAGATTTTTGGCATTGGTTTTGAGTGATATTGAAAGTGAATGTGTAAATATTAGAAATTAGATTTGTGAAAGCAAGTGTGTACATCAGGAAGATAAGTGTGCTATACTAGATCTATCTTTAAAAGAAAAATAAATGTGAGACATGTGAAAGCAACAAACTTAATTATTGAGTAGAACATATTGAGTTTTTGATAGAGCATATCATTCTCTATATATTCCATAGGTTAAATGAATTCTAAGTAGAATTTTTTTGTGTGAAGAAAGCTTTTTGAAAAGGATTGTGTTTGTATGCAAGTTGTGGAAATATTTGAGCAGGTTTTGTGAGTGGCTTGAGGACAAATTTGAGCAAGATTTTGAGAAGTTTTGAGGACATATTTGAGCAAGTCTTTTGAGAAGACTTGAAGGTAAATTTGAGCAGAGTTGAGAGCAAGTTTTATTGATGATTTTTTCAAGCTTTGTGTTAAGGCTTGAGACATATTTGAGCAGTGCTGAGAGAAGGTTTGGTTATTTATTTGATCAAACTTTGTGTTAAGGCTTGAGGATATATTTTATATAGAGTTTAGTGTAGATTTGTGAGTAGAGTTAGATCATATTTGTGCTAGAAATGTGACAGAGATTGGTGCAGATTTATGAGCAGAGTTAGAGCAGATTTATGCTAGACTTGGTATAAAGTTTGGGCAGATTTGAGATAAATTTGAGAATAGGCTTTGGAGGTGATAGAGTAAACAGGATAGCAGTCTCTAGTGGATAGAGATCCAACAGCCAATGTAGTGGGGATAGAGGTCTCTAGTGGAGAGAGATCCACAAGCCAGAGTAGTGGGGGCAGAAGTCTTTTAGAAGACCACCAGCTAGAGCAAGGGGAAAGAGTTCTCCCATAGAGAGATCCACGAACCAGAGCAAGGGGAAATATTTTTTTAGTGGAGAGAGATCCATGAACCGTATTAGAGGGGAAAGAGTTCTCCTATGGAGATAAATCCATAAACCAAAGCAAGGGGAAAGAGTTCTCTTGTAGAGAAATATACATGAACTAAAGCAAGGGGAAAAAGTTCTCTTATGGAGATATATCCAAAAACTAGAGGAAGGGAAAATATTTCTCCTGTGGATATAGATTCATGAACTAGAGCAAGGGGAAAGAGTTCTCCTATGGAGTAAGATCCGTGAACCAGCTAGGGAGATAGAGTTCTTATGTAGAGAGATATCCACAAACCAGTTGAGGAGATAGAGTTCTCCTCAATCAAGTTCCACAAACCATAGTAAAGGGGATAGAGTTCTCTTGTGGAGAGAGATACACAAATCAAGGCATAGGGGATTGGTGTCTCCTTCGGATAGAGATCCATAAATATTGTAATAGGGAATTGATTCCCAAGATATTTGTTGAGAAAATTTAGAATAAATATTTTCTTCATGGAGTATCCCACATTGGGTGAACCACGTTAAATTTATGTCTCTCTTGTGTGTGATTATTTGTTCATTGCTTTCATTACTACCATTGATATTACCATTGATAATATTGGATAATATTATTTTGGAAAGAAAAGTAAAAGTTGATCTTATACTGTTCACCCCCCCCTCTCATTATAAGCCCGTGTTCTTCATATAATTCACATCCAAATGCTAAAAAATCAAATCCAAATAATTAGAATCTAGATTCAAATCAATACAAATCCTTAGCCACTTAGAAAGGGTAAAGTTGCATAGCCACTTGGAGAGTACAAAGTCTCATATGTGCAATAAATATGACTATAATTTTAATATGAAAATAATTTTAATTATAACATAAATCTCTTTATTTTTAGACTACATTGACATTAAACCTAACCCTATTTTTCAAGATTCAACTATTTAAACCTAAGGCCCAAGATAATCAAATAAATATAATCGATGTGGGTATATTGGAGTTGTTACATGGCTCCCCCCTCAAAAAAATTTATCTTCAAATATAGAAAATACTAGAAAATATTCTTAGGTTCTCATGTAGCATATTCCTCTTGAAGGTTCTATCACTTTAGGAGACACTCCTAAATTTGATGAGCCTGTAGAAGACAAACCCTAGACTACAATAGTACTTCTATATGGAGAGTTATTTGACCTTCTTGATTGAGTACTAGAAGCTCCATTTGGGATTGCACCTTCTATCCAATAACTTGTTTGAGACAAGATATATGAAAGACATGATGGATGTAAGAATATGATGGAAGCTCCAACTAATATATCACTTTGTTAGATTTCACAATAGTTTCCAAAAATTAATGGAATCAAACATTACCTGGTATCGATTTTCACAAAAAGAACACAATATATAGAAAATCATAGTATATATAATGGGGTTTTCATAGAAATAAAAATGTTTTCACCAAAAAAGAATTAAAATTACACTCGAAGTAATAATAAAATGATCGATGAGGAGGGGTATTTATACCCAATTACATGTTGCCTTTAGGTCAAGGTTATGAAACCAACCCTCAAAAATTTATAAAAAGTACCTTTTTAAAGGTTTACATGGATCCAAAGGTTAAACGTAATAAAAATTTATTCATGGCTTCAAGAGAAGCTTAACCACCATATCTATCAACATCATCCCTTAAGTTTAATAGGGGATGCAGAGAGAGGCCTTTATGTTGGATCCCCCCACCTTGGGCATGATCTTAGTCAAACTATCTACTGTCTACTCCGATGAAGGAACAAACACTGGATCTAACATCCCATAAGCATGAAGCCATCACACTAAGTGCATCCTTATCTCAATGTGCTTCATCTACTAATGAAACATAGGATAGCAAACAAGCTAAATGGTACTCTAATTATCACAATAGAAAGGAACCAAAAAACTCTAAGGAATGCTAGTCTTCTTCAAAATCATCAACATCCACCTGAGATGCTTGGTTGTCTCATTTGCAACACAATATTTTTAGACACCTTAAAATGCACATTTATCCTTGTGTAGTTCTAGTGATCGATTAATTTGCAAAGCCTACAAAATTTGCATAATCTTCCAAAACTCATTATTCATCTTACTTAAACCCCTTCCTATGCTTGGCCTTTGGTCACCATGTGACCACCCCTTAAGCCTAAGTCTAAGGCCACCTCACCCTAGTCTACCTTTTGACTAGCCTAGCTTCCATTTAAGCCTAGCCTACCCTAGCCTAACTCATAATAAATCTAACCCATGGTCAACCCTACCCTATCCTAGATTTAACCCACCTCACCATTGGTCACCCCTAAACATAGGGTCAACCTAACCATGGTTACCATTAACCCTTACTCTCCACATATTCCCATGTGCATTCAATTCCATAAATAATTTTTGAAGACTTTCCTACTTAAGGCATTCAATGCAATGAAAGCATGGATGATTCATTCTCCGCCATGCCATAATGAGGAGGAGACTTTTATGTCTCATGCATTTATGAGGCATGGTGTACCCATATCCATTTATTTCATGTGGATGGGTGAGGACTTATCTCACCCAAATCCATTTATGAGGTATGGTATACCATGCCACCTTAGGGGACACCTCACTAAAACCTCACCCCCTAACCTTGGCCAAGTTTATAAATAGAAGGTCATCTTCACCATTTTGTGAGATCACACACATGCATACCCAAACTCTGTAAAAATCACTATAGACTCTAAGTGCGCCCAACTCTCACTTTACATAAACCACAATGGATACCCATATGTATCTCTTGACACTCTCATTTTCATGATAAATTTCTCTTAGTCACACGTACAAAAGACTACCCAATGTAGATAGGAGCTCCAACAGCACCAGAAGAAGCCTCCCAACCAAGCAATTTTCTATTTGGGGTACATAGAGGTAATCGTACAGATAGTTCTGGTAATCTTGGTTGCATCCAAGGGCCTGGTCACCCTCAAGGGTCTATTCTAAATAGAAGCATAGTAAAAAACTCTTCGACCAAGTAAGTATCACTACTTTATCAACTTTTAGTTTTTTTTAGCACTTTTATTATGCATTAGGCTAGATTATTTAGTATTTTCATCTTTCATCATGAGATTGAGATAGGGCCCCAAATGCTATTAACAATTTTTTTGGGTTATGTACATTTAGAGGACTTATACAGTTAGCATTGGCCCATGTTCAATAAACCCACTCCCCCTAAGATGACCATGAAAGGCCTTTGGGTATTCAAAAATCATTCATTAAAAGAGATCTTTCACCTTAGAAGACCCATGATTGTAGCCCTTAAGGAAAATTTGTAAAAGGTACAAGTCTTGTAACCCCTTTTACTTATTAATGTAAACAACACATTTTTTTTGCTCACATTTTGGTGATCACGATGGGACCCTACCCACTTTTCCATGTTTTTGCTAACTTTTTAGCATCTAACTAACAATTTATCATATATTCTATGCTATAAGTGCCACAAAACTAGCACAAACCCCTCAAAACTCTAAAATAGTAATTTAAGTCCAAGGTAAAAGCTTTTCTGGTCTATATGCTAGGATTTTACAAAGGGGTATGGTCAAACCATCTGATTGAGCAAAGCACTCCAAAAATTAGGTCCTTACCAATCAGGTACTAGTTTCTACATAGCCTCCATAGTAGGTAAGTTGGGGATAGGTTTCCCCTATGATATTGTTATCTTAGGCCAAAATACCTCAAAAATGGTGTCCTCAAGGTGTACTCATTCACCTCTCACTCCTTACCTTTTGTAAAACTCAATTGCTTGCCATCTTACAATTTTTATTCATTAATTTAGTTTATTTCTTTTCATAGGCATTTTATTTATAAAATCTAACTTGTTACCATTTGATATTGCAAGACGTTTCACAAAAACTAGTTTTTGTACCAAAAAACCACCAACAACAACAAAATATCTAAAAAACCACCTTTGTTGTTGATCGTATGAATAAGTATGATCAAACTAATCATAAATACCCATTCGATCAATTCTTAGACACACTTTAGAGCCTATCAAACTTCCAAACAACATTCCATAGACTTAGGACCATAAGTAAGCATCCCAAAATCCTATACTTTTATTTATATCACACTTTCTTTTTCAAAATCCAAAGTCAGTTGCAAATTTTAATTTAAAAGGCACCACATCAGTTGGTCATTCTCCAAATTGCTTGTTCATGTTACAAAATATCCCAAATTGCTTTGGATACTTTACAAAAGCTCTTTATTTTACTTTTGTGTCTTTCAAAATACACCAAATTGCTTTGGTCACTTTTAATTTTGCTTTATTGTTTCACAAAAATGCACCAAATTGCTTTGGTCCCTCTTAAATTTGCTTTCTTTGTTTTATAAAAGGCTCCAAATTGTTTTTGTCAATTTGCAAACTCACTTTATTTGCTTTCATAAGAATTAGCTAGAATATAATTGCATATCTCTTTTCATAGCATAGGATTAAATCACTTTTATAAGTTTTGAAGAAGCCTTCTAACTCCATCTTTGTGAGCTGAGACAGATTTTAATTTATCTCATACATAAGGCTTTACAAGACATCCAATCATAACTATAAAAAGGTATATTTTAACTAGTGTAGATAGATACGTGCTCAAGTGACTCTTAGCATACATATTGCTTAAATCTAGCAATTTCTCTTTTCATGCTTTTAGCATAGACTTTGTTTTCAAAATATCTCTTCATGTCTTGCTTAGCTTAGATTTCGTTTTGAAAGGTACTTTCTTTTCAAAACAAATCCACAAGTTTTTATTTGATTTCATATCATAGATTCTTTGTAGAATTTTAATTTTTAAGGTAAACCTATACCACACATGCTCATGCCTTACATACATTAGTGACATAGGATTTCATCACCAACCACCAATCGAGATCAATGGCATTGTCTTTCATCTCCAACCATTGACTCACTGCTAGCCACCGTAATAGCCCTAGTGAGTAGCTTTTTGGACTTCATCACTAGAAATATCCCTATCCTTGCAAGTACCTTAGGGTAGGTTAGGATAGACACCCCTAATCATAGGGCTATACATAATTTGTGAGTGTGCAACTATTATTTTTAACCAATCCTGCTCGAGGGTGAAGTGAAAGCCCATTGGTCTATGCAGGTTTTAGACAGTGTAGCCTCTTTAATAAGAGGTTTATATTTCTCTCTTAAATTACCTCAAGTCATCCTCCATTACAATAATCCATCTACCTATTTGTGCATCATTGTTTTTCTTGTGTGCCTTTGGGTATATTAGAAATCGTGCATCAACACACCTACATAGATTACATTTATCACTCCTTTTATTTATTTTAAGACTTTCAAAATCTAAAAATACAAAAACAAAACAAATATTTAAGTAAAATTCAAAAATCATCCAACACATAATTAACTAATCACATACAAAACATAGCAACACCCAAATACACATTCAAACACTACACTCATAAACTGGTTTTGTTGTTTACAATAACACATGCTTGATTAGTTAGTTCTAATTACTACAAACCTACTACAAAAATTCGAAAATAGACATCAAAATAGTTCCAAAACTCTTAATTTGTGTTTTTGACAACATTTTATTTTTGTAACCTATCTTTGGCTCAACCATACGAACATGTATAATCAAGTAAACCATACGAACAAGTGTAGTCAAGTCAATTGTACGAACATGTCTAATCAATTCAAAACCTCACAAACAAACATAGTTTCACTTGGAACTATTCAAAACAGCTACAATTTCTTATCAAAACTAGTAATTGCTTCTTCTTTTCAATCACCTACTTATCATTCAACTTTTTATCATGGTTCTTAATCAAATCCAAGCTAGAGATCAAGCATGCCAAGCCATGTAAGCATCCCAGGTGACCCCTCCAAATTTAATCACTTCCTCCAGCCTGCTTGAGGAAAAAACTTCCACACCACCCCAAAATTTGTTTGACTATTTTTAGGATCAAAACATGGGCAACATAACTCAACTTGGCCCTTCTACCCTCAAGCAAGCCCTGGAACACAATACCACTCATGTTTTACAACTTTCTAGCTCTTGCGAGAATATACCTCTAACTGATTCTTTCCCAAATATCATTTATTTTTTGGCTAAAAATACCCTACCTTCTATCTCTTACAACTATTACCTCAAGTCTTGTTGTCTCCTCTTCACATCCCTCATAATAACTCTCCTACCTCATCTTAAATATAGATCTACTCCCACACTATCTATCAAATAGTGGATAAGTTTTCCACCACTCCTCTTCCCCCTAATTCACAAGTCATCTCTTCTTCACATCTCACTTATCCATCTCAAAATCCACCTCAACCACCTCCCTCATCTACACTCCTTGATTTTACCTACTTTCTTGATCCATTTCAAGGAGTATTCTATTATTTTGGTTCTTACATTTCACCCACCACATTTTATCAATACATACCTCCTCTTGAGGCTAATCTTCTCAACATCACTCCCTTTTTCAATTCTCCTCCATATCTATTTCAACCTAGCATATATGAAGTCTCTTCTTTTGGTTATCCTACTTCTTTGTTGTCTTCATATTTCTACATTCCACCACCTCCTATTTTTTGTATATTGTCTTCTATCCCTCTCTCCTAATTCAATCCCCAACTTCCACCCTATCTACAACACCCTTCCCTCTATTCTTCTTCATAATATATACATCCTAACTCTTCCAGTCCTCGTCCACCACATCTTTCTCAGATTAGTTCTTTGTCCACTCAAGCATATTTCTTCACTTCTCCCCCTTATTGGACTTCTACCTCACCTACCGCTTCATATTTTTGACCTCTTTTATCTTCTTCATATGAGTTGTCTTCTTTAAACTTGTAAATCCTTGATCAAATGGTTCATCAAATGCACAATCTAGTGCCCAATCAAATGCACAATCAAGTGTTCAATCAAATACATAATCAAGTGCCCAATCAAGTGACCAATCATAACCATAATCAAATGCATAATCAAGTGTCTGATCAAATGCACAATCTAGTGCCCAATAAATGCTCAATAAATTACCCAATCAAATTCCCAACTAGGATGTCAATCAAGCACATGTTCAAGTGCCAAATCAAGCACACATTCAAGTGCCCAACCAAGCAAATACCCAAGTACCCAATCAAGCACACCAACAAGTGCCCAATAAAATTCAATATCCAATAGTTAATTAGACTCCCTTACATATAAACCAACCTCCCATAGCCCAACATAATCAATGGGTTGCACACCACCAATAGTTTCTACCTTCTTCTTCCTTTCATCCTCCTTATCATTCCTATTCTTTAGCTCCTCGACTCTCTGTTTCTTCCTATTCTCGAATAAATATTGTTGTCTATCATCCCCATGTCCCTCATGCATATTATCCACCCCCACCACCATATCAATACAAATTCTCCTATCCTATTATCCTAAACAATCCCTCATGGATACCTCAGCTTATCCTGCATAGGTACCACAAACACCCCTATATGAGATGCAAATCATGAGAGAGAAACTCAAAAACTTGAAATTGTGAACAAGTGGTTGTGGGTCCCAAAATCCCACTTATAGTCAGCTTTTCAATGACCCCATAAATCCCCCTATTACCATGCATCCTTATCCTTATAGGTTTGAGATACCCAAATTTGAGAAGTTCAAGGGTAAAGAGGATCCCAAGGAGCACTTACAAAACTACAAATTTACATGCTATCACATCAATGGTAGTGACCCCCTTATGCTTCATACCTTCCCTTTGTCCCTTGGGGGTCAAGCCCTAGATTGGTATAACAATCTCCCTCAACATAGTCTATTTACATTTGAGAAATTGGCTAATGCATTCCTAGAACATTTTTCCATAAACATCAAGAAAAGGACATCACTCCCTAATATCTATAGTTTTATGATGAGTTTATTAATGACTATGTTTCTAGGTGGTGTGGGGTTATCAATGACCTAACATTTTCCATACCACACATAGATTTGGTCAGTATATTTACAAAGAGTTGTATCAAACATATATTAGCAACATTGCAAATACAACAACACCACTCTTTTGAATATACCATTGCTCAAGATAAAGTGATTAAGGGCATTAAAATCTAAGGTGAAGTTAAACTTAGTAAGAAAAATGAATACCCCACCAACATAAGACTCAAAAAGGGCACCTCCAATCCCAATCCATACAAACTCCCTCAAACAAACCTTGTGTTAATTGCAATACCTGCCTCATCACCACAATACACTCAACCACAACAAGGATACTAGCAACCTAATCCTTCATTTCCTCCTCTATCTAATAAATTGTGGGTTTTCCTACCACATCCAACTCATCCACCTTACAATTGGATGCCTATTCCTACCACATCCAACTCATCCACCTTATAAAAGGACCCCTATTTCCAATCCCCTATCCAATATTTTCCAAAAGTTGTATAATGCAAGACACATCACCCTGCCTAAAATTTGATTGAACAATCCTAGACATTCAAAACCAAAAGGCTATAATGAGCATACATTCTATGAATACCATAGACAAAGAGGGCATGATATCAATAATTATTTTCAATTCTATCATCTTGTCAAGGTTATGCACAATAGTGAATATTCACAAATTGGGTGAATATTAGCATTTTCTAAAATGCAAAATGGTGAATTTGGGGGACCATGGACATCGGCACTTTTGCCAAAAAAATTGGGGAAAAAAATTTAGGTTTCGGTTCGCCATGCGTTGATAATAGTATTATGAATTTTTTAAAAAATTTCCAACACTGCCGCCTAAATCCTAGACCATTTTCGCCATAAATTTCTAAAATTTTTAATTTATCTTGCCAAATTCGCCAACTATAACACTATATATAACTAACATGCCAACGATACTTTTTCACTTAAAACATTCAAACCATTAGAAAATTGAGCAGCCGCAGTGAAAAGTAAAACCTTCCAAGTGAAAATATGAACTAAAATATTTGATCCATTGTAGAATTCCAACTTTAGTTGTGTCCAAAAACCAATCGAATCGGATCAAAATATACTCGGACTGAAACCGAAACCATATCTGCACCCGGAGAGATCTAGTTGTCATTTTTCACTTGGACACTTTTCTACACTTGGAACAATAGTCAGACATAATTCTTTACCCCGATCGACATTCGAACATTATTCTACACCTGAATCGACATCCATTAGCCTGATATAGTTCTGCATTGTTGGACATTTTGAGTCCTCTAAGTCAAAGTTGTCATTGATGTCACCTGATAGAGTTATCACTCATATCAAGGAATTCGAAAAGAAATAAAGTCATCCAAGGTTGTCACTATCATCCAAGAAAAAGCTTCAACAGTGCAAAAGTGAAAGGAAAAAGGCTCCATAATATTTTAATATTATTGGGAGCATAGGTTAAGTGATTGGTTCATAAAAACCCAAGATGGGTTATTGCAAAGGTTAAAAAGGAGGTTTAATAATTATTTATAAATTATTTAAATTCACAAGGAATTTAAATTTTATAAATAATATTCGTTACACTAAGGTTGTGCATTAAGACAATGCTCCAAGGTTTAATTAATCTAAAACCTAAGGTTGGTCTAATTTAATTTATAATATTTAAATTTAAATTTAAATTTAAATATATTATAAATTACTCAACCACGTCGACGTCAAATTAAATTGATGCATTGTCATGATTGCATATAATGCCCCAAAAGGCATTAATGAAAATATTCCTTGCTAATTCATTTGGAGTGCATGCGAATTAAGTCTCGTGTTTACAAGGCTTGACGATTTAAGAAAAGGTTGAAGCAGGGAACGTTTGGGGTTTTGGATTACATAGGATAGCTTGGCCTAGCAGTGTGTTGGCTTAGAGAGACAGAGGAGGTCTCACGTTCGATTCACTTGGAGGTTGCTTGCAAGGTCAAAGCGCTCGAATTACATTTTGATTATTTCTAAAGGTGTCAGTTCGTAAAGTTTTATGCATTTCATACCTTTTTAGGCAAGTGTGGGCGCATGGCCCAATGGTGGCTTGGCCATGGTTAAGGCATTGGGAAGGAGGACATCGAGGGATCGAATCCCTCCGAGAGGAAAGGCAAGTTAATTTTTGTATTTTAATTTTTAATAGCCTTAAGGGAGAAATAAGGGTTATGTTATGCCCTAGAAAATTGAGAGATTTTTTATGGTTTTATTTTTGGAAGGGTAGCATATTATATATCATTGGAAAAAAAAACTCAAGGGCTATTTCATTAACTTGCTTAGAAGTAGAAATAAGGTGTGTGTAAAGAGATATTTCTATTTTTGTAAAGGGTTTCAAAAGTGAGTTTGATTTATTCTTTTTCAAAGGGGATTGTTTCTTCATGAGAGGACATGGTGAATTTTATTGAGTAGGAGTAATAAGGTGTTATTGGGATATTATTTTTAGTGTTGTGATATTACTCAAGTCCTCTAACCTCTTTCTAATTGAAAAGGAAATATTTGAAAGTGTGTTGAGTTTGATAGATTTTGTGGATAACTCATTGGCATCAAAAAGGTATGGGTAATATTCTCCATTGACTTGATTGGGTGATTGATTTCTAAAAATATTATTGGAGATAAA
Source organism: Wollemia nobilis (assembly GCA_028583015.1). Lineage (NCBI taxonomy): Eukaryota > Viridiplantae > Streptophyta > Pinopsida > Araucariales > Araucariaceae > Wollemia > Wollemia nobilis. The sequence goes on along the minus strand of JAQPPZ010003614.1, from coordinate 5,005,464 downwards.
AGGATTGATTGTGGTTTATTTTTTGAAAGTGGTTGGTTTAATGCATCAAGGTTTTCTAGATTGAGAGTTGTGATTAAACTTTATTTTATAAGCATTGTTGTTGAAGTGAATTGGTTATGCAAAGAACTTGAACTTGAGTTATAAAAGAACATTAGTATCATTGTTATGTGAGATTTGTGGTTGAGCATTGTTGGAAATATTTTGAATTGGTTGATACATGCTTGGACTAGGGTTTATGAGAAAGGGTTTTTCCTTGAGGTTATTGGTTTAGTAGAGTTGATTAAGCCTAGTCAAGTGGATGCATGTGGTTGTTCAAGTTCCATGAAACAAACTATTCTATATTCTGATTTGAGTTGAGATTGAGCTTTGAGAATAGAACATATTGAGACTCTATCAATTCTCTTTATGCTTCTATGATATTGATTTGAGTTGAGATTGACCTTTGAGAATGGAACATATTAAGTCTCTAAAAATTCTATTTATGATTCTATGAGATTTATTTGAGTTGAGATTGAGCTTTGAGAATAAAACATATTGAGTCTCTAACAATTCTCTTTATGCTTCTATGAGATTGAGTTGATAAAGTGATTAAGTATTGAGTGTAGAACATATTGAGTCTCTAAAAATTCTCTTTATGATTCTATGAGATTGAACAAGTTTTGTGTGGACTTGTTAAGCTGATTTGAGGTAAGTCTTTGAGAAGGCTTATGGACTAATTTTGTGTAAGCTTTGTGGAAGCTTGCAATGCAGATTTGAGAAAGTCCTAGAGAGGACTTGTTGAACATATTTGGACAAGTTTTGAGTGAGCTCATTGAGTAGATTTGGACAAGTTCTAAGTGAGCTTGTTGAGAAAATTTGGACAAGTTCTGAGTGAGCTTGTTGAGCATATTTGGACAAGTTTTGAGTGAGCTTGTTGAGCAGATTTGGACAAGTTTTGAGTGAGATTGTTGAGCAAATTTGGACAAGTTCTGAGTGAGCTTGTTGAGCATATTTGAGCAGGTTCTAAGTGGACCTATTGAGTAGATTTGAGTAGGTTTTGAGTGGACTTGTTGAGCATATTTGAGCAGGTTCTGAGTGGACCTGTTGAGCATATTTGAGTAGGTTCTGAGTGGACCTGTTGAGCATATTTGAGCAGGTTCTGAGTGGACTTGTTGAGCATATTTGAGAAGGTTCTGAGTGAACCTATTGATAGAGCTTTGGAGGTGACATAGTATAGAGGACAGAGTCTCAATGGATAGAGATCCAACAGCCAGGACAATTGAATATAAATCTTCTGAGTGAGGATTCTTCAAGTGGAGAGAGATCCATCAGTCAGTGCAATAGAGAGATAGATTCTTCTAGAAGATCACTAGCTGGAGCTGAAGAGAAAGGAGTTCTCCTATGGAAGAGATCCACGAACTTGAGATTTAGGGGATCAACATCTCCTTTGGACAGAGGTCCATAAATATTGTAATTGGGAAGGATTCCTAAGATATTATTTGAGAAATATTTAGAAGAAATATTTTCTCCGTGGAGGTAGCCACATTTGGCGAACCACGTTAAAATTTTGTGTCTCTATTATGTATGGTGTTTTGTGCATTGCTTTGATTACTACTATTGATACTGCTATCTATACACTGCATAATATTGATTTGAAAAGAAAAGTAAAAAGTGGTCTTATACTTTTCACCCTCCCTCTCAGTATAAGCTTGTGTTCTTCAATTGGTATCAGAGTGGGTTCCTTCAGAAGAGTTTGACAGCTTGAAGGAAAAGTGGTCTAAGAACACAATGGATCAAAAGGATCAAAAGGAGGGTCCATCAATAATGTAAGTACCAGTATTTGATGGAAGTGACTTCTTGTATTGGTGTGTGCTGATGAGATTTCACCTGATGGCACTTGGAAATGAAGTTTGGGATGTAGTGGAACTTGGATATGATTCAACAATTAATCCTCCTACATATAAGGAAGGTAAGCTTCTAATGCATGCAAATTCAAGAGCTATGAATGCAATTATAAAAGGGTTGCATAGATCATAATATATGAAGGTTATGGATTGTAAAACAATAAATGATATGTGGGAACTACTGCATACCATATATGAAGGAGATAAAGGTGTTAGGAAATCTAAGATCAGAAATCTCAAAGGAGAATTTGAAAATTTAAGAATGCGGGATGATGAAAATATTCGTGACTATCTCAGTAAGATTGATGAACTTGTACATGAGATGAGAGGTCTTGGAATGAAGGTTGATGAATCTGATGCTTGTGATAAGATCTTGATAACTCTTCCAAAAAGGTATAGTGAAAAGGTTTCTGCTATAGAAACATCAATTGATAGTGATTATTTGACAAGGAATTCTTTACTTGGCATGCTTACTACTTTTGAGATAAGAACAAAAGATCATATTCCTCCAAAAGAAGTTGCATTCAAAGTGGACAAAAATAAAAAAGGTAAGAAGATAGAATCAAGCAGTGAGTCATCTAGTGATGAAGAAGCAAATTATGGTAGAAGAGATAAAGGTTCCAGAAGACCTATAGATCTAAGATCTATTAAGTGTTTCAATTGTGGAAAGTATGGAAATTATGCAACAGAGTGCAAAGAGCCAAAGAGCAACAATGATGAAGAAAAATAGGATCACAGGTACAGGGAATCAGAAAGACACAGGTACCAAAAGAAAAGCAAGGATGGACAAAATAGACAATGGAAGAAGTTCTTCCAAAGGCAAAAGAGAAGCTACTATACGGATAATGCAAGTAAGTACTCAATTGATAGTGATGCTAGTTTTTCATACAATGATAGAGATGAAGTCCTATTTATGGTTGAAGAGAAAGAACTAGTTAAGAGAAAGACTCTAGTTATTCTCAAGTATTTTAGATGTGGTAAATTTGGAAATCTTGAAGATGATTGCACAAGGGATGGTTATAGTTTCAGTGATGATGATTTTGAAGATGCACTTGAAAGACCAGATGAAAATCTTCTAATGGCATTAGAAGATGAAGTAAATGATCCTATAGAAGACAAGCCAAAAGAAAGTAATGATATGGACAAAGGTAAACAAATAGAGGATTATTCAGGAGAGAATGGCTATGATCTCAAGGGAGAACTTATCTATGCCCTTGACACGGTAAAGAAGGTAAGAAAGCAACACTCTAAGCTTGAAAGTCAGTTTCAAGAATGTGATGAAGAAAGATTATTGCTCATAGAGGATTTAGAAAAGTCAAAGGCTAAGGCAAACAAGTTCAAAGATAAGTTAGAAGTAAAGATTTTGGAATGTGAAAAGTTAACACAAGAAGTGGCACTACTAAAGGAAGATTTAGAGGATTCCAAGAATAAGCTATACAAGTATGTGAACAATGCAAAGAATGTGGATAAAATAGTCAATATACAAATAAGAGCAACAAACAAGACAGGTCATCTGCTTGTTGTGGTGCAGTGGTAAATGCCCTAGGTTTTGGTAGAGGCCGACCCAGGTTCCATTCCCCTTGTCTCTATCTTGTAGATATATGGTATAATTAGAAATGTCCTATGTGCTGGTAGAGGCCGACAAGGCTCCATTCCTCCTATGCCCAACTTCGTTGAAAGTGGGCACCTCAAAAGGGGTGTTTTCCACTATAAATTAGTTTTATCTGCTTGTTGTGTTGCAGTGGTAAATGCCCTGGGTGCTGGTAGATGTCGACCCAGGTTCCATTCCCCTTGTATCCATCCTATAGATATATGGTATAGTTAGAAATGTCCTATGTGCTGGTAGAGGATGATAAGGCTCCATTCCTCCTATGCCCAACCTGTTGAAAGTGGCACCTCAAAAGGGGTTTTTTCCACTATAAATTAGTTTTAGATTCTTCAGGGATGTTTTTCGTAGGACTGCCCAAACTTCCGAACTCGTTTCGGTCATATCTCACTCATCCGGACTCGGATTGAGCTAAAATTTTGAGGGTAGATGCCTGAAAAACCCTAGAACGTCTCCACCAATTTTCATATCATTTGGAGCAACACAGATCCTAGCGCATCCCTATGTGTGAACGACATATTTGGCAAGCGGCTATGCGAGGGTTTCATCTGGGTTGAGTGCAAGCAGCTCCAGAGGTTGGTTTTTAGGGCCTTCGGGCCCTAGCGGCCAATATTTTTGTGGTTTATTCTCAATATTTTAGCAGGAAATGTTGCAGGGGATACAATATGGGTTAGAAATTTGTCTTTCAACAGATCATACTGTGAACTTGAGTGACAACGGCTTCCAATTTGCTGCACAAAAGAAAAGTGAAAACCATACCTTTCCACGATGTCTAGGGCAAGGATTAAAGAGATCACGAAACAAGTTTCAAGCCAGTTGATCAAAAAATGGCTCATATCTCAAGTGAATCTGGTGCTAAGGTGCATCCGCAAGATAATTCTACTATGAGAAACCCTATCAAGGGTAAGAATTTTGAAGACTCGACTCCCAAAAATGAATTTTAGGGATGCCCTTCATGGTGGACAGCCTCAGCCCAATGCTAATATCAATATTAGGGCTTCCCATAAACCTCTAAGAATGCCTAAGATTGATCCCAGGAAAATGGAGTCAGGATGTCTTAAAGCAACTGATGGAACTCCTATTGTTAAGCTTGATATGGATAACATTCAGACTGGCATTGAAGATTTGGAAAAAAGAGGACTAATTTGTCGGTTCGTGGGTTTTCGTCCGAGTCTATCTACTTTCAAAGTCTGGGCTGCAAAAAGCTAGAAAACTAAAGGTGAGTTACAAATCTCTATTTATCCAAATGGTTATTTTCTTGTTTTATTTGCTAATAATGAAGATAGAGAGAAAACTTTTCAAGGGGGTCCTTGGTTTTTTGGAAGGGCAAGGGCTTTTCATGAAGCCCTGGCATACTAAATTTAAAGCCGAAGAAGAGATGCCTTCTATTGCTCCCGTGTGGGTTAGACTCTTTGGCCTCCCTATTGAATTTTGGAATCCTACTATTTTTTCTTCAATTGGAAACTCTTTAGGAACTTTTATGATGACTTCTGATTGTACTCAAAATTTTGAACATATTATTTATGCTCGGATTTGTGTTTTAATGGATTTTGACAAACCCCTACCTAAAAAGATCACATTACAATTTGGGGAAGACACTTGGGAGCAAGTAGTGGACTATGAGAACATTCCTTTTCATTGTAGAATTTGCCATGAATATGGTCATTTGGCCAGTGCTTGCCCAAATAAAATTCCTGATCAAAAGAAAGAAGATATAAACTTAGCAGGTTTCCAAATACCTAAGAAGAAGAACACTAAAAAAAACCAGTTATGAAGGATCAATCAAAGTCATCTGCTAATATGTTTGAAATCCTTTCCACAAATGATGTCCCAAGTGAGGAAGAGGAAATAATGGAAACTAAAATCTTAGAAACACAATTTAAATATGAAGGGAAGAACTCAGAGACAAACCAACAAATCAAAGGTTTTCAACAGAAAAAAAGGAGAAAATTTACACAAGAAAAACAATATTTCAAATGTCAAAACTTCAAATAATGCAGGTCCCAATATAGACTCTATTGAACCATCTAGTAAAATTTTGGCTGTGTACGAGCATTCTTCAAGGTTAGAAGCCATCTCAGATTCAATTGGAATAAGTCAAGAAATAGGGAAAAAAAATTGAAGATGGATTCTAATCAAAAAGTAGGTCGCAAGACCAATCAATATCATATGGTAAAAGAAGGTGAAAAGCTTGTAGAGGAAGGTAAGATTAATGCCCTTCCCAACTTTTTTAGCCCCGGTATTAATGAAGATCATCACTTGGAATATTAGAGGACTCAAAGGGAGTCTTTCAAAACAAAATGAAATTAGAAGAATGATTCAGGTAAATCATCCACATCTTGTTTTCCTTCAAGAAACTAAGATGTCAATGGAGGATATGGACTTAATTGCCAGTAAAATTTGGCCAGCTGAAAAGTGGTTTCCCTCAGCTCCCAAGGGACTTCGGGTGGCATTGCTTGTCTTTGGGATCCAAAAGAGGTAGTTATTCACCATATGGTTGGCAGTTGGGGTTTGTTGGCTATAGCTATTCAAAGTAGACATTCCAACCAGATTATGCTCTGCATTGCTATTTATGCTCCGACTTCTTTGGAGGAAAAAAGAAGAAAGTGGAAGGATATTACTCATATTATCTCTCATTTTCCTAAAGCTTGGATCTTGATCGGAGGAGATTTCAATACCATCCTCTCTCTGGATGAGAAAATGGGGGGAAATAGAAATTTGGACAAAAGCACTGACCTCATGAGCGAATATATTGCAAACCTCCATCTTGTGGATATCCAACCAGATAATGGCCTTATGACTTGGTCTAATAGAAGGCAAGGCTTAGCTTGTATAATGGAGAGATTGGATAGGTTTTTGCTCTCTAAAAATTTCTTAATCCATGGTCACATTCCTAAAGTGAAGACTCTTAATAATGTTGGTTCGGATCATTGGCCACTCATGGTGGAAATGTGGAAAACCAATGTGAGTTTCTCTCCTTTTCATTTTCAATTAATGTGGCTTAGAGACATTTCCTTCAGACCTCATGTGCAACAATGGTGGAAGGAAGGTAAACCTAGGCATGGGACTAAGATGTTCTGTTTTGTCAAAATACTGCAATACATTAAATCCAAAATCAAGACTTGGAACTGGAAAGAGTTTGGGGATGTTCATAAAAAAAAACATGAAGTTATTGCTCATCTTGAAAATTTGAATAAGAAAATCCGTTTAGATGGCCTCACAGAGAAGAGAAGTGCAGATGAAATTAAACTCACAACTCAGCTTAGAGGAATGGGAAAAAAGAGAAGAAATCTTATGGAAGCAAAAATCTAGAATTCAATGGCTCAAAGAAGGAGATCGAAACACAAATTTCTTCCACAAATCTCTTCTAGCTCGAAGATCTCACAACTTTATTTCTTCCTTAAAATCAGATTCTGGAGATGTTGTTTATACTTGGGATGGCATGAACTCTATTGTTGTTGATTACTTTTCCAATATTTTTGTTGCTACTCCCCTTGACTCAGCCTCTCAATATAATGTTCTTCAAGAAATCCCTTCTCTTATCACTTCTGAGGATAACTCTATTTTGACCGCTCCTATTACTATCAATGAGCTTCAACAAGTAGTTTTTAAAATGCAAAAAGGGAAAACCCCAGGTCCCGATGGTTTTCCTATTGAGTTCTACCAAGAGTTCTGGGATATCCTTCATGTTGATTTATTAGAGGTGGTGGAAGAAGCCAGGAAAGCCAAAGAAATTTTGAAGGTTATCAATAAAACTTATATTACTCTTGTTCCAAAAGCTCAAGAGGTTGATCATATCTCAGCTTTTAGACCTATTGCTTTATGTAATGTTCTTCTCAAAATCATTACTAAAATCATGGCAGTAAAGGTTGAAGCCTCTTTTGCATAAGATTATTTCCCGCGAGCAAGGGGGTTATGTGGAAGGACGTCAAATAGTAGATGAGATAGTTCTTGCTCAGGAAGCCATCCATTCCATGGATATGCAAAATTCTCCTTCCATGTTCATTCGGTTAGACTTATCCAAAGCTTATGACAGAGTGGATTGGCACTTCCTTATCAAAGTTTTGAGGCAATTTGGTTTCTCTAAGGATTGGATGGATTGGATTATGGGATGTATCTCTTCAGTTTCCTACTTAGTTCTTATCAATGGTAGGCCTTCTCAGTCTTTCCCAGCTTCTAGAGGTATTAGGCAAGGTGACCCGCTATCCCCTTATTTATTCATCATTCTTGTTGAATGCTTGGGTAGGACTATAACCAAAAAGAGGGAAAACAAAACCCTTGAGGGAGTTACCATTGCTCATGGAGCTAGACCTATCTCTCATCTTCAATTTGTGGATGACTCTACTATTTTAGGTAAAGCTACAGCTTAAGGAAGCTTCTAATATTAAGCAAATCATTAGCTATTTTTCTAAGGCTATCGAGCAGTTGATCAATGAAGACAAATCTAAAGTTATTTTCTTTCAAAGGTAGAAAAATAAAGAATGAATCCATGGTCTTGGATAAGCTAAGATATAAGAAGACCTCTCTTCCAATCACTTATTTAGGTATTCCCATAAATATTCAAAGGCAAAAAAATAAATGATTGGAATTGGTTGTTGGACAAAGTCAAGAAGAAAATTGGAAAGTGGACCAACAAGTGGCTTTCTTATGGGGGTAGAATCACCTTGGTAAAATCAGTCCTTCAAGCTATTCCTATTTATGTTTCTTCCATTTTGAATATCCCAAAGGTTGTTCTTCGAGAATTGGATCAAATCAGTCATCGTTTCCTTTGGAGTGGTACTAAGGAGAAAAGAAAATGGGCCTTGGTGAAATGGGATACTTTATGTCTTCCTAAGAGTGAAGGGGGGTTAGGTTTATGGTCTTCAATTAATAACAACAAAGCTTTAGCTGCTAAATTATATTGGAGGATGTTGCATAACCCCAATGCTCTTTGGGCCAATAATCTCCATGCTAAATATGCTGAGAACAAAAGTCCCGAAGACCTTGTTCGCTATCAACTTCCTACCAAAGGTTCTCCCATTTTAGCAGTTCTTAAGACTGGGTGAGGATTTGATAAAGAAAAAATTATTTTGGATCATTCATAATGGTCAACATGCAAATTTTTGGACAGATTCTTGGGATGGTCACAAGCCTTTGATAACTCAGTTTCCCGATTGGAGGCCTTGGATGGAGGAGCTTCACCGAGCTAATTGGATAAAGGTGGCTAATTATTGTCGGTACCATACTGGTAATTCAAAGGTTGGTAGATATTGGATCCCTATTGAGGACTGGCCTATTCAAATCCCAGAAAGGCAAAGACAAGATATCCAAGGCATCCTTCATATGAGATCCCTCTCTTGGTCCCATGAAAAAGATTGTTTTGGATGGAACAACACTACTAAGGGTGAGTATTCAGTTGCTCAAGGTTATTTGACCTTATGCCATAATAATCCCAACCATTCTTCTGACATATTTTCTCAATTGTGGGCTCAAAAGCTCTGGCCTAAGGTGAGGTTCTTTAATTGGCTTTTATTGCATCGTAGGGTGCTTACCGGTGAGCAACTTATGAAGCATGGTTTTCATGGCCCTTTTAGATGTGAAATGTGTGAAGAGAATGTAGAAAATATCAACCATATTTTTATTGAGTGTACTTTAGCCTCTGAGCTATGGAGGAGAATGGCCACTTTACTTGGCTTACAGTGGTCCAATTTTTTTACTTTTGAACAACTTTGGAGGGATTGGCCTAATCAAGAGGGTGTTGATCATTTTATTAGGCACTTAGTTTGGATGGGTTCTACCATTCTTCTTTGGAATATTTGGAATGAAAGGAACAACCAAATTTTTAATCAAGATAGGAAGGATATTCACTATATTTGGCAAAAGACCATAGCCAACTTAGTTGAATCAGTCCATCATCTCCTTAATCACCCCCAAAACTCCCACCAAATATGGGATCAAGTGATGCAAAGATTGAAGATTAAACCTTCTAAGGGCAACCATCTTAAAGGGAATGTGAGTATTAGTAAATTGGATAGGAATAGAAATTGGCAACCTCCTCCTAAGGATTTTGGAAAAGTCAATACTGATGGAGCCTCTAGAGGGAACCCTGGAAAAGCCAATGTGGGAGGAATTGGTAGACTTTCAGATGGCTCCCTGGTTTTTACTTTTGCTGAGAATTTGGGTATTCTTTCCAATAACCTTGCTCGAGGGGTATGGTATCCTCGGAGGTCTTCAGGAGGCTACTAAGGTTGGATGGGAAAAGGTGTTAGTTGAGTCCGACTCTCAACTTATGATTAATCTCTTGAAGAATCCTTCTAAGAATCATAAGGTGGATTGGAGAATAAAAAGAATTATTGAGAAGATTCAGTTAATCCAGATGGGATTTTTGAAAGTTGATTACAATCATGTGGTCAGAGATCAAAACAAGAGTGTTGATGCTTTAGCTAATTGGGCTTTGGACAAAGGTGATCTTACTTGTTATGGCCACCCTCCTATATGGTGGGCTTCTCAAATTAGGGAAGCTCTTCTTTCTATCATTTCTTTGGATGGCTCCAGCTTCGAAGGTACCTAGTTTCTTCTTGTTTTTTTTTTTTGCTTCTCTTTGGTTCATTCAATTTTTTTTAGTTCCCTAGCTCATTCTATTCTTTATTTTGTTTCCTCTGTTGATTCTTGCCTTAATAGTCTTCTGGTCTAGATAGGTCTTTGTTTTGTTCATTTTTTATTTCTTTTTTCCTTTTTGTTTTTTTTTGTTTAGTTTTTTAAGGTGGGTGGGTTTTTTTATTTTGTTTTGTTTTTGTGTTCTTTGTGTTGTTTTTTGTTGTTCTTGTGTTTTTGTTGTTTTGTTTTTTTTTATGTTTTTTGTTATTGTTCTTGTGTTTTTTTTCGTTCTTGTTCTTGGGTTTCTCTTTGTTTGTGTTATTTCGTGTTTTTATGGGTGAGTGTTTTCTATATTTTTTGTTTTTTTTTATTGTCTGTTGTTGGTTGTTTTTTATTTTTATTTTTGTTTTATTTTTTAATTTTTTAGGTTTTGGTTGTGTTTATTTTTCTTGTTTTTTTTTTGGGTTATGTCTTTGTAGTGTCTAGTTGTTTTTGTCTTGTTTGTGTTTTGTTATGTGTTTCTTGTGTTTTTCTATGTGGTTTGTGTTGTGGTTTCTTTTATCTTATTGTGCGTGTTTGGTTGTGCTTTTGTTTTTGACACACTCAAGGAGCATGTTTTTTATTTTATTTTATTATTTTTGTTGTTATTTGCTTATTTTTAAATTGGGTTTGTGTGTTTGTTTGCTCCTTGAGTGTGTCAAAGGTGGTAGGCCAGGTCCGAGTCCTGGGTGTTTTTGGCAGAATGGATACCCCTGCCTCCTTGGGTCTTACCCGAAAGTGGCATCCCTTTTGGGATGTTTTCCACAAATAAAAAAAGAAAAAACAAGACAGGTCTTGGTTCTAAACAGGTTCAAAAGAAAAAGGAATAAGAGTCTACTTCAAGTCTCGAAGAAGAAGGAACTTTAGAAGAAGATACTTCAGAAGAAGACAATGTAAGTGGGAGTGAGACATCATAGGATGAGTTGGACATCAAAGACTTCAAAAAATATAGGAACAATGCACAGAGAAGATACAGATGGAACAACAATCAGAACAGGAGACCAATGAGGTCGAGACAAGGAAGCTTCAATGGAATATGTTTTTCATGTCACAGGTTTGGGCACATGGCTTCACAATGTAGGACACATGAAAGACAAGAATATGGAAAAGGATAGCTTTTCCATGGGTATTGCTACTCATGTAATGAGTTTGGTCACAAGGCAATGAATTGCAGGGTTCATGAAAAAAGAGGATATGGCTTCACTAGGAGAAGTCCTAAGATAGTTGCACCTCCAAGGAATAATAACATTAAGTGTTATAAGTGCAATAATGATGGTCACACAACAAGATGGTGTAGAGAAAATAGTCTATAATCAGGCATGAAAAGGAACAAGAATATCAACAAGAATAATAATATGAACAGGAATAGGAATATAAATAGGAACAGAGTCCAGAACAAAAATAGGAACAAGGATGAGAACAGGAACAGGAACAAGGATGAGAACAGGAACAAGAATAGGAACACGGACGAGAATAAGAATAGAAACAAGAACAGAAGTGATGACAGGAACAAGGATGATGACTTGGAAAGAAATAGTCAAAGGATTCAAAAAACTCAGAAAAGAAGAGAGAAAGATAAAGGTAAATAACAATGCTTTCGGGGAGTAGAAATACTCCCACCCTAGAATTAACCACCTCATGTGGAGGTGAGGGAGGGGCTAAGCTAAGAGGCTCATTCTTAGCCCCAAGCCCCAAAGGTGACCCTTTGCCATTGATGTCAAAGGGGGAGAGATTTGTGTATATTGGGGAAGAGTTTTGATATGCGAAGAGATTTGATATTTGAGAGAGCATTGAGCCAAGAGGAGCAAAGTCCCAGAGGGAGCAAAAAGAAGGTTATGTTTCAGTAAAAGGATATGGGTTGCCATCAATGACAAAGGGGGATACTATTGGACATTTTAAGTCCTCTAATTCAAAGTTGTCATTGATGTCATTTGATAGAGTTATCACTCATCAAGGAATTCGGCAAGAAATAAAGTCATCCAAGGTTTTCACTATCATCCAAGAAAAAGCTTCAACAGTGCAAAAGTGAAAGGAAAAAGGCTCCATACTATTTTAATATTATTGAGAGCATAGGTTAAGTGATTGGTTCATAAAAACCCAAGATGGGTTATTGCAAAGGTTAAAAAGGAGGTTTAATAATTATTTATAAATTATTTAAATTCATAAGGAATTTAAATTTTATAAATAATATTCGTTACACCAAGGTTGTGCATTAAGACAAGGCTCCAAGGTTTAATTAATCTAAAACCTAAGGTTGGTCTAATTTAATTTATAATATTTAAATTTAAATATATTATAAATTAATCAACCACGTCGACGTCAAATTAAATTGATGCACCGATGTGATTGCATGGAAGAAAAAGGCATTATATATAATTCCCCAAAAGGCATTAATGAAAATTATCCTTGCTAATTCGTTTGGAGTGCATACGAATTAAGGCTTTTGTTTAAAAGGCTTGATGATTTCAGAAAAGGTTGAAGTAGGGAACGTTTGGGGTTTTGGAGCACATAGGCCAGCTTGGTTTAGTGGTGCATTATCTTGGTGAGACAGAGGAGGTCCCACATTCGATTCACTTGGAGGTTTCTTGCAAGGTCAAAGCGTTCGAAGTGCATTTTGATTATTTTGAAAGGCGTCAGTTCGTGAAGTTTTTGATGCAGTTCATGCCTTTTTAGGCAAGTGTGGGTGTGTGGCCCAATGGTGGCTTGGCTACGGTTAAGGTGTTGGGAAGGAGGATGTCAGAGGATCAAATCCCTCCGAGAGGAAAGGCAAGTTAATTTTTGTATTTTAATTTTTAATAGCCTTAAGGGAGAAATAAGGGTTATGCTATGCCCTAGAAACAAGAGAGATTTTTGATGGTTTTATTTTTGGAATGGTAGCATATTATATATCGTTGGAAAGCATTTTTCAAGTACTATTTGATTAACTTGCTTAGAAGGAGAAATAAGGTGTGTGTAAAGAGATATTTTTGTTTTTGTAAATGGGTTCAAAAGTGAGTTTGATTTATTCTTTTTTCAAAGGGTATTGTTTCTTTCATGAGAGGACATGGTGAATCTTATTGAGTAGGAGTAATAAGGTGTTATTGAGATATTATTTTTATTGTTGTGATATTACTCAAGCCCTCTAAACTCTTTATGATTGAAAAGGAAATATTTGAAAGTGTGTTGATTTTGACATATTTTGTGGACAACTCATTGGCATCAAAAAGGTATGGGCAATATTCTCCATTGACTTGATTGGGTGATTGATTTCTAAAAATATCATTGGAGAGAAAAGGATTGATTGTGGTTTCCTTTTTGAAAGTGGTTGGTTTAATGCATCAAGGTTTTATGGATTGAGATTTGTGATTAAAAATTGTTTTATAAGCATTTTTGTTGAAGCCAATCGGTTATGCAAAGAAATTGAACTTGAGTTATAAAAGAAAATGAGTATCATTATTATGTGAGATTTGTGGTTGAGCATTGTTGGAAACATTTTGAGTTGGTTGATACATGCTTGGACTAGGATTTGTGATGAAGGGTTGTTCGTTGAGGTGATTGGTTGAGTTGAGTTGATTAAGCCTAGTCAAGCGGATGCATGTGGTTTTTCAAGTTCCATGAAACAAACTATTCTATATTCTAATTTAAGTTGAAATTGAGCTTTGAGAATAGAACATATTGAGTCTCTAACATTTCTCTTTATGCTTCTATGAGATTTATTTGAGTTGAGATTGAGCTTTGAGAATGGAATATATAGAGTCTCTAACAATTCTCTTTATGCTTCTATGAGATTGATTTGAGTTGAGACTGATCTTTGAGAATAGAACATATTGAGTCTCTAAAAATTCTCTTTATGCTTCTATGAGATTGATTTGAGTTGAGATTGATCTTTGAGAATAGAACATATTGAGTCTCTAACAATTCTCTTTATGCTTCTATGATATTGAGTTGAGAAAGTGATTAAGCATTTAGTGTAGAACATATTGAGTCTCTAACAATTCTCTTTATGATTCTATGAGATTGAACAAGTTTTGTGTGGACTTGTTAAGTTGATTTGAGGCAAGTCTTTGAGAAGGCTTGTGGGCTAATTTTGTGTAAGCTTTGTGGAATCTTGCAATGCAGATTTGAGCAAGTCCTAGAGAGGACTTGTTGAGAATATTTGGATAAGTTATGAGTGAGCTTGTTGAGCAGATTTGGACAAGTTTTGAGTGAGCTTATTGAGCAGATTTGGACAAGTTATGAGTGAGCTTGTTGAGAAAATTTGGACAAGTTTTGAGTGAGCTTGTTAAGCAGATTTGGACAAGTTGAGTGAGCTTGTTGAGCAGATCTAGACAACTTTTGAGTGAGCTTTTTGAGTAGATTTGAGAAGGTTCTAAGTGGACCTATTGAGCAGATTTGAGTAGGTTCTGAGTGGACCTATTGAGCATATTTGATCAAGTTCTGAGTGGACCCATTGAACATATTTTATCAGGTTCTGAGTGGACCTATCGAGCAGATTTGAGCAGGTTCTGAGTGGACTTGTTGAGCAGATTTGAGCAGGTTATGAGTGGACTTGTTGAGCATATTTGATAATGTTTTGAGTGAACCTATTGATAGAGCTTTTGAGGTGATAGAGTATAGAGGATAGAGTCTCAGTGGATGGAGATCCATCAACCAGGATAATTGAAGATAGATCTTCTAAGTGATAAGTCTTCAAGTGGAGAGAGATCCACCAATTATTGCAGTAGAGAGACAGAGTCTTCTACAAGATAACTAGCTGGAGCTGACAAGAAAAGAGTTCTCCTATGGAAGAGATCCACGAACTTGATATTTAGGTGATCAGCATCTCCTTTATACAGAGGTCCATAAACATTGTAATTGGAAAGGATTCCCAAAATATTATTTGAGAAATATTTAGAAAAAATATTTTCTCTATGGAGGTAGCCCACATTGGGTGAACCACGTTAAAATATGTGCCTCTATTATGTATGGTGTTTTTTACATTGCTTTTATTACTGTTATTGATACTACTATCTATACACTACATAATATTGATTTGAAAAGAAAATTAAAAAGTGGTCTTATACTATTCACCTCCCCTCTCAGTATAAGCTTGAGTTCTTCATGCATTAGGACCGACATCAGGATAGCCTACATAGTTCTTCACCTGAACTGATATTCAATCTTTGTTTTGTACCTAAACCACCATTCAAACACTAATATGTACCCAAAATGACATTCAAATAACCTGACATAGTTTTGTATTCAAACCGACATCAGGATAGCCTGACACAGTTATGTACCTGAATTGATATTCGAACTATGTTCTATATTCAAGCAACCATTTGGATACTAATTTGTACCCAAACAAACATTTTTATAGCCTAATATAGTTCTATACTCAGACCAACCTATGGATGGCTTGACACAGATCTGTACCCAGACTGACATCCAAAATTTATTCTATAATCGGATTGGCATTCGACACTGTTCTAAAATTGGATCGACATCTGATACTGTTCTTCACTCGAACTGACTATTCAACCTCTTTTTCACCAAGAAATCCCAACAGACCTTTTTTCCAATCAGATCTACCTCCAAAAATTTTTTGCACCAGGTACTCTATTTCTTTTAAAACATTGTGAATCTATGATCCTGTATTTTTTTGGTTTTTTAGAGAATATGAATTGAATCAGTTGTAGTAATAAGATCTATTTTTCTGTCATCTAATTGTGATTTTTTCTTTTGCTATTTTTATCAATTATTAAAAATAATTCAATACTATATTTGCCATGTTATTCTCTATTTCACCATGTTCTCCATGTTTTCCCCTATTTTTTCTCTTTCTATTAACACTCTTTGATTCTCTATTTCTATTGAGATATGTTTTTCTATTACAATATTATAAGTAGATAAATTCTTTGGTTCTATAAGGACATTGTGATGCTTTGTTTCTCTAAATACATTGTGATTCTCTGCTTCTTATCCATTTTGTACTAGAATCTTATATTTTTCCACATTTACATCTATAATTATATATTTCGCATACACAAGTTTTTTTCTTACAATGATTTAAATTTGTATATTGATTAGTTTTATGCTCTTATTAGTTAGAAGTGCTATCTCCATAAAAGAGTGTAGTGGCAAAAAAATCACAATAAAGCATGTCTAGAAACAGGTATGTATTTTCTACCAACCCACAATCTATTTATTCTAATTACTATATTATCTTGAGCCCTCACATAATTAAGATTTCTTCAACATTTTATTACTTTTCTAAATTGAAAAATATTTTCTTTACAAGTAAAATGTCACCTACTCGCAATGCAAAGAAGGGGATCAAATATTCAATTGAAAAGAGTATCCTAAATTATTTTAGCCATATGTCAAAATCCAACAAGCCATCGACATCCGAGCATATTCAAGGTACAAATGATTTTTTACTTCTAAATAGTTAGTTGTATATTTATTGATTATTTTAAATAATACTTTCTTCCTCAAATAGTTAACTCATACTATGTGCCTTTGTCCATATTACATGATGATTTGAATCATATTCTTGTTTGTAAGTTTTTTTGTTAAATCCAAAAATGATAAAAAAATATTATTGTATGCTACTATGCAAAATACCTTGTTGACCCTGATATGCCTCCACTTGAAGAAATTCCTTGCCAAGAGATTCCTTCTAATGAAAAATATCTTAACAATGAAATCCAACAAACACTTGAAGATATTCCTCAAAAAGACTTGCCAATTGAAAATGAAAGCAATAAATCAAAAATATTACAAACTTCTTTCAAATATTCAAGCAAAAATACTAAAAAGAGAAATATATCTAACTTGACTATTGGAAGGACATTTAAGAATAAATGGGTAAAAACATTTCCCTAGATAGAGCCTATCCTAACTAAGGTAACCAAGTCGATCAAAAATAATGTAGATGCAAAATTTGTAGTTGGAAACTAGGTAAGGATCACAGGCTGCAAAATAAGATAGATATAATAGAAACATATGTTGGCAAATCTTATGTAAAGGTTCCAGTAAGTGATGGTAAAATTAAAAAATAAGTTAGGTGGAAGGATGCATCAGAATATATGCATGTCGGGTATGCAATAGAATATGACAATCACTTAAAGAAACAAAAATATCTTATTGGGAAATGTGGAATGATTAAAGCCCAATTTCATAAAATTCATAAGAACACTTTAGCTTCAAAATATTTGCAATTTTTTGTTGTATATAGTATTCTTAAAAATGGTAGACCCATGTCCTATTTCATTGATTATAAGCACTTGTTTCAAATAGTTGATGTGCAAAACCTTTCTAGTTCCCATTGGTCATATCGAAGAGGTTGGGAAATGGTAAAATGATTATCATTAGTTGAGAAGGAGGACCTAAGGGAGAAATTAAAACTTACTAGATTCATATCACTTTTTATTGATAAGGTGACGGTTGTGGACAACACATCATGGATTTGCATGCATGTGTACATATTTTAAAATCATGTCAGGCAGTCTAGTTTGCTAGGATTACATAATATGGTGGAAAATTCAAATGCATAAAACATCTATAATGGTATTGTGAGTAGTTTAAAGGATATTTTGAGAATGAATGATATAGATATAGCCACAAAGTTAATATGCGTTGGAGCTAACAGTGCTGATAGAATGCAAGGGCACAAGAATGGTCTTTGTGTTTGTCTTCAAACCTTAGTTGCCCCATATATGATACCCATTCATTGCATGGCTCATAGAGTGAATCTAGAATATAAAATCATGAGATCTTTTGAAAATCTTGTGAGAGTGGAAGACCTTATTCATGAAATACATTCTTATTTTTCTTGCAATCCAAAAAGGTTTTCAAAGTTTCAATAGTTTGCACTAGGAGTTACAGAAGGATTAAAATATGTGGATACAAGGTGGATTTCATTGTACCAACTTGCACACAAATTTTTTAAATAATATCAATCATTAACGAAATTTATGTACGCAAATCGTAGGGAAATTGATAAGGAAAAATATTTGTTGTTCTGTTTGACTGACTTCGAAATATTTTTAATGTTATGTGGTATTCTTCCAATGTTACATGAAATGAATAGATTGATTAAAATTGCACAAGAGAGACCCATCTATATCATTGATTTCATGAGTATGAGAAAGAAAATATATGTGATTATTGGCATGTTATATGTGTCCAAAGCAGATTTTTATATCCCTTGTTTGATAGTTGGAATACATTGAAAAACATGAATGATGTAAAAATCTTTTTGAAGTTTGACATCAGTGATCATATTTGTATTAATGTTCATGGAAATATGATATCTTTGTATTATTTTAAAAGGTAGTCAAGTATAGTTGTTGATGATGTTGGACAAGTTCCTATAACACACAATATATTTGAAGTTGTTTGACACAAAACTAAGAAAATTTTATTTAAAATAGCATAATCATTGACAAGTGAGATAAGAGAACAGTTTCAAAGAGATGAGTTGCTTGAGGCCACGGGTGTGGTTAACCCCATTTTTTGGGATCCTTATACTGAATACAATTCTACACATGAGTTGTTTATTAAATATATGCTCACACTTATTAAGCATTTTAGTAAAACTATGTAATTCAATGGTGTTGAAATCAAAGGTATACTCAACAAAAATCTTTTAAAACAATAGTCATCGCATTTTGGTGGAACAATGGTTGAGAAAATGTCACTTTTTAGTAACACCCATGAGACTGGTTCCATTGCATGTTTATGGTAAAAATTGTATCCAAGTAGTGTCTTACAAGATACTATTAGTGAATACTTTTGTTTATATGAACTATGTAAAACAATGATTTTGGAATATATGGAAGATGAGAGGGTTTTCAGTGCACTACCTATTGTTAAATCTAAACTCCACAACAGGCTGGATAAAAAATTAGAAAATTATTTGAGAATTTATGTGTCATCATATCATCTAGACACATTTCTCTATGATAGAGCATTGGCATATTGGAATTCCCTTGCAGGCAGAAGGGGTAGTGGGAATTCAAACAATAAGGAGGATAATGATGCTTTCAATGATCAAATGGTGGAGTAATAGTGATACTGGACAACTTGAGAAGTGTTTTTTTTAGCTACCTGAATTGTGATTATTCTTGTATTTCACAACATTAATAAATTTGAATTAATGTGATATCAGATTTCATAATATTGGTTAAGATTTATTAGATTTCACAATAATTAATTTTTCATAAACTTTAATGTTTTATATCCCTTCATTGTTTTTGAAATAGTTTTAATTGCCTTCATATCATAGTATTTGTTTGTTTCAGTTACCTAAATTGTAATTTTTACAAGATTTTACAACATTGATCAATATGAATTTGTTAGTTATCATTTTCATCTATAAATTTGTGTTGATTTGTCATCACAAGATTATATCATCTATCTGAATTGTAACTTTATGATTTATTACACAACATTATCTTTCAAATTATATGTTTTATGTTGTAGTATTTGGAGTGTCCAAACTATATTTATTCATAATCAATTTATAGCATTGTCTTTCAAAATATATATTTTTTGTTATAGTATTGTTAGTGTATTGATATTAATGTATTGGCACAACTGAGTTGAATGGTGAATATAGTTGAATCATTTATTATTTCAAATTGCAATTGTGAATATAGTTGAATCATTCTAAATTTAAAAACTACACAAGAATATATATGGGAACAACCTTTGAGTGATAGAAGATAATTTTTTTTTTTTGTAAAAGAGGGTAAAAATTTATTAACTCAGCAAAACATTCATGATACAAAGAAAAAGCAGAAGCTATTCAGACATATCAGCTCTCAATAAAGAAGAGAGATATTGAGAGCAATCAGAAGAAAGTTGAGACCAATTTTGAACATCCCAACCATCTTGAAACTTAGAAGCCCATTTAGCTAAAAAATCCGCTATCCTATTCCACTCCCGAGGAACATGCACAAAATAAATGAAGTCCAAGTGAGTAGAGATATTAATAATTTGCCGAGCAACCAAACTCAACCGTCAACAACCATGAAGACTATCTCCAGAATTTAACAAATTTATAACAATCTGAGAATCATATTCACAAACAATTTGACGCCAACCCAAAGCATACCCTTGCTCCAAAGCATATAAAATTGCGAGTGCTTCCATGAAGTTATTAGAATGATGTCCCTTAAAGCAAGAGAAAAAAATTTGGATAGTACCACTACTATCCCGCCCCACACCACCAATACCAGCATTACCCGGATTACCCCGGGAAGATCCATCCGTATTAATTTTCAGCACTCTCGGAGGAGGCGGATTCCATTTTCCAGCCCTTCGCACCCAATTATTCTGACCCATCCATCTGCAAGAGACATTAGGACCAGGACCATTAACCATCAAGCCTAATCTTTCCATGATCTGACGTTCCGCATGGTCCATGGGAGAAATAATCTGACATTTTGCAGACACAGTTTCCTGGATCATTCGCAAAATCCTCTGCCAGACCTGGGAAGTAGTTAAATCCTTACCTTGGAAAATCCGACGGTTCTGTTCAAGCCAAATCTACCAAAAAATGCATGAAGGACCAATACTCCATCCAACTTGTAAAAAGAAAGCCGCTGCAGGAGGCCGCCCCATACTCCTCCAAAAATCAACTATTGATGAAGCATGCGAACAAGGGTGATTCCATACTCCCCACCAATAATGCCAGACTTGTCGAGCAAAGTCACATTGGAGAAGTAAATGCCCAATAGATTCTTCAGCCTTCCCACAGTTATAGCATAAAGAGGGGCCAGCAAACCCATGCTTTTGAAAATTATCCCAAGTGAGACAACGATTATGAGTAGCCTGCCACCCATAAAAACTACACTTCGGCCAAATAAACTTATTCCAAACTTGCTTCCACCACGGAACCTCCTCCTTACCAAACCGTTGCCGATCCAAAACACAATAACCAGCAGCAATTGAAAATATCCCTCTATTATCTCTTCCCCATGCTAGCACATCATCCCCAGGTAGAGAAGAGCAGGGACGGCTAGCGAGAATACGGGCCAGCTCTGCCCTCACATCCATAGTGCCACCAGCAGGCCATTCTCGAGGATCCTTCCACTGGAGACTAACCATCTGACCAAAGGACTTAACAGTTTTGAAATCTGCCACCTTCAACCATCCAGCATCCCAAAAGCATTGAGCAAGATCTTGAAGATGTGGAAACTCGCTAAGAAGAGGAGCAAAGCCATCCCAAGAATCCTGCCAAAAAAGAGCCCGAGACCCAGTATAACAAATCCAGAATAACCCCTGCTTAACCAGCTCTGCTCCCTTTTTCAAAGTATTCCAAACAAATGATCCTCGACCAATCAAGTTGTATCGAGTGATAGAAGATAAATTAATAAAAGCCTTTTTTATTATTTGCATTGAAAATTTACATGTACAAAATTGTTTTACAGAAATACAACAGAACTTGTTGTTAACTATGAAACATTTTACAATATATTAAGTTTATCATGGGTGAGCAAGGGAAGATTCAGTCACTCCTTGTGCACATGGATCACCTAGGTCTTGAGATTCAGTCGCTCCTTGTATATCTGCATCTCCTTGAGTTTGAGATGCTCCTTATATATCTGCATCTCCTTAAGTTTGAGATGCTCCTGAATTTATAGGTTCTTTTTCCTTATATTTTGTTTTAATAACTTGTGTAGGCCCTTTTAGTGCTCTTGTTCTGATGAGGTCTTCCTCTACCTTCTGTAAGCTCCCCATTAATAATCTATCTTCTTTAGCTGGATCCTCAAGGACTACATATTCATTTTGTTTAAACTTCTTCTTAAGAAAGATATTTGGATTCATTTTGTGCTCCACAATAATTGATTTTAAATAATTATTATCCCTGACCTTAGCCTATAAGGTCTCCTTCATTGTTATTGTATTTAAGATTAATTTCTTTGCAGTCTCAATATTAACAGCCATGAAATCAACTTGTTTCTATAAATTCTAAAAAAATTCCTGCAAAAAAATTAAATAAAACCTTAGTTAGTCAAGAGTTATATTACAAAATATAATGATAAATTTTATTGCATCTAAAGTATCACCTCAGCATAA
This sequence comes from Wollemia nobilis, assembly GCA_028583015.1. Lineage (NCBI taxonomy): Eukaryota > Viridiplantae > Streptophyta > Pinopsida > Araucariales > Araucariaceae > Wollemia > Wollemia nobilis. Next base: position 4,983,312 of record JAQPPZ010003614.1, on the reverse strand, counting down.
TCTCTTGCAGCATCAATGATTAAAACTTTCTTCTTATAAAAATCCCATAGGTTGTAATGCAATTGGGTTTCATCATTCAGGTTCTCTAACCTGTTAAACATAGTCTTTAAAATTTGATCATCATAATACATAGAAGGGTTCACTGATATTGAATGAGCTTGATGTAACAACCCAATAAGCTTCTCATATTGGTTTTTGATCGGGGAGAAAATTTATTCCCTTTTATCATAATTTTTATAGCGGGAATTTATTTCCTTGATAAGGATCTTTGCCCAAAATTCCCAATCCTTCATTTCTTTTACATTTTTAAGCAAAACATTATGGATCAGTGCACAACAATTATTAGAATCCAAATTCTTTTTAGAAAAATTAACTTGTTCATCCTCAGTTTGAGGACCAGGATTGGAGGTGTCAGAAGGCGATGATGAAATTGGCTCAGCTACAGGAATTTCTTGTTCTTGTAGTCCTTGAAACATCTCTGACACTTTAAACCCTTCAATTTTCCCATGGAAAATATAATATTGATCTAATATTGGCACATCTAATCTCAAGGTTGAAACATATTTCAATGAACAACCAGTTGAAAATGATAAGATGGAAATGTAGAACCTTGTGTCCTGGATGGTGTAGGTCCCACTCGTGATCTCGGTCCAACAAGTTATTTTCCATCAATGTGACCTCACTTTAATTTTTGTCATTGTTGAGGTTGTCCTATTGTTGTTGTTGTTGGTGGTGGTGGTGGTGGTAGCATCATTTTCTTCCTTATTTTAGTAAATTACTGGGAGGGACCTAAATACATTATAACAATATATTATTAAAGCAGATAAAATTAGTATATAATAGTAAAAACACACTTACCCAATGAAGATATATCCTCCTACCCTTCAACCAATGGAGACAACTGGGTGTGAGTGTGTGGGGGGTGGGGCGTAAAACTGAAAACATATAAAAAAATGAAAAAAATATATAATTTCAACTAAACAGTAATGGTAATGACTCAAGAAAACTCAAAATAGTAAACTTACCTATCATTGGTGTGACATAACTAGACTCACATTCCATGGTATTTTCTTGCACATGTTGATGAGAAATGAGATAAGAAGCTATCTTTTGGCATTTATGATGTCTCTGTAGTGGTTTTGAAACCAACAAAAAGACACTACAAATCTCATTCAAAATTATAGAATCCACTAATTTTGTTATTGAAATATTAAAAGGGGTTTACAGATTGATATATTTTCATAGTTCTTGCCTTGAATGCTACAATGGGATCTTCCCTAAGGAAAACCTTTTTAGATGGGTACAAAGGCAGTAGGATCTATCTTCTTGATGTTCCTTAGTGTTGATGGGATTCTTTCTCATGTGCCACTGTTAGATTGATATGTTATGTGTACCTATTGACCTACAAAATGGGGTTATAGTGTTTTAGGTCTTACCTCAGTCAAACCCCATGTTTATACAGATGAAATACTCATGAAATAGTCTTAAAACATGATGAAAACTAATAAAAGCAATGTAAAAACACTAAACTATGCCATATTTACCTACTGGATGATCATTGTTTGCTGTTGCAGATATTTGTATGGGGGGTGTGAACCTGGTGTGAACAAGGAGGTTCACACGAGGGCGTGCAAACCTATATTTTTATGGTCAAATCTGCAAGATCAATTTTTGGGTTGTCCTAGTGCTACCGCTTCTTCGCTTTTTTGATGGGTCACCTTTAGAAAATGTCCTTTTTGATGTTGATAGTCTGTCTCAATCATAATGGAATATTATGAAAGCAACATAAACTATTATGGCAGTGTGAATGCGATGGATGTATGATGGTTTTATGATGGATGAGTGTCTAGAGTAATTTTTGTAAAGTTTCTGTAAGCTAAAATTGGTGGTCCCTAAAATGGTGGAAATGGTTCTCTATTTATAGACTTGGCCAAGGTGAGAGGGAGGGGATGAGGTGTCCCCTGTGAGGTGTCTATGGTGAGGTGTCCACCTAAGAGGTGTCCCTTGAGGTGTCATGGTCCATAAATGAGGTTGTATGAGAGAATCCCTCACCCATCCATAAATCATGATGACCTAGCTAAAAATATCCATTTGGCATTTATGAACACCTTTTTGAAAATATATTTTAATTAAAAATTGCCTTTTGTGTGTAAAAGTCTCCATATTTCATTTATGACCCACGGGAGTGTGAGGTGGAGAAATATCTGGGTGAGAGGTGGCAAGGCTAGGATAGGCTAGGCTAGGTAATATGGAATGCTAGGCTAGTCAAAGTAGACTAGGTGAGATGGAAGGCTTAAATCAAATCAAGATTAGATTCAATTAAGCATGTGATTAGTCATAAAGTATATTTTGACCAAAATGTTAACTTTTTGACCATAAAATGCTTTTTGACCATGGTGGAAAATTTAATCTTAATTGAGTTGTGAATGAGGTCGCATGAGGACCTAGGGTTAATCGTAGGAAGGGGTTTAGCTAGCCCAAGGGAGCTAACGATGGTGAATAGTGCATTTGATAAATGAATAGTGTTTTTAGTCAGTTTATGCAATTTTCAAGGGTTTTGTAAAATGATTGACCGTGAAGATGAGGAGAGGGACAACGTGCAACTTTTGTGTTTCTATATTTTGCTCCTTTTTGTATTGGATTATTTGAAACACGGTTTAATACAAAAACTAACAATATGGAATTTATGGAATGATTGGAAGGTAAAGAATTTGTGATTGATGACTTATGGATGATTGTGAGAGAGATGCATTGATAAAAATAGATTATGATTAATTACTTTTGAGGGAAGGTGTAATATTGTCTTGCTTTGTGATCAATATGAGATATTCCAATTGTGGAAGGAATAAATGCCTTTACTAATTTTTGCTTTCAATTGATTGATGAGATCTTTTGACAATATTTGACAAACCGTTGGATCCGTAGGGTAGAACTTTCAGGAGCTTCATTCACAAGTGGTCTTATGACTACCACTATGAATATTGGAATCCATGAGATATCTACAATTAGAGGTGTTTTAATATTTATCAAACATTGATTTTTTTTTATTAGAGTTTTTATTTGGGAAGAAAATTTTCACTTTGTATTTGTCCTATCATGAGGATTTGAGATAATCTTTAGCAAAAAAATTCTTAAGCATTTGTTGTATCCATGATTGGAATTTTGGTTATTTTATCATGTGCAAGGTATATTTTGATGCGTTAGATGACTACCCCCTCAAGCGATGAATTGGCGATGGAGGAGACGAGGATCAATGATGAAACGATTGATGATGATGAAGAAGAAATGGTGAGATTTTGGGTGGAAAAACAACAAAAAATGAGAAATAAGGAGAAATCCAAGAGGAATTTGAGGCCATAGGTGATGAATTTGGATGGGAAAGATAGGTTTGCATGGGATCATGTGAACGGGGGTGGTTTGTATGGGGTCGTGTGAACCTGTCGATTTGCACATGTGGTGTGCAAATCTATGTGAAATACATTTAAATGCTGAAAATGATAGTTTTGATGTCATTTGTGTATGAAGAAGGGGAATTAGCTATGGAGGAGAATTGTGGAAGTGAGGTGCTACCAAATTATAGATCAAACGATATGGGATGGCAAGTGCATCAACAAGTATGAGTGCGAGGGCAGTGATTCCAAAGGTAAGTGGATTATGCTTCCTCGATTAGTGTATGAATTTATTAGGGTAAAATAATAGTGTATTTGCATAAAATAAAGTAAATTAGATGGGGAATGTAGATGAGAGTGGATGGTGTGCACTTTGTGTGAAAAATACCAAATGGGTATCTTGGGGTGTTTTCTATTTTTACATGCAAGTAGCGTTGACCCTAGGAAAGTGTGAATGGGATGGGATGTGTGGTTTTGGATGTGAAAGTGCATGCATGTGGAAACTAACAAGTGGACAATGTTATTGGGCCAAGTGGGTATCCATATCTATGCTTGTTTGACTATTTTTACTGTTGATGACCTCATTTTGCATGTATATGTGAACGGGTATTATACATTTTTGCCTTTTTGAGTATGACTTTGTTGTTTTTCATGTGTGTGAGATGTATGCATGGGTTGTGGGCTGGTGGGAGAATTCACGTGTATAAAAGTTTTTAAAAAATGGAGTTTTGCATGGGGTCATGCGAACCAGGTGGTTCGCATGGGGGCGTACAAACGGTCATATTCACAAGGGGTCATGCGAACGGTTTTTTTGTGTAGTTGCAAATATGTAATGAATGATATGAATGTAACTACAATATCTTTGTGAAATATACAGATGATGAAATTTGCCTATTTAGAAAATAAAATGCATGATATTTTTTTAATTATAATGATGTTGTTTGTGAAGAACTGCAAGTGATATTTGACATGTGATGTGTGATTTTTGGCAGGTGAAGAAGATCTTCGCACGACATTGATTGTGAAAGTTCAAAAAGACATTACAAGATGTGTGGTGTGTGGAGGATGGAGAGTGGTTGTGTGTGGTTGGACTGTATGGTGTGTGGGAGATGCGTGAGGTTCAATTGAACCACGCATATATTTTTATGCTATGTGAGAGGTGGAATCCTGATAGGAATACCTTTCACCTATCGATAGGGGAGATGACGGTGACCCTAGAGGATATATGTTGCATCTATTAGTTGTCTATAGAAGGTATTACAATGATGACAATAGAGAAGGATACATGATATGACATCCTAGAGAGATTATTTGGGCATAAATGGAAGAGGCTAGATACGAAGGATGGGGTGGACTATGCAAATTAATGGTAGAAGAAGTTCTTGTTGAATTGTCATGCAATGGTGATGCTGATGATAGCGAGCCATGCTTTATCGGATACTTCAGGGGTGATATTCCCTTGGAATATGATGGGTATAGTATGTGACATGGTTGAGTGAATGGGTACCAGCATTACTAGCATAGGTGTATAGAGAGCTCCATGGGATGGTGAGGATGGAGCAGACAGGGACCAATGTTAGCCCATTGCTACAGGTGTGGGCTTCGGAGCATATCCTAATTTTACAATCATCAGAGTTTTTGCATGATGCACATACTATATATGGGTGCGATGTGCCCTATGTGATGAGGTGGAGGGTAGATATGGAGAGGAGGATGAATAAAGTACATGATGGTGATATGATGTATCATCGAGAGGAGCTTGGTAGTTTTACGATGGATTGGTGTGATGGAGGTCATGGCAAGGGGTACCTAATTGGGTTGAGGATGCATAGTAGTTAGTTCACTTCAAGTGGAGGCGATGGGTTGTGGGGAATTACCTATCATAGATAGATTACTTTCCATTTTCATGGGTGTTGTGATAGTTTGGGTTGTGTCAGGGGTGACCAGATCCACCTGTAGTGATTTTTAGAGTGGTAGGGGATACAGGGCTAGATCCAGTGGTACCACCACTTGACTTAACACTTGATGAGCCATTTTTTTCCCTGATGTGGACAACATAGGGACCACACTAGATTATGATGTATGGTGGTCTAGACAATAATGGGAGCTAGTGCTTGGAGTGGTGGATGGATGGGCTGAGGTGATAGGAGTATTGCCTATGAAGGTATTACCAGGTGGGGCAATGCCAATGTCACCAAGACAGATGGGTAGATGTAGAGATGAGAGATCACATGATCTAGGTGAGGAGGAGGAGATAAAGCTAGACTATTTGATTAGGTGAGTTAGGCCTCACCACGATGATCGAGATCACTTGAGTGAGAGCAATGTATGGCCATCAACAGAGGAGGGTGAGGGCATAGTAGAGGGTGCAGTGACAATGAAGGATGTACCCATGATGGACATCACTGATGATTCATCAAATTATTTTCCAATGATGGAGGAGGGTGGTATTTGTGGGGATATAGCAGCAGAGTTGGATGACTTTGATTTTTTTGTAGAGCTATAGGAGGTTATGGTGACTAAGGATGAGATGCAGCAACTACGAGAGGATATTAAGAGGCTTAGGGATAAGCTTCTAGATATCAAGATGGATTGGGTGACAAATCACTCAGTATTAAATGAGGAGAGGTAGGATGTGGAGGTAGACTTTAGGGTCACCTTGGAGGAGAGATGAGGCCAGGGTTCATTTGCACTAGGTGACAGAGGAGAGGGATGCGCTGAGGATGGAGTGGGATGCGCTCAGAGGGGAATGATATTCTATGAGATCTAAGCGAGATGATATGATTGGGTATATTGAGACTACAAGGGTTGTTGGATGCAGCTAGGGCTAAGATAGAGGTCATAAATACCATTCATCTAGTGAGTATCATAGAGCTAGAGTAGCGTATGCATGATATGCTGGTTGTGAAAGAGCGAGTAGAGAAGGATATTGAGAGCTTGGTGGTTATAGTGTCATAGTTGGAGCAAGCATGGGTAGAGGTGGGGTGTTTGTAGCATGTAAACGTAGGATTGTTAGCAGCCAACATAAAGGAGGCTACAAAGAGATTGAGGTATGAGAGGAAGTTGCTAATGTGCAGGATACCTATTTCTTCCTATTCTAGTTTATTTTCATTATCACAGGTGTAGTAGCACCAAAGTCAACAGCACCATTAGTGGTAGGGAGGAGTCAGAAAATGTTGGCACCTACAACATCATAGTTAGTAGGGTTGGCATCATTGATACGAGTGGAGGTACCAATGGTAGTGGATATGGGGGATGCACAGTCAGCGTAGGTGATGACAAAGTGGGTTCTAGAAGATGATGGGAGCAGAGAGACTCTAGTAGGGTAGTAGATATGAGTGAGCTACGAGGGTAGCGATGTAGGCTTGGCCCACTATTTTGTATTTTTATGGATGTACATATGATGATTTTTTTTTGGTAGTTGTGTATCAGTATGGATACACAACTCATTGTAGTTGTATGGCTTTTTTTTTATAGATATATATGTACATGATAGGGTCATGTTGTGATGTGCCCATAAGGGCACACACAATTTATTGTAGCCTGGTGGTACTCTTTTGATTTATATACAGATATATACATGATATTCTACGGTATATATGTTTAATTACATTTATGTGTATGTTTGCTTCTACTTTTGATTATATATGAGTGTGAATGATGTAGATGTGATAGTGGATAGTTGCATATGTGTATGGAATGGTTGAATGTATAGATAACTAGGATATGATATATAGAATTATGTGAAGCGAATATGCATGTGGTGTAAATGCAATTGTGAAGGAGTATTTCTTGGAGAAAGTATTTAAATATTTGCAAGAATCATATGGTGTAATCCATTCTTCTTTTTCAAGGAATTTGGATATGAAGGTATTATAAAGGGATTCGAACATGACAGTTTTAAGTAATCAAACCCATTGAATAACTAAGCAAAACTTCTTTGACAAACCTAGGATATCTTGGTGAACAAGACCTCAAGCATGGATTAGTGTGTGTAATGTGATGTTCATTTGACCATTTTAAAAAAAGGTGGTTGCATGGTAACTTAGCCTGTAAGCTAGCTCATCACTATAAACCTGAGGATCATAGGGATTCAAGATTTTTTTATAGTACTCTCAAGGATTTTTATTTTTTGTATGCCCATGTATTGTCTTTCTTTTGATCTCTCTCTTTTTTGTGGTCGTTGGCTTTTATTTTTTGCCATTTTCCTTTTGCTTTGTAGCTTGTCCTTTTATCAATCCTCAGGTTTGATATAAATCATGTAAATGATATGGTGAGCAAGGTAATTTTTTCTAGGCAATCAGCATGCATACAATGTAGCCAGCCCTATTTTCAAAAATTTGCTTAGTGTGTAGGAAATGCAATTTAATCCATGGATGAGAGCAAGTTAACCAAGGGAATTCTAGAAATGCTTGCGAAGTATGCCAATTTTGGATGGTGGTTTATTAAAAGATTGTACATGGGTGAAGCACTCAAAACATTTCAATAATCCTATCTCATGAAAATGGGCTTGGGCACCAGAACTGTTATGCTAGCATATACGTGTTTAATTCTCCAAGAATAGTATTCACACTGATTATGTATATGTACATGGATTAATGCAATATCTAAGTATGCCAAAGTGTATGGAGGTGAAGCAAAGCATGAAGGTAATGATGTGATGTTGCAAATGAATGAAAGTGGGAATTTGTGTAAGGTTATCCCAGATTATGTACAATAAAATAGGGTGATGGAGTGAACAAGGAAATGGTGGGGAAGGAAATGAATAGAAAGAATGATAGAAGAAAAGAGGAAGAAGAGAAGAGAAAAGAATAAGAAGAGAATAAAAGAAACTAATCAAAGGTATTGAGCCACACGAATCATGGCCATACAACATTGATAAGAAACAATAAGAAAAGAGCGAGAGAAAAGAAGGAAATAAAGAGAAGAATGGGAATGAAAGGTATGTAGCCGCTCAAAGTGTGACCATACAACATTCATTACAGAAGAAGGGGAAAAAAAGAGAAAAAAGGAAGAAGAGGGATAAGGTGTGGATGAAGCAAATTTTATTGTAAATGCAATTTAATCTAATGTCGTAGCATGTCAAAAGGTTTTGAGCTTTTTTATGTGATTTTGTTGTTTTTTTTTGTGTAATCATAAGTATATGTACAAGTAATTATGAGTTGTGATGCCTACTTTTAGGTGTAAAATGATCGAATATGAATAATGTTAATGGGATCAAGTTTGTAAATGCCTTCTGTAGACACCTAAAAGTCACACATTGTCCCTCTCCCCATTTCCATGGTCAATCAATTTGCAAAACCCTCAAAAATTGCATAAATTGGCTAAAATCACTATTCATCATCATTAGCCCCTTTGGGCTAGCCAAGCCCCTTCCTACGCTTAACCATAGGTCCTCATGCGACCTCATGCCAACTCAACTAAGGTTGAAAGCTCTCACCATGGTCAAAAAGCACTTTATGGTCAAAAAGTCAACATTTTGGTCTAAATATGCTTTATGGCTAATTACATACTTAATTAGATTTTATCTTGATTTAATTAAATCCTCCACCTCACCTAGTCTACCTTGACTAGCCTACCCTTCCACCTAACCTAGCCTAGACCTGCCACCTTTCACCCAGATATTTATCCACCTCACATCCCCTTGGGTCATTAATGCAATATGGAGACTTTTGCATACAAAAATCATTGTTTAATCCTACGATATTTTAATAAAGTTGAATATTAATGACAAATTGATATTTATGTTAAATCATCATTACTTTTGGATGGGTGAGGGATTATCTCACCCAACTTCACTTATGACTCAGGACACCTCAGAGGATACCTCTTTGGTGGACACCTCACCACTTCCACCTCACAAGGGACACCTCATCCCCTTTCTCTCACCTTGACCCACTCTATAAATAGAAGGCCATTTTCACCTTTTGAAAAAACTCACCTTTTGCATACCAAAACTCTACCGAAATCAGTACTACCATTACATCCATCACACAACAATCATACGAGCATCACAATAAATTTATCTCATTCATAAAACTATTTGGTGAATGAGATAGGTTGAGAATCCTTCTAAGAGTGCACTTTCAGAAGATAGAACCGAACAAATTCCAAGTAAACAACCAATCCTGAGCATCCAAAGAAGCTATCTGAATAATAGGTCGAAAAAGGACCGGTTTGCATTAGATAGAATTTTTAGTTGTTTTCTAGTGTAGCTTCAAATTCTAGAAATTTCTTTCCAAGTCATTTCCCTTCAAAAGAAATTAATTAGATTTCCTTTTTGCAAATCAATAGTGTAACTTTGTTTTTGTGCAAAACACCTAATTAGATTTCCATTTTGAAAATCAATAGCTTAAATTTTTTTTCACACACAATCAAGTAGATAGATTTACTTCAAAAAGGTATCATAACATATTTTATTTCAAAAATGCATTTACAATAGATTTGCTTCTAAAACAGTATTGCACAAAAAAAAACCACACACTCACATCCCATCTAAATGGTGTAAGGAGTTGGGTTTCATCTCCAGCTCAAATTGGATTTCATCACCAATTCAACACCAGATTTTAATGAGGTCTAGTATTACTCCCCACTGGCTCACCTCTGGATTAGTCACCATAGTATCCCCTAGGTGGATCATTCTGGTATTAATACCCAGCTGGTCCTTTCCACTTTGAGTGTTGGTTATCCAAAATTCATCATTGGAAGGTACCTTCAGAGTGGGTAGTTTTAGAAAGACCCTTTACCATAGGGTTTTCAAATAATAGTGGGCACATTTGATAGTTACTGTGGATGCCTTAAATGTAAGTGAAAGCATGGGTATTCTGATAGCACCACATTGACAGTGCGACCTCTCTTGATGAGAGTTTATTTGACTCATTAGAGCATTTTGAGTCTCCCTCCTTTGGATACCATTTTAATGTACCCGATTCTATTTAGGTTCCCACTCGCTCATTCGAAACATAGTTCTATTTTGTGCACCTTTGGGCATTGCAAAGAGTTCTATGCTACAAAATTCTTGATTCAAAATAGAAGTTCACCCATTACCTTGATTTTTTCCTAGGGTGGATACATAATTTCATCAAAACACACAAAAATAAAAAAGAAAGAACATTTGCTTATTGTTGAGTCTCAAAAAAGTGGTTACAACAACATAACAAACGTGCTATAACACACTTACTAGTTGTTCCATAGTTTCACCCCCACGCTTTACACTGTACTATCTATTTTTAGGAGATTTACACCCCATAGTGTGATTCCCCCACATTTAGACTTATTTTACATGATTTTGTGTGAAAATCTAGTTGTTAGGCTACAAAAATGCATTTCATAGGTTTCCATAACACACAGAGGGCATACACAACACAAAATCCACTCTTTATCATAATTTTGGGTGGTCCGCACCCCTGGAGTGCGAACCATTTGGTCTGCACCTCTAGAGTGTGAACCTATTTTTAGCTTCTAGATTGCACACACAGGACACAAACACACTATACAACACATATCTGACATCTGTTTCTCATTCTGAGTGGTTCACACCCCACCTATGCGAACCTATATTTTTCAAAATAGATAGTGTCCCAGTCAATCACAGACATTTCTTGAGTTTATATTTAACATATGTTGATTGTTAGCATACCTTTTGCACACATCACCATGCCAGTTACACATCATCAGATGCCTGAAGCTCTCAATAGTGCCACTGACGCTGCTCAGTGGACTATCATGATGGTAGGTGCTTCTAGTTCTCAAACCATTGACTCATATTTTGAGTCTGACTAAATTACTGCTATATATCCCCCTGACCTATTGACTGGACCTTCCATCCCTACTACTAGTTCCACATCCCACATGGCATATTCCACTCCATCCCACCTCTTGTATGAGACCTTTGAGGAGACCCCTATTTTAGAAGATCTCTCCTCTCTCAATCCCCATCCATATACTTCCAGCATGTCATATATACCCCTCCTTGCCACCCCATACCAATTATGGTGGTGAATGAGTCACTCCATTGGCCTCACCTTCTACTACCCATCCGTTCCTCGAGCATTCCTCTCATCCACTTTTGGGAGATGAATTTGGTTAGTTGTTTCCCAAATCATCCCCTATGTTGTCACCATTGTACAGATAGTTGGCATGATATACACACCCCCTTCATCCATGGATCCTCCTACTGTACCTTCATCCCAAATCCCACCATCTTAGTAGGCTTCATTGAGTCATAAGCCTTCATCCCAGCCACCTTCATCACTCCCATTGTAGCACTATTCACACCCATATTAGTATTACCAGCTGACATCACCTGATTTATCCCATACTTCGATATAGCTTCATCCACAATAGGCCTCTTCATCCTCATAGTTACCTCCTTTCACACCATAGTTTGCTTCTTATCCGTCGACCAACTACCCACCATTCTCATCCTATGGACCTCCATCAACTCCCTCATCATCATTTTGCTTACCACCCCCACCTTCCTTTTGCCCACCATCATTGAAACCCACTTATCAAGGTCATCCACCTTGGTATTTGGTTCAACTTGAGTCCCTTCTCGCCATCCCCGCAATACCCCCTTCATCCTCATATGTTCCACCTCCATCTTCCCACCAGTCCACTTTCACCACATCGACATCTCTTCCATCTCCAGCTTCTACACCACCCGCTCTCTTCACCTCACCACCCACATGGTCCTCTACCACTACTGCTCAGGTGCAACTGACCTATCCATATGTGCAGTAGTAGTAGATGCCTATGCCTACCTAGCAAGTCCCCAAATATTATGATCGGCAATAGTAGTCACCCGTCTACCATTCTTCATACATCTCACCCCATCCATCTCAGGTTCATGTCCTACAATATCAGACCATGTCGGCACCTAACCCACATCAAGCTACTTATTATCATCTGTGGGAGGAACAAAAGTTACAGTATCCACCACACCTATATTATTTGCAACCCCCATCATAGCCATTACCTTCATCCACATCATCACCTCTATTTCTAGCTCCACCAAATACTACCACGGTGCTCTCTAGTGAATTTCAAGCCATGCAGGAGTAGCTTCGTACATTGGATTTGTGTAAAACTGGTTATGGGCCTCAAAAACCCATAGATGATGAGTTGTGAAATGAACAAATTCACCCATATGTTTCTATTCATCCATATCCTTACAGATTTGAGATCCCTAAATTTGACAAATTTAAGAGTAAGGAAGATCCTAGAGAGCACCTTAATAATTATCACTTTGCTTGTTACTAGTTCCACGGTAATGACCCGCTTATGCTTTGCACGTTTCCACTTTCACTTAGGGGACAAGCATTATATCGGTACAATCATTTGCCTCACCACAATTTATTCATATTCAAACAATTGGCCAATCTATTTCTAGAACATTTCTCGATTAACATCAAGACCAAGCTTACCTTGTATGATGTATATGCTTTGCATAAGTGGGATGATGAGCCTATTATCGATTTTTTTACCTTTTGGAGAGTGGTCATTCATGATCTAGCCTTCCCTATCCTACCTTCAGAGCTCATAAAACTCTCTTCCAAGAGTTGTCATAAACAAATATCCCAAACATTGCAGATACATTAGAGTTAAATATTTGAGGAAGCCATTTACCAAGCCAAAGTCATTGAGGACATCAAGGTCCACACGAGAAAAATCATGTTGCATCGAAAATCACCCTACCCCACCAATTATCATTACAACCATCCTCCATATGTACCACCTACCACATGACCACCTCAAACCAATCAGGTTCTTCTCAATTCTTCATATCTATTGATGCAAGTGGCATATGCACAAGCTCCACAACCCACTACTCCACGATCTCCTCAAAATCAATACCAAGCCAATCCCCCACTTCTTCCCACTCCATAACCAGGAAATCCTCCACCTCAATCTAATCCATACCAAGATCGTAATGCATGTCCACCTCACCCTCTATGCAATTGGATACCCTTATTTCATAGGTTAACTAAGGGAGGTCTCATCACTTTTCCAAATATTCAACCTCTCAATACAAATCGTCCTCTCATGTGGGACTACAACCCATAAGCCTTCTATGATTTTCATTGATAACATGACCACACTATTGATTCATGTTACATATTTTGCCATGCCATGCAAGACCTTATTGATCAAGGCACTATTCAGGTCTCAAATCCCCTTGCATCACAAAATAAAAACTTGGGGATATATCAAAATCCATTACTCGATCATGGGGGTAATCCACCTCAAACTGATCCACACCATGTTAATCATGTCAATTGAGGTCCTTCCTAATAGGGTTTTGTGGGTATGATTAATATCACCACTCACAATCAATGCTATCCATCGACTATCACTGACCAACAACCTTTCACTTTTCAACCACCACCTCCCACAACCTCAATCGTCACACCACAAATTCCCCCACCCCTTCCATGAAATGTCATCACCATCCATGGTAGTATTTCTCACCAGCTCTGTACTACCCCTACAATGTTATCTATTTATGACCTCCTACAGCAATCCCAACCTCATCGTGAAGCCCTTGATTCTATCCTTCGCTTCCTTGATCTTGATACCCATGATGCATATGCCTTTGCCAAATTTTTTGGCAATGTCCAGAGATGCCTACAACCTTCTATCAGCTTCCATGACCATGAAATTACAAAATTTGTAGGCGAGGGAGCAGATCATCCATTACATATTCAAGTCTCCATTAATGTTTTCACCTATAAGCATGTTCTCATTGACACCGATTTATCCATCAGCATAATTTCTACTATCACCCTCAACCATCTTCACCTTCCCCCTTCCCACATTACCACTCCATCCATGGACCTTCAAGCCTTTGATGGCTCTTGTGTCCTACCCTTAGCACTATTATCTTGCCCATCAAGGTGGGTGCCAAAACCATTTCCAATATCTTCCATCTTATCGATGGCAAGATGTATTATAACATCCTATTGGGATGCCCTTGAACTCGAGATATGCAATGCATCCCCTCCATTCTTCATCATTGTATTAAATATGTCCATAATGGATTAGTCTACTACACCCTATCGATGATGATCCATTTGAATTCTGCAATATCATCACTCTTCCACCTAGTCCACCCTTATCATCTACTCAATTTACCCCAACACCACGATGGTCCCTTGATAACACGTATCCATCTACTTCACAATCTCCTCCTCCACCACCCGATCTAAGCAAGATTACCTCCACTTATTCCAATCCACCTCACCCTCCCTCCATACAACCCACACTAATATTTTCTCATTGCCCCTCCTCACCTTTCATGCCAGTCCCTCCATTTACATTTTCTCCTACACCTTCTACTTCATCTTCCTCTAGCAATCCACCAATTATTCCCACACCTACTGCATCTACCTATCAATTTGTGCCTCGCTCGATGTGAATGTGGGTAATTTCTAGCTCACCCACCACTGCTTCCATCTCAACTTTCCAATTCACCCATGCCAATCATCCTATCATTGGAACACCTGCTGAATGTTATGAGTGGACACAGCGTGCCTCTCAACTTGACGACTAGTTAGCTCAATTTGATACTTTCGCTTACACCCCTTCCCATACCAATCCATATACACCAGTTCCATCATTGCCTATGCCACATAGGGGGTCCTCCCCTTCACCTGAGCATATGGCCCATCCTCATGTCTCAATACTCATGACCACACTAGGTCCTGGTGAGTATAACATAAACAATGCTTGAGTCCTTCCATCCAACATCCAATCCACCCATGATTTTGGCCATCCTCATGGTATGCCCTTTACTATTGAGGTAGTGGTCCCCTTAGGTCCTCCTAATAATTACATGAACTTTATATATGGGGGACTTGACTCATATGTAGAACCTCCAGTACCTCCACCGCCACAAACCCGATTCTGCAGTAACCTTGACCACATGTCCAATCAAATTTTTTCTTGGCATTATTTACGTATGTATAATTGGTATGGGTATGGCCAAGGGAAAAATGAATAGAGTTGTTGCACCTACTTTCATCCTCCCCCATGCAAGCCTACTGACCAATTTGACATTGGTTACCATCCCCCACAATCAATACACTTGAGCATGAATCTTAGAACCTGAATCTTGATCTTGTCAACCTCTTTCCTGATGAGGAATTTGAACTTAACCCTTCAACACGTAGTTCTTCCCCATATTCCATGATTGATCTTCCATCCATATTCTTTCCACCATCCCCATCACATGAGACACTCTCTTCCCATGAAGTCGAAACTCTTGCTCACCACTTCACTGCCTTATCACTTGATCCCCCTTTGTTAGATGATCTTCCTTCTTCGATGACACCTGCTACTCCATTCTTCCCCATTCAAGACTTACCACTACCTTCAGGCTCACATCCTTATTCCCCCTCCCCACCCATGGTGTTAAACCCTAGTTGCAACCAACATTTTTTGGATTCATTGTCATCCTCATTTGATTCATCATAACCCTCATCACCTACCTCTCCTATATCTAGCACTTCGATCAATATGATATTTTTTGACTTGTATACTCCACTATGATATCCAAACCATCCCACATACACCCCACCACTTATCTCTAATTTCATCATTCTCTATGATATCTCTGAAACCCCCATCACTATTAAATTTCTCCCAACCCCACACATGTTGCACTCCACCAATGCACCATTACCTACCATCCCACCTCACTTACCATGGATCAATCATATAGATATTTATCTAGATGATGAATTCCAGCTTCCTGAGTCCATCGACGACCTCCACCTCATTCCTACACCCACCCAACTTCATGATGGTTCTCACATGCTTGTTGAGGATACCATTGAAGTTGACATTGGCAATGATCCGGAACACCCTCACATCGTCTACCTCATTGTCAGTTTATCCGAAGAAGAGTGTGTGATTTATACCAATTTCCTTAGGTACTACATTAAGGTGTTCGCATGGTCCTATACGGATATGCCTAGCCTTGACCCATCATTAGTCATGCACAACCTTGTCTTGGATGACACTGCCAAACCTATCCGACAAAAGTTACATTGCATTCATCCCACCATTGCGCTTATGGTTAAATAGGAGTTACAGAAACTCCTTTATGTCAATTTCATAGTACCTATTGATTACCCTAAGTGGGTTTCAAACATGTTTCCCATAGGAAAACCTAAAGGGGGTATCCACATTTGCACCTATTTAAGGGATCTTAACAAAGCTTGTCCCAAGGACAATTTTCCGCTCCCTAATATCAATACTTTGGTCGATGCTACAACTGGACATGAAATATTGTCACTCATGAATGGTTTTTCAGGTTACAATAAAATTCATGTCAATACAATAAACTAGCACAAGACCTCTTTCACAACCCCCCAAGGTACCTTTTGTTACAAGGTTATGCCATTCGACCTCATTTACGTTGGGGCAACTTCCCAACGTGCCATGACCTACATATTTCATGATATGATGCATAAAACTATTGAAGACTATGTTGATGACCTCATCACCAAATCCAAAACTCGTGGTCAGCATCTTGAAGACCTACATCAAATATTTGATCACCTCTTAGAGCATAACATCTATTTAGATCCAAAGAAATGCGTTTTTGGTGTCACAACTGGAAAAATATTAGGTTTCATCATTTCATAGAAAGGAATTGAATTCAATCCCACCAAATTCCAAGCTATTCTTTACATGCCTCCCCCTATGAACCTCAAGTAGTTACATGGCTTACAAGGAAGGATCCAATCCATATGATGATTCATCATTCAACTTTCAAACAAGTGTCAGCCATTCAATCATCTTTTACAAAATGGGGTCCCATTTAAATGGGATAGTAAATGCCAAGCTGCTTTTGATGACATCAATCATACCTTACATATCCACCCATCCTCATACCACCCCATCTATATTTCCCATTCCACCTGTATATTTCTACTATCGATGTTGCATTGAGCACACTTCTTGCTCAAAAGAATGAATGTGGCCAAGAGCAAGCTATATACTATACTAGTTGCACATTGATTGATTACGAGATACGGTATGCTTACATGGAGAAATTTTACCTTGCCATTATCTTTTCTACCCAAAAGTTGCGACACTACATGAATAACCATACTACCTACGTAGTCATCTGTGATAAACCACTTCATTACATGATTGGTAAGAGCTACCACAATAGTCAAATGACCAAATGGATCATGCTCCTCATGGAATTTGATCTCAAATTCATTAATCAAAAATCCATCAAAGGCCAAGTCATTGTTGATCAGCTAGCTGAGGCTCCATTACCCTGTGATGCACCATTGCTTATCCAACTTCCCAATGATTCAGTCTTTCATATAAGTAAATCCGAAGAGCTAGAAGAGCCTGACTCCACTATTGAATTGACCTTGTTCTTCGATGGCTCCCATTGCACACATGTTGGGGGTGCAAGAATAGTATTTTTCACACCACAAGGGGAGCCTCTCCCCTTTTCCTTCAAATTAGGATTTCCTTGCACTAATAACAATTATGAGTACGAAGCTCTTATCCTTGGCCTAAAGCAAGCCCTTTCCATGCACATTCATCACCTGGGCATATTTGGTGACTCCCTCCTCATTGTGAATCAAAACAAGGGAGAATGGTAATGTCATTGCCCAATCTTGCAACAATACAAATAGGTAGCTGAAAATTTATTGGTCCAATTTGAATGGTATGACATCATCGCTACTCCACGATCTATAAATCATTTTTTGATACCATGGCCTCACTAGGCTCCCTCATTCCATAAAATCTACTTTTTGACACAACACACGTGTCCATCCACACCCTTTTCCAATTTGCCATCTCTACCACCCCGCCTTCTCATGACGATGGCGTCAATATCATCAAAACTCACCCGCATGACCCATGGTTTTCCCAAGTCAAGGACTACATCAAGATTGGTATTCTCCCACCTGACCTAAATTATACTCACAAATAAGCTTTTAAATTGTGTGCCATTCTCTATACATTGCTAGGTGATATCCTATACAAGCGAAGTTATGATGGCATTTTATTACGTTTTCTTGAGCCTTTCGAAGCCCAATGCATTATTCAAGAATCTCATGATGGTACTTTTGGTGGCCATTTCAGTGGCATGGCTATCACAAAATGCATTCTACAGATGGGTTATTACTGGCCCACGATGGAGCATGACTATTGTGACTATTTAAATTCCAACATAATGCCACACACTTACCTTCTTAGGCTTTACAACCTATCCAATCAATATGGCCCTTTTCACAATGGGGCTTGGATCTCATCAACAAAATCACACCCGCCGCATCTTCCAATCATAATTTTATCATTACTGCAACCAAATATTTTACGAAATGGGTCGAGGTCATTCCTCTTGTTCAAAAAACCGATCCCAAAATTGTTGATTTCATCACTCAACACATCATTTGTCATTTTGGCATCTCATCCAAAATCATCACAAATAATGGCACTCCATTTAAGAACAATAATGTTTGTGCACTATGTGAAAAATTCAGCATCAAACATAGTTTCTCTATTCCATACTACCCACAGGGTAATGGCCAAGCAGAAGCTACCAACAAAACCATTTGCACCATTCTTTGCAAAACTATTGTAGAGTCACACCATGATTGGAACAATAAAATGCCATTAACACTATGAAGATACCGTACGATTATTTGCACTCTGACTGGGTAAACCCCATTTTCTCTTGTATATGGTGTTGAGGCCATAATGCCCTTGGAACTTGAAATACCGTCTTTATGGGTTTCTATGCAAGATTTCATTGATGATGATAGAGACCGTCAGGCCTGACTTGACCAATTGACCTTATTGGATGAACGTCGTATTCATGCTATTGAACACACATAAGTTTATCAAGACCATTTTTGATGTGCCTATAATTACAAGGTGCACCAATGTGAATTTCAAGGTGCACCAATGTGAATTTCAAGGTGCACCAATGTGATGTGTTTCTTTTCTTATATTTTCTTTCTTATCTTATTTTCTTCTAAGTTACTTGTCAATGTTGTATGGTCATGCTTCGAGTGGCTACATACCTTTGATAAGTATCATTTATTTTAATCTCCTCCTTCTTTCTCCTCTTTTCTTTATTCTATTTTACATTTTCACATCACTCCATCTCATGCCTCATTCCATTTTCCATAACACTAGGGTAACTTTGTATATAAATTTTTTATTTTTGTAGGCATCTGCATATATTCATTATAAATACCATGCAAAGGGAATTAAAAATGCACATGCTAGCATACCCAGTGTGATGCCCAAACCCCTTTTTAGGAAATAGGAATATAGACATGTTCTAAGTGCTTCACCCATCAATAGTTACATAATCAACCACCATCCAAAGTTGGCACATTTACCCTTGGTTACCTTGCTCTCATTCCTGGATTTACCCACACGTCCTACAAATTAACTACATGTTGGAAATAGGGTTGGCTACGCTGCATGATGATGGATGCTTAGCGAAAATCACTCCACTCATTATATCATTCACATGATTTATCTTGAACCTGAGTATTGACAAAAGGATAGGTTCCAAAAAAAAAGACAAAAAGAGGAAACAGGGCAAAAAACAAAATCCAACTCCCACAAAAAAAAAAAAAAAAAAGAGAGACAAGAGAAAAGAGCACCACAAAAGCAACTTATCTTACAGGGGTAGAAAACAAAAGGAAAGGCCTCCAGAGTACCATCAGGTTGAATCCCTGCATTCCTCAAGTCTTTACCAATGAGCTAGCTTATCAGCTAAGTTACCATGTAGTTATAAACCGTCCTTTTTTTCAACATGGTACAATGAACATCACTTTACACACACAAATCCAGGATTGATGTCTTGTTTACCAAGATAGCCTAGAACCTATTCAATAATTTTGCTCAGTTAGTCAATGGGTTTGATTACTTACAAACTGTAGTGTTCGAATTTCTTCCATACACTCTTTTTATCTAACATCCTTGGAATAATAGAATGGATTACATCGCCTGAATACTATAACGATGTAAATGTTGTCCCTAAGCAATGTGTTTATATATTTTAAATCTAATGCATGAAATTTTACTTTTTATTTCACACCTCATGCTATTTCATAGTTATTTAAGCATATCATCATTCCATTCACATTTACTTTTCTATTACCACCTTTACATTAATCATACACCACCATAAGCAAAAATAAGAAAACACACAAATGCAAAACAACACAAGTGTTGTAGAATATCATATGTATATATATCTCAAAAATTGATGTCATCAGGCTACAATAAAAGGTGTGGGACATACGAGCATATCATCACATCTCCATGTACATACATCACCATCAAAAATGTGATACGACTACAATAAGGAATGTACCCTCATAGGCACATATCCCAAAAAAATAATCCACTCATCATGAGCATCTACAAAAATACAAAAACATCACATATCAGTTGCTCCGCCCCCATAGCCCCATCATCACTACTGCCCTCCATGAGTCTCACCCTCCCCCTCATCCACTGGCACTCATCCTACCATTTCCTGTGATGACTCAGCCTCTCCAACCTCCATCCTCTATGCTACTCCCATAGGCGTTGGTGGTGCCATCCTCACTAGCATATATGATATCATAGGTGCCACCACCTATTGACCAATCCCACCAATCGATGGTGTACTCCACTTCACCTATGGTTGTGACAAATAAAGAGACCCAGAGTATGTAGGAACCTAAATTCCCTTCACCATCAGCTTATTCTCTGCTCTCATACTCCTTGCAACCTCCTTCATATTGGCCACCATCAACTGCTCATGCCCTACCCATAGTTGTACCACATCCCTCTTTGCTACCTCTAGATGTGGAACTACATCCCCTAGCTTAGCAATCTATTACTCCATTCTCTCTCACACATATTGTGCCTCTCACATAGTTTTCTCCAGCTTCATGACCATCACTAAATGACAGGACTTCACGGCCTCTATCTCTGCCCTCACCTCATCCACCAACCATTGTGCCTTCTCGATCACCTCAATCATATCATCCTACATAGATTGCATCTTATCACACTCCCACCATGTAGCATATCTCTCCTCCGCAACCCACTACCAACCCACCCTCACCTCATCTCGCTCCTCCAAGGTGGCCCTCAAGTCTACTTGTACCTCTCACCTCTCCTCCTCCAATGCTTAGTAGTAAATCACCCAATTTGTCTCCCTATCAAATAGCATGTCCCTTAGCCTCTTCACCTCCCTCCTCAAAGCCACCACCTCATCCTTAGCCTCGATCATCGTTGTCAAATCCCCATAAAAATAACCCTCCCTTGCATCCACCATAGGCACCTCCAACCTCACCAACCAATCATCTACATCCACATCCATAAAGGGAATGTCTTCCCTCTCCTCCACACCAACCCCCACCCCCTCACCACCCTCATTTGATGGTACTACACCACTATCACTCACCAGCCTATCCTAGTCATCACGTCATGGCCTCACCTACCTAACCAATCGATCTAACTTCTCCTCCTCCTCATCTAGCTCCAGTGATCCCACCTCCTCATACTCCTCCACACCCCATACTGATGACCCTTCTCTCACCCCTCCTGGTAGACCTACATAGGGTAGATATCCCATTGTCTCCACCCACTCATCCACCACACCCTACCCTAGCTACCAACTTTGTCTATACCACCACACATCATACTCCGATGTGGTACTTGTATTGTCCACATCTGGGAAAACAATATGGTCATCGATAATAACATCTAGAGGTGGCACTATGGGTTGTGGTCTTGTTTCACCCTCTACCCTATAAATATCTACAAGGAGGTCTAGTTGTCCCTACACCAACCCAAACTACCACTGTACTCTAGAAAATGGAAAGTACTCAACCTGTAATGAGTACTTCCCCACCAACCATCGACTAGGTTGAATGCATGCCAAGTGCACTGCATCCTCACCCCACTTAAGCCCTCCTCGTCAGGTCCTCCACCTGACATGATCCATAGTCAGTCATCCAAGCTCCTCTTGGTGATACATCATATCACCTACACAGGCCCTATTCTTCTTCTCCTTGTCCACCCTCCATCTCATCGCATAAGGTACCTCATCCCCCTCATGCACATGTGTGTCATATGGCAACTGTACCAGTCTCAAGATAGTCACATGCTCCCACACCCATATCTTCAGTAGGGGAATTAAACTTAGTCATATCCTCTCAATCCTCAACACCCTATGCAACTCCCAATATACTTGTGCCAACAGCATGGGTGCCCATGCATATCTAATCCCCCACTCTACCATATCACAAACCACCCCCATCATATTCCAAGGGAACTTAACCCCTGAAGCATCTAGTAACGCATGGCTAGCTATCAATAGCATCACCATTACATGATGAAGGGAGAGCTACTTCTTCCTCCAATATGCCATATAGTCCACACCTTTCTATGCCTCCACCTACTACCGACGCTCCCCAAATGTCCTCTCCAAAATACCCTCATGCAAGTCCTTCTACGTAGTCATCATTGTAATCCCATATATTGGCAACCAATAGATGCGATAGATATCCTCCAGGGTCACCGTCATCTCCCCTATCGATAAATGAAAGGTGTTCCTATCTGGATCCCATATCTCACACAATGTCGCTATATAGGTGTGGTTCACATGAACCTCGCACATCACCCATACTCCATATAATCCCACCAACTTCAACCACTCCACATCATCCACCATCCACTCATCCTCCAAGGACTTCCTACACCATCGAAGGTGATGGTGTGTAAATATCTTCTTCATCTACCATCACACACACATCACATGTCAGAAATACTTTATGATATTATACATAATCATTGTACAAAACAAAAAAAAAAAAATTATTTTTTGCAAGTTTCCCTACCATCACTAGGAAATCATGTTATTTTTGTACATAACTACTTACATTTCCTTGTAATTATTTTCATCTCACATGCACACAAAAAAAAATTGTTTGCACTCCACACGTGCGAACCAATGGTTTGCATTCCATAAGTGCGAACCACTGGTTCGCACCCCAGCCATGCGAACCACCCAAACCAGGCAAATTTTTGCACAGCTTGGTTCACAATCAAGAAATTGCCCAATCAATTCACTCCATGCAAGCAAAAACATTTAAACACGTGTCAAAAAACACGAAAAGCAATGCAAAACCCTCCCCAAGCATGCAACACAAAATGGTCAAAATAAAGTCAAATCACACATGCAAAAACAAATTCGGACACCCATTTGGCCAATTAAACCATCCCATACCTCATTTTTCACATGCATTCATGTTTCACCCCATTTTCCACATCACATCACTTACACACATTCCCACATGCCAAAAAGTCACATGTAAAAATAAAAAGCACATTGGGATACCCATTTCACCCTTTTCACACAAAGTGTACGAATATTCACCAATTCTTACCCTCACCCTTGTTTCATAGCATTTAAAGCAAAAAGGTTCATTTTAAAACCCTACCAACAAAGCACAGTTATCGAGAGAGAAAATGCTCTTACCTTAGGCATTCTTTCCCTAGAGCTCGTGCTCGTTGATGCACTCACCATTATGTCCTATTTTTTTTGCACACTGGTAGCACCCCGATCCATTTCTCTCTTTCTCCACCTCTCCACAGCCGTCATAACACAAAAAATGACGTCAAAAAACCAAATTTCCCCTTAAAAATTCTTGTTTGCGTTGGTTCACACGCCAACCATGCGAACCTATCGCTCAACCCTCAAAATCTGCCATTCACCTCAAATTGCATCCACAATATTGCCCAATCATAATTTTCACCCATTTTCATGTCCAAATTTTACATATTTTACCATTATCTTCATCAACCGTCTCATCGTTGATCGTCATTTCCTTCGTCATCAATTCATTGCTTGAGGGGGTAATCATCCAACACATCCACATATACCTTGCATATGGTCAAATAACCAAACATCCAATCATGGATATAACAAATGCCCAAGAAAATTTTTGTTGAAGATTATCTCAAGTCCTACTAGGACAGATACAAAACAAGGAAATTTATCTTCTCTATCAAAATCCAATCCAAAAATAAATCAATGTTTGATAGGCTCTAAAACACCTCTAACTCTAGAAACCTCATGGATTCCAATTTTCATAGTTGCAGTCGTAAGACCAGTCATGAATGAAGCTCCTGAAAGTTCTACCCTATGGCTCCAACAACTTATCAAATGTTGTTAAAAGAGCTCATCAATCAATCAAAAGCAAACATTAACAAAGGCATTTGTTCATTCAAAATTGAAACATTTATAGTTGATCATAATGCAAGGTAATCATACTCTTTCCTCCAAAATCAATCATTCACAAACCACTTTTTATCAATGCATCTCTCTCGCAATCATCCACAAGTCATCAATCACAAATTCTTTGCCTTCCAAATCACCTCATCAATCCACATCATTAGTTTTTGCACTAAACCATATTTCACACAATCCAGTACAAAAAGGGGCAAATGTAGATACCTAAAAGTCACACATTGTCCCTCTTCCCATTTCCATGGTCAATCAATTTGCAAAACCCTCAAAAATTGTCTAAATTGGCTAAAATCACTATTCATCATCATTAGCCCCTTTGGGCTAGCCAAGCCCCTTCCTATGCTTAACCATAGGTCCTCATGCGACCTCATGCCAACTCAACTAAGGTTGAAAGCTCTCACCATGGTCAAAAAGCACTTTATGGTCAAAAAGTCAACATTTTGGTCTAAATATGCTTTATGGCTAATTACATGCTTAATTAGATCTAATCTTGATTTAATTAAATCCTCCACCTCACCTAGTCTACCTTGACTACCCTACCCTTACACCTCACCTAGCCTAGCCTAGCCTAGCCCTACCACCTTTCATCCAGATATTTCTCCACCTCACATCCCCTGGGTCATTAATGCAAGATGAAGAATTCTGCACACAAAAATCATTGTTTAATCCTAAGATATTTCAATAAAGTTGAATATTAATGAAAAATTGATATTTATGCTAAATCATCATTACTTTTGGATGGGTGAGGGATTCTCTCACCCAACTTCACTTATGACCTGGGACACCTCAGAGGACACTTCTTTGGTGGACACCTCACCACTGCCACCTCACAGGGGACACCTCCTCCCCTTTATCTCACCTTGGCCCACTCTATAAATAGAAGGCCATTTTCACCTTTTAAAAAAAACTCACCTTTTGCATACCGAAACTCTATCGAAATCACTACTGCCATTACATCCATCGCATAGCAATCATACGAGCATCACAATCAATTTGTCTCCTTCATAATACTGTTTGGTGAATGAGATAGGTTGAGAATCCTGCCAAGAGTGCACTTTCAGAAGATCAAACCGGACAAATTCCAAGTAAACAACCAATCCTGAGCATCCAGAGAAGCTATCTAAACAATACGGTCAAAAAAGGACTGGTTCACACCCCAAGAGTGCAAACCTCTACAACAGGTACCATAATCACCCGGACAGGTAAGAATAGTTTAGTTTATTATTTTATGTTGTTTTTAGCAAGTTATTTCATGTTTTGAATAGTTTTTATGAGTTTTTTTGTCTTCATAACCACGTGGTTTGACTGAGGCAAACCCCCCAATGTACTAATAGTATTTTACAGGTTTCACAAGTTCAGCATAGCACAAGGAAACATATCCAACAAGTGATGGCTCATGAGCAAGAAGCCCACCTACATAGAGGAACCCAAAAAGATGAATCATGTTGTCTTTGTACCACATCTAAAAGGGCTTCCTTAGGGAAGACCCCATTGTAGCCTTCAGGGAAATATTGTAAAAGGATATCAGTTCTTGTAACCCCTTTTATAATTATCAATACAAATATAGTAGATTTGTTGATTTTGAATGAATGTCAGCATATTTTTGATCGTTTCACCTTCTAACGTAATAAGGCAATATGCCCTTATCCAATTTTTTGAGTGACCATGCAGGGGCCTAGCCAATTGGGTGTAAGAGATGACGCGGTTGGACAGTAATTTGTTGGTTCTCTTTGAGGACTAAATCTCCAACTTGAAATTCTCATTGGTGTACCTCAGATTTATAGGCACAATAGCATGAATGCGGTATTCATATAATAGGGTCAACTGATCTAACCTAGTTTGACAAGCAGTTTCATCATCAATAAATTCTTGCATAGAGACTCGTAGATATGGTATTTTAAGCTCCAAAGGCATAATGGCTTCATTGCCATATACAAGAGAAAATGGGGTTGCCCCATTTGGAGTGTGGATACTCGTGCGATATACCCATAATGCCAATGGCATTTAATTATACCAATCACGATGTGACTGCAACGATCTTATGAAGAATGGCACAAATGGTTTTGTTAGTAGCTTCAGCTTGGCCATTACCCTGTGGGTAGTATGGAGTATAAAAGCTATGCTATATGTTGAATTTCTCACATAACATGTGAAATTTCTTGTTCTTGAATGGGGTACCATTGTCAGAGATGATCTTATATGGTATGCCAAAATGACAAATAATGTGTTGGGTGATAAAATTAATAATTTTAGGACCAGTAATTTGGATTAAAGGGATGATCTCAACCCATTTTGTAAAGTATTCAGTGGTGATAATGATGAACTTGTTATTGCCAGATGATGTGGGAGTGATTTTTTTGATAATATCCAAACCCCATTGTGAAAAGGATCACATTGATTGAGTAGGTTGAAGAACCTACAAAGGCAAGTGTGTAAGATTGGCATGATGTTGGTATTTGATACACTTTTTGACATAGTCGCAATAGTCATGCTCCATTATGGTCCAATAATAGCCCATTCGTAGAATGTGTTTGGTAATGGCCATACCACTAAAATGGTCACCACATGTACTGTCATGAGCCTCTTGGGTGATGCATTGGGCTTCAAATGGTTCAAGACAGCACAATAAGATGTCGTAACTTCATTTGTAAAGGATATCACCTATAAATGTATAGTAAATTGTAGTAGTTTGAAAGCTCATTTGTGCGTATGATTTAAATCAGGTGGGAGAATATCGAGCTTAATGTAATTTACTTAGGAAAACCATGGGTCGTACGGTTCAGCTTCAACGATATTGATGCCATCATCATGAGAATGTGAGTTGGTAGAAATGGTAGAATGGAAGAGGGTGTGAATGGACACATGAGTTGTGTCAAAAAGTGGATTTTGTGGAATGAGTGAGCCTAGTGAAGCCATAGTATCTGCAAAATAATTTTTAGAATGGGGAGTAGCAGTGATGTCATACCACTCGAACTAGACCAGCAAGTGTGTGGTGACATATTTTTACTGTTGAAGGACTGGAAAACAACATTGTCATTATCTTTTAATTTGATTTACAATGAGGAGGGAGTCACCATATATATCCATGCATCGAATATGCATTGAGATTGCTTGTTTTAATCCAAGGATAAGAGCTTCGTATTCGGCATTGTTATTGGGACAAGGGAAGCCTAATTTGAAAGAAAAGGGGATTGGCTCCCCCTACAGAGTGAAAAATACTATACTTGCACCCCTTCCATACTCACAATGAGAGCCATAAAAAAAGAGGGTTAAGGCAGCGATTGATTTAGGTTCCACAAATTCTTCAGCTTTGATAGTATGGAATACAGAATCATCGGGAAGCTAGATAAGTAATGGGGCATCACTTGGTAAAGGGGCATCAACCAGCTAATCAACAATGACTTGGTATTTTATGGACTTTTGACTAATGAAATTGAGATCAAGTTTTGTAAGAATTGTGATCCATTTGATCATCTGACTATTATGGTAGCTCTTACTCATCATGTAGCGAAGTGGGTTATCACAAATGACTATGTAGGTAGTGTGGTTAATCATGTAATATCCCAATTTTTGTGTGGTAAAGACAACAACAAGGTAAAGTTTTTCCATGTAGGCATATCATGTCTCATAACTAATCATTGTATGATTGATATGGTATACGAAATGTTCTTGGCTCATTTCATTCTTTTGAGCGAGGAGTGTGTCCAATGCGACATAGGTTGAAAAAATGTAAATATGGAAAGGTTGATTTGGATGGGGTGGTGATAGAATAGGTGGATATGTAAGGTATTATTTGATGGTGTCAAAAGTGATTTGACATATATCATCCCATTTGAAAGGAACTCCCTTTTGAAGAAGATTATTGAACGGTTGGCACTTATCGAAAAGTTGAGCGACAAATCACTGGATGGATTGGATTCTTCCTTGCAAGCTATGTAGCTATTTAATATTTTTAAGGGGATGTATGTCAATGATATCTTGGACCTTTTGGGTTTCTATTTTAATACCTCTTTGTGATATGATAAAACCCAATATTTTGCCTGTGATAACACCAAAGACACATTTTTTTAGATTTAACCAAACATTATATTCCAAAAGGTGATTGAATATTTAACGAAGATCCTCAAGATATTGACCACGGGTTTTGGATTTGGCAATAAGATCATCTATATAGTCCTCTATAGTTTTTTGCATAAGATCATGAAAAATATATGTCATCGCACACTGGTAGGTTGCCCCATCATTTTTAAGGTCAAAGGGCATGACCTTATAACAAAATGTCCCCTAGGGAATCATGAAAGAGGTCTTATGTTGATCATTTGGATTGAAATGAATTTGATTGTAACCTAAAAAACCATCCATGAGTGATAGAATTTCATGTTCGACTGTAGCATCAACCAACGTGTTAATATTAGGGAGTGGAAAATTGTCCTTAGGATAAGTTTTGTTAAGATCCCTAAAATCAATGCAAATACAGATACCCCCCTTGGATTTTCTAATGGGAAACATGTTTGAAACCCACTTAGGGTAATCGATAGGTTGTATAAAATCCACATTGAGGAGTTTTTTTAACTCCTCTTTAACCAAAAGAGCAACGGTGGGGTGCATGCGATGCAAATTTTGTCTGTCAGGTTTGGCATTGTCATTCAGGACAAGGTTATGGACAACTAATGATGGATCAAGATTTGGCATATCTATGTAGGACCATGTGAACATCTTGATATAGTGCCTGAGGAATCGTAATAATTGAGGTGTTGGGAGGAATTCAGTGGGTGAAGGTGTGGAGGAGATATCGTCAAAATTGAAGAATTCAGGAATAGAAGGTGAAATGTAATTGGTATGGTTTGGATATTGAAGTGGAGTGTATAAGTCAATAGAAATCATGTTAAAAAATATATATGGTGGAGGTAGGATATGAAGGTGGTGATGAATCAGAGGAGGATAGAAATGAATCTGGAAATGGTTGGTGATGGCCTTGGTGTAACACAACAGGTGGGGAAGGGGAATGAGAACATGGGCCTTGAACCGATGCTATATCATGAATGGTAATAAATGGGACATCTGGAGGAGGTGAAGAAGGTGAATCAATTAATAGGGGTGGATTGAGTGATAGGTCAGTGAATTGATGGGCAAGGGCTTCAACCTCAGAAGAGGGGAGGGGTTCATGGGGTGGGGATGGATGAAAGAACATAGATAGAATATTGATTGTGGAATGATAGGATGAACTATCTATCGTAATATTAAGCTTGAATTCATCATCAAAAAGGACTTCAAAGGGATCAATATCAATATTGTGTAGATCGTTCTCGAGAGTATTGATTGTTGCAAGATGGTAGCCAATTCTTGATCGGTTAGTAGGTTTACGTAAGGGAGGATTGATGAGGGTGTGATACCCCTTTTTGTATCTCCATAGACCATAACCATGTCAATTATACATGTGAAGATAATTCCAAGAAAAATTAGGATTGGATATGTGGTCAAGATTATCACAAAATCAAGTTTGTGGCAGTGGAGGCATTGGAGGTTATACAGATGAGTCAAGTACTCTATATATGAAATTTGTGAAATTTTTGAGTGGACCAAGAGGAAAAACTACCCTAATAGTCAAGGGTACATCATGGTATCAACCAAAGTCACGAGTGGACTAGATAGTGGAGGGAATAACCAGAGTATTGCTTATGTTATACTCACCAGGACCAAGTGTGGTCATAAGTATAGAAACATGAAGAGGAGTCGTACACTCAGGTTGAGGGGAGAACCCGTGGATGGTGAAGATAATGGCAAAATGGGTGCAGGTGAATTGGGGGATGAAGTGGATGAATTCCAAGGATCTGATTGAGCTAACTAGTCATCAAGTCAAGGAGCACACTGTGTCTGAAAGCACGAGATTCCAGGAAAAGGAAACACTAATTGCGATGTATTCAAAATCAAACACGCTTAAGTCCTAGAAATGTAGAATGCATGAAATGAAAGAGACGCATTGAAATGAGATACAAGAAAATGGAGAAATCACAGCCCTTTTATTTAACTCTCTTGATCTCGGTTACAAAGATGCCTCCTCCCTTTTCAGGGGCTAGGAGCATTAAATGAATTTGGTTACAATCAAGACTTAATGTTCCTCCTTTCGCGTGCCCACATTTGAAATGGGCGGGCCAAGACGTTGCCGTCGCTGGTGTTGATGAGTCCTTAACCTTTGCTGCTCCTCCTACGATCAAAGAAACAACAAAGATGTTAGTAGCACCTGCTACAAATAAGAAACGTTTGTTCTCTAAAATTAATGAAAGATGCATGTAAAAGATTAGCCAAATCGATAGACAAAATGACTCTAAATGACCTGCAAACTCGACAGAGACCGAAAAACATTACCAGAAGGCCACTGCCATCGAAACAGTCGGCCAATTCACACTCAACTACAATTCATCCCTGGTCAGGATGAATTCGATTGTAATTCATCCTCGGGTAGGACGAATCCGACTGTAATTCGTCCTCGGGTAGGACGAATTCGACTGTGTTAAAATGCCGAGTTGATGCCGCTCAAATGTCACACCTCGGGATCTCCAAATGACCTGCAAACAGAGGGGTTAGCTAATTGGGGGCATTTTGGGATGACCCGGATGGTCGGATTCTCCCAATTTGACCTCCATCAGTGAGAATTTGGCGTCGCTACCTGCAAGTTAGTGGGATAACAAAAGCGACGAGAACATGATGAAATCTGATCAAAACATTATGAAATCGAACATATGAACTATCTAGACAGCATAAAATGAAATGAAAGATGAACAAATGACAAAAGAACAAATTAGAATGAAACTTAAAAGGTGCGGGGTGCCCAAGTGGGCCGCCCACCGTTGGAACTTGATTTTGGCACCAATCCACTTGGGATGGGCCCAAAATATCTTAGGATGGGGTTGTCAACAAATTGGTGGATTAAAGTGGCCAAATGTCGGGTTTTTGGGTCCGAATTCACACTTCCAATAGCCACCCAATAACCTCTCTTGCGAAAGAGATTAAGGATGTGGAAAATGCAAATCAAAAGGGTAAAGGCGTGGTATCAAATCGGTAGCACTTCATTGCTTGAAAATGCTTCCTTCTTGTTCTCTTTGGGTGGGAAAGTCCACCATTTTATAGACCCAAGGGGTCTCTTTGGAGGGGCATGCAGGGGTGCCATGTGGCGGCCATGCCTTCCCAAGAGGGAGGAGACTCCTCCCTGACTTGGGCTTCCATGACTGCCCTTGTGACAATCTTCCAACGGCCAATCTACCCACCTACACGTGCATGCATGGCAGGAGGCAATAATTGACTGTCCTCGGCTGCCACTTGGCGGCATTCTTCTTTTTGCTCGTTAAACCTGGAATTCATCCTGACCAAAGACGAATTTAGAATTCGTCCCTGGGTGAGATGAATACTGAGCAAAGTGCCTAAATGTGCCAAATTGCCTTTTGACCTTACAAAATTGCTATAAAAGTGGTTAGGACCATTGTTTAACCTCTGAGGGCTGCCCTGGGGGCTGTGTGTGTCAAAGCGATCAGTGTTTGCAGTCACATAATCGGATTGGTGCTATTTTGGTGTCTACAAATGCCCCTTTTTGGGATGCGTTGTGCATGGCGCAGCGCCGAGCAAAAATAGATAACCAAAGCACTAATGATTAGGGTTTCTTGGTAACCTAACCAACTTTTGATGCCCCAAGTATGGAAAGGGCATGCATTCTTGAATCCTTGCTTCTGACGAGCTAAGGAATTTGATTTCAAGTATTAACCTATTTTGGTGAGGTGTGACTTGAGCTTGGACATTGATCAGTCATGATTAGGCAAAGGGCGTAACCTTTTGTCCATAGGGGGAACCTTGTGTTCATGCTTCAGGAATGCCAAGTGTTTGATCAATTTGTGATTATTGCTTGTTTATTGCCCCAAGCAGGAGCGTGATTGTCTTTGTCAATGATTCTTTGAATGCATGTCATTGCCTTGATTGGGTGTGTGTTTGTTGATTGGTGACTAAGTGTGACTACCCCCTCAAGCGACGAATCGATGAGGGAATGACCTTCGTGAGAAAAGCGACGAGTCGCTTGACCCAAGATGACTTGTGCAAGGGTGCCTTTAGATGTTTTATCATTAAGCATGTGCAATTTTTCTGACATTTAGACCTATTTTTGGTGGGTAAAAACCCTTTTGGTGATGCCATAATGGGGTGAAATCATTGAAAACCCGTCTTCCCGTGGAGCGGTCCGGCTATGGTAGCCTTCTTGGGGAAGTAGGAGAGTGACAATTTGAGCCCCGACATCAATTTTCTATGCCAAGAGGTTAAGTGCAAGAGCACTTGTGTCCGGCAATGCTTATTGCTTTGTGTTTGTGTTGCATTTTTTTGTTGTTTTGATTTTTTTGTGACACCATTTGGGGGTGAAATTGTCGAAAATCCGTCTTCCCGTGGAGCGGTCCGGCTATGGTAGCCTTCTTAGAGAGTAGGATAGTGACAATGTAAACCCCGACATCGGTTTTCTATGCCAAGAGGTTAAGTGCAAGAGCACTTGTGTCTGGCAATGTTTATTGCTTTTTGTTTGTGTTGCATTTTTTGTTGTTTTGATTTTCTTGCTTTGTGTATATGTCATTATTTTATGTTATGCACAATGATTGATGTTGATGGATGCATGCTTATGGTAATGGATGTATATGGTATGATAAATGCAAATGTTTTTGATTTATATGTGATATGCAAAATGAAATGGATGAATGGAATTTGTGATGGTTGGTTATGGCACCATAGACTGTTTAGCACTCTGTTATTTCATTTTTTTTTTTTGAGGCGATTGTTGTGATGAATAACTTTGTATGTATACATGTGATTTTGTATTTTTTGATGGTATTGTAAGGATGAAAAGTAGCGCAATTGGTTTAGAAATGTAGCTAAGGTTTTCTGAGACTCAGACGGTTTTAACTCACTAGCCATGACTGTACTTTATCTTACAAGACTTTTGAACAAGGTATGAATCGGACTTGTTTTTGACCAAGCTATTTCACATCCCTGTGTGTGTAATTGAGTTCATTTATGTGGTATTTGTCAGGATACCGCCAATGCCAGGTGGGCTTTCAATCGAACCTGTACTGAGGATCACCTAATTAGCTCCACTAACTCCTTTGTTGTATTTAGTCAGATTAATCTGTGGTGTTATCCAGGATACCATAAGCTAGCTCATCCTCATGCAAACATTGGTCTGCACATACGCAAAGCGAATGTGAGAGACATATCGTCATGCGGGTAGGATACCACCATTACCAGATAGGCTGTCAACCAAACCTGTAATGAGGATCACCTAGATGGTTTTCGAATGCTGAGAATTCCAAAGATTCAAGTTCAGGTTATTTATTGGCTGAATGATTTGGGAGACTTGCTCGTCTATATAGTGATGCAAATCACTGTTTATTTTTCTATTTATTTTTCTTTTTGAGCAAGGATTTTGAATAGTGGTGATAACCACTGTTACTTGATTTTGTATTTTGAGCGGTGTGAGTTTGAGCTTGTGAATGGCCTTGATCCTCGTGGCCTTGGGGATGACTACCCATCCTGGTTAGGGGCGGATAGTATGAATCCTTATGATGTTGGGAACCAAGGGGATGATGGAGATTATGAAGTAGGGGCATTGATCTTTTAGGCCTTGGGGATGACTACCCATCCTGGTTAGGGGCGGATAGTACGAATCCTTACAACTTGGAGACCAAAGGTGAATGGAAAGTGTTAGGATGATGATTTGTTGGAATTTTGTTTGTGAATGGCATTGATCCTTTTAGGTCTTGGGGATGACTACCCATCCTTGGCAGGGACGTGTAGTACGAATCCTTACAACTTTGGGAACCAACTATGATTGGGATTTGGTAGTGGTAAAAACCACTATTTATTAAGGTGAATGGATAGGGAAGAGCTCGTCCTTTTATCAATTCTCAGCATTCTAGAACCATTCGCACAGGGGGATGAGCAAGATAACCATTTCACTTACGGTGACCTGGATTACTGTGCAGGTTTCATCTTTCGTTCACACAACTTGGGAATTTTTATGTGTTTTAATTTGTGTTGGGATGCTACGTAACAAGGCGTATTTCAAGTGTAACTCTACCTTCATAAAATCTGTCTGACTCGGTACATTACGTGACTAGAGATCAAAATGATGACTGAATTATGAAAACTCTTGATACATTTAGAAGACCACTGACTCTTAGTGTGGTAAAAAGCGATAAATGGCATTTGTTTGTTTGTTTTATAAGATGGAACAATGTGGAACCAGATGGACTAGCAGAGCAATTACAGCCTATGGTGCCTTTGACCTGTACGACCACAAATATGCAATGTATGGATGCAATGCTTAATGCAGCTATGTATTTTTGTATTTTTGATGGATTGATTTTTGTGAATATGAAGATGAGATGCGAGAAGAGCTCTCTATTGATGAATTTGAGCATGCCTAGAAATGAGATGCAATTTTTTGTTGTTTTTGATGATTTTTGTTGTTTTTGAATTTTCTTGATGGTGACCAAGGGATTTCGAGAATCCTTTGGGGCCTTTTTGGGGTGACCAAGCGATTGCGATAATCCTTGGAGCTTTTGGGTTGACCAAGTGATTGCGATAATCCTTGGAGCTTTTGGGGTGACCAAGTGATTGCGATAATCCTTGGAGATTTTGGGGTGACCAAGTGATTGCGATAATCCTTGGAGCTTTTGGGGTGACCAAGCGATTGCGATAATCCTTGGAGCTTTTGGGGTGACCAAGCGATTGTGATAATCCTTGGAGCTTTTGGGGTGACCAAGTGATTGCGATAATCCTTGGAGCTTTTGGGTTTTGACCAAGCGATTGCGATAATCCTTGGAGCTTTTTGGTTTGGACTATGGCTCTTCAGGGGATAGAGGTACCCCCAGCTTGATGGTCTTTGCGCTCCGGATCTGGCTCTGTAGGGATTGGCACGAATGGATCGGCCCTATGCACGGATAGGAGGACAGGGTCTACCCTCGGTACTGATGTTGCTATGAGGTCTCTGGGCGGAAGTTGATCTTTGTGTGCCCAAAGTGGCGGATGTAATGCTTGGTCCCACTGCGATGGGTTAACGTGCCACTCATGCCCTAGTATTATGTTTAGCTGTTGAATTGCTTCATTGATATTTATGGGATGTCGATGTTGTCGCATGTGATTGTTGTGGGCTATCTCTATTTTATCCTCACCTTCGACCAGTGAGTACAACTCATCAGAATCTAGAGATTCTGAGACATGGAGGACCGCATCATCAGGTAGCCCTACGGTTGAAGGTTGATCCTCTTCGAAAGGAGCCTCATGTAAGTTGGGCCTTGGGAGCTCCAAAATCTTGGTCTCTACCGACTCTAAGTGCTCTAGCGCTTTGCATGTATCGGGATATTTGAGCTCCTCCTCTTTGGTTGGTTCTTGTTGAGGAACTTGGGGCCTATGGAGGGGTGGCTAGATAACACCCCCCATGCCTTGGATTTCCTCCCGCTCTTCTTCTCGCTCTGATTCCTCAGAGGCTTCTTGATGAATTTCTAAGGGTGGCCCATAAACTTGAGTGGGTTCTTGAGGAAGGCACCCATCATTGGTTATAGGAGTAGCCTCCCGCTCATGTCTAGGAGGCATCAAGGGTGGTGCTCGATAAGGTCACAGAGACTTGTCTCGCACCCAGGGGTTGTGCCTCTCATAATGTTTTGTCTTATGCGTGTGAGGGGTTGGAGTCTTCTCCTGCATAGTGTGTTGGAACAACTCATCCTTCTGGTGGTGGAGGTGCTCTTTATTTAAAAGATACCATTGCTCTAACTATTGTCATTCTAGCTCAAGTTGTCTGAGTTGCGCCCGATGTGCGATATGCTCGACAGATTCTAACATAGTTTGTCCCACCGTCTCATGTCTAAAAGGGCTAGATACCTCTCCGACATATCTATCTCGGTCGTAGTGATCCAAGATCTCTATAGGCCACCTCCCTCTATTGGGGGTAGTGGCATTCCCTCGGGGCTTTGGCCTCAGTGAGTGGTCCTGATAGATAGCAGGTGTGGAGGCATATTGCTCTTACACTGTATATTGCTCTCGAGGAAGGTAGGGGTCTTCCTCATGCTTTCTTTCATAGGTGAAAAAAGGACGGACGGAGTTGGCTCACCCCACCTGAAGAGCCTTGTGCTCTGGATGAACCTTGCGCTCTGGATTTGTCCTTGTAGTCCTGACAACTAGAGGGGGTGAAGGAGGGATAGTGTAATCATGTGGTTCCTTCCGTCGAACCCTATGTTGACTTAGCGCTTCATCGCACGGTGACCGCTCATAGTGAGCATCTAAGGGAGCTCTCCTACGAATGTACCCCTCATGGAAGGGTGTGTGCTGAGTGCTATGCTGAATAGGAGTGCTCCTAGAAGGGGTGCCCCTATAGTCCCTATCCATTAAGGTGTGGAGGGGTCTGCCTTGTGTGTCAGGCCACCAAGGTGGTATGACCAAATCCTTTGGGCTATATCGGAGGTGACTTGTGCCTCCTTGGATATTCCCCACAGCATCCGCCCGTGATTGGGCTTGGCTACGGGTGAGCACCATGACGATGTCTCTCTAAAAACCCTAAAAATTGAAATGAGTCAGATGGGGCACCATGACAATGAAGGGGGAAAATTTCCCATATTTTGTTGGATGCTCTTGCATCACTTATGGGCACCTTCGGGGCACTTTTGGGTTGACCAAAGGGTTCATGGACACCTTTGGGGCATTTTGGAGTGACCAAGCGATTGCGGGAATCCTTGGAGCTTTTGGAGCGAGTGACAAAATGCGTAGATTTTTATCTTTTGTTTATGATTTTTATTGATTTTTTTTGTTACACTAAGCAGAAATGAACACACACATACACAAATGGTGATTATCTCTTTTAAAGATTAATGGTGTGTCCTAGACTGGTTTTAGTGCATTTTGATGATTTTGTTTTGTTTTTGAAAGTTTTGAAGAACGTTTAAATGCATAATGAAGGCTCATATGACTCCCATAAATGGTCGCCCCTTCAATATACCATTGTCGGGCCAATATACCAACCTCTCTATATACCCGCCCTTACGAGAGGGAAACTATAGGTATGTGAGAGCAGATGGTACATGGAACATAGGCGGTACGAAAGGGGGATTGTCCTGTTAATGACACCTACCATAGAAGACTTATCCTCGCATGCTGGGAATCACCCCAACGACACTCGGTCAGCTTTCATCAGGATTTACGCCTAACAACGAGTGACAATCGGGGAAATGGATGCAAAATCAAGCCAAGGTGGTGATGAAATCCATCGAAGGTCTTGATCAAGGGCTAGGGTTTTATGACCAGCTCCTTGGTTTAAAGATGTTGCGTGAAGTGTGTGTGATTATTTTTATTTGAAAAATGAAACATGCAAAAGCAACTACTTTCCCTAAGAAAGCAAAATTGATAGAAAACAGAAACAAAAAAGCAAAAAATGACAGGAACAGTTTTGAAACCCTTACCTTTCTCTGCCTAAACCTGTTGTTTCTGATCTTCGGCTCTAAAAATTCATAGACAAAAATTCGTCCCTCTGTGACACGAATTACAGAATAGAATTCATCCCTCCCAGAGATGAATTAGAATTCGTCTCAGGGTCAGACGAATTGCAGTAAAGTAATCGCCATGGGCAAAGACGAATAACAGTCAAAAATTGAAAAAGGTACCTGTCAAGCACAAAACACAAAAATCTGATCAGTTTCTTGATCTTAAAACCAGGGGACTATGTCCCACCATGATCGCCACTGAAAGCACGAGATTTCGGGTGAAGGAAACACTAATTGCGATGTATTCAAAATCAAACACGCTTAAGTCCTAGAAATGTAGAATGCATGAAATGAAAGAGACGCATTGAAATGAGATACAAGAAAATGGAGAAATCACAGCCCTTTTATTTAACTCTCTTGATCTCGGTTACAAATACGCCTCCTCCCTTTTTAGGGGCTAGGAGCGTTAAATGAATTTGGTTACAATCAAGACTTAATGTTCCTCCTTTCGCGTGCCCACATTTGAAATGGGCGGGCCAAGACGTTGCCGCCGCTGGTGTTGATGAGTCCTTAACCTTTGATGCTCCTCCTGCGATCAAAGAAACAACAAAGATGTTAGTAGCACCTACTGCAAATAAGAAATGTTTGTTCTCTAAAATTAATGAAAGATGCATGTAAAATATTAGCCAAATCGATAGACAAAATGACTCTAAATGACCTGCAAACTCGACAGAGACCAGAAAACATTACCAGAAGGCCACTGCCATCGAAACAGTCAGCCAATTCACACTCAACTGCAATTCGTCCCTGGTCAGGATGAATTCGACTGTAATTCGTCCTCGGGTAGGACGAATCCGACTGTAATTCGTCCTCGGGTAGGACGAATTCGACTGTGTTAAAATGCCGAGTTGATGCCGCTCAAATGTCACACCTCGGGATCTCCAAATGACCTGCAAACAGAGGGGTTAGCTAATTGGGGGCATTTTGGGATGACCCAGATGGTCGGATTCTCCCAATTTGACCTCCATCAGCGAGAATTTGGCGTCGCTACCTGCAAGTTAGTGGGATAACAAAAGCGACGAGAACATGATGAAATCTGATCAAAACATTATGAAATCGAACATATGAACTATCTAGACAGCATAAAATGAAATGAAAGATGAACAAATGACAAAATAACAAATTAGAATGAAACTTAAAAGGTGCGGGGCGCCCAAGTGGGCCGCCCACCATTGGAACTTGATTTTGGCACCAATCCACTTGGGATGGGCCCAAAATCTCTTAGGATGGGGTTGTCAGCAAATTGGTGGATTAAAGTGGCCAAATGTCGGGTTTTTGGGTCCAAATTCACACTTCCAATAGCCACCCAATAACCTCTCTTGCGAAAGATATTAAGGATGTGGAAAATGCAAATCAAAAGGGTAAAGGCGTGGTATCAAATCGGCAACACTTCGTTGCTTGAAAATGCTTCCTTCTTCTTCTCTTTGGGTGGGAAATTCCACCATTTTATAGACCCAAGGGGTCTCTTTGGAGGGGCATGCAAGGGTGCCATGTGGTGACCATGCCTTCCCAAGAGGGAGGAGACTCCTCCCTGACTTGGGCTTCCATGACTGCCCTTGTGACAGTCTTCCAATGGCCAATCTACCCACCTACACGCGCATGCATGGCAGGAGGCAATAATTGACTGTCCTCGGCTGCCACTTGGTGGCATTCTTCTTTTTTCCCGTTAAACCTGGAATTCATCCTGACCAAAGATGAATTTAGAATTCGTCCCTGGGTGAGACGGATCCCAGTTTGAATTCGTCCCTGGGTGAGACGAATACTGAGCAAAGTGCCTGAATGTGCCAAATTGCCTTTTGACCTTACAAAATTGCTATAAAAGTGGTTAGGACCACTGTTTAACCTCTGAAGGCTGCCCTGGGGGCTGTGTGTGTCAAAGCAATCAGTGTTTGTAGTCACATAATCATATTGGTGCTGTTTTGGTGTCTATAGTGTCCACTCATAGAACTCAGTAGGTGTTCCAATGATGGGATGATTGGTGTGGGTTAATTGAGAGGTGGAAATAGAATATGTGACTGGTGGGCTAGGGAATACCTATTCTTACACAAAACATAATACAATGTGGTGGTAAGATGGAGATGGAGTAGGAAGAATAGGAGGGTTGTTAGATGAGGATGCTAATGAAGGTGTAGCGTAAAAGGTAAATGGGGGAAGTGGTGTGAAGGATGAAGATGGACGATGTGAGAATTTAGGAATAGTGGGAGCACTAGGAGTTTGAGGCAGATTTGATGATGATGATGCAATGTTACTCAAATCAAGTATAGAAGGTAATGTAGAGGGCAACGGATAGGTGGTATCTAAGGAATGATATGGGGTGGGAGTGAACTACATAGATGATAAGGGTGAACCTAGTGGAAGGACAATAATGTTTCAAAATTTAAATGGATCATCATCAGTAGGTGATGAGTTTCATTGAGTCTCATCATTTAATCTCAATGATTTATCAATCCAGAGTGGTGTCCAAGGTTGTCTACGATAGAAGGCTAGGGCAGAGTACAATTCAAGAATTTAGATTTCAAGTATTTATTGGTGAAATAGATTTTGGTTTAGCCTTTTGGTGTCACACTAAACCTAGTCTGAAGAATGGAAACTAAAATAAATTATAGGAATTGAAAACTAATTCTAAGTTGCAAGAATTGAAATCTAACTACAATTACAGGAATTGGAATTGCTAAATTGAAAGTCTAATCTACTCTTGCAGAATTTGAAT
The DNA here is from genome assembly GCA_028583015.1 of Wollemia nobilis. Classification (NCBI taxonomy): domain Eukaryota; kingdom Viridiplantae; phylum Streptophyta; class Pinopsida; order Araucariales; family Araucariaceae; genus Wollemia; species Wollemia nobilis. The sequence continues at coordinate 4,942,353 of JAQPPZ010003614.1, read as the reverse complement.
TGCTGAAATGAAATCCTAAGTTACATTTGTAGAATTGAAATCTAGTTACTTTTGCATAATTGAAATGATGCTTGTAAATAAAACTTATTCTAAAAACACCTGTCAATGCCCTACCACAAAAGGTCGTCAAGCTTCTCCTATAGGAATTGACAGAAAAATGAAATATGCTAAAAATGGAAAGTTTCTAAAATAGAAAGCAGGGAAAACATGGAAAGCAAAGGAAAAATGTGTAATATAATTTTTCAGCTGCCATACACACAAATGTTGTACACAAACATAATAGAAAACATAAATCACAGAATACAAAATAAAAACAAGAAAATGAAATCTAGCAAGCAATCTATTAATTCAACTGTAGCAAAATTACAAATTAAAATCTGCCATAAAATCCCTCCTTCTAGATCTAAAAGTGGGACCATACTTCCTGATATAGAAGGAGGTGAAAAGCACTCCTTAACTAATTAACACTCAGAACAGAAAATGATAAAATAGCTACACTTTTATTGATGACAGAACATGTTGAAAACTGTTACAGAAAATTGTTGTACAGTCCTAATTACTGCTATTGAAAACTCTACTCTATTCTAATTCCTAACTAGCTCAACCAAGGAGGGATATGTGTTATTTATATAAATATTTACAACATATCCCATGCTCAAATCAGCCTATGTGCTGCTTTACAATGATTTGCCAATAATTCTGGATCTGAAATAAATGCAAATTTGGATAGTTTGTGTTGCAGTAGTAGTCATTGGCCCTTAGAAGGCATCTTCAGTGGTGGGAGTACATGAGAGGAGTCTAAAAATATCTCACACATATTTCTCCACATCATAATATGCCATTTCTATCTTGAAAACAACTTTCTATTATGTTGCATTTTTTTTGGGTTTATCCTAGAAGAGAATCAAAATTGATCTTTTCCATGAATGGTGGCTTTGGGCTGAAATGACTGCAAAGTCATATGGGAGATATTTTCCTTTAATATTTTCAACCTTCTTTCCCTTTTTCCATCGTCAAAAATATTCAAAAATTCAAAAAGCACTTTTCTGTTCTCATTCTGAAGATAAGTAGCTCATTTCGAAGAGACTGTATTTCTCATTCCAAAGATGTCTTGTTCATTTGAAGATCTTTAAAATGAACAATTGTGTGCTCTTCAAATTATTTTAGCTGCATTTCTCAAGTGGATTAGCCCTCAGGATTAGATTTCAATAGCATTCATTCCTCTCCATGTGTGAATTCCATGCCTTGCCATTTATTGGTAGCTTGCTGGAATTTACATGGTAAATTACTGCATTTTCCAATTCTGCTGCACAGTTGTAAAATATTGGCATTTCTTGCAAATTCAAAAAAATTAGAACATGGAAAAATTATTCAAATATCAACATGAATGAGTACATCAAGTTGCTACTGAATTTATACACTTCATTCACCAAGTAACCATGCTGAAATAGTGCAACAATGCTTGCACAATTGCCCCTACTCTGTTATACCCTGTTGCTGCCTATTTAGACCATGTGGGAATGCTTATAAATAGGTCATATGTTTTCTGTAGTCCTTCTAAACTCATTCCATCCATATCCTCATGCTTTTCTTGACAACTTCAAGGTTTTCCTATAAAGTAACAGCTTGCTGATTTTTATATGGTTGTTTTTTCAGATTTTCAGATTTATGACAGTCCTAAACTTTTGGCTTCAATGTGGATTTGAAACAAGTTGAAGGGCAGGAAAACATTCAAAAACCATTGAGAAGTTAATGGATATCAGAATACCAAATTTGGTTAATTGAAATACATGTTCTCACTTGCTACTTAATCAAGAAAAATCAGTCATAAAATGTTGAAAATAGTCAAAAACAAAGATATAGTATTCCTAACATAAAATCATGCAAACACTTAACAAATAGTATATTTTAGTCAACTATTTGGCAATTAACTTATCATATGGTAGTCAAACATTGTGTCATAATGAGGCACTTTTGGGCCTCATCATCCCCCCAACTTGAACTGATGCATGCCCTCATGCATCTTAGTAGGCCATAGTAATATGCAAGTTTTATTCTTGTGAACAATATCTTTTGCTACCTGCTAACTGCGAAATTTCTCCTTGCTATAAAGGCTTGATATCATATGATTCATCTTGAAATAGTCTTATTGTGGAACCATATTTGGAAAATGCACTACTACTGATGGAATTTTTTGTTCTTAACAACATTTCAGCCTGAATGCTTATTTTTGTTGTTTGCACCTTTTGAACAAAATTGATAAAAAAAATAAAAAATTATTATTTGAAATGCTTGAGGGATGTACTTACTTGTGGTAGAGCCTTATAAACCTCAATATTTGATGTACCCTACTCTTTTTGCTATTCTGTAGAATTTTCAGCAATTCTGGTACAATTTTTGCTCATTCCGAAGAGATTGTATTCTCATTCTAAAGATGTCTGCTCATTTCGAAGAGACTGTATTTCTCATTTTGAAGATGTCTGCTCATTCCGAAGAGACTGTATTTCTCATTCTAAAGATGTCTGCTCATTCCTAAGAGACTGTATTTCTCATTTTGAAGATGTTTGCTCATTCCAAAGAGACTGTATTTCTCATTCCGAAGATATCTGCTCATTCCGAAGATCTTCAAAAAAAATGCAGAAATGACATCCTATGCAAAATTTAGCTACAGATTCTATTGTGGGTCCATCTCTAGAGTGTATAAGCCTTCCATAACATCAAAAATCCCTTCTTCATCCTTTTTTTTAGATGTTATTCTTTGTTTTATATGTTGTTTTATTCCAGTAGTACTAAAATAGAACCTTTAGGTTCATTTTTTTGATTATCCTCCTTGAATTTATCAGACAATTGTGAGATATAAACTTGTAGTTCTCCTTCTAAAATTTGCCCTATAATTTGAAATAGAATTGTTGCCATGTATGTCCCAAAATCAGGTTTTTGCACAGTTTTATAATTTCCATGCAATTAAGGGCATAAGGGGGTGTTTCTTGACATCTTGAACATATTCCTTTTCAACTTGTCACTATTGTATGAATAGTTTATGCCAAATACCGACTATCATACACTAAATGATAAATGTTTACTATGAATTAAATGCAAGAAACGCATACCTTACTATCCTGAAAATTGGTCATGCACCTTACAAGCTGGTTTTGATGATTGTTAGCAGGCTATCTGAAACATAAACAAACATAACACATGTGCAGTGTGAGATTTGTACAATGGTGAAACAATGATGGGTAGATCAAAAAGGCAATGCATGCCAAAAAATCAGTTTGCATGCAAGCCAACTTAGTAGCGCCTCCAAGAAGGTTTTCACTACTGAATTATTCATTTTTTTTTTTTTTTTCATCTCCTTTTTTTTCATTTTTTTTTCATCATAAGAGGCTGCCATTTTTGGTTTTCAACCAACTTCTGTCCTTTTTTTTTTTTTTTCAAGTGCTTTCAATGAGAGAGAACATCTCTCACTCTTATTTGGATAAGACAAATCCTTATTCTGCAAAAACATGTCAATTGTTGTATGAAAACACCATCTCTTTCTATTGAAACCTGCAACATTGATGCAACCTTCCTTTCTAGATGAGCAGTAAGAATCTTCTTACATCATAATTGTCTCCTTATTGTTGGAAATGAAGTATTGGCTCCATTGTTCCTCTTCCTTGCTAAAATTTATGTTTGTCCTCATGTATTCATTTTGTGGGACATGCCTTTACTGCAAATTTTTTTTTTTTTCTCTCTTTTTTTCTTCTTTTTTTCTTCTTTTTTTTCTTTTTTTTCAATTTTTCTTGTCTTGCTTGTACCCAAGAAGGAAGTTCACAAAAAATACTATTCTTCTTTTTGCTTTTCTTGTATTTTTTTTTTTTTGTCAAACTTTTTATCATCACTCTGAATCTGATATTGAAGAGAAATTCTCTTCCATTATGTGTACATCCAATGGAATATCCTTCAATAACTCCTCCTTAGTTAATGGTGCATGGTATACCCGAAGGCAATGTCCATTCACCACTAACATCCTCCATGAATTACCAATGGGAGAAATAAGCACTGCTCCATATCTGAAAACTTCTTCAATCAAGTGTTGTCCATGCCTCCTAGTCTGCAAAATCTTGTCAATCTGTTCTTGAAATAATTAAATACCAATTCCCAAAAGATGTTAAGTGCTTACATCAAGATAAAATCTTGATATACCCTTGTAATTCCATGTAAATGGATTGAAATATTGTTTCAAAATAACAACAATTTTGCTTTTTGTTTATAAGTCAGCCAACTAATAATGTTCAAAAAATTTCTTGGCTGCACTTCAATTTGTTTCATTCCTAGGAGGACAGAATTTACCCCTTTGTAAAATGAAAGTAAATTTTCTATGTGCAGTTTTTCTAGTTTTTTCTCCTTTATCCAAGGCTAATTTCTTTGTGTTTGGACTAAAGGTTTTCTGTGTATCTCCATTGATTTTTGTCTCTTCAAGCTCAGGTAAGTTTTTGTTTTAGCATAGTTGGATGTTACTGTAGTCAATAACATTTCCTGTAGGTTTTTTTTTTTTTATACCAGATTTAGCTACATAGATAGGGGTTGCCTATCCTGTATTATTCAAACTGATCACAAGTTGGGCTAAAAAAGAAATATTTTTGGTTTGCACAATAAGACAAGAAGTGTACAACTTTAGCAGATCAACTACTTGTCAAGTAGGATCACCTCTAACGAGATCAACTATTGTCTGTGTAGGCTAAGAATTTCTAGGTTGCGGTTTAGCGCGGTAAAATCCTAACAATATTTAAGTAATAATAGAAAACTCTAGGATCACCGTTAAGTTGTAAACTCCTATTTTTATTGTGCAAAAGTTTTTATGATTTTTTTTAGCTTACATAGATAGGGGTTATCTATCCTATATTATTCATATTAGCCATAGGTTGGGCTAAAGGTGGTGGTTGATTTACTTGCCCTATTTGTTGTTGTTGGGATCTCTCTTTGAGAAGAATTCAGACTAGGCAACAGATTTTGCATCTCTGAGTTATGGAAGCAAATGGCATTCATCAATGATATGTCCCTATGAACAAATGCTACAAGTAGCTGATATGGCTATTTTGTTCAAGGGATAGTCTTGTATATCTACCATGATGTCTTCCCAACACCTAATACAAATTTGTTTATACTACCCTGATGATATGGATATAAAAATGGCAGTACTAGTAGATGGCTCCTCTAAGAGATATTATGTTTCTTGATAATGAGGATGATGAATTCTTTCAATTTTTATCAAGAATTTCAAACATAAGCAATTTAACCCCTAGGTGTGAAGATCACCTCCCTATGGTTGCTTGTTTTCTAAATGGACTGAAATGCAATTTACCAAAAACTATTACTAATACCAATCATTTATCTAGATTTTACTTTGAAGTTCACAATTTAGTACAATTAACAATTATTGGGCTACTTTTACCCTCTAACAACATCGTGTTCCTCGATAATTGTGCCAAAATTATGAGTGTCATTGAGTCTCATCATTTAATCTCAATGATTTATCAATCCGGGGTGGTGTCCAAGGTTGTCTACGATAGAAGGCTAGGGCAGAGTACAATTCAAGAATTCAGATTTCAAGCATTTATTGGTGAAGCAAATTTTGGTTTAGCCTTTTGGTGTCACACTAAACCTAGTCTGAAGAATGGAAACTAAAATAAATTACAGGAATTGAAAACTAATTCTAAGTTGCAAGAATTGAAATCTAACTACAATTGCAGGAATTGGAATTGCTAAATTGAAAGTCTAATCTACTCTTGCAGAATTTAAATTGCTGAAATGAAATCCTAAGTTACATTTGTAGAATTGAAATCTAGTTACTTTTGCATAATTGAAATGATGCTTGTAAATGAAACTTATTCTAAAAAAACCTGTCAATGCCCTGCCACAAAATGTCGTCAAGCTTCTGCTACAGGAATTGACAGCAAAATGAAATATGTTGAAAATGGAAAGTTGCTAAAATAGAAAGTAGGGAAAACATGGAAAGCAAAGGAAAAATGCGTAATATAATTTGTCAACTGACATACACACAAATGTTGTACACAAACATAATAGAAAACATAAATCACATAATACAAAATAAAAACAAGAAAATGAAATCTAGCAAGCAATCTATTAATTCTGCTGCAACAAAATTATAGATTAAAACCTACCATAAAATCCCTCCTTCTAGATCTGAAAGTGGGCCCATACTTCTTGATCTATAAGGAGGTGAAAAGCACTCCTTAACTAATTAACACTCATAACAGAAAATGATAAAATAGCTGCACTTTTATTGATGACAGAACATGCTAAAAATTGTTACAAAAAATTATTGTACAATCCTAATTGCTGCTATTGAAAACTCTACTCTATTCTAATTCCTAACTGGATCAACCAAGGAGGGATATGTGTTATTTATATAAATATTTACAACATATCCCATGCTCAAATCAGCCTATGTGCTACTTTACAGTGATTTGCTAATAATTTTGGATCTGAAATAAATGCAAATCTGGATAGTTTGTGTTGTAGTAGTAGTCATTGGCCCTTAGAAAGCATATTCAGTGGTGGGAGTACATGAGAGGAGTCTAAAAATATCTCACACATCTTTCTCCACTTCAGAATATGCCATTTCTATCTTGCAAACAACTTTCTATTATGCTGCAGTTTTTTTGGGTTTATCCTAGAAGAGAATCAAAATTGATCTTTTCCATGAATGGTGGCTTTGGACGGCAAGGACAGCAAAGTCAGATGGGAGATATTTTCCTTTAATATTTTCAACCTTCTTTCCCTTTTTCCATCGTCAAAAATAGTCAAAAAGTCAAAAAGCACTTTTTGTTCTCATTCCAAAGATAAGTGGCTCATTCCGAAGAGACTGTATTTCTCATTCCAAAGATGTCTTGTTCATTCCGAAGATCTTCGGAATGAACAACTGTGTGCTCTTCAAATGATTTTAGTTGCATTTCTCAAGTGGATTAGCCCTCAGGATCAGATTGCAATAGCCTTCATTTCTCTCAATGTGTGAATTCCATGCCTTGCCATTTATTGGTAGCTTGCTAGAATTTACATGGTAAATTACTGCATTTTTCAATTCTGCTGCACAGTTGTAAAATATTGGCATTTCTTGCAAATTCAAAAAAATTATAACATGGAAAAATTATTCAAATATCAACATGAAGGAGTACATCAAGTTTCTACTGAATTTATACACTTCATTCACCAAGTAACCATGCTGAAATAGTGCAACAGTGCTACACAATTGCCTCTACTCTGTTATACCCTGTTGGTGTCTATTTATACCATGTGGGAATGCTTCTAAATAGGTCATATGTTTTTTGTAGTCCTTCTGAACTCATTCCATCCATATCCTCATGCTTTTCTTTACAACTTCAAGGTGTTCCTATAAAGTAACAGCTTGCTGATTTTTATATGGCTGTTTTTTCAGATTTTCAAATTTATGACAGTCCTAAACTTTTGGCTTCAATGTGGATTTGAAACAAGTTGAAGGGCAAGAAAACATTCAAAAACCATTGAGAAGTTAATGGATATCAGCATACCACATTTGGTTAATTAAAATGCATGTTCTTACTTGCTACTTAATCAAGCAAAATCAGTCACAAAATGCTGAAAATAGTCAAAAACAAAGATATAGTATTCCTAACATAAAATCATGCAAACACTTAACAAATAGTATATTTTAGTCAACTATTTGGAAATTAACTTATCATATGGTAGTCAAACATTGTGCCATAATGAGGCACTTTTGGGCCTCATCAGTAGGGATGTAGTGGACCAAGCCATTATGGATATAATTGATACAATGATGTAGCATGGAGGGGATGCATTAAATATCTCGAATCCAAGGGTGTCCTAAAAGGATGTTGTACTACATCTTGCCTTTTATAACATGAAAGAGAGTAGAAATGGTTTTGGCACAAACCTTTATGGGAAGTATGATGGTACCAATGGTAGGTTGCATATATTCATCAAAATCTCAAAGGTCCATGGAAGGGGTAGTGAGGTGAGGAAGAAGGTGAAGGTGGTCGAGGATGGTGGTAGAAATGATGTTGATGGATGAATTAGTGTCAATGATAACATGCTTATAGGTTATGGCATTTATGGAGGATTGAATATGCAATAAGGTATATTCTCCCTCACTTACAACTTTAGTTATTTCATGGTCATGGAAGTTAATAGAAGGTTGTAGGTATCTCTAAATATTACCAACAAAGTTGGCAAAAGCATATGTACCATGAGTCTCAAGATCAAGAGAGCGAAGAATGGAATCAAGGGCTTTGCGATGAGGTTGGGATTGTTGCAGAAGGTCATATATGGATAACCTTGCAAGGATGATGTGGATTTGATGGGAAATACTACCATAGATAGTGATGACATTTTATGGTATAGGAGGAGGAACGGGTGGAGGGTCTAATGGATGTGCAGCAAATGGTGTTTGAGATGTTGAAGGATGTTGGGCTTCAATAGGGGTGGATAGCATTGATTACGAGTTGTGATGTTGATCATACCCACAAACCCCTATTGAGAAGGACCTCGATTGACATGATTGACTTGGCATGGATTAGATTACGGTAGATTACCCCCATTCTTAGGTAGTGGATTTTGATAGATCCCCAAGTTTTGGTTTTGTAGTGCAAGGGGATTAGAAACTTGAATGGTGCCTCAGTTAATAAGATCTTGCATAGTATGGCAAAAAATGTAGCATGCATCAAGAGATGAGATGGATGTTGTGCTGGTATCTAGAAGTACTAAGGTGAATATTGGGAATGTTGGGATGGAAATGAGGAGGACGGATGATATGGGGGTCGGAGCTCGAGGAGACCTGCTATAAAGTCAAAATGTGAGAGGAGGATATGGAAAGGGGTGGCATAGAATAATGAGGTATGGATATCATACCTACCATCTAGATAGTAGTTATGACATCATGCATGATTTGGGAAACAACAACATCATAGTCATCCCCCAAAAGTGGATGAGATGAATGCTCTAGGAAGGTATGGGTTGTAGATGGTGATGGAGGTGGATTGAAATCATCAGTAACTATAATAGGTATGGGATGACCAGGAGGGGTATAAATGACATCTTGGTAGTAACTAGATGGAGGATTAGGAGAAGAAAGATCATCTGAATGAGGTGTCTCCTCAAAGGTCTCATTCAGGAGATGATATGGAGTGAAGGATGCGATATGAGACATAGTACTAGTGCTAGGGTTTTATTTCCCAGTCAATAGATTAGGTGGAATAATAGATGCAACCTTCTCAGACTTAGAAGGTAGATTAGTGGTCTAAGAAGAAGAGGCACCTATGGTCATGACTGTCTGTTGAGCAGCCTTAGTGGCATGACGAAGGGCTTCACATGTCTGACTATGCATAATTGGTATGGTAATGTGTGCAGTAGTGCAGTAACAGCCAAAAGGTGTGAAATATGGACTCTAGGAATGCTTGTGGCTAAGTTTTACACTTTCTATTCAAAAAAATATAAGTTTACACGGGAGGGTGCAAACCACTCCTAAAATCAAAGATTCATACGGGGTCATGCGAACCTCAAAAATCAGATACAGATGATAGATAAGTGCTCTATAAGGTGTTTTTGTGTTGTGTTAGAAATTTGTGATCTAAAAAGTAGGTTCACTGGGGGTGCAAACCTCTTGTAAAACCAAAGATTCGCATGGGGTCATACGAACCTAATAAATAGTGACAGAGGATGGATTTCTACTGTGGATATCCTCTATGTGTTGTGTAATATTGTTTTGTACAGTTTTGTAGCTTGTAATCTAGGTTCGCACGGGGGGGTGCAAATGTATCTAAGTGTAGGAAATGAGGGGGTGTGAACCACCTAAAAATAGATAGTGTAATTTTTTGCATGGAAGTGAAACTATGTAACAACTAATCAGTGAGTTATAGCAATTGTTATCATGTTGTTGTAACTACCTTTTTGGGACTCGATAATAAGAAAATGTGTTTCTTTTGATTTTCATGTGTTTTAATGAGAGTACTGTATCTACCCTAAGGGTGACCTCTACTTTGAATCAGTTATGTCGTAGCACAGAACCTCCTGCAACACCCAAAGGTGCACAGAATAGAACTATGTTTCCAATGGGTGAGTGGCAACCTAAATGGAATCTGGTATAGTAAAATGGTATCCAAAGGGGGAAGACTCAAAATGCTCTGATGAGTCAATATACTCTCATGAAGAGAGGTCACATTGTCAATGTGGTGCTACCAGCATACCCATGCTTTCGCTTAACCCTCACATTTAAGGCATCCATAGTAACGATCAACTGCACCCACTAATTATTTTTAAAATCCCTGTGGTAAATGGGCTTTCTGCAACTAACCCACTTTGAAGGTACCTTACAGTGATTAAATTTTAATAACCAATACTCGAAAGTGGAATGATTTTTTGGGTATTAAGGTCGAAACGATCACACCTGGGGGGCTTATATGGTGACTAAACGGGGGGTGAGTTGGTGGAGGTTTGAACTCCAACCTCACCAAACTTGAGTTTTTAATTGGTGATGTCCAATTTATACTGGAGACGAAAGCCAATCCTTACACTATTTATGTTGTATCATGAGTGTGTGGTGTTTATTGTGCAAAACTATTTTAGAATTAAACTATACTAGGTGCCTTTTCAAAAGAAATCTATGCTAAGGTGCCTTTTCGAAATAAATCTAATTGAATGCATCCTCACAAAAATAAATTTAGTCTAATGCTATTCGAAAGGAAAATATAATTAGATGCTTTTGAAATGAAATCTAGATTAATTGCCTTTGAAATGAAATCTAGATTAATTGCTTTTGAAATAAAATCTAGATTAGATGCGTCCTCACGAAATCAAATCTAAACTAAGACTTTTGGAATTGAAATTTAACTAGATTCTCTTGAAATTGAAATCTACTTAACTGCTTCCTCACGAAATTAAATTTATGCTAATGCTTTGGAAAGGTAAATCTAATTAGATGCTTGTGAAATGTAAATATAGATGAGAAAGTTATGGTAAGACTAACTAAAATGAACAAGGATATGTGATAGATTGATTTCAAGCCCAAACGATGATATTCACCTCAGAATTGAAAGATATCCATTGGATTAGCACAATACCTATGTCCAAGTGCATGCAAAGTCCTTTGGTTTTTCTCGATTCCAAGGTTGTGTCTATTTTGGAAGTTTGCACACTAGGGTGCAAACCTGTCTTCTTTTTGGAGATTCGCATAGGCCCGCCCGTGTGAACCTATTGTTAGATATTGGGTTGATTGGTTTGGTGGTCTTGATTATTTTGAAGCCCCTGGATGGTCTTGAGATAGTTACCTACACAGAAAGGGTCCAAAATTCAAATATAAATGCAGCAAGAGAGCATAAAACCTTAAGATACTTTGCATGTACCTAAAGAAAGCAATTTATAGGAAAATAAACTAACTATTGCCACACAAAAATACAAGGAATGATTTCACCTTGCATACATCGTGGTGAGAGGTGGTTTGGGATCTAGGTATGGGGGCATGCAATCCTCGAGAACATGAGGCTCTTAACCTCACCTGACTTACCTTGCCAATTACTGGGGTGTCTGAAACCAATACCTATGCTTCAAGGATCAATTTTGAGGCAGATTGGGGGAATCACATGCCCAAGTGTGTACTCTTTAACCTCTTTGAAGCTCATCGGTGCACTAACAAACCTTTTGCAATTTGGCTTGAGATGGGCTTCTAGGAATTTTGATTTGGGGTTTCTTCAAATATGACAATCAACTGCCATACAAAAATAGGCCATAATATGTGTTAGAAGGTGGTTAAGCTAGTGCTTGGTGGGAGTCCCACTGGGCATGCCAGAATGAAACCAACAAAAAGACACTACAATTCTCATTCAAAATTATAGAATCCACTACTTTTGTTATTGAAATATTAAAAGGGGGTTACAGGTTGATATCCTTTTATAGTTCTTGCCATGTAGGCTACAATGGGATCTTCCCTAAGGAAGCCCTTTTTAGATGGGTACAAAGGCATCAGGATCTGTCTTCTTGATGTTCCTCAGTGTTGATGGGCTTCTTGCTCATGTACCACTGCTATATTGATATGTTTGGTATACCTGTTGACCTAAAAAATATGGTTAGAGTGTTTGGGGGCTTACCTCAGTCAAACCTCATGTTTATACAGATGAAAGACTCACTAAATAGTCTTAAAACATGATGAAAACTGATAAAAGCAATGTAAAAACACTAAACTATGTCATATATACCTGTTAGGTGATCACTATTTGTTGTTGCAGATATTTGCTCAGGGGGTGCAAACTTGGTGTGAACCAGGAGGTTTGCACGGGGGCATGAAAACCTATATTTTTATGAATGAATCTACAAGATCAATTTTTGGATTGTCCTGGTGCTACTGCTTCTTCTCTTTTTTGATGGGTCACCTTCAAAAAATACCCTTTTTGATGTTGATAGCTTGTCTTAATCACAATTGAATATTATGAAAGTAACATAAACTATTATGGCAGTGTGAATACGATGGATGTATAATGGTTGTATGATGGATGAGTTTTTGGAGTAATTTCTATAGATTTTTTGTAAGCTAAAAGTGGTGGTCCTTAAAATGTGGAAATGGCCCTCTATTTATATAATTGGCCAAGGTGAGAAGGAGGGGATGAGGTGCCCCCTGTGAGGTGTCCCCTGAGGTTTCCTGGTCCATAAATGAGGTTGGGTGAGAGAATCCCTCACCCATCCATAAATCATGATGACTTGGCTAAAAATATCCATTCGGTATTTATGAACACCTTTTTGAAAATATATTTTAATTAAAAATTACATTTTGTGTGCAAAAGTCTCCATATTTCATTTATGACCCAGGGGAGTGTGAGGTGGAGAAATATATGGGTGAGAGGTGGCAAGGCTAGGATAGGCTAGTCTAGGTGAGGTGGAAGGCTAGGCTAGTCAAAGTAGACTAGGTGAGGTGGAAGGCTTAAATCAAATTAGGATTAGATTTAATTAAGCATGTGATTAGTCATAAAGTATATTTTGACCAAAATGTTGACTTTTTTACCATAAAGTGCTTTTTGACCATGGTGGAGAATTCAACCTTAGTTGAGTTATGAATGAGGTTGCATGAGGACCTAGGGTTAAGCGTAGTAAGGGGCTTAGCTAGCCCAAAGGGGCTAAGGATGGTAAATAGTGTATTTGGTGAATGAATAGTGTTTTTAGTTAGTTTATGCAATTTTTGAGGGTTTTGCAAATTGATTGACCACGAAGATGAGGAGAGGGGCAATCTGTGACTTTTGGATGTCTATAGGTTTGAATTCACACATTATGCCTTCGAAATCAGCACCATCCTATGGCATGTGACTTTTGACATCAACATCCTTTTTTTGTCTAAGTGATGGCTGCCTTACTCTGCATTTAGGTGCAAAAAATTAAAAAACATGCTAAAATATAAAAATTATTTAATGGTGGGAAATATAATAACTACCTTCAGCTCTTTGGTAGTCATAGCAATGTTTTGTAATTTTGTGTGCACTACAGTTGGTAAATCGGTATCCTACAAATTATGAAAACTTTCATAGTAAAGTGCTAAATTATAATCTATCGAGGCTGTTGTGTGATTGTTTTGTTTGAAAAATATAGAGCTCTAATTTGATTCGATCTAAAATATATGTACACCAATCAAATATTTTGTGGTACTATAGAAAACAAAAAATATAAGCTAATGATCAAAATGAAATCTCTATTCTTCCAAGCAGAAACAATCTTGATTGGAAAAATTCAAGAATTGCCTTGAAATCATTGTTGGAAACTGAGTTATTAGTTAACCCTCTCTTGGACTTCGCCACAAACACTTCAAAAAAAATATTAGTTGATAACAAATTTTAAATTGTGAAGTTTAGGATAATCAAGTGAAGAGAATTATACCTGACAACAATTTTGGAGAGATATCGTCGTTGCTCATCAGGAAAGCCTTATCATTCTTAGAGAGAATTAACTTCTATGAAACGAAAGCGAGACCCTTCTATAGAAGACCAGTCAATCTCTGGATATCAGAGGGTTTGATTGTAAAATATATTTTTCTATTTTTTAGAGATAGAGTAACCACCATAAGATCATTTTCATAGCCTTCGATGATGTGTCAAACAATTTTATCTATTGTTAATTGGGGCATAGAAGTCAAAGCCTCAAAACCTACATCCTAAACCCATGTATGGTTGATCCTAGGTGTGGTTAAGTACTCTAAAAATTTGATGCAACTTTGATTTTTGAATAAAAAAATTTTAAAGGTTGTGGACATGGTGGCCATCACTCTAGAAAGGTACGAGGTGATGGTCACTTAGGGGAGGGAAGGTTCGCAAATTCACTCTAATCTCATGCAATAGAAAAAAGGCTAAAAAACAACTATTGATGCGTCTTTATAGATAAAATTGAGTGGGTGGACACGTGATAGCATGTTAGTGGACATGCAGTTGGTGCTGTGATGTGTGGTAGGGTGAAGCTAGATCTTGTTTTACACTTAGCATGAGATCAAAGTATTATCTACACTCGATATGATATCGAAGTATTATATACACTCGGTGAGTTAGTTGGACCTTTACTTCACCCGATCTGTTAACTGGACCTAAATTACACCTGATCCATTAGTCAAAACTTATCTTACACCTAGTCCATTGGTTAGAGCTTGTTATCCACCTGATCCATCTACTGGATCTTTCTTCCACCCAATCTTTTAACTAATCCTTGCTTTGCACACGATCCATTTGTCAAAATTAATATACACCCGGTCCATCAGCCAAGACTTTTTCCAATCGACCTGAGCACTTTTTCAGCCAAACCTTTTTTCACCTGGTCCAATATTGGATCGTGTTTTGCACCTGGTTTGAGCTTGAATTGTGTTTTTCACCCAATCCAGAGCCGAACTGTGTTTTCCACCCGATCCGACCAAAACTGTCAAATTCACCAATTTTTTACAATTTTTTATGAAAAAATAATGTAATTCACCATTTTCTTCGACATAATGTTAGTTAGGATTCACCAGGATTTCATAATAGATTCACCTATTTTTTACAAGTACCTTTTGGGTTTGATCCCTTATGCATAACCCTAAATATGGTTCAATATCTAATCGATCATGGAATCCCAAATCCAAACTTGGGAATTTATAGAAACCCTCTGCTTGAGTACAAGATACGATAAAGTTGAGTCGATGCTTCGATATTGAAACCATTGTATTGACAAATCAACCATGTGAATAGCATTTTATCTTAGTAAGGTTTTGTGGGCATGATCAATGTTTCTATGTGAAACCAAATATGTCTTATGTGACCCAATCAACAATCAAGCCCTCCTATTGTGCTAGATTCTTCCCTCATGCCACCAATTGAAGGTGCTCCTCCCTCTATTCCATGAAATATTGTGACCATTTAGAGTAGTCGCACGCATAAAATTGGTATTGCATCAACAAAGTTATCAATATATGATCTCTTGCAATAATCATAGCCTCATCGTGAGGCCCTAAATGACATCCTACGGTCCATAGATTTGGAAACTAATGACACTAACACCTTTGTAAATTTTATAGGTAGTGTGTGGACATGCATGCAACCTTCAATTGTCTTCTATGATCATGAAATAACAACTCTTGAAGGAGTAGGGGTTAATCCCCCTATGCATATCATGGCATGCATTGATGGAATAACATTCAAGTATGTCTTAATTAACACCAATTCATCCATCAACATCATCTCCACTACCACCCTCTAGCATCTAAAACTCCCACCTAGCCATCTTGCCACCCCTCCCTCAACTTGTAGGCTTTCCATTTTGTGCTCCACATTAGGTACAATCATCCTACCTATTTTAGTAAATGTTAAAAAAATATCCATATTATGCCATGACATTGAAAGGGATATGCAATACAATCTTCTCCTAATATGACCATGGATTAGGGACATGCAATGTGTCCCTTCTATGCTCCATCATTGTTTGAAATATCTTCATAATGGATAAGTACATCACATTTTGGTTGATGATGATCCCTTTCAATTTTGCAACATGGTCACTCTACCATAGGGTCCACCACTATCTTCCACTCACATTGCCCCTACCATGATCCAACTTAATGTGTTGACTCAATAAGTTCCTTCATCTCCAATAAACCAAACCCACTAACGACAACCCCTTATTTTCATATTGATTCTCTAAAGAATCATTATTCACAAATAGATACTCTCCAATGATGTAGCTTGCAACCACCACTTGGCTTCTTATCTCCTTCTTATTTTATAAATCCTCCACCCCCACCCTTACATTCAACTCACCTTCCTCCTCATCCATCACCTTCTCACAATGTCACTTCAAATTTTCCCATTCTTCCTACTCCTCCAACTTTTTCTCCTAATATGTCATTCATAGGATCATTTATCCCTCATCCTTCCATTTCCATTAATCCCTCTCAATTTACCTCGCAATTCACATATACCACCTATGCTATATTGCCTACTCCTAGAGAGTGCTACTCTTGGGAGTGGCGTAAGCTCAACTCGCTAAGCCCACTCCATCCATTTTCTCTCTTCCCACAAACCATCCTCATGACTCCCAACCATCATCATCCTCTTCTTCTTCTTCTTCAAACTGGGGGTCTCTATCACAACAAGAGCATCAAGAGATACCTCATGTATCTATACTTATGACCAATCCTGGTCTAGGGGAGTACATTGTATATAACGCTCATATCTCCCCTCCTAGTGTGTAGTCCATTAGAGATTTTGGTTGTCCTCAAGATGCACCTCTATAGGCATCGTTATCCCCATTGGTTTGCCAACCAATGAAACAAATTTTGTATATGGAGACATCAACACCTTTTTAGAAAAACCTAAGCCAAAAGATTCAAAGGACAAATTTTGTGAAAACCTCAATTACATATCTAACACATCATTTTCCATACAGTATTTCTAATGCTACAACTATGGGCTCAATCTTGGGTGCTATGAAGAAAGTCCTAGAAATCGCATTGACCCACTTTAACAACAGCCTAAAAATAAATTGGGCTTAAATTATAGTTGTAACCGTATAAACATTCTTGAGGATGAACTCCAACGCCTCACCCTCGATACTATTAAGGATAATTTTGAAATGAATCTTGAGTATGAGATCCCTATAGAAATCCTCTTCCCTCAATCCATAGTCGACATTCCCCCTAACTTTTACTACGTTTTCTCAATTCATAGCGCTTCCACCAACACTTATAATGATGAGCTTGGTCCCAACTTTTATGATATCTCAATCACTTCTACCAAATTTGAATATGTATCCTCTCTCATTCTTCCTTTCATAGTCAATTAAAAATATCAAACACCTCATTTTGTTCTACCTTATCAACCTCTACATAAACTGCATTCTCCTCCACCTATTTTGTAGCCATTATTACACCATAATTCATTCCATAAACATCAAATACATCCTCCAACAATTTAATCCTCTTACCTAATTCTAACCCTTCAGTAAACATGATTTTCATGGATCTATTTATCCCATTCCACTATGCAACTCATCTGGATAGAATTCTTAGCATTGATCCAAATTGCATCGACTTGAATCACCTTTCTTTCGATCCTTTGCCACACAATTTTCTTCCATTCGAACACATGCTATAACAATCTAATGCCTACATTCCACCCTTCCCTCCTCAACTTTCTTCTGTAAGCAATGTCAAAGTCATGCATGATGAAGTCCTTACTGAGAATGTAGTAAATGACTTGCATCTCATTCCTATTCTCACCCAGCTCAAAGATATCTCCCACATGCAACAACCCTCATATTATTAAACTTGGAAAGACTTTATCCCCTCCAGAGTGAGAAAGCTTCACAAAAATTTTGACTCAATACAATAATATTTTTGCTTGGTCTTATACTGACATGTCTGGTTTTAATCCATAATTGGTGGTACACAACTAACTCTCAACAATGATGCCAAGCTGGTTAAACAAAAACTTAGGAAAATGCACCCTACAATCATTTTTATGGTAAAATAAGAGTTACATAAACTCTTAGATATGGGTTTTATCCAACCAATTGATTATCTTGAGTGGGTATCAAATATGGTACCTATTGAAAATACAAAGGGTAGAATATGCATGTGCACAGATTTTTTAGGATATCAACAAGTGTTCCCAAAGGATAACTTCTCCCTTCCAAACATTGATACATTAATCAATTCCATAGTCGATCATGGGATGCTCTTCCTCATGGATGAATTTTTAGGTTACAACCAAATTTGGGTTAACCCTGATGATCAACATAAAATATGCTTCACCACGTCTTAGGGCATATTCTGCTATAAGTTCATGCTATTTGGCCTTAAAAATATAGGTTCCACATACCGATGTGCCATGACCTACATCTTCCATGGTTACATGCACAAAATTGTAGAATATTGTGTGGATAAATTATTGGTAAAATCTAAAAAGCACAATCAACACATTGATGTTTTGTACAAAGCTTTTTATTGATTACTCGAACATAATGTGTGACTGAATCCAAAAAATGTGTCTTTGGTGTCACCTCAAGTAAACTTCTAGGCTTCATAATATCTCAAAGGGGTATTGAATTGAACCTAAACAAAGTCAAGGCCTTCACATAAATGTTACCCCCTACAAATCTAAAACAATTACGCAACTTGCAAGGAAAGATCCAAGTAATTCACCACTTTATTGCTCAACCATATGATAAGTGTAAGCCATTTAATCACCTCTTACAAAAGGGGTTGGAATTTCAATGGGACCAATAATGTCAAAATATCTTTGAAGCTATCAATAAATACCTTACATCTCCACCACTTTTATTGCCACCTTGGACAAGTTTTTCCTTCCATCTGTACATATCAACCGCCAATTTTGCATTAGGAACTACGCTAGCTCAAAAGAATGAATTCAATCAAGAACAAGCCATATATTACATAAGTTGTACCTTTGTGTCATACAAAACACAATACACCTATATGGAAAAGTTGTGATTGGTAGTAGTCTTTGCTACCAATAAACTTTGTCATTACATGCTAAAGCATACCACCTGTGTCATTGCTTAGGAAAATCCATTACAATTCATGATAAGGTAAGTCCTACCAAAATAGCAGAACCAACAAATGGATCATGCTCCTAAAAAAAATTGACCTTGAGTTCATTAATCAAAAATCCATTAAGGGTCTAGTCATTTCTAACCAACTTACAGAAGCTCCACTTGAAGTTGATAAACCACTAATCATTGAGCTTCCCAATGACTTTATCTTCTACACTACTAAACTTGAAGAGCATTTCGAACCTAAAGATAACATTGACCTAACACTCTTCTTTGATAGTTCTAGGTGCAAGCAACAAGGAGGTACTAGAGTAGTTTTCTTCATATCTCAAGGGGCTTCACTCTCCTTTTCCTTTAAAATCAACTTCCTCTGCACCAACAATAATTTTAAATATGAAGCTCTTATCCTCAACCTCAAAACTACACTTTTAATGTGCATCAAGTGATTAAAGATCATCTGTGACTCCCTTTTAATTATCAACCAATTAAAAGGTATTTACCAATGTTGATGTGATTTACTCAAGCAGTATAAACAAGTTGCAAAGGAGTTGTCAAAACTAGAGTGGTATGACATTGAAGCCTCACCAGGGTTCAAAAATCACTTTGCAAACACCATGGCCTCTCTTGGATCCCTTATCCCCAAAAACCCACATGACAATATAACCCATGTATAGGTAACAACCCTCCACAAGTTTTCTATTTCACAAAATACATCCCTTGATGATGTGCATGTCAATTTTGTCCAAGTTGAGCCTTATAATTCTTAGTTTTCCCAAATCAAGGATTACCTTAAGCTTAGTGTTCTTCCCTCTAATATATCTCATACCAGTAAAAGAACCTTCAAGTAAAATGTTGTGAGGTACACCCTCTTAGGGGATATCCTCTACAAGTGTAGCTACGATGGTATTCTCCTTCACTGCTTAGAACCATAAGAAGCTAATCATGCCATCATTGCAGCTCATGGTCATTTTAGTGGAATCACCATAACTAAGTGCATCTTGTGCATGAGTTATTATTGGCCCACCATGGAATGTGATTGTTATGCATACATCAAGAAATATTTTAAATACCAGCAACATGCTAATCTAAATCATTTACCATCACAAGCATTGTAGCCCATTCAAGCCATTTGATCATTTTTTTAATGGGGCCTTGATCTCGTAGGTGAGATCACTCTTGCTTCATTAGGCAAACACAAATTCATCATAACTGCCATGGAATATTTTACCAAATGGGTGGAATTCATTCCTTTAATCCAAATTATAGGATCCAAAATCGTTGAATTCATCATGCATCACATTATTAGTCATTTTGGTATTCCTTCCTAAATCATCTTTAACAATGGTACATGCTTCAAGAATAAATATGTTTAATTTGTGTGTGACAAATACAATATCCAACATAGTTTCTCAACTTCTTATTATACACAAGGCAACAGCCAAGCAAAAGCCACCAACAAAACCATTTGTATGATCCTTTGTAATATGGTTGCAAAGTCACACCAATACTGGCATAATCACTATGGGTATATAGAACAAGTGTTTCCACACCTATTGGGGTAACTTTATATTCACTCATATATGGTGTTGAGGCCATTATGCCCCTAGAGTTAGAAATCCTCTATTTGCGCATTTTACTCCAAGAATATATTGATAATGACACTGTACACCAAGCTCATCTTAACTAGCTTCCACTTCTTGATGAGCATCAAATCAATGCTATTGAGCATCTTCGAGTCTATCAATATCATGTTCAACATGCATACAACAGCTGAGTTCATGAGCTAAAATTCTAAGTAGGGGACCTTGTGCTAAAGGAAAACCAATAGAATCCAAACCAACCATGCCATTTACATGAATAATTCACCCCTAGTTGGTTGGGATCTTACATTGTCAAGCAAAAATTTGGTTCTAGAGCTTATCGACTCACCAATCTCAAAGGAATAGAGGAGCCTGAACTCCTCAATATCATTCACCTCCATGCATTCTACATCTGAACATATCAAACAAGGCTCTCATATTCTTGTACATTCTTATTCAAAACAACAAAAATACAAAAACAATAACAACAATAAAAAAAATGCATTCAATGACAATGCTAAAAATCATTCTTTCATTCTTTGAATTATTTATTCAACCACTTACCACAAGTGCCTCCAACAATGCTACATTTTTACTTCTTCATTTCTACTTTTCTATTATTATATTTCACTATCATTAATTCTTCAAATCCCCTTCTCTTATTTTCATTGTTTTCCTCTTAGGTCCCCTTTCAATGTTGTATGGGCATGCACGAGCGACTACATACCTTTGATTGGTCCTATTTCTCTCTCCCCATTATTTTATATTCTTCTTCTCTCCTCCTCTAATTTTCTCTTCTCCTATTTTTAACTCCTTCCATTTCTTTATGTTTCTCCAAGGTACCATGTCAATGATGTATGGTCACGCACGAGTGGCTACATACCTTTGACTGGTCCCTTCCTCTTATTCCCTCTCCTTTTTTTCTTCCCTTCCTTTCCCTGTCTTTCCTTCTTCCTTTCATACTCTCTCTTCTTTTCTCTCTTGTCTTCTTTCTATCTCGCAAACATTTGTGTTTCTCATTTTTATCATTATTTCACATTCACTACATTTTTTTGGCAATCATGCATCGATAACATTCAAACACTAATGTGCTAATTTAATCACCTTTTGGATGCATCGATACACGCTAATCATTCATAATTGGTATAATGATTCAAGTACATTTTTTGTCACACTTTTTTTTTATCATTTATATGCAATGTGTGTTCATATCATGGTCATATATTTAACTATCATGTTGTGCTTTGTCAAAAGTATCTTGTCAATCATATTGTACATAGGCATATTCGCTCATTTTGCACATTAGTCAATAAGCATACCCTAGTTATCACAACTATCATGATGCTTTGTTCAATTTGTTTCCATGGTTGCTTGGTACTAGGAGTATTTTTGGTTATTCAACCATTCCTAGTTCATCCAATCAACCTTTATCGAATATCATCAAGTTCTAATGTAATTTTAAGTTTCCTCTGGTTGACTTGAGTTCTTTCTTGGACCAATCACATCTCACACATTAAGAAAAATTTTGAGTATAGGAAAGACAACACCTTGAGTAGTTTTTCCATAAAGTGAATAGTTTCCCCTATTCATCCTATCATTCACATGATCTAAGCTTGAGGATCCAAAGCAATACAAGTTGCACAAAAAAAGAAAGCAAAAAGACCACCAAAAAATCAAAAAGCAAAAGACCAAAAAGAGAAATATCAAATAACTTACTCTCAATATCCTTAGGCATTTTAGATGCCTGGCTAGAAATGGAGCAATATTGATAGATTGTGGGGATAAAATCCATTAGGGCTATAGATGTTTGTCTAGCAGTGGAGTATGTGTTATGAGTGGTGACATGTTTGTCATATTAGTGACCTTATTTTGTACAGACCACTACACGCTCATGGATGAGCTAGCTTATATTAGCTAAGTTTACAATTGGTTAGTCCAACCTCACTCAAAATGGAAAAATGAACATCATTGCACACACTGGTCCATGATAAGCTTAATCTTATACAAGATGGTCAAGATTTTTGCAGGATATTAACTGACTAATAAATGATTTTAATTTTTTAAACTATTCAAACTAAAGTTTTTGACTTTCTCAAAATCCTTTTAGCATCCAAAATACCTTGGACATCGAAATGAACAATGTCACAGCTAGTTTTTCCAAGCAATACAAAAACCCCTAAATATTAGTCCATGTTCAATCATCTTGGTTACATGTTCATTATTCATGATCATTTAGTTTCATGCTCAAACCATTCTATGCATAGCCTATATATGTTCACTTTTAGATTTGCATTCATCATACATATTGCATGTTTTTTTGTCTCATATTATGTTAATATGTCTGTGTGACTATTAATTTATCCTTGATTAATTACATCCATTGTGATGGTAAAATTCACAAATACACATCCAAAATTTTGGTTAAATAAACACATATGAAGTTTAAAACCATGCATTTACACAACATTACATTTTCATTCATAACATCAACAACATCAAATGAATGATACATATTACATAATATCCAACTAATCATCATCAATACATCATCACATCAAATTTATAACATAATAAACATACATCACATCACAATCACATAATCAAAGTCTACTATGTATCCATCAATAATCAATCATCCATATATATCAAATAAATTCATTGATACATCATCAAAAATTGCCCATAGGCTATATCATTTGTACCTATATACATACTATGATCCACAAATCATGAACTCTTATACATACATACCATGATTATAAAAATAGTGGCACATCTGCCTTACCAAATATAAAATTAACCCTATTGACCACTGGGAGTCTCCCCACTTCCCTCCTACCCTATAAGCATATCCCCTCCACTCCTTTGTGATCTCTCCCCATCCTAAGCTAGATTTTATCCCCTTGCCTATGAATATATAGGCTCAATAAATTGAGGTGCTATCGAGACCACTAATGATGTACTCCTACAGTTTCATCAATATTGAGAAGCTGAATACGATAGAATTGACATACCCCATATCACCATATCTACCTCCAACACTAACACTCTACTCTTCTCTCAAAAATAAAGTGTCTCAAAATCATCCCTCGCTCATTGTAGATAAACAATATTTATTTGTAGATCAGCTATATCACCCTGCACCTTAAGTTGCCCAACCTCCTCTCAGAGCCCATCTCTCTTTGCTATTGTAGCATCCCTCTCTACAACAGTTGATTCCCTCTCTACTACCATAAAATCTTGCTCTCTCTACAGTGTCTCCCTCTCAATTTATGCCCTCTGCTTCCCAATTATCACTGCATCCAATCACCTCTAGAGCTTATCTCTAACATCAATTGTTGTATCCCTCTCAATCACCAGTCCCATCCTCTCTAATATCTAGGTAGTTTTTTAGTAGACCGTCCATACCTCAAGTTGTCTAACCCTTTCTCTCAGCATATCATCCTCCCCTACAACCTCCATTAGCTCCTCCTTATCTACCTCCATGGTATCCTTCACATCATCCTATCAAAAGGTCTTTGTCAGTATTACCTCTTCAATAAAATCTCTTGGTACCTGCTTTGGTGCACCTCCCATCCCTCCCTCTACTGCCACTCCAGATGGGTTTGCTCCACTATCTATTCATTGATGCACTTGGCATCTACGATGTGACTTATCCTTTACCTCTTGTTGAGGTGTGATTTTTTCCAGTCACAAAACCACTCGACAAACTCAGAATTATGATTCTCTCTTGCAAAGAATATTATATATCTCCAAGGTTCTTATGTTATATCTAACATTTCATATATATATACATCAATGAGTACTTGAATAACTCTTGGATTTGTGAACTATTGTTTACAAGGGGCCTGGAATTAGGTAAATGATTTCAAGTTTATCATGTATAACATGCTTTTCACCAAATTCTATTATCCAAATGATAAAGTAAATCTGCCTTATGATTAAGATCTATTGATGCAAAATTAACAATACCATTGATTAAAATGCTTTCAAAACTAATTTGAAATAACAATTTGCCTTAGCATTTTAATTAATGTGAAATTTCAATTACCTTAATAAAAATTAAAGTATGTGAAATTTCAAAATGATGATATAAACCTTGATTATAAATATTCACCTTTAAAACCTACGGTTTAATCAATGAATAGATTTTATTCATCTCCAATATAAAATTAACATTGAACTATTTGAGATAATGAATAAAAATAAAAATGTTTAACCCTAAAATCATAAGGTTTTAAAAACCTTATTAATCATAAATTCATAGGGTTTGCTATAAATATTATTTATGAACTGTGAGTTCTATGATTTAAAATCAAGTTCATAAATGTACTTCCTTATTATATTTGTTTATTAAATATTTGTGAAATCAAATATTTAATAATCAACATAATCTTCCAATGTAATGTTTGGATTTGTGCATAAATAAATTATACTTAAAACATGAAATCCAAACAAACTTTTATAAAATAAATCACTTCTAATTCTCAACCTTATTAAATCAAAGTTAGAACCAGAATAATTATGTATAAAACATTTTATTCATCCCAAATATAAAATCAACATTAAAATATTTGGAAAATGAAATAAAGTAATAATTTTTAACCCTAAAATTGTAAGATTTTCAAATCTTATAATTATAATCCATAGGGTTTTAATATAAAACTGATCTATGAACTCGTGAATTTTATACTTTGAAAATCAAGTTCATAAATATGTTTTTCTCATATTATTTGTCTATTAAATATTTATGGAATAAAATATTTAATAACAAATATAATCCTCTCAATGTAGGGTTTGGATCGGTAAATAAATAAAACGATATTTGAAGCATGAAATCCAAACAAATTTCAATAAAAGATATCAACCCTAATTCTCAACTTTATTAAATAAAAGTTGAAACTAGAGTACTCATTTATCTTTTATATATTTATTTATTTAAATATTAAAACAATTTAATATTTAAATAATAAATTAATAATAACCTAGTATGATCTGCTTGTTGTGGTGCAGTGGTAAATGCCCTGGTGCTGGTAGAGGCCGACCCAGGTTCCATTCCCCTTGTCTCCATCCTGCAGATATATGGTATAGTTAGAAATGTCCTATGTGCTGGTAGAGGCCGACAAGGCTCCATTTCTCCTATGCCCAACCTGTTGAAAGTGGCACCTCAAAAGGGGTGTTTTCCACTATAAATTAGTTTGAGGACATTTTTCGCAGGACTGCCCAAACTTCCGAACTCGTTTCGGCCATATCTCACTCATCCGAACTCGGATTGAGCTAAAATTTTGAGGGTAGATGCCTGAAAAACCCTAGAACGTCTCCACCAATTTTCATATCATTTGGAGCAACACAGATCCTAGCACAGCCCTATGTGTGAACGATATATTTGGCAAGCGGCTATGCGAGGGTTTCATCTGGGTTGAGTGCAAGCAGCTCCAGAGGTTGGTTTTTAGGGCCTTCGGGCCCTAGCGGCCAATATTTTTGTGGTTTATGCTCAATATTTTAGCAGGAAATGTTGCAGGGGATACAATATGGGTTAGAAATTTGTCTTTCAATAGATCATACTATGAACTTGAGTGACAACGGCTTCCAATTTGCTGCTCAAAAGAAAAGTGAAAACCATACCTTTCCACGGCGTCTAGGGCAAGGATTAAAGAGATCTCGAAACAAGTTTCAAGCAGTTGATCAAAAAATGGCTCATATCTCAAATGAATCTGGTGCTAAGGTGCACCCACAAAATAATTCTACTATGAAAACCCTTGTCAAGGGTAAGAATTTTGAAGACTCGGTCCCAAAAATGAATTTTAGGGATGCCCTTCATGGTGGACAGCCTCAGCCCAATGCTAATATCAATATTAGGGCTTCCCATAAACCTCTAAGAATGCCTAAGATTGATCCCAGGAAAACAGAGTCAGGATGTCTTAAAGCAGTTGATGGAACTCCTATTGTTAAGCTTGATATGGGGAACATTCAGATTGGCATTGAAGATTTGGAAAAAAGAGGACTAATTTGTCGGTTCGTGGGTTTTCATTCGAGTCTATCTGCTTTCAAAGTCTGGGCTGCAAAAATCTGGAAAACTAAAGGTGAGTTACAAATCTCTATTTATCCAAATGGTTATTTTCTTGTTTTATTTGCTAATAATGAAGATAGAGAGAAAACTTTTCAAGGGGGTCCTTGGTTTTTTGGAAGGGCGGGGCTTTTCATGAAGCCCTGGCATACTAAATTTAAAGCCGAAGAAGAGATGCCTTCTATAGCTCCCGTGTGGGTTAGACTCTTTGGCCTCCCTATTGAATTTTGGAATCCTACTATTTTTTCTTCAATTGGAAACTCTTTAGGAACTTTTATGATGACTGTTGATTGTACTCAAAATTTTGAACATATTATTTATGCTCGAATTTGTGTTTTAATGGATTTTGACAAACCCCTTCCTAAAAATATCACATTACAATTTGGGGAAGACACTTGGGAGCAAGTAGTGGACTATGAGAACATTCCTTTTCGTTGTAGAATTTGCCATGAATATGGTCATTTGGCCAGTGCTTGCCCAAATAAAATTCCTGATCAAAAGAAAGAAGATATAAACTCAACAGGTTTCCAAATACCTAAGAAGAAGAACACTCAAAAAAAAATAGTTATGAAGGATCAATCAAAGTCATTTGCTAATATGTTTGAAATACTTTCCACAAATGATGTCCCAAGTGAGGAAGAGGAAATAATGGAAACTGAAATCTTAGAAACACAATTTAAATATGAAGGGAAGAACTCGAGAGACAAACCAACAAATCAAAGGTTTTCAACGAGAAAAAAAAGGAGAAAATTTACACAAGAAAAACAATATTTCAAATGTCAAAACTTCAAATAATGCAGGTCCCAATATAGACTCCATTGAACCATCTAGTAAAATTTTGGGAGTGTATGAGCATTCTTCAAGGTTAGAAGCCATCTCGGATTCAATTGGAATAAGTCAAGAAACAAGGAAAAAAAATTGAAGATGGATTCCAATCAAAAAATAGGTCGCAAGACCAATCAATATCATATGGTAAAAGAAGGTGAAAAGCTTGTAGAGGAAGGTAAGATTAATGCCCTTCCCAACTTTTTTAGCCCTGGTATTAATGAAGATCATCACTTGGAATATTAGAGGACTCAAAGGGAGTCTTTCAAAACAAAATGAAATTAGAAGAATGATTCAAATAAATCATCCACATCTTGTTTTCCTTCAAGAAACAAAGATGTCAATGGAGGATATGGACTTAATTGCCAATAAAATTTGGCCAGCTGGAAAAGTGGTTTCCCTCAGTTCCCAAGGGACTTCGGGTGGCATTGCTTGTCTTTGGGACCCAAAAGAGGTAGTTATTCACCATATGGTTGGCAGTTGGGGTTTGTTGGCTATAGCTATTCAAAGTAGACATTCCAACCAGATTATGCTCTGCATTACTGTTTATGCCCCGACTTCTTTAGAGGAAAAAAGAAGACAGTGGAAGGATATTACTCATATTATCTCTCATTTTCCTAAAGCTTGGATCTTGATCGGAGGAGATTTCAATACCATCCTCTCTCTGGATGAGAAAATGGGGGAAATAGAAATTTGGACAAAAGCACTGACCTCATGAGCGAATATATTGCAAACCTCCATCTTGTGGATATCCAACCTGAGATAATGGCCTTATGACTTGGTCTAACAGAAGGCAAGGCTTAGCTTGTATAATGGAGAGATTGGATAGGTTTTTGCTCTCTAAAAATTTCTTAATCCATGGTCACATTCCTAAAGTGAAGACTCTTAATAATGCTGGTTCGGATCATTGGCCGGTCATGGTGGAAATGTGGAAAACCAATGTGAGTTTCTCTCCTTTTCATTTTCAATTAATGTGGCTCAGAGACATTTCCTTCGGACCTCGTGTGCAACAATGGTGGAAGGAAGGTAAACCTAGGCATGGGACTAAGATGTTCTGTTTTGCCAAAAGACTGCAATACATTAAATCCAAAATCAAGACTTGGAACTGGAAAGAGTTTGGGGATGTTCATAAAAAAAAACATGAAGTTATTGCTCATCTTGAAAATTTGAATAAGAAAATCCGTTTAGATGGCCTCACGAGAGAAGAGAAGTGCAGATGAAATTAAACTCACAACTCAGTTAGAGGAATGGGAAAAAAGAGAAGAAATCTTATGGAAGCAAAAATCTAGAATTCAATGGCTCAAAGAAGGAGATCGAAACACAAATTTCTTTCACAAATCTCTTCTAGCTCGAAGATCTCACAACTTTATTTCTTCCTTAACTTCGAGATATTGGAGATGTTGTTTATACTTGGGATGGCATGAACTCTATTGTTGTTGATTACTTTTCCAATATTTTTGTTGCTACTCCTCTTGACTCAGCTTCTCAACAAAATGTTCTTCAAGCAATCCCTTCTCTTATCACTTCTGAGGAGAACTCTATTTTGACTGCTCTTGTTACTATCAATGAGCTTCAACAAGTAGTTTTTAAAATGCAAAAAGGGAAAACCCCAGGTCCTGATGGTTTTCCTATTGAGTTCTACCAAGAGTTATGGGATATCCTTCATGTTGATTTATTAGAGGTGGTGGAAGAAGCCAGGAAAGCCAAAGAAATTTTGAAGGTTATCAATAAAACTTATATTACTCTTGTTCCAAAAGCTCAAGAGGTTGATCATATCTCAGCTTTTAGACCTATTGCTTTATGTAATGTTCTTCTCAAAATCATTACTAAAATCATGGGAGAAAGGTTGAAGCCTCTTTTGCATAAGATTATTTCCCCAGAGCAAGGGGGATATGTGGAAGGACGTCAAATAGTAGATGAGATAGTTCTTGCTCAGGAAGCCATCCATTCCATGGATATGCAAAATTCTCCTTCTATGTTCATTCGGTTAGACTTATCCAAAGCTTATGACAGAGTGGATTGGCACTTCCTTATCAAAGTTTTGAGGCAATTTGGTTTCTCTAAGGATTGGATGGATTGGATTATGGGATGTATCTCTTTAGTTTCCTACTTAGTTCTTATCAATGGCAGGCCTTCTCGGTCTTTCCCAGCTTCCAGAGGTATTAGGCAAGGTGACCCGCTATCCCCTTATTTATTCATCATTCTTGTTGAATGCTTGGGTAGGACTATAACCAAAAAGAGGGAAAACAAAACCCTTGAGGGAGTTACCATTGCTCATGGAGCTAGACCTATCTCTCATCTTCAATTTGTGGATGACTCTACTCTTTTAGGTAAAGCTACGGTTAAGGAAGCTTCTAATATTAAGCAAATAATTAGCTATTTTTCTAAGGCTATTGGGCGAGTTGATCAATGAAGACAAATCTAAAGTTATTTTCTTTCACTGCTCTGCTAGACGGGAATCCATGGTCTTGGATAAATTAAGATATAAGAAGACCTCTCTTCCAATCACTTATTTAGGTATTCCCATAAATATTCAAAGGCAGAAAAATAAATATTGGAATTGGTTGTTGGACAAAGTCAAGAAGAAAATTGGAAAGTGGACCAACAAGTGGCTTTCTTATGGGGGTAGAATCACCTTGGTAAAATCAGTCCTTCAAGCTATTCCTATTTATGTTTCTTCCATTTTGAATATCCCAAAGGCTGTTCTTCGAGAATTGGATCAAATGAGTCATCGTTTCCTTTGGAGTGGTACTAAGGAGAAAAGAAAATGGGCCTTGGTGAAATGGGATACTTTATGTCTTCCTAAGAGTGAAGGGGGGTTAGGATTCCGGTCTTCAATTAATAACAACAAAGCTTTAGCTGCTAAATTATATTGGAGGATGTTGCATAACCCCAATGCTCTTTGGGCCAACAATCTTCGTGCTAAATATCTTGAGAACAAAAGTCCTGAAGACCTTGTTCGCTATCAACTTCCTACCAAAGGTTCTCCCATTTTAGGAGTTCTTAAGACTGGTGAGGATTTGATAAAGAAAAAATTATTTTGGATCATTCATAATGGTCAACATGCAAATTTTTGGACAGATTCTTGGGATGGTCACAAGCCTTTGATAACTCGGTTTCTCGATTGGAGGCCTTTGATGGAGGAGCTTCACCGAGCTAATTGGATAAAGGTGGCTAATTACTATCGGTACCATACTTGGTAATTCAAAGGTTGGTAGATATTGGATCCCTATTGAGGACTGGCCTATTCAAATCCCAGAAAGGCAAAGACAAGATATCCAAGGCATCCTTCATATGAGATCCCTCTCTTGGTCCCATGAAAAAGATTGTTTTGGATGGAACAACACTACTAAGGGTGAGTATTCCGTTGCTCAAGGTTATTTGACCTTATGCCATAATAATCCCAACCATTCTTCTGACATATTTTCTCAATTGTGGGCTCAAAATCTTTGGCCTAAGGTGAGGTTCTTTAATTGGCTTTTATTGCATCGTAGGGTGCTTATTGGTGAGCAACTTATGAAGCGTGGTTTTCATGGCCCTTTTAGATGTGAAATGTGTGAAGAGAATGTAGAAAATATCAACCATATTTTTATTGAGTGTACTTTAGCCTCTGAGCTATGGAGGAGAATGGCCACTTTACTTGGCTTAGAGTGGTCCAATTTTTTTACTTTTGAACAACTTTGGAGGGATTGGCCTAATCAAGAGGGTGTTGATCATTTTATTAGGCGGTTAGTTTGGATGGGTTCTACCATTCTTCTTTGGAATATTTGGAATGAAAGGAACAACCAAATTTTTAATCAAGATAGGAAGGATATTCACTATATTTGGCAAAAGACCATAGCCAACTTAGTTGAATCGAGTCCATCAACTCCTTAATCACCCTCAAAACTCCCACCAAATATGGGATCAAGTGATGCAAAGATTGAAGATTAAACCTTCTAAGGGCAACCAACTTAAAGGGAATGTGAGTATTAGTAAGATGGATAGGACTAGAAATTGGCAACCTCCTCCTAAGGATTTTGGAAAAGTCAATACTGATGGAGCCTCTAGAGGGAACCCTGGAAAAGCGAGTGTGGGAGGAATTGGTAGACTTTCAGATGGCTCCCTGGTTTTTACTTTTGCTGAGAATTTGGGTATTCTTTCCAATAACCTTGCTTGAGGGGTATGGTATCCTCGAGAGGCCTTCAGGAGGCTACTAAGGTTGGATGGGAAAAGGTGTTAGTTGAGTCTGACTCTCAACTTATGATTAATCTCTTGAAGACTCCTTCTAAGAATCATAAGGTGGATTGGAGAATAAAAAGAATTATTGAGAAGATTCGGTTAATCCGGATGGGATTTTTGAAAGTTGATTACTAGTCATGTGGTCAGAGATCAAAACAAGAGTGTTGATGCTTTAGCTAATTGGGCTTTGGACAAAGGTGATCTTACTTGTTATGGCCACCCTCCTATATGGTGGGCTTCTCAAATTAGGGAAGCTCTTCTTTCTATCATTTCTTTGGATGGCTCCAGTTCTGAAGGTACCTAGTTTCTTCTTGTTTTTTTTTTTGCTTCTCTTTGGTTCATTCAGTTTTTTTAGTTCCCTAGCTCATTCTATTCTTTATTTTGTTTCCTCTGTTGATTCTTGCCTTAATAGTCTTCTGGTCTAGATAGGTCATTGTTTTGTTCATTGTTTTTTTTTCTTTTTTCTTTTTTTTTTTTTGTTTAGTTTTTTAAGGTGGGTGGGTTCTTTTGTTTTGTTTTGTTTTTGTGTTCTTTGTGTTGTTTTTCGTTGTTCTTGTGTTTTTGTTGTTTTGTTTTTTTTTATGTTTTTTGTTATTGTTCTTGTGTTTTTTTCGTTCTTGTTCTTGGGTTTCTCTTTGTTTGTGTTATTTCATGTTTTTATGTGTGAGTGTCTTCTATGTTTTTTGTTTTTGTTTATTGTCTGTTGTTGGTTGTTTTTTATTTTTATTTTTATTTTATTTATTTTATTTTTTAAGGTTTTGGTTGTGTTTATTTTTCATGTTTTTTTTGGGTTATGTCTTTGTAGTGTTCTGTTGTTTTTGTCTTGTTTGTGTTTTGTTATGTGGTTCTTGTGTTTTTCTATGTGGTTTGTGTTGTGGTTTCTTTTTTCTTATTGTGCGTGTTTGGTTGTGCTTTTGTTTTTGACACACTCAAGGAGCATGTTTTTTATTTTATTTTATTATTTTTGTTGTTATTTACTTATTTTTAAATTGGTTTTGTGTGTTTGTTTGCTCCTTGAGTATGTCAAAGGTGGTAGGCTAGGTCCGAGTCCTGGGCATTTTTGGCGGAATGGATACCCCTGCCTCCTTGGGTCTTACCCGAAAGTGGCATCCCTTTTGGGATGTTTTCCACAAATAAAAAAATAATAATAACCTAGTATGAAATTTTAATTTTCATGAACATTGAACTAGGCTATGCAAACATAATTGAATATCAAATAAATAATCAAAATTTTTATAAAAAAGAAATATTATTCTATCTCGAACAAATGCTACAGATAAAAATAATCACAGAGACTTAAACCAAATCATTGCCCACCAGTATTCACACAATAGAACAATGATATGATGTAATCTTCCGTGGAATTTTTAATTATTGAAAAGTATACCAACCATTTTAATTATAATTCAAATACTAAAATTATGCTTATTTGAATCCCTAAAACATTTTGATATAATCAAAAATCTTACAATAGAACTTGTTTCTCTGTAATTTCCAACTCTCTATAGCTCCTTTTTACTTTCTTTTGCTCCTTCAACTTTCCTTCTCTCCTTCTCTGCAAAAATGTCCGACCCTCTCTTTGGTTTATAATTCTCCATTTATAACTTGAGAAATTTGTTCCTCTTGATTAGTTTGCTTCGTTCCATCCGTTTAAAAAAAAATGAATTCTTGAAACCCTAATATCAATAAAGCCTTTTTCAATATACTTTAATAATCTTGCACACCCGAAAATTTTAATTAGAATATAAAACATTTATGAAATAACCTTATTAAATATAATTAAATTATAAAGTTATAAAACTTTATAATTTAATTAATTTAAAACATAATCATTCTAACTATATTAAATTATAAAGTTATAAAACTTTATAATTTAATTAATTTATTTATAACATAACCATTCTAACTATATTAAATTATAAAGTAATTAATTTAAAACAATGAACAATTTTAAATATATTAAATTATAAAGTTATAAAACTTTATAATTTAATTAATTTTTTTTAATTTAATTAATTTTTTTTTTTTTTAGTTTACATGGTGGAATCGATAGCCACTACGAATCTGGGCAGGCTATCCAGCTTTTATGGCCACCACAGTATTCTGCATTGTCTTCCCCATAATCCACCACACAGATCTTCCCGCAGTCCGCCCCTATAACCACCATGCCACAATAATTTTAAACCTTTTACGCCACTGAAAGCACCAGGAAAGGGACAAGCGTTCAATCCGACGAGGCCCGAGATTTGAACCTTGGACCTCCGCCCCCTTATGGGGTTTGGATGAACCAATTGGTCTACACCTCGACCTTAATTTAATTAATTTTAAACATGACATAACTAAACATAACATACAAACAAACATATACATAACACCATACACTAACAAAATAATCTAAAAAGAATTTTTTTTTTTTAGGACAGGCAGTTGCCCTAGTGGCTAAGATGATAGTTGTTTCTTACATGACAGACTTGCCCTAGTGGCTAAGATGATGGTTGTTTCTTAAGTGGTCTTGTGTTCAAACCCCTTGAAGGTGGTTGTTGATGTAATTTGTAAACGTTCTCCTAAAAAAAAAATCTAAAAAGAATTAAACCTACAAAACACATTATATTATGACACAACATAATATAAACCCCATAAAACATGATGAATTTAATCAATCACAACACAACAACACAAAGACATTAGGAAACCCTTAGGTAATGAGACAAAAATCTGATGATAAAATATTTATAAAATTGTATGTAAAATGCTTATGCATGATCATCATCATATGGATGAATAACCTAACAAACAAATACCAAATTCAAAATAACATAAAACAAACAATAAATAAAACACATAACACATGATACCTAACCAATAAACACCACATTATAAAAAAAATAACAAACCCTAAAACATAACCATAAATAAATACATGACCATCAAAATTTACTCAAAATGACTTTAGAAACATAAATGAAAGAGACTTGGTC
Source organism: Wollemia nobilis (assembly GCA_028583015.1). NCBI lineage: Eukaryota > Viridiplantae > Streptophyta > Pinopsida > Araucariales > Araucariaceae > Wollemia > Wollemia nobilis. Next base: position 4,907,620 of record JAQPPZ010003614.1, on the reverse strand, counting down.
AGCACATGGTGAATTCGACGATGTATGTTTTACTATCCAAATAGAAACCAACCCTTTTGATAATGCACATTGCTATGACACCATTTTGAGAACTGATATTTTTATGATGATAACTGTGAAAAATGAATTTCAAGCAATGATTTGGAAACAAAATTTTAAATTTTCAAGTGGGTCCCCAATTTTGGGGTCATTGTGAAGGACATCACAACATTGGTGACTCTGCTAGTAAATGTCCCTGGACATTTTGGATTCAAGCAACAAACTCTAAAAACAAACAAAACCCAAATATTAGAATTACAAGCATCAGTAAGTATCCAGAGAATGAGAATAGACCAATTCAAACATGAACTACAAGAATTATTCAGTAATAAGCTTAGTGTGTGCAAAGTAATTCATTCCTTATCACCTGAAATAATTCAACATTCCATCACCAGTTTCACATTTCAGGCTATGAATAATTCATCTTTGAAAGTAAAACCTACACCTACTTCTCTTCAGATCTTGCTCTACTACTAGTCGAGCGTTCATAGCTCTGGTAGAGATTATCTAAAATACCCAGATATCAGGTGGATATTGTGTTTTCTTAATTTTAAACATTGCTTCACTACCATTCGAGCGTCTATAGCTTTGGTGAATATTATTTAGTTATGGATGATATTTATCATTATAACTCTTCATGACATTTTCCCTAGACCTTGCTTCACTGCCATCTAAGCGTCTATAGCTCTGATGAAGACTATCTTATATATATATAGTAATAGATTTGACTCTATTTCCTTTCTTCTTTTTTTATCATTCTCACTTTTTTTTATATCTCTCTTTCTTTTATCTCACTCTTTTTTTACATCCGGTAGAATGGTACTTTGCAACAAATCCACCTGCCACCTAGGTTAGAGATGAGGTAAGGCTAAAAAGAGTATATAATATATTTCACCCTAATTTTCAAAACCAACAACTTCATGCATCCCAATTTCAAACAATATTCTTTAATGTGTTTTGTGGTACTCGTGGAGCTTCTACAATACAATTCCTATTTTTCATATTTTCCCTATCTTAGTTCACATTCATTGGGACATAAATCAATCTCATTTTCATTTTTCTCCAAGTTTCATGCGTTTTCAGAATAGGTAACTTCATCCTACTCGATCCAGGAAAAAAAAATCAAACACAGCCGACAACTGAACAGTATCTCAATCACAAATACCTTACTTTTGAAATACTCAACTAAAATTTGTGCTAATTTGGATCACATCCAAGTCATGAAACTCCCACAAAATCTAGCAAAGTCAATTTTTTGTACTCAACTAAACACAACAAAATATGACAACACTTAAAAACAAAACATCAACAACATCACACATTAACATATCAACAAAATAACTAACTAACAAACTCACAAAACAACAAACTATACAAAACACAAAACAAGAAAACAAAATCCAAAAGACTATTTACAAAAATATACATTATGTACAAGACACTACCAAATTTTTGCCATCATTTCCCTAGGTCCCAAATACGATTAGCATACTTTAGAAAACACATATGATTACATGTCTGACAAGTTTTATAAGAATCCAATAAAAATAATATTAGGCCAAAAATAGAAATTCTCATTGTGCCTATTTCATCCCACTGATTTGATTCAAAATTATAAGCAATTCCATGTTTAAGATTTGATTTATTAAACTTAAAAGTGAAAACATGATTTTCAATTATCCTTTGCTTATTCAAAAAGGTGTGAATTTCACAATTTGTTTCATAATTTAGAACTAGGCTTCTCTTTTCAAATAAGATATTTTTCAAATAAGAACCTATTTCTAAAAATTTCATATTCAAGTCACTTTCAAATTTTTTAAAGCAATCACAATCATTCAAGAATTGACAAGCATCTAGGACATTTGGTATAAGAAGATAATTAAAAATTTGCACCCTAGATTCACTAGTTGATTGCTCATGAATTTTATTAAGCATTTCAAACATGTTTTCCTTCATTTCATTTATGGCAAAACATTTAGAAGCTATCTCCAACTTCTTGTTAACAACATTTGACATTTCATCATTGATAGCATTAGCATCCAAAAACTTATCATGCAACCCATTACCTGAAAATTTTGTAACCAATGAGAAAGGTGAAGATTTTACCTCGTCATCTATTCTCAACACATCATTATTAGCATTTACCAAGATTTGATGAGCATTTGTCACTTTTTCCTTTTCTTCATGGTCTTCATCATGATCACCTTGTAGTTCTTCATATTCATCAAATACTTGTTTATTAAAGACACCAAAATTAGGCACCCAATTAAATGTATGCCTATCCTTTTCAAACCACAAATATGATTGATCACAAGATGTGTTAAATAACAAATTTTCTTGATCAACCACCTGAGTTACTTCTGATAGATCAACATTTTCCTTTAGGTCATCACCAACATTAAATCCAAACCATTCATGTGAATTTGTACTCAAATGTTTATTATTCACGAGTAAAAGAGATGACTTTACCTCATCCTCATTAATAATAAATGAGTCATAATAAACATTTACCATTTCTTTATTTTTAATTTTAGCAAGGTGTTCAATAAATTCATCTTCAAAATTATTCAATTTTGGAACCTTCTCTATTTCTGCAATTGGCATGTCATTTTCTGATTGTGTAGGAATTGTGAAATCTTCTTTTGAAATAGATGTTTCAACATCCTGCATATCAAGTGAAACAAAAATTTTATCAATAGAAGTATGAGAAAATAATGATTTACCATACATACCCCATCCATTATAATAATTATCTTCTAAATCTAAGGGATGAGATTTTATCATGGCTTTAGAAAACATGTGATTCTTTGACTGTACATGAGTTGTAGACTCTTCATGTAAGATATCAATTTTAACATCCTGCATATCATATGAAGAACAATTCTTATCAGTAGGTATAAAAGAAAAACATTCATCATATCTTCCCCAACCATTATAAAAATTATCTTTTATAGTTAACGGTGAGGCTCAACCATATCTTTTGTGCAAACTTCGAATAGTTCTATAATTTCCTTTTCAAATTCATCTTTATCAATCACCTAAGATGAAGACTTGTTGATTTCTTGTTGGATGAGCATTGTAGAAACCTTAAGTGACACAAGGCTTTCAATTTCTTGCACATCATCTAAGATAAGAACTTCTTTGGAACTTGTGAATAAAGTTAATAATTCTTCTTCATGATCTGAAATAAAAAAATCATTATCTTTTTGAAGCACTTGGTGACATTCCATCTTTTCTTTCATACCATATTTAGATTCATTTTCAGATTCACCTTCTTCAATAAAGAATTCATCTTCATTTTCAAATAATTCATCTTCCTCAAACAATAATATTTTAGGATCATTCATTTGAACCATCACCGTCGAGGTATTATTTTTTTGTAATCCCTTGCAATCTTCAATGAAATCACATATATGATCATTCAATTCTTTAACTTTACCTGTTTGAACATCACACTCATTATCCTCCTAAAACAAATGATGAAAATCTATCATTTCTTCTATATATTCTTCATATTCATTTTCAAATTCATTTTCTTTAATTTCAAAAAAATCATCTTTCTCAGATTCATTCTCCTCAATTTCAAAGAATTCATCTTCCTCAGATTCATCTTTTGGTAAGACAAGGGTTTCTTTAGTGGGATCAATTTTTTATTTTATTTTATAAGATCATCCCAATCCTCTTTTGTGAATAATGGCTCTAAATCAGTTTCTACACTTTGATCAACTTGATCATCACAATGTTCATTTATGGGTATTGAATATAAAACATGTACCTCATTCTCAACATCTAAGGTGGTTGTGACATCTAAACTATCAATTTCCACCTGACTGATTTGTGATCTTTGATTATGAGTTTTAGGTCTAAGTCTGTATAGTTATTCCATATTAACACCTTGAGATATCAATTGTTGTTCAAATGTTACTGCCTCATTATAAGCTCTAGGTAATGATGTAATTTTAATACCTTTCAAAAACATAGCAATAACATGATCTAAGGCTCTCATGTATATTTGAGTAGCTCTTTCTTCTGAAATGATATAATGTGTTCCCACCTCGGTATACAACCTATGGAATTTATCATTAAATGATCTCATGGGTTCATTAAATATTTTTTGAATAGAAACAAATTGATTTAACATCATAATTGAATCATCCAACCTTCCAAAATGTTCGAGAAATGCTTTCTCTAGTTTAACCCAAGAAGTAGCATACCTTACAGGTAATTTTATGTACCACTTAAGTGCAACCTCATCCAATGGGCATGAAAATAATCTGCAAGGAACGTCTCCCTAAATGAGTTGCAAATGACTTAACGCACTCTTGTATCTCTGAATATGGTCTTTGGCTTGATCCACATCATTACTAAATATGGGTAGACAAACTTCTACACCTTCAGGAATTTGATGAATAAGCATGTTTAAACTGCTATAATAATCACCTATCCAAGAAGCCATCATTTTCTTTATTGAAGTAGGTGATGCCATTAGTGAACTTTAAAGAACACAGTTTTAATGCCAATGTTATTAGTCAAAGTAATATATTTTGCAAATAAGCATAAAATTACTAATAATTAATCAAAATATATGCATCAATTAAACCTTGGCATTAAATAACACCTTCTTATCTACTTTAACACTCACTATTGTCTCTGTGTTACCAGATAATACCTCAATCTTGCCATCTACCCACTCTAATCCACTAGTTGATACTACCCCTACATCACCTGAATCATCCACCATCTCTACCCTGAGGTCCCACCTCTATGTTGACCCCTAGGTATCATACTATAAATGGTCCTTGTCTTCTCCACTCCATGTATCATAATATCTATATCACTCATTGTATCCAAGGGTTCCACTCGAACCTTACCCCCACATTCCCCCATGACCCTCCAAATGATGACGTGTGGGTCAAGCAAGCCCTATCGTAATACACATGAAAAAGAAAAGAACTTTGCCTATGATCCATGATGACCAATAACCCATATCCCCTACCTCACTCAACACAACTCCTCATCCTCAATCCATTATGGTACTCCTCTACATGGATGCCACCTAATATCATGACTCTGCAAAGCATCAAACACACCTCGATAATACAAGGCATTATCCTCATGATACCTCTTCATCCGAGCCTCCATATCAGTCTGCCATATCAAATAATATGATACATCCTCCCCCATAAATCTATGGGTCTCATATGACAACCATACCAATCTCATTGCTATGTGCTCCCATGTCCACAATTGTACCAATAGGTTATAACTTAGCCCTATTTGTGACATCATCTACACACCATGTAACTCTTTGTATATTTACACTAACAATATTAACACTCATGTAAACCACACCAACCGATCCACCATATCACACATAACACAAATCATGTTCCATAGGAACCTCACCCTTGAAGATTTTAGTAGAATGTAACTCAATATCAAAACTATCTCTAGAACATATCTTAACGATAACACCTGCATGCACCAATAGTCTGCATATAACACACCATCACTCCCATAATCCATAGCTCACCATCCTAGATTAAAGGCTCTCTAAAGTATAGCCTCCCTCTATTGACTGCTCATAGCCATAACCATCAACCCCTTCACTTGAATCCTATAAATCCTATACATCCTCCAGTATAATGGTCATTTTCCTTGTCCAAAAATAAAAAGTATTCCTATCCAGATCCTAGCGCTCACACAATATCGATACATATGTATAGTCATAGTGAATCATTGACATTTGTGCTACCCCATGGAACCCTATATCCTATACCTAATATTGATCACCTAATGTCCACACATCCTTCAAATCATCCAAAAGCAACTAAAAATGATAGCTCAATTTCAGCTCCTTGAGTTGCCAACATAATACTTCCTATCACACAAATTTTCACCAAAACAACACCTACATATACACACACACAAATCAAGTATAAATCCATATGATAATACAGATAGTTATGGTCCATACGATCGTATGACTCTGTATTATCACATAAAAAGGGTATTTTTTTATACCTATTCGGCCAAAACCATAATGAAATTTTTAAAATTTCAAAATTGTAAACAAAAACACACAAAAATTATCAAAACACACACTCATGTTGAGCAAGGTGCAGCAAAAGTATTGTCATTGTTGTCAACACAGACAGGAACTGATGCAGTTGAAGCAGTGGACAGGAATTCAGAGGTCAGTCAGATCAAGTACAATGAAATTCCAGAAAACAGAAGTGACCCAGATTCAAAAAATCAAAGAAAAAGACAAGTAAGAAAACTGTCGCGATATCACGACATGTTTTCTGTCGCGATATCGCGACAGGTTGAGAAGTCCGAAGGCAGAAAGAAAAACTTCGCGATTTCGTGACACAATGGAGGAGAGAGAAAATGCATGCCAAACTGTCGTGATTTCGTGACACAATGGAGGAGAGAGAAAATGCATGCCAAACTGTCACGATTTCGTGACATAACGGAGGAGAGAGAAAATGCATGCCAAACTGTCATGATTTCATGACATAACGGAGGAGAGAGAAGGCACAAGCAAAACTGTCACGATTTCGTGACATGGTCGAGGAGAGAGAAGGCGCAAGCAAAATTGTCATGATTTCGCGACATGGCCGAGGAGAGAGAAGGCGCAAGCAAAATTGTCACGATTTCGTGACATGGCCGAGGAGAGAGAAGGTGCAAGCAAAATTGTCGTGATTTTGCGACATGGCCGAGGAGAGAGAAGGCGCAAGCAAAATTGTTGCGATTTCGCGACATGGTGGCAGAAAAGAAGTCAAGTGGAAAAACTGTCACGATTTCGCGACATGTTCAGAAAGAAGGAGCTCGCAAAGAAAAGTGTCACGATTTCGTGACAAGTAGCAAGAAGGATGGTACGGACGAAAAAGTGTCACGATTTCGCGACAAGGTCGAAGAGAAGGCACAAGGAAGAGAAAGATGTCACGATTTCGTGACATGTCAGGTTTTCGCTGGGGCTTGCCAAGAAGAGTGTACGGATGAGAAAGATGTCACGATTTCGTGACATGTTCCATTTTGCGGGCGGAAGGCAGAAAAGGCACAAGGTAGAGAAAGATGTCGTTGTAGAGAAAGATGTCATGATTTTGTGACATGTTTAGTTTTCGCTGGTTGAAGCCAAGAGGAGTGTACGAAAGCGAAAGATGTCACGATTTCGCGACATGTCAGATTTTTGCTGGAGTTTGCGAAGAAGAGTGTATGGAAGCGAAAGATGTCACGATTCATTTAAATATTTACATGTTTTTAGAAGAGAAAGATGTCATTTTGTGACATGTCAGATTTTCGTTAGAGTTTGCGAAGAAGAGTGTACGAAAGCGAAAGATGTCGTGATTTCGTGACATGTCAAGTTTTCGCTAGTGCAGGCAGAACAGAGTGCAAGGAAGCGTAAGATGTCACGATTTCGTGACATGTCGAGTTTTCACTGGGTGAAGCCGAGAAGCGCAGCAAGAGGCGAAAAGTGTCACGATTTCGCGACATGTCGAGTTTTCATTGGGTGAAGCCGAGAAGCGCAGCAAGAGGCAAAAAGTGTCACGATTTCGTGACATGTCGAGTTTTCACTGGGTGAAGCCGAGAAGCGTAGCAAGAGGCAAAAAGTGTCACGATTTTGTGACATGTCGAGTTTTCGCTGGGTGAAGCCGAGAAGCGTAGCAAGAGGCAAAAAGTGTCATGATTTCGTGACATGTCTGATTTTCACGGGTAAAAGGCGAGAAGGGCAGAAAAAGATAGAAGTGTCACGTTTTCGTGACAGGTGGCAACAACATGCTAACTGACAGTTAACTGGAATAGAACTGCAGTTAAAGGGGCAGTAGTAGAGAAAAAGCAAGGAGCTAAAATTAGAAACGTTAACTAGAGTCAGTGCGACGGTTACTAGTGCAGTGACAGTTAAAAATACATGCACGCATTAAAAGGAAAAATACATGCACGCATTAATAAAAAAATACATGCACGCATTAAAAAAAAAGTATTCGAACAGTTGGATAAGATGAATCGAAAAAATACATGCACGCATTGAAAAAGTATTCGAACAGTCGGATAAGAAGAATCGAAAAAATACATGCATGCATTGAAAAAGAATTCAAACAGTCGCATAAGTCAAAATCGAAAGATGTATGCACGCATAGAAAAGAATTCGAACAGTCTGAGAATGTTATTCGACTGCATGCAGGATTCGAAAAGTCATAGAAGACGAGGAGTCTCGATGAGAAAAAGGGGTTATAAAAATACAGTCGCACAGAGAATCAAGTTGCTGCTGTAAGAGTGAAATTACTATGTAAAGAGGGTTAGAAGAGGGCCGAGAGAGAAATAAGCAGAGCCGGGAGAGTGTGCAGTTTTTGATTAATTGCAGACCAGTCAGGGTCGTGTAAATAAGTGAAGGCATTTTTATGTCATTGTAATAACTCGGAATTGCAGTCCAAGTTGGTGCTTGGTATTAGGGGTTGGTGCTCCTATCTATTGCAGCAAAAAATTAAGGGGTTGGTGCTCCTTCCAGTGGATGCTGGTAAAGTGTTTGTAAAATTGGTGTTTTGCACTGGCTGGATTTGGATTGGAGTCCAAGCAATCATTTTTGAGGAGTAGCCAAATTGGTGAACCTCGTTATATTGTGTGTTGTGGTGTGCTCTCTTGTGAAATTTGCTTTACCTATTTTCAAGTTCTCTTTGCTTCAGTTTTAAATACTGTAGATTTGAATTTTAATAGCTACACTGATTCACCTCCCCTCTCAGTGTCATTGTGAGAATATCAATTGGTATCAGAGCAAGGTTTCTTGAATAAGCTTAATCAGCTAAGGTGATCTTGGAAGAAACACAATGGCAGGTGGTGAAGGATTCTCATCCAACAAAGCTCCCTTGTTCGATGGAACTAATTACACTTTCTGGAAACTCAGGATGCAGACATATCTGAGTGCGTTGGGATACGACATTTGGGAGTCTATAGAAAGTGGATACACAACACCCACTACTCCTCCAACAGATACTGCCGAGAAGAAAAATTTTGAGAACAACTCCAAAGCAAAGAATGCCATAATGTGTGGGCTAGTAGATAGTGAACTGATAAGAGTCATGAGTTGTAAATCGACAAAAGACATGTGAGATAAACTGAAGAGCATCCATGAAGGAGACAGCAAGATCAAGGAAGCCAAGCCGCAAACTCATCGAGCTCGGCTCAAGCATTACAAATGAATGAAGATGAGAACATAGAGGCCTATATGCTGAGAGTCAATGGAATCATTAATGCAATCAGAGGACTCGATGAAGAAATTGAAGATGCAGTTGTCGTAAAAAAGGTTCTCAAAACTCTTCACAAAAGATTTAACTCTAAAGTTTCTGCAATAGAAGAGGCAAAAGATCTAAATAATTTTAGCATGGATGAGATGCATGGTTCCTTGACTGCATACGAAATGAGAATAGGACAAACTAAGCCCACAGATAGAGAAGCTGCTTTTAAAGCACATAAAAATATAAAAGCTGAACAAGAATCTGAGGATGAAGAGACACAGGATGAAACGAAAGCTAACTTTGTTCGAAAACTTACAAAGGGAAAAGGAAAGTATAGAGGAAAGTTACCATTTAAGTGCTTCAATTGTGGAGGAGTCGGTCACTTTGCAGCTAAATGTCCAATGCATGAGAAAACCAAAAATGGTGAAGGGTCACACCAAGAAAAAGGTGACTGGAAGAAGAAACAAAATTTTAGAAAGAACAACTTCAAGAAGAAAAGCTTCATATCCAAGAATGTCAGCTCTTCTGAAGAAAGCTTAGGTGAGGATTCTGAAGAAGAAACATGTGAAGCTCTGTTCATGGCACTTGAAGAAGAAAGAATAGAAGAAAATCAGGAAGGTGATGAAAACTTTAAGGATGAGGCTGAAGTATATCCGGAAGGAGAATTGGTTGCCGCACTTGAAGAGTTGAGTGTAGAAATGCAAAAGAATAAAAAGTTTTCAAGAAAACTAGAGGATGCCAATGACATAATAAACAGTTTGAAAATACGTACAGAGGAATTTAAGAAAATGTCTGAAGAACTTGAAGTAAAATTAACCATGAAAATAGATGAGTGCAGCAAACTGGAAGAAGAAATAGATGGTTTAAGAATACGGCTAGAAGAACAGAATCAAAAATTGAGTTGCTATCACAAACTTGAAGGAAGTTCTGCACAGCTTGAAAAAATCATAAATAGTCAGAGGACCACAGGCATCAAATTCGGCTTGGGGTTTGTCGAAGGAGAATCTTCAAGTGGATCAAAAGCCATAACTGTAGAACCAGCAAAGAAAGAAGATAAGATCAAGATTGACCAAAGAAAATCGAATCATGCTAAAGAAAGCAACAATGCCGTGCATGAGAAGAGTGCTGACAATGAGGGATTCACAAAAGTCACACATCAAAGGAGAAGAAAATTTGTGACTCCTACTACAAATTGGCAAAGACCAACTCCAAGGTTTAATCATTTCTTTTCTAGTTATTGTTTTAAATGCAACACTTATGGTCATAAGATTTCAGATTGCATTTATAATATAGGACAAAGAAATTTCACAAGTAGAAATGCATTTTCACCCTTGATGGAGTATGTCGTAGAATGCTATAACTGTCATAACTTTGGACACATTGCAAGAAACTGTAGAAGCACATATGCAGAAAATAAATTTCAGGGAAGAAGAACTCAACCAAACAGTTTAAAGCAAAATAGAAAATTCCTAGAAAAACAAGCACAGGCCACTGACAAAGAAAAGTCTAAACAAGTGACTAAAACTGCAGTCAAATCAGAATGGAAAGAAAAGGAGCAACTCAAGGAAGAAAAGGAATCATTGATTGTACAGACAACATTCAAAGCACAGAACAAATCAGCACCATGGATATTGGATAGTGGATGTTCCAGTCACATGACAAGAGATAAACAAAAATTTGAAAATTTACAAAAATATGAAGGAGGCTCTGTGAAGTTTGGAAATAATGATGGAGCCAAGATAGTTGGCAAAGGATCAGTCAAGATAAGTGATGGAAAGATCAATTCCAAGGAAGTTCTGTTTGTGATTGGTTTAAAGCACAACTTACTGAGTGTAAGTCAAATCTGTGATAGAGGTCATGAAGTCATTTTTAAGAAGCAGGGGTAGTGAAGTGAGAAAAGCACACAATGGGAAGCTGATAGCTACTGGATCAAGGACTTCTGGAAATCTATATACTCTCTCAAAAACTATAGAAGGAACATGCTTGATTGGACAGGAAGATGAAAATTGGCTGTGGCACAAGAGGCTCGGTCATATTAGCTTTGACAATCTGGTAAAAATAAGTTCAAAAAGAGCAGTAAGAGATATACCAACCATTGGCAAACCAGTAAATAGCATCTGTGCTTCATGCCAAAAAGGAAAGCAAACCAGATCCACATTTAAATCAAAGGAATACTTCACCAGAAAACCGTTGGAGATAATTCATACTGATTTGTGTGGACCCATGAGAACACAAAGCATAAACGGTGACAAATACTTTATGTTGTTCATAGATGATTACTCCAGGATGACATGGGTATTATTTTTAAAGCTTAAATCAGATGCCTTTGAGATGTTTAAGATTTTTAAAAAATAGGTTGAAAATCAAACTGGAAAAAGGATTAAATGCCTAAGATCAGACAGAGGAGGAGAGTTTATTTCAGAAGAATTTGCAGAATACTATCAAAAATATGGGATAAGAAGACAGTTTTTAGCAGCAAGGACACCTCAGCAGAATGGTGTTGTAGAAAGGAAGAACAGGATAGTGCAGGAAATGGCACGGACAATGTTGGCTGAGAACAAAATAGCTGACAGATTTTGGAAAGAGGCAGTCCATACTACAGTTTACATTCAAAATAGGTGCATGCTAAGGCCGCATGAAAGCAAAACACCTTATGAGCTGTGGTTCGACAGAAAGGCAACAACAAGATATTTCAAAGTATTCAGCAGCAAGTGCTACATCAAACAGACTCAAGATAATCTCGATAAATTTGAAGATAGATCTGATGAAGGCATTTTTCTTGGTTACTCAACAAAAAGCAAAGCCTACACATGTTATAACAAGAGGCTAAAGAAAATTGTTGAGAGTGCTGATGTTAAAGTTGATGAAGGTAGAGAACGAGAAATTACTTATCAAGAAAACTACCCTATTTATGAAGAAGTCATTGAAGGAGATGATGAAAAGGAAACAGAAGAGACTCAGAAAATTGATCCAGATGTTTTAAAAACTGACTCAGAAGAAGAAGAAAACAAGAAATTTAAAACAGGCAGTTGGTAGAAAAATCATCCCAGTGAATAGATTATTGGGGACCCCACAGATGGTATTCAGACAAGAAGAGCAGTAGTGCGGAACTATTCTCTGTTATCCAACATTGAACCTAAAAATGTTGCTGAAGCAAGCACAGATGAAAGTTGGATGAAGGCAATTAATGAAGAACTAGATCAGATTGAGAAAAACAAAACCTAGGAATTAGTACCACGGCCAACAAATAAAAACATAATCGGCACTAAATGGATTTTTAGAAATAAATTAAATGAAGATGGACAAAGTTGTCGTAAATAAGGCAAGATTGGTCTCAGAAAGGCTATGCTCAGGTTGAAGGCATTGATTTTGAGGAAACCTTTGCACCAAAGAGCTATACTAGAGGCAATCAGAATGTTTCTGGCTTTAGCAGTCCATAAAAATTTCAAAGTATATCAAATGGATGTAAAATCAGCATTTCTGAATGGAAAACTGGAAGAAGAGGTTTACATTGAACAACCAGATGGCTTCCAACTTGGTGACAATCCAGATTTTGTTTGCAGGTTAAAGAAAGCGTTATATGGTTTGAAACAGTGCACCCAGAGCATGGTATGCAAGGTCGGATAACTATCTTATTAATCAAGGGTTCAAGAAAGGTTTGGTGGACAACAATTTATATGTCAAAACAGAGAAGGGCCATCTTATTGTTCTTGTTGTTTATGTAGATGATATAATATTTGGCAACAGATGGATGAATATTGCAAAGACATAGCAACTAAAATGAAGAAAGAATTTGAGATGTCTATGATTGGTGAACTTTCTTACTTCCTAGGACTGCAGGTCAATCAAAATGAAAAGGGCATTTTTATTTCTCAAGTTAAATATGTGAAAGAAATGCTGAAAAAGTTCACAATGGAAGATAGTAAACCTGTTAGCACTCCCATGACAACAGGCTGCAAGTTGAGCAAGGATGACAAATCTCCATATGTAGATCAAACAATGTACAGGTCTATGATTGGAAGCCTGTTGTATTTAACAGCCACTAGACCAGATATATTACAGGCAGTATGCATGGTTGCAAGATTTCAGGCTAGTCCCAAAGAAACTCATGTGACAGCTGTAAAGAGGATCTTCAGGTACCTCAAGGGTACTATGGATTATGGGTTGTGGTACCCAAAAGGTAAAGACTTCACTCTGATTGCATATTCTGATGCAGATTGGGCAGGATGTATTGATGACAGAAAGAGTACCAATGGAGGAGCATTTTATCTTGGAGACAGGTTGGTAGCATGGCACAACAAGAAACAAGAATCAGTCTCTCTATCCACAGTAGAGGCAGAATACATTGCAACAACAACATGTTGTACACAGATATTATGGATGAGACAAACGTTGAAAGATCTTGGTATTCACTTCAAAGAGCCAATTTCAATTAAATGTGATAACACTAGTGCTATCAACATATCCAAGAATCCGGTTATGCATTCTAGAACCAAACATATTGCGATCCGATATCATTTCTTGAAGGATAAAGTTGCAAAAGGAGAGGTCAAATTGGATTTTGTTCCAACTACAGAGCAGGTAGCTGATATATTCACAAAACCATTGCCCAAGGAAGTTTTTGAGTACCTTCGAAGTAAGTTGGGAGTGGTCACAATTCCCAAGAACTGACTATCATTTGGGATCACATTCTCATGGGGTGCATTTATGCCTATGTTTATAGTTTTGCTTATATTTATGATTTTTGCTAACTATAACAATATTTGTCTGAGAATGGTGTGCATAGACTCAGGGGAGTCTACAGCAGCCCTTTGGTATTATTGTCAAAGGGGGAGAAGAATTACAGGAGAGTGCATGAGTGTTGCCAACAATTCCAAAGGGGGAGATTGTTGAGCAAGGTGCAGCAAAAGTATTGTCATTGTTGTCAACACAGATAGGAACTGATGCAGTTGAAGCAGTGGACAGGAATTCAGAGGTCAGTCAGATCAAGTACAGTGAAATTCCAAGAAAACAGAAGTGACCCAGATTCATAAAATCAAAGAAAAAGACAAGTAAGAAAACTGTCGCGATATCGCGACATGTTTTCTGTCGCGATATCGCGACAGGTTGAGAAGTTCGAAGGCAGAAAGAAAAACGTCATGATTTCTCGACACAATGGAGGAGAGAGAAAATGCATGCCAAACTGTCACGATTTCACGACACAACGGAGGAGAGAGAAAATGCATGCCAAACTGTCACGATTTCGCGACATAACGGAGGAGAGAGAAAATGCATGCCAAACTGTCATGATTTCACGACATAGCCGAGGAGAGAGAAGGTGATGAGGAGAGAGAAGGAAGCAAAATGTCACGATTTCATGACATGGCCGAGGAGAGAGAAGGCGAAGCAAAATGTCACGATTTCACGACATGGCCGAGGAGAGAGAAGGCGAAGCAAAATTGTCACGATTTTGTGACATGGGAGGAGAGAGAAGGGAGAAAATTGTCAGATTTCGGACATGGTGGAGAAGTTTTTGAAAGAAGGAGCTCGCAAAGAAAAGTGTCACGATTTCGCGACAAGTAGCAAGAAGGATGGTACGGACGAAAAAGTGTCACGATTTCACGACAAGGTCGAAGAGAAGGCACAAGGAAGAGAAAGATGTCACGATTTCATGACATGTCAGGTTATGGGCTTGCGAAGAAGAGTGTACGGATGAGAAAGATGTCACGATTTCGCGACATGTTGGGGAAAAGGCACAAGGAGAAGGATATTAGGTTGAAGCCAAGAGGAGTGTAGGGAAAGATGTGAGAGGAAGATGTCGATTCATGTTGGGTTTTTGGATTTTATTATTTTGTTTGAAGAAGAGGGAGATGTCACGATTTCGTGACATGTCAAGTTTTGGTAGTGAGGAAGGAAGCGTAATGGAGATGTTTTTGACATGTCGAGTTTTTGCTGAGTGAAGCCGAGAAGCGCAACAAGAGGCGAAAGTGTCACGATTTCGCGACATGTCGAGTTTTCACTGGATGAAGCCGAGAAGCGTAGCAAGAGGCGAAAAGTGTCACGATTTCGTGACATGTCGAGTTTTCGCTGGGTGAAGCCGAGAAGCGCAACAAGAGGCGAAAAGTGTCACGATTTCGTGACATGTCTGATTTTCAGGTAAAAGGCGAGAAGGGCAGTAAAAGATAGAAGTGTCACATTTTCGTGACAGGTGGCAACAACATGCTAACTGACAGTTAACTGGAACAGAACTACAGTTAAAGGGGCAGTAGTAGAGAAAAAGCAGGGAGCTAAAATTAGAAACGTTAATTGGAGTCAGTGCGATGGTTACTAGTGCAAGGATGATTAAAAATACATGCACGCATTAAAAGGAAAAATACATGCACGCATTAATAAAAATACATGCACGCATTAAAAAAATATTTGAACAGTGGTTAAGAAGAATCAAAAAAATACATGCACGCATTGAAAAAGTATTCGAACAATGGATAAGAAGAATCAAAAAATACATGCACGCATTGAAAAAGAATTCGAACAATGCATAAGTAGAATCGAAAGATGTATGCACGCATAGAAAAGAATTCGAACAGTCTGAGAATGTTATTCGACTGCATGCAAGATTCGAAAAGTCATAGAAGACGAGGAGTCTCGATGAGAAAAAGGGGTTATAAAAAGACAGTCGCACAGAGAATCAAGTTGCTGCTGTAAGAGTGAAATTACTGTGTAAAGAGGGTTAGAAGAGGGCCGAGAGAGAAATAAGCAGAGCCGGGAGAGTGTGCAATTTTTGATTAATTGCAGACCAGTCAGGGTCGTGTAAACAGTGAAGGCATTTTTATGTCATTGTAAAACTCAGAATTGCAGTCCAAGTTGGTGCTTGGTATTAGGGGTTGGTGCTCCTATCTGATGTGCAGCAGAAAATTAAGGGGTTGGTGCTCCTTCCAATGGGTGCTCGTAAAGTGTTTGTAAAATTGGTGTTTTGCACTCGGCCGGATTTGGATTGGAGTCCAAGCAGTCATTTTTGAGGAGTAGCCAAATTGGTGAACCTCGTTATATTGTGTGTTGTGGTGTGCTCTCTTGTGAAATTTGCTTTACCTATTTTCAAGTTCTCTTTGCTTCAGTTTTAAATACTGTAGATTTGAATTTTAATAGCTACATTGATTCACCCCCCTCTCAGTGTCATTGTGAGAATATCAACTCACATCGAACAACATCTTAAAACAAATACACATATAGGCATGTGAGCTGTAAACCCATTCACCCTTTACCCCAAATAATGCTAAGTAGCCTAACATTCTTCTACGGTTTCATTTCACTAAAAATTGAGTCTTAGGGTTCATTTTATTTCCAAAATAGCACAATCACGAGAAGGTTTTACTTATCAACACTGCACACCCTCCATCGCTAGCTCTCACACCACTATCAACTATCTTACATACCTTAGATATCAATTTAAATAGGGCTTTACATCATAAACTCACTCTCATCGCTTCTCTCCTTCCAATTCTCTTAACTCGTGCTGCAAAAATAAATTGTATGCCCTCTAATTGTGCCTTTATAGGTGCATGCTACTCAACCGTATAGATAGGTACGATTGTATATCACCGTACCCCTTCGTACGATCAAATCAATTCTATAAATTTCTCTATAGCCTGCTTCCCACATGCATATTTTATCAATTTTCATCATGTTAATCACCTATGGCTACCCAATCATGTTTTTATCAAGTGATTCATCATTTTTTTTCACCCATCAACTCATCGCTTGAGAGGGTATACATCATACACTAATTTTGCCTTGCGCATGATCAATATTCAAACACTCAATTTTAGAATCCATGTTTATCCAAGAACATTTACCTAAAACTATCATAAGCCCTCCTTTGTTGGGGCAAACAAAAGCATAAATTCTCCTCAATAAAAACTTCAATTCAAAATAAACATTTGGTATACCCCATGCTTGTAATTGTATTGTTACTCATGAATTTCCTTCATTGAAGTGGTAGGCATAAGACCACTTGATATAGAAGTATCATGAGAACACCTACAAATTATTGGATAGCTTACCAAATCAAATCAAGCTCAAAATATTTATTAAAGGAAAAAACTTCATGGATATGCATCCATTCCATAATTGGGGCATCTTACATTGATCATGTCTCAAGATAATCTTGCGTCTACTCCCTCAACAATAATTGTGGCACAAAAAATTTGTAATCAATCATAATCAATCATTGGTCAACCATAACCACCCATCATCAATTCATCTCTCATAGTCAACCACCAACCCGATGTCATAATTTTTTACATTGCATTGTTTTTTCACACAATGTAGTATAAAAATGGGTAAATGTAGATACCTCAAAATGCACACTTATCCTTGTCCAATGCTAGCAGTCAATTAATTTGCAAAGCCTACAAAATTTACATAATTTTCTAAAATTAACTATTCATCCTACTTAAATCCCCTTGCCCACTTAAGCCCTTTCCTGCACTTGGGCCTTACTTCCATCTAAGCCTAGCCTACCCTAGCCTAAATCATATTAAACCTTATCCATGGTCAACCAAACCCATGGTCAACCCTACCCTAGCCTAGCTTCAACCTAAGCCTAGAATCTACCTCACCATTGATCAACCCTAAACATAGGATCAACCTAACCATGGTCAACATTAACCCTTGCTCCCCACATATTCCTATGTGCATTCAATTCCATAAATAACTTTTAAATATGTTCCTACTTAAGGTATTCAAGGAATTTAAAGTATGGATGAGTCATCCACCACCATGCCACAATGAGGAGACTTTTATGTCCCATACATTTATGAGGTATGGTGCACCCATGCCCATTTATTGCATGTGGATGGGTGAGGAATTCTCTCACCCAAATCCATTTATGAGGTATGGCACACCATGCCACCTTATGGGACACCTCATTGGACACCTCACCCCCTTAACCTTGGCCAAGTCTATAAATAGAAGGTCATTTTCATAATTTTGGGAGACCATGCACTTGCATACCCAAACTTTGTAAAAATCACTCTAGACTCTAAGTGCACCTGACCTCGCTTGCCATCAACCACCATGGATACCCACATGTGTCTCTTCACACTCTCATTTTTATGATAAATTGCTCTTAGTCACAAGTATAAAAGACTACCCAACACAAAAAAGAGCTCCAATAGCACTAGAAGAAGCCTCCTGACCAAGCAACTTTATATTTGGGATACACACAGGCAACCGTACGAATAGGTATGTTCATCTTGGCCCAACCCAGGGGTTGGATTACCCTCGAGGGTCTGTTATAGATAGAAACATAGCAAAAAAACATTCTACCAGGTAAGTATCACTACTTTATTAGTTTTTAGTCATTTTTAGCATTTTAATTATGCATTAGGCTAGATTCTTTAGTATTTTTGTCTTTCATCACGAGGGGTATGATTGAGATAGACCCTTAAATGCTATTAACCATTTTTATTGGGTTGTATAGGTTTAAAGGACCTATGCAGATAGTAGTGGCCCGCATGTAGTAAGCCCTCTCCCCTTGAGGTGACCATGGAAGGCATTTGGGTGTTGTTAAAAATTGCTCATTAAAAGAGGTCTTCCACCTTAGAAGGCCCATGATTGTAGCCCTTGAGGCAAATTTGTAAAAATTATAAGTCTTGTAACCCCTTTTACTCATTGATGCAAACAACAAATTTTCCTTTCTTACAATATGTAACCTCCATAGAAGACTAAGAAATTATGGAATGGCATCTAGAACACCATGAAACTAAGCCAAATTCCAAGTAGAATGCAAAGCCTATAGTGGACCACTAATCATCCAATTCTCCTACCCAATCAACATCTAAAATATATCAAAATTAGATGAGAACCAATAGAGTAGTGAATGCCCATCTGATATGTCCCTTTCAGGGTTATGCATAGCGGCAAATATTCGCCAATAGGGCAAATATTTGCATTTTCAAAAATTTAAATTGGCGAGTTTGGGGGACCCTAGGCGTCAGTCCTTTCACATAAAAATTTTGGGATTTATTTTTAGGTGTGAGATCACCATTCGTTGATAATGGTATTACATTTTTTTAAACTCACCAACACTCCCGCCTAAATTGTGGATCATTTTAGCCTTAAATTTCTAAAAAATTTAAATTATCCCACCCAACTCGCCAACTATAACACTATAAATAACTAACACACCAATGATACTTTTATTTAAAACATTCCAACTATTAGAAGAACATATGATCTATGGAGAAAAATATTGTAGAGGAGCAGTGGTTCGATAAAGGAGTAGTGGATCATTTGCACCGGACTCCCCCAGATGCAGTTTTGCACCCGACCCGGCCCTCCCTCGATCAGGTGCAGTTTTGCACCCATCTCGAGTCGGATGCAATTTTACACCCATCTCAGGTTGAATGTAGTTTTACACCCATCTCAAGCCAGATGCAGTTTTACACCAGACCGGGTGTATTTTTGCACTGGCTACCCCGGATGCAGTTTTGCACTCAGTTCAGGCCGAATGCAATTTTGCACTAGATCAGTTACATTTTTGCACTAGCTCCCCCGGATGCAGTTTTGCACCCAACCTGGACCTCCCTCGATTGGGTGCAGTTTTACACTCATATTGGGCCAGATGCATTTTTACACCATACCAGATGTATTTCTGTACCGACTATCTTGGATGCAGTTTTACACCCAATTCAGGTCGAATGCAATTTTGCATCGGATCGGGTGCATTTTTGCACTAGCTCGCCTAGATGCAGTTTTACACCCAGTTCACGCCAGATGCAATTTTACACCGAATTGGGGAGGGTTTGACAGGCACATAAATGCACCCAACCCTCCCTCGAATGCATTTCTACACAAGGCCCCCTAGATATGGTTTTGCACTCGGGCCTTCCTCAAATGTATTTTTGCACCCAGCTCCCCCGAATACAGAAATGCACCCAGCCTTCCCCCAGATACAATTTTGCATCCGGACCTCCCCTGTGCATATCAACAAGTAGTCATTTGTTGTTGTTTAATATGTTTTCCAATATTAACAAAAATTTGTCAATGTTCTCTAACTTTGGTGAAAAAATAAGGTAATTCGCCTTGTCTTCCTACATGAATTTGCTTAGGATTCACCAGGGTTTCAAAATATATTCACCATTTTTACAAGTACATTTTGGGTCCAACACCTTATGCATAACCCTAGTCTCTTTGATGTATCTCAAAATCTGCTTAGCTATTGTCTAATGTCTCTCGTAAGGAGCCTACGTGTACCCAGAATAGTAGTTGATGAGTAATTATTTGGCATGTATTTAATGTAGTAAATTATTTCATTTTTATCTTAAATTTATGGTTGTAATATATTTTAAGTAGTTTTTTTTCTTATTTCTATGATTTATCAGTTAAAAATATGGATGCAGTTAATCTAACAAATATATGCATTTCATGCAAAATACATTTAAGTTGTGAGTGATTATACAGGAAAATTATAGACTGTTTTATGGACGTATGATGCATTAGTATAAGTTTTATATTACACCTCGAACGTGAAAATATGAATGTAAGGATGATGGATTAAGAAAGCTCTAGGTGTGGTGACAGAACAATGGTTGAAGACTGTTACAGAATATGGTAGCTGAAGTATGTTACAGAAGATAGTTACTAAAGTATGTTGCAGAAGATAACTACTGAAGACTATTACCAAAGAAAAATTTTACCGGCAGTTACAGAAGAAATTTGACCAAGATAGTTGATCAACCCTGCATGCTACATCAATGACAGCATGGCGCTCTTACATGGAAACAAAATATTATAGTCAACTTAGTTGGTTGACTTGTCACATATTCTTCACGAGGATATTGTGATTAATAAAGTTGTAACTTTATTTCGTATATTTGCATAATTAGAATATTTTTAGGCTGATTAGATTCTGATGCAATATTTTTATGTCCTTCCCATGATTTAAGGGGCATATAGTTATGTGTTATATCTTGTGAAATGTCTAAGTTAGTATTGTTTTGTTATGTTAGTTCATAAAGTGCCACTTAGACCACTTAGGTTGTTTACTAAGTCCAGGTAGAATTAGGAATTATGTTAGTTTAGATTATTCTTATTAGTACATAGTTGTCACATTATCAGGTCCACAAATCCACATGGTAAAATACGTGGAAGATTTATATTCAAAATTGTCCAAGTCATATTATATATTACATAGGAAGACCTTTGAAAAGTTCTAATCATCAATCGCCTATCTAATGAAGAAATATTTGAAGTCTAGCTAATGTCTGTAAAATTTTTGAGGAAATGTGCCAATGTGTACATTTGAACTTCTGGCAATAAAAGCAGTACTTTTTATGGTAACTGTATCATTTGTGTTATTTACTACTTGATTTCTTTTATGTAGTTGTAATTGTAATTTTCTTGCATTCATAGAATAGAATAATGTTAGTAGTAATTATGCATCTTAGTTACTAAGATAAAGTAGTTTAGGGGAGAAAGACTTACACTATCCTCTAGGAGGCAGGGCCCACTCCTATAGTTAGTCCCTAATCTCTCACCCCTACAATAGGTTAGAAATAGTTAATTAACCTTAGAATATAAAATAAATTAAATTGCATTTCTATAGAATAGAAAGTCAAAATAGATAATTAAAACTAACTACACAAGGATCCTCACCAATAGATAAAATCATCAGTAGGTAATTATCATTAGATCAACTCATCAATAGGTAATTATCATATTTACTGCATAAATCATAAATTACACTTTATTTTCATTCCTGCATGATTTAATTTTTGTTCGTTGCAATTATTATTTTTTTGCAAAACTTGAAACTAAAAGAGATCTGAATTAAGCTTAGAATTGATCCCCATGGTACAATCTATACTAGATTCCTACTCTTTAAATCTAACCTTGATTACCCCAGATTGACAAATATTAAATGTAAGCTATTACAGTCGATCAGTAGTTAATAGAAAAGGATATATTCAGTGTAGTGTGAGTAATATAAATAAGACCTCCTACAAGAGATTGATATAGAGTAGCATCAACCAAAGATGTATTGATAAAATATGACTAATCATTATGGATTTCCAAAAATTAGTATAAGAGCCCCAAGTCTATCATCTCAAAGGTGGAGCAAATCCATTAAGGTAGTGGATCTACCTATAATAAGATCATCAACAATAAACACAATCACCATAGTAACCTCATCATAATATTTAATGTAAACATCATTGTCAATCTCATATCATTAAAACCTATGACACGCTCAACATCATAGTGGTCAATATTTGCATGCAAATATATTTTGTTATAAATCATCTCAGGTTCATCTTAGATTCAAATATTTCAAGCAATAATTTTGTCCTGACATGGACACCACAATGGCAAAAGGTATTGGGATAATGGAGATCTAAGTTCAGTTCATGAGAAGGGTGACCCTGATATACCCCCAAATTTTCAACCTATTCAAAAAAACTCTATGTTCCTCTCTTTCTCCAATGCCTTTTATCCTCCCCTTCTTTTGTTGGTCTTAAAATATTAACATTTCATTGAATCTACAAGAAGATAAATACATGTTTATGGTTATAGTTGTTATAACCAAATATAGAAATGAAGTGATACTTTGGACTATAATTTAACCTCCTAACTAACATATCTCCTATGAGCACTAACTTTATAATAAATTAATATTATCCTAACATCCTCTTTTATTACATTATTTGGTATACAAAGAGATTTGTAAAACAATTTATATTTGATTCATGTGAGTGCCTTCATGAAAATATTCATAAGTTGTTTTCAGTGGGAATGTACTAGAGTTGAATCTGGTGTTACTAAACTTGTTCTTAATTAAAATGACATTGAATTTCAATGTATTTTGTTCTTTCATGAAATATTGGATTTTTGATCAATTTCATAACACCTTAATTATAATAATTCAACACTATTGGTCAATTTTTATGGATATCCATATCTGAAAATATGGGGGTTAATCCCACTCCTCAAAATATACAAGCGCTCGATCTTGGAAATTGATTAAACTCAAATTTCTTATGATTACTTAGTGCTCACATTCTTACTTTCACTCTGCTTCCTATTTCTTCTACAAGCTAACCCTGAAGTGTGAATTTTGGATTTGATCTTCTGCTGCATTGATTTGGCTTGTCATGCAACATGATATTCTACCTCTATGGATGATAATGCCATTACCTATTGCTTTTTGCTATACCACAAGGTAGGTTAATATCCTAGATGAAACACATCCTGATGTTGACTTATTATCATTCATGATCTAGCATAGTCTGAGTTTGTGTATCCTTGTAAAAAGAAATTATCATTCTTCTTATATTCCAGGCCATATTCTACCATACCATGGACATGATGCAGTATCCTCTTTATAGTTTTTTTATGACCCTCCTTAGGATCCTACATAAATCTTGAAATATAATGTATAGCAAAATTTATGTTAGACCTAGTTTTTATCAGGTATATGATACTCCCATTCAACTATCAATAAAGAGTATTTTATAGTTGGGGTGATTTTCATATCTAGATAGTTGTAACCCTAGCTCCATTGGTGTTGTCATAAGTTTACAATTTGTCATCCTGTATTTTTCTAGCAATATCTTGGCATATTTTGTTTGTGTGACCAGTATGTGGTTCTTTCTCTACCAAACTTCCAAGCCAAGACAATAGTGCAAAGGCCCAAATTTGTTATGTCAAATAATTTTTTTAATCCATACTTAACATCATTCACAATTTTTTCTAAGCTTTCAATGATGATCAAATCATCAATATAGACCACAAGAATCATTGTCTCATTTATAATTTTCTTGATATAGAGATTTGGATTGGAGGGACTTTTGGTGATATCATGTTACAATATATGGTCATTAATTTTTATATACTACACTTTGGGATCCTACTTCAACCCATATAATGACTTCTTTAGTCTTTAGACTTTTTGACATTATCCATTGTCAAAAAATCCTTTGGGTTATGTCATGTATACTTCTTCTTCAAGATCACCATTGAGGAAGGCACTTATGACATCCAATTGATGAGTTTTCCCACCAAATTGTACTACCATAGTAAATACTACACAAATTGTGGTCATATTTGCTATCAATGTGAATGACTCTTCATAGTCTATCCATTCCTTTTATGCATAGCCTTTTACAATAAGATGTAACTTATATTTTTCAATGTATCCATCGTCCTTATACTGGATTTTGAAAATCTAGTTGTGGCCTATGGGCTTCTTTCCTACTAGAAAATCAATGAGATACCATGTTCCATTCTTCATTAGATATGTGTATTCTCCTTCCAATAATTCCTTTAATTGTGGTAACATTAGGTCATCCTTTACTAAGGGTGGTTATGCATTCTCCATTATAGAATTCATCAATCCCAAATTCACCTCCTCTTGTGTATTGCTATGAGTATGGAGTTGTATGGAGGTTAGATCGGGTGGTGCATCAAGCTTAGCGTCTTTGAGAGTGTTTATGAGATATTTTGGAGTTTTTATTTGTGGTTGAGGAGAAGCCATTAATAGTTTTGTTACTGGTTCATCATCCATTGCTAACTTGACTCATCATCTGGAACTTCTTTTTGAACTTCTTCATTTGTCTCAATGCTTATAATAGGAGAAGTAGATTTCATAGAATCTATAGCAATTTTTTATTTTCAAATTCTTGGTAAAATACCACATCTCAACTTATATGTATGTTCTTAGTGGCTAGATAAATTAATCAATAAGATTTTGATACCTTGTCATACCCAAGAAATATGCAAGGCAGATTTTTTCCATCCAATTTGGTCCTCTTTTATTTTGGCACATGTATGGATGCCTTACATTCAAAAAATCTAAGATGAGCAACTAATGACTTCCTTCTAAACTAAGTTTCTTTAGGTGTAATCCCTTTAAGTACCTTTTTTGGTGCTCTATTTTTAAGATAAACTACGTTAGATACAACTTTGACGTAATATCATTGCTCTAGACCAACTCCTATGAGTATACAACAAATCATTTCCATGATGGAATGGTTTATTATTTTAGTAACTCTATTTTGCTATGGAGTGTAGGTGGTAGTAAGTTATTGCTTGATCCTTTTTATTTGAGAAACCTAGAAAATTTTTTCAATGTATATTCCCCTATCGATCTAAGCGGAGGACTCAAATATGATGCCTAGTTTATATTTCAATAAGTTTCTTAAAGCAGTTAAAATTGATGAAGGCATCTTATTTAGGTGGAAAGAAATATACCCACATATTCCATGAGTGACTATCAATAAATAGTTGAAAGTACCTATGTCCATCGTAATTGGTTGGTATTGGTCTACATAGATTGGTATGGGTGACATATAATGGTCTTTTAACTCGATGAGTATTGAGGTCAAGTGGTACTCGATATTGCTTTCTTGCTAAATGACCTAAGAAAAATAGAAATATAGGTGAAATTTTGGGCAACCATGTCACCATATGATGTTTTTGTAGTTAGGGTATGTATCTATAACTTAGATGTCCATATCTCCTATACCAAAGTGAGGTAGCATTGATCATGGTAGCAGACATTGAAACATTAGGAGATGGTATAACATCAAGGGAAAATAGGTTATTCTTATAGGAATCAATTGTAATAAACTTGTGATTTTTGTGATGTAATACTTCTTCTTGCCATCAACAACTTTCAATTTAACTACCATGTCTCAATACAACATTTGAAAAACAAATAGCAAATTATTTGCTAATTCTGGTATATATAGCACATTTTCAATTATGCATTTTCAATCAGTTAGATTGATATAAATAGTCCCTACTCCTTTAACCTTATATGTCTTATCATGTCAATGAGTCATTGGTTCAACGATTGGAAAAAATAGTTGATGTAGCCCACACCAACATTTAAATCTCGATAACACCAAATAGCTCAACTTGACTAAATCGATGTAAAAGGGAAAGGGAAACCCTTTCAAAACCCTACATAAAAAAATAAAAAATAAAAAATATATGTCTTATAATTAGTAATTATGGTTGGTTTTCCTTCTTGGGATTTAAGGAATCAAACCATATTTTATCTCTAATTATGTTTACTATCCCATGAATCAATCTACCGAATATCATCCCCTAGTTTTTTCATTACTTTAGAAGTTAGTACCTTGTGGGTTAGTTTGGAATCCTATTTGTAATCTAATCATGATTCCTCATGTGCAGTGTACCCTTGTTGTTGTGGTTTGAATTGTTGCTTTTGGAGTAGTTTTTCAAACTTGACCCCCTTGATTCATTGAATTTTATCTATAGAACTTAGTATCATGTCCTTCCTTTTCATAAATATGATAATACCTTCTTTGTCCTTGAGGGATTTTATGATAAATAAGAAAGGGAAGAACTCTTTTGTGGTTTCTTTTTTGAGATGAGTGTATTATTTAACACTTGATCCTTTAATAGATTGTTTGCTTCCTCCTATTGAAGCATATTCACCAATTCTTCAAAAGACACCCTTATGTTTGATACTTGCAAAGAAGTAACCAACATTCAAAATGAACTAGAGAGAGCTCTAAGTACAATGGGTACTAAGAGCTTGTCTTCTACCATTTCCCCCATGGTATTCAATTTTTACCTTTAATTGTACAACTTTTCAAATAAATTGCTTAATGCTTTCTTCATCCTAAACACTCAATGTATGAATTTTGGACTTAAGGTGAAAATTTATGGACTCATTCTTTCCTTCAAATATAGGAGAAAGTATATCCCAAGCTTCCTTGGATGTATTTTCTTCACTGATGTGTGGTTGAATTTTATCTACTACAACAAGAGTTATTATTATTAGTCTTCGTATATTTACATCATCAAATTTTTTTTGGGCTTCTTCATCCTCTTTTGGTCGCATGACTTTGCTAGTGACTATGTTCTAGAGTTTGTCAACCACTAGAATGATCCTCATTTAGTCTTCCATGGTGCAAAATTTGGGCCTTTGAGAAAATATGATGTTGATGTTATCATGGTAATGGTTCCTTATGTCTCCCAAATGGTCCCTATTTCTATATACTACTAGTCTTATATACTGATCCTTTCTATATATCCACACTTCTAATATACTTGTCAATATGTGGAAGAAGTTAGTCCTCTTGATATATGTAGTCATACATGAAAGATACCTTAATATATGTGAAAGAAAATTATAAATAGTACCAATATAGTATGAAGATGGATTCACCCTATCAATATCACATGCTTAAAGATAAATCTTTGTACGCAGGCGTAACTTCCCTATATACTTGGAATTTCTCAATTTCAAGGTTTATGTCTAGCAATAGTGATGAATGGGGTTTAATGATGAAGTGAAAGGATCAAGATAAGAAGAACTTGTTTGTAGAAAATTTAAAGGGTCGATGTCCAAATGTTTTTATAGAAAGTGTGTTAGGTGTTAGACACAGTAGCCCAATACAATAGTTTTACTTATAAAGTTGAACTAGGGGTCTCATTGATACCAAACATTGCTTATGTGCTTAAACACATTTTTGAAAAGATATACAAAGCATAAAATTTTTAAAGCATATTTTTGATAAAATTTCAAGTTTCGATCACCATTGAAAATGCACCTTGTTACAAAATTTGACTACCCTTTTTTTTATTTTGTAAAATATTCAATAAAATTAACAAATTTGCAAAACTAAAAATAAATTATGTCTTGAGGCAGTAAAAAAGTAATTATAGTTCTTGATGAATTTTGACCCCTTGACCTTAGCTATAAGAAATTTATACTTTGTTTCAATGTTGCAACTCCCTTCTATGTGATTTTTGCATAATGAAAAGAAAAAAAACTACTTTTCCCTTTTTTAAATGCAAATTTAAAAAATATAGAGGGAGAATTTAACCTATGACTTTCAGTCTTGAAATTCATTGAGCCCAAACACCAATTACACTATCCTTGACAATGTGAATACCTTTTACAATTGTACTTTTTTTAATACTATCCGACTAATGTGTTCTATGACCATTTACCATCTCTCTACACTGTCAATGTCCTACCATGTGTATTTATGCATCAATAAATTTAACATGTACGTTGATTAGATCATTGAGTTGTGATAAAATCATATTGCATAAAGTTTGATCAAAAGGAGTTCCATTTTTTCATTGCTAAACTTTATGAGATCCACAAAGGAAATCATAATATTTTCTTTAAAATCATATAAAATTTCTATAAAATTCCTCCAATTAGCATGTGGTCTCCCAACTCTATGTTCACATACCTGCTCATAGATATGACACATCCAAAGAAACTCATTGTATTAATGAATCCAATAGATACAATAGTGGATAAGGATCATTTTTGAGGGCCAACAAGTAGAATTTTCTATATCAACGATATTTTAAAAATGGAGTGTTCTCTTGATGATGCCCAATTTGTTGTCAGCTTTGTTTCTCTCCTCATTGTATCCCAACTATGACACTGGTGCTACTTGTAATAGTTTATAGGGTAAAACAACATGTGCTCAGACTATAAGACTAAGTAGAAGGATCGCTCTATGCCTTACTATAAAAAATCACCTAATGCTTTTGGCTTGAGCTCACTGGTTGGGCAACGTCAGGGCCTATTGCTTGAATTTGATTCAATGCTAACCTCCAAAAATAGATATGGAAGAATATTGACAAGCAGGTATTATTTGAAATAATGGGTAACAACTGGGTGAGGTTCTCTCCATCTCACCAATACTTTAGATGACTTAGATTGAGAAGATGTGGTCCTTTGGGGAGTGGCAATGCTACAAGTCGAGTTCTCGAATATTGAATAACTAAACAAAATCATATTAGAGAGCTTGAGTCACAAAAGCTCTAAATCCTGCTCTAATACCCCTATTGGTCTAAAAATATCAATAAATCATTGAATCTACAAGAACATAAATACATGTATACGGTTATAACAGTTTTAACCAAATATAAAATGTAGTGATAGTTTAACTGTAAGTTAACCTCCTAACTAACATATGTCTTGTAAACTCTATGTTGGATTTTGAAGCCTTACTACCACAAAATATCATAGGTTATCTCACAATATTACATAGATCCCAAATATAAAATAGCCATAATAATAAAGGTTAATTTAATAATATGATGAGTAGAATAATATGAGCAAATTAATATGTATATCAAGGCTTATATAATAAAGCAAATAACATCTATTTATATACTTAAATATGAATTTAAATAGCCTAAATCATTCATGAACTATGCATAAAGAAAACTTACAATATTAATTGCTCAAAATATATACAAGCTTTATTGCTCCTCTTATTACAATTATATAATGAGATTTCTGAATTATATTTGATTATATTATGTGGAGCATTATCTCCATAATATAGCCATAGTGATGTGACTCTTCAAGTTCTAGACTATTGCTCTCCATATGCCAAGTCTCATGACTCTTATCTTATCATCTTACCAATTACATACTTGATGGACACTTGATTGTACAACACTCGCACACATCTATATGACTCTTGGACTCCTGCATGCACTCCTAATCTAGGATACTTATGCACATCCTCACATTATATATTTGCACTCTTACATACAAGAAAACGTGTGCACATTCTCTCAACCTACACTTGCACTCTAACCTACATGACACTTTTGCATTTCCTACACATTGATACTTACATAAAAGATAAAATATAAATCACACTCTAAATTATAGACTCAACTCGAATCTATTACATATTTATGAATGTACCATGAAGGTACCATGGGGGTATATTAGCATGTACCAAATAATGTAATATTATCCTAACATATTTCCCTAGGCAACCCTCTTGTAGTCCAAATATCCTCCTATAATTTCTTGAAATGACTTATGTACTCATCTATGGTTTCAAATGAGTCCATGGATAAGGTTGCAAGCTCTACCTTTAACCTGCTAATCTAAGTGGAGTTAATCCAATCACATAGTCCCTAAAACTTCTCAAGCAAGACCTTGGGATTGGTGGTGCTACTTATGTGGGTATCATATACATTGACCAATGGAGATAAATTGCACCAATAGGATTCATCCTTCTTATCCTTATATGACTACTTTATCTCCTTATAATTAGTGTCTCTAGGCTCCTTATTCACATACTTGAGCAAACACTTGCTTTGGAGCAAATCTTCAATATTAATTTTGCATGTAGCATAGTTTAGACCGCTCAATAGAGGCACGTGATGATCTATAATGTTTATGCTTAAAATAAAAAATTTACAAAAAATTATGACCAAAACCAACACTACCAATGCAAAGAGCTTGAAAAAATATTTGATTTAAAAACAATAGGCTCAAAATTCTTCTAGATGCAAAAGTTATGGTCCCCAAAAGTTTAGCCCTTAGAAAAAACTCACCCCGAAACCTTTCATTTTTTTTAATTCAACACCCTCAATGAATAAGAGGTTGCTACATGTCACTTCATGAGTGTTTGAAATATTGCTTACTATGTGTTGAGTAGCAAACCACATTAAGCCACTTGTCATTGTCTGATTTATTTCAAAATATATGCATTTTTTACTATGAAAGTTTAATGAGATGGCATAATATGATTGGTTGATCTTGCTTATATAGGTTCCAAATAGACTAGCATGTAAGCCCCAATATGGTCAACAATGTTGGCCTAGTCATAGCTTACCATGTGGTGCCATGAAATATATACCAATATCACATCACTTTGGTCTTCCACCTTAGCTACCATGTGTCTCATGGGATTTATGCACATCCTACCCAATCGACTATATGGATTTTCATATTAGCTACCACGTGTCACCCTAGAAAGCATGTACCTACCAACTTAACTATATGGACTACCACATTTTATTTCGATATTCATGCCATGTCAACTACCACATGTCACCTTGGAATGCATGCACCAACCAACTCAACTATATGAGCTACCATGTGTTGCCTCTGGATTTATGCCACCTTTATGGTATGAACTACCATGTGGCATCCATACAATATTTCAACATCATTACTATGGGTAAAAAAGAGTGCCACATCTATCAACCATATCATCAAAAAGTGTCATGTCATCCAGAATGTTAATATCATCATAAGAAAGCATTGGGAAAATTTTGATGTTATTAACAAAATAGGAGGGAGTTAAACTCATGATCTCTAGGGCATGTCAATTACATAAAAAAATATGATAACTAGAGTAGCTTGGATATAAAATGTGATATTGGTAGTTTCCTTTAGAAATGGAGTTATGCCATGGAAAACACCTTGTTGCGGGCCAAACATAGGTTAAATTTGATCCTATTTTGTCATTGTCTATGCATTTAAATTGTCAGACCAGGGAGCTTCGTAAACTTTAGAAGTGTCTCAAACAAGATCGTTTACAATACCCACTTCTAAGATGAGTTTGGCTAATTCTATCATTGGGAGGTTTAAAATAACGACATTCATTCATCCACACCATAATAGTTTACGTATGAATAATTAGATCCTTGGAAATTAAATATTCATACGTGCATAATTAACTAGACATGAAAGTAATTCTACTACAACAATGAAAATAACAGTGCAAAAAGCAAACCTATGAAAGCAGGAAACTGATCTAAGAAAGCACAAGAAAAAGAGAAGGAATACTAGCTTGGAGTGGGCCCAAGCTCCAGCAGCTCCCTTTTAGCTGAACACGCGATTAGGAACTCTTAAACTTTATTATAATTGCAAGATAATTACAATACTTCTATCTCCTCAGAATAATCAATAAATTTTGGATCATCTTCTGGATATCTCTCAGAGAGGTCTATGTTTGTTTATATAGAACACACACAGATCTTCTATTACAATGAGGTTACAATAGTAGTTCAGTCCATACTAAACTAGGACAGTCTGGTAACCGTAATCGGCATCTACAAAAAATAGTCATCATTCCTAATGGTGGCACATTCGCTGATTGGTTTGAGCTGCTTGAGTTGGTTTATGCTTCGCCTGGAGTAGGTAAGACATTCTCGTCCATTAGTGAAATTCCTAGAATTGTCTTGTGTGATGTGTAACTGGAACTGCACCGATCAACACTGCCCACGTCGCTTTATTTGATCAATTGGTGAATAATGGAGGTGCCTTCTCTATGAGGAAGGCACCTTCCTCAAGTGCTTTGGTAGGCACCTTCTTTATGCGAAAGGTGCATACTGATGTTGGGCATAATGATGTTGAGTGCCTTCTTCATGTGAAAGGTGCCTACTGAGGTTGGGCACCTTCTTCATGCGAAAGGCGCCTACTAAGGTTGGGCACCTTCTTCATGCGGAAGGCGCCTACTGATGTTGAGAGCCTTCTTTATGTGGAAGGCACCTTGCCTTGTATGGGATGCCTTCCTTATGCGAAAGGTACCTAAGTACGTCGAGCACCTTATTTATACAAAAGGTGCCTATCTTCTCTTGGCACCTTCCTTGAAGAGGAATGCGCCTAATCACCATGCCTTGATCCCAAAAGAAATAGAGTGTCAAGTCCATGAAGGACCTTGATTGATCCAAATCTGTCAAAACAAACTATATTTCTACACAAACACACTAAAACACACAAATTAGATAACACAAACAATTCTATTAAATAATTACATAATAATTAATGAAAGTACACAGTTCCTATTATATTTCCGCATAATAATCAGAAAAACCCATACAAAATATGAGCATTTTTGGGGCTCATCACACCTCCTTCTTGCCAAGATTTAAAATACAAGGGTGGAGAATGGTCTTTCTCAATGATAAGACTATCGAGTGGCTTGATGAAGACATGAATGAGATATTGGAGGTGCTCATTTTTGTGCTAATCTAAAATACGAATACAGTGACTGAATCGCTTTCTTTATCAGAGGTGGATGAATGTTCTAATCTTCATTCTCAATCCAACTGCTCCTTTATTACTATGAAACACCTATGATTATTTAATAAATTCTTAACCAATTAAAGCCTAGCTCCACATGTAATATATGGAAATCATATTCATTAGTCTTTTAGGAGTTATTACAATCATTTTTTTCATTGACCAAGGCCCTTGGCATAGTTATTTGGGCCTAGTCTTAAGGTCATTTCTACTCACCACATTTCCAAGCACCCAACTTAGGAGGAGAAGGAACTAAACTAAATAAAATAAGATGCTTCCAGCCCTACACCCCCATTTTTCTTCCCATGGCACATGCCTACATTATCTTGATAAATGTATAGCCTGTGAAATTCATTCCCATAAAAAACTAGGAATATTCCTTGCAGTATCTTGAATTTAAAATTCAATATCTTAAATTTTGGAGGGAAATGCAGACAATTTTCAAACTCAATGTTGAGGTACCTAGAGGTAAAATAGCAAAACGTTTTAAATCGTGATCCTCCTAACATTTTGTAAAGGATCTAAAAAAATTAATGGTTCATTTTCATTTGTTACAATTTGCCCCATACAATTTTTTATCAAACATAACCAATCAGGTCCTCCTCCCATGCCTATGTAATAAAACATTTATTAGACCATTTTTACAATTTTTTCAAGTGGCTTGGAGGTCTTTGCTAAGCATGGAAGCCCGTTCATGACTTCTTTAGCACCAAAGGTCTATCTAAAGAATTTTAGCCTCTTCATTTTTTCTTTCATGGTGGCCAAGCAATCTCTTCTCTCATCAATGGTGCTATTGGTCGTCAAAAGCCAAAAGAGAAAAGGAAATAGGTTTTTTTGCAACTTTTGTAAAATAAAAATGAGGTTTTCAAAAAACTTGAAAAATTATAGACAATATCTCGACCCGATGCGCCACTAGTTTAGTCAATATCAATATCAATGGAATATCATCCAAGAGGGGAAAATATTTCATTTTTTAGGCATTCCTTTTGATTTTAATAGTTCGTTGCCAGAGCTGTGGAAGTATGTTATTAATAGGGTGGAACAAAAGCTTATCTACAGGTCAACCAAGAAGCTATCCCTTATTGGTATATTTTAAATTTAACCCAAAATCCTTATGGCCACCCATGTTTATTATTCTTCCTATTGGGTCTTGTCCCAAATATGCTATAAGAAGCTTGCTAAGCTTCTATAATAAATTTTATGGTCCTCTTACAATAATGGTTTTGGATTCTATTATGTTTTCTGGGAGTATTGTTGTCTTCCTAGAAGCCATGGTGGGCTTGGTATTCACAATACCCAGCATCAAGGTTTGGCCCTCTGTGTTAAGTGGGTCATCAGAGCCCTCACAAGTAATGAGGCCTATAATATTCTCATTCGACACTATATCAGTGAAGGTTCCTGTTGAGTGATATTTTTGTCCAATCACAAGAATATACTCATAGTAAGGATTCTTCCCGGATATCCTCTCTTGCAAGGAAATATTTGTGATTTCCCCAAGGTTCTATTTAATGTGTTTATCTGCTTGCAATGCTTAGTGAAAAATGTGAAATACCAAAAGTTAGTTGGATACCTCAGTGTTGCATATGCCTGTTAACAAGGGACCTATTTTGGCTGATCATATTTACAATGATTTTGTTGCTCATGGAATTTATGACAAAATGTGAAATTATTGATCAAATACTTACTTTGAAATAACATCCTTTGAAATTTAATAAATATTTGATTATTTGTTTTTGAGTAATACTTCTTATACACATCCACCATGGGGATTGAACCCGAGTCACATCATTGATAATGCAAGTGGTGTCCTTGTTGGTAGACCACACTCATGGGGTGTTACACTCCAAACCTAGCCGTCGGCTAGGTATTCCAAGAGTTCATTTATTCATATATATATAGTAGTTAGACTTTGGATAATCATCATCGTGTTTTTTATTTTATATTCTCTGCATTTTCGATTTTGCCTTCACGGTGGGGACGTGCCCTCCCTAAGTGGCGATCGATTTCCATTTGGTTTAATTCCTTCGGCTGTGTAGTTTATTATTGTCATATTATTGCATTGAATATATTGTTCATGATTTATTAACGAACAAAGTAATACCTTTCTAAGTGGTATCAGTGGTCCAGTTCCAAGCCTCGGGACTTCCGTACTGCTCTGTCCCTCACACTTCATCGGGCGATCGGACAAATAATTGGCGTTCGAATTCCTTTCAGTAACATCATCGCAGAAGAAAATTAGCGTTTGTTTCCAATCTTCAAACAGTGCACAAATTACCCGTCTGCGTCCCATTTCGATTGGCCAAATCCCGTTGTGTCCCAATTCGATCTCAAGCTGCGGCCAGCGCAGTCATCTCCGCCTATAGAACCTCCGAAATAGGCATACGCCAGTGTTGCAAACGCGTCCGTCATCCAATCGTTTCAGAAAATAAAACTGGTGCAAGAAAGTACTACCGGGTTCAAACGCGCCGCAGACAAATCTCCGGCAATTCGATGGAAGCAAAATGAAATTCCAATCGCCAATCGCCATTACGGGCAGGAAAATTCAAGCTAGCATGCCATTAACGCAGAGAGCGCTATCGACCAATCAACGAGCGAGAAATAATCTTATATCGGATTATATTATAAGGTACTCGCATTTTTATTATTATTTTTATTTTTTCGCGTGGGCAATTATCCCACATACAAGGTGTTGTGGGCGATTAAGGGTTTATAAGGCGCTTAGCGCACATAGTGAGTCGTGGCTTTGGCCACACGCTCACCTCCTTGCGTTTGCCTTGCTACTCTGTTCGGTGCTTGGTTTTGTCGTCCTGTGTTAGTCGTCCATTCGGTCTGTGGTCTTGTCGTCCAGTGTTAGTATTTCGTTCGGTCGGTCTTCTATCTTTACGTTGCGTCGTGTCTGTTCCTTCTAATTCTGTGTCGCATCTTCATTTTGCCCTGTTCTGATCCACGCGTTAGTCTTCCGTTCATTCGGTCTTCTGTCATTCCACGCGTCGTGTCTCGGTCCGCTCGCGTGTCGCGTCTCTGTTCTGTCCTGTCTCGGTCCGCACGTCGTGTC
Organism: Wollemia nobilis; assembly: GCA_028583015.1. Lineage (NCBI taxonomy): Eukaryota > Viridiplantae > Streptophyta > Pinopsida > Araucariales > Araucariaceae > Wollemia > Wollemia nobilis. Next base: position 4,871,469 of record JAQPPZ010003614.1, on the reverse strand, counting down.
TCGGTCCGCTCGCGTGTCGCTTGGTCCATCGTGTCCACACATCCGTGTCCATTTCATGTTTTGATGGCTTCATTGCAGTCTCAGGTGGGCAGTTAGGGTTAACTGGGTCGTGTCTTCAAAGTGTTGTCAAAAGTGCAGTCAAAGTGGTCAAAAGCTGTCACAAAGAAGGAGCCCAAATCCAAATTCAAATCCGCGTCGCAGTTGGAGCGACAGTTGTAGCGGAAACCAAATTTTTGATTAAAATTTCATTACATTCTACGGCAGTCCAAGTTCAAGGGTTCCTAAGCGGGTTATGTTAACAAGTGCATGAGCAAACAGTGGATCAAGGGATCTGACGGTCGATTATCAAGCTCAAAAATGACCAATAACAACGCCAGAAGACCAAATCGAAGCCCAGGTACAAAAAATTCTCCTTCTCCTTTTAAAATTGGTAGTTATAATCCACATCATCCACTAGTAGATCCTATGGCCACTAATCCTCCCCCAACTCATTGAAACATCACACAAGGAAACTCAAGTAACTCAGCCGTTTTCGACACTGATTCTCTTCATCTCTTACTAGAGGGTATGAACGAAATTGGTCTCCTCCTAAAAAACCTAGTAAAAGCACAAAACCAGCCTAATCCCAATACTAATTCTCAAAATCACTCCCATGCCCAAAGGAATGAAGAAAATGTCGATCCTAATGATGATTGGGAACAAAAACAAGGTGATTCGGATAATTACAGGGATCGCTATCAGAGACAGCGGTATAACCAAAATCAAGAAAGGGACACGGGTTATCAACAACCGAGAGGCCCTAATAATAATTTTCCATGAATTGATATGCCCACTTTTGAAGGTCATGATCCTCGTGGTTGGATAGCCAAAATGGAAGGCATTCTTGACTTATATCAAATTAAGGAAATTGATAAAGTTCCTTTCGCTGCATCAAAACTTGGCACTGAGGCCTACCAATGGTTTGTATGGCTTAAACGAGAGACAGGAGCTACTATTAATTGGAGAAAATTCACTACCTCTTTTTTAGAAAGATTTGATGAAGGAGCTACATCATCATACACAGTAAGACTGTTATCTCTTAAACAAGAAGGGTCAGTTAGCGAATTCGTTTCGAAGTTTACCAGTTTACTACCATACACTTTAGACCTCAGTCCCGACACAGTGGTAGGAGCCTTTCGCAATGGTTTGAAAGAAAGTATTCGAGTAGAGGTAGACATGCACAATCCAACCTTGCTGAACGATTGTATAAGAATAGCCAAGCTGGCCGAGAAGAGACATCAGTTGTCTGCACGACGTGAAACTTATAGTCGTCCCTCATATCGCAACAATTCCTTTCATAGAAATGATCAACCATCAAGATATTTTTGCTATAAATGTCGCACTCACCACCCCAGGGAACAAGCATGTGCCCAAAAACAAAATTTTCATATTGAAGGTGATCAATGTGAAGGAGAAGAGGAAGAACCTTACCAATCAGAAGAACCTATGCCAGAAGACCTACCATGTACTATAGAAGAAAAAGAAGAGGATACAATGGCGATTTCCGTGCATGCTCTCATGGGTTTAACCACCCACCATACCATCAAGGTACCAGGATTTCTTCGCCAAAAAAAGGTGAATGTGCTAATTGATTCTGGTAGTACCCACAATTTTATCGATATCAAAACCGCAAAAGCTTTGAATTTATTCATTAACTCCTCCAACAAAGACAAATTCCAGGTTCTAGTGGCCAATGGGGTGAACGCACAATGTGTTGGTCGCACATCTCAAGTTTCCATAAAAATGGGAACTTATACTTGGCTTGGATCCCTTTTCGTCATGAATTTGGGGAACTCGGATGTCATTTTGGGAGTGGAATGGTTGGAAACATTAGACACGGTTAGCTTCAACTTCAAAAAATTATTTGTGGAATGGAAGGAAAACGAACGAATCATTCGCTTACAAGGCATTACTACTCCTCCATCACAAATGGTGAGCTCTCATAGTATGGAGAAGATGTTAAAAAAGGGTGGATATGGGTTTATAGCTCAAATTAATTGTTTGGAAAAACAATCTCCAGCAACTTCGGATATTCTTGCTCCAGAGTTACAAGACATCATAACACATTACGAAGAGGTTTTCCAAGAACCTCAAGGATTACCACCTAAACGATCTCATGACCATGCCATCCATTTGATTCCAGGGAGTGTCCCTCCTAACAATCGTCCTTATCGCTATCCTCAACCACAAAAGACAAAAATCGAACAGATCGTTCAGGATTTGTTGGATCATGGAGTCATTCGTCACAACACTAGTCCTTATTCCTCACCTGTAGTTCTGACTAGACGAAAAGATAACTCTTGGCGTATGTGTCCTGACTTTCGTTCTCTCAATAAACTCACTATCAAGGACAAATTTCCTATCCCTGTCATAGATGACCTATTAGATGAGTTACATGGTGCAAAATTTTTTACAAAATTAGACCTTCGCTCCGGCTTTCACCAAATCCGTGTTAGAGAAGAAGATATTCCCAAAACTGCCTTTCGTACTCATGAAGGTCATTACGAATTTTTGGTCATGCCTTTTGGTCTCACTAATGCCCCATCCACATTCCAAAGTCTCATGAACCAAGTGTTTCGCCCACTCCTCCGTAAGTTTGTGTTAGTCTTTTTTGATGATATTCTCATATACGACAAAACATGGATGGATCATTTACATCATGTGGATAAGGTCCTTCACATTTTACACAAAGAAAAATTATTTGTTAAACGTTCCAAATGTTCATTTGGTGTTCAAGAAGTCGAGTATCTTGGTCATATAGTTTCACACGAAGGCGTCAAAGTGGATCCCAATAAGATTAAGGCAATTCAAGAATGGCCTTTACCTAAAACCATCAAGAAACTTCGTGGTTTTTTGGGTCTCACGGGCTACTATCGCAAGTTTGTGCACAACTATGGTAAGATTGCAGCACCTCTCACCGCACTCACAAAGAAGGATGCTTTTCGTTGGTCACCAGAGGCTTCTCAAGCCTTCGAAGCTCTTAAGAAAGCCATGTGTACAACTCCAATATTAGCAACTCCCAATTTTCACAAACCATTTATTATCGAATGTGATGCATCAAGAACAGGAATTGGGGCTATATTAATGCAAGAAGGTCATCCGTTGGCATTTGAAAGTAAACAGCTCTCCGAGAAAAATTTGGGAAGATCGACATATGAAAAAGAAATGTTGGCCATTCTTCATGCAGTAGAAAAATGGAGACACTACCTAATCATTAGCCGCTTCATTATCAAAACAGATCATAGTAGTCTCAAACATTTTCTTGAGCAGAGGTTTTCCTATCCAGAACAAAATAAGTGGTTAACCAAACTATTGGGGTATGATTTTGTTATCGAATACAAGAAGGGGAAGGAAAATATAGTCGTCGATGCGCTGTCCAGGAAATATGAAGACGAAGTAGTCATTAACGCTATTTCAGGTCCTTGCTCCCAATGGGTGAATCAATTACAAGAGGAATGGTTGTCCAATAGCGAAACTACTCAGATACTTCAAGAATTATCTTTAGGGTCCTCTAAACACCCTTTGTTCTCTTATGAAGATAAAATCCTCCGAAAGAAGAACCGCATTTACATTCCACCCAATTCGGAACTCAAATCGAAGATCCTCGACGAATCACACGCTTCTCCATCAGCAGGACATTCAAGATTTTTGAAAACATATTTAAGGGTCAAACAATCATTTTGTTGGAAAGGATTAAAAGTAGATGTCAAACAATGGGTAGCAGAATGTGAAGTTTGCCAACGCAATAAAGGAGAAACAGTCAAATCACCAGGATTGTTACAACCATTACCCATCCCGGAACGCCAGTGGGAACATATATCCATGGATTTTATTGAAGGTCTTCCAAAATCAGAAGGCAGAACAGTTATCTTCGTCGTCGTAGACCGGTTATCCAAATACGCTCATTTTCAGGCTTTACAACATCCATTTTCCGCAAGCAAGGTGGCAAAGGTATTTATGGATTCAATTTTCAAATTACATGGTATGCCAAAAAATATTGTAAGTGATAGAGACCCCATCTTCACTAGTAACTTTTGGCGAGAAGTATTTCGACTTAGTGGTACCAAATTGAGCATGTCCTCAGCTTACCATCCCCAGACAGATGGTCAAACAGAAGTGGTTAACAAATGTTTGGGTACATACTTAAGATGTTTCGCTCAAGATAAACAACATCAATGGAGCCAGTGGTTAGCATTGGCAGAATGGTGGTACAACACTTCTTACCATTACTCAATTAAGATGTCTCCATTTGAAGCATTGTATGGCACCAAGCCTCCTACCGTCGCAGATTACGTGCAAGGATCATCCAAAGTAGCCAAAGTGGATGATTGGTTCGAACAAAGGCAGTCTACACTCACCATCCTCAAAGAAAATTTAGTCCAAGCACAAAATCGTATGAAACAACAGCAAGACTTGCACCGATCAGAAAGAACTTTTAATATAGGTGATTGGGTTTTCCTAAGGTTGCAACCTTACAAACAATCATCATTAAAGATAAAGTCCAGCCAAAAGTTGGCTCCATGATTCTATGGTCCCTACAAAATTGTGCGCCGCATTGGAGAAGTCGCCTATCAGTTAGAGCTACCTTCATCATCACGAATACACCCGGTATTTCATGTTTCATGTCTCAAAAAAGTAATTGGCCAAAAAGTGCAAGGTCAATCAGAATTACCAGTGCTCGATGAGGAAGGACGCATACATCTCCAACCCGAAGATATACTACAACATAGAATACGAAGACTGAGATCACGTCAGATTCAAGAATTTCTCATCAAATGGCAAGATTTACTAGAGGAGGATGCCACATGGGAACCTGACAGTATTCTCCAGACATTTCCAGCTTTGAGGACAAAGCTTTCCGAGGAGGGGAGTCATGTTACACTCCAAACCTAGCCGTCGGCTAGGTATTCCAAGAGTTCATTTATTCATATATATATAGTAGTTAGACTTTGGATAATCATCATCGTGTTTTTAATTTTATATTCTCTGCATTTTCGGTTTTGCCTTCACGGCGGGGACGTGCCCTCCCTGAGTGGCGATCGATTTCCATTTGGTTTAATTCCTTCGGCTGTGTAGTTTATTATTGTCATATTATTGCATTGAATATATTGTTCATGATTTATTAACGAACGAAGTAATACCGTTCTATGGGGATATAAATATTTGATTTTAACCTTTGAAATTTTGATTTTAATTGATTTTATTTCAAATTGTTAATCAAATTTTATCTCAAATTGTTAAGGTTTGCATTTGATTTTATTTGAGAAAAAATTAAAATGAAATAATTAAATCTAAACTTTGCAATGTTAAAACTTTGGATTATTTGATCATTCACCTTAATGAAAATTTAAAATTTATTGAAAATTCAATTTTTACATAAAACTTCACAAAAAAGAATGTCAGATGGTGCTCCAACAATGTCTTGATGTTGTTCCTGCTAAGTTATCAGCTTATGACAAATTTCTTTGTGAGTCTCCTCTTTCACTTGATGAACTTCATAGTGCTCTTATGACTATGTCAGATGACAAGTCCCCTGGTCTTCATGGCTTTCCATGTGAATTTTATAAATCCACTTGGAATTTTACTGGGATGGATTTGCTCAATGTCTACAAATAAACATTAGCCAATAATTCTTTGGGTAATATTATAAATCATGAAAACATTAAATTTATTCCTAAAGTGGGTAATCCTGAGCTTATCACCAGTTAGTGACATATTACTCTGCTTAATATCTCTTACAATATTTTGGCTAAATCTTTAGCTCTCTGTATTCACAATATTCTCTCTTTGATTATCAGACCAGAGCAAACAAGCTTCCTTAAAGGGCATTACATCTTGGATAATCTTATTACTGTCTAGGAATGTTTAGAATGGGCTCGTATCTCTGGAAAAAAGCCTTTTTTCCTTAAACTAGACTTTGAGACCGCTTATGATCATATTAAGTGGCCTTTCATTCTTGCCATGCTCCAATATCTTGGCTTTGGCCCCTTTTTTATCAGGGCTATCAGTATGTTGTTTGTTGATGCTTCAGCTTGTCTTACTATTAATGGACTTAGTTCAGAGAATTTTGGTTTGTTTCGTTCTATTCGCCAGGGCTATCCTTTGGCCCCTTCACTTTACATCCTTGCTCCTGAAGCTTTTGGTTATCTTCTTGTCAATCAAGTGTCTAAGGGGTTGATCAAAGGCATTCTTTTGCCTGATATGTCCACCCAAATTATTAATCGGCACTTTGCGGATGATTCTTTTCTCACTATCACTGAGTATGAGGTTTCAGTTTCAACTACTTTGGTTTGTTTGGATACTTTTGTGAGGTCTCAAGATCCAACATCAAATGGTTTAAATCCCTTTGTTTTCGCCTTGCTTCTTCTTCTATGTCTTCTTGGCTTAGATATTTTTCATGGCATTGGCTTCAAAGGGGTGAGCGTGTTAAGTTATTAGAAATTCCCTTTGCTTTTGACAGCTGCTCACCCTCTGAACTCTAGCAGTATGTCATCGACAGAATTGAAAAGAAGATTTATTTTGGGGCCTCGTATCCCCTTTCTCTTACCGGTAAGTTTCAGGTTTGCACAAAGATTCTTGCTACCACCCATGATTATTACTCTTCTTGTTGGGCCCCCTCTAAGAATTCTTCTAATAAGTTGGCTAGACTCTTTAGGGATTTTCTTTAGACCAAGGGGAATAATTTGTGTGGTTTTCATCAAGTTTTTTGGGATATTTATTGCACACCTACTGATAAGGGGGAATGGGCATCATTGACATTTACAAGCAAAGAATTTATGTGTGCTAAGTGGGTGGTTAAAGTTATTGAAGGTCTTAAAGCCTAGAAGGTTTTGATTCATCATTGTATTTCTTCTGGGCTACCTTATGGGCGCAAAGCTTGGGATAATATTGGCCTTCATACTCTCATCATTACTTCTTCTCTATTTAAGATTCAGAGTTCCTTTGTTGTTAAAAGTATTTTACGATATTTTTAGATGGTGAAACCTCATCTTCATTAGATTGGTGATGGTTTTCGTAATGGTCTTTCATCCAATTCTTAGAATATCTGGTGGTCTCCTGTTCTATATAACTCTTCAATTCTTCTTATTGATATGCCAGAGATTAAAGCTTTGAGGTTGTTTCACAAGGGCATCTGCTATATTAATGATTTAGTACACTCTCAAGACTAGATTCCTTGGTCTAATCTCAAATGGAAATTTAATCTTCAGAATTCATATCTTCCTTATATTCTTAATATTTAAGAGCTCATACTTGATGTGATGCTTCATAAGCTCATCCTTCAACCCCCAAGTTCCTGGTGGAGGGATTGGTTCTGGAATATGGATACTCCTTTCAAGAACTACTCTTCTTCCTTGATTTATCAGCTTCATAGTCTTATTTCCCCTGGTGTTGATAAACTTAATGAAATATGCCAAACTCATTCTACCTCCTATACTTGGATTGCTCATTTGAACCATATCTAGCAGTCTAAACTTGAACCCAAGATTACATTTTTTCTCTAGTCTTTTATTTATCAAGGGTTTTCTATGGGAGAGATACTTAGTAGGGTTGGTCTTCCTAATCCTAAGTGTCCAGCTTGTGGTCATTTTGAGACTTTCAAACATCTATTTTGGTTTTACCCTCGTGCTCAGTCTGCTTGGTCATGGATTCATTTTTTGTTCAAGCCCTTTCATCCTAAATTTTTTAGATAGCAGATGATCTGTTTTGGAGATAAAAATTGTTGGCCTACCTATATTGTTGCTCTATGGGATTTCTTTCATGCTATTATTTTGTTTCAACTTTGAAAATATAAGAACGCTGCTATTTATTCTAGAGATTCAATTTCTAGTCAGTTTTCCTTGCATGAACATCTTACAGTATTTTTTGTTATTATTGTTCAACTCCATTCGTAAGCTTCCAAGTTGACTCATGAGTTGGTGCATTTGATAAATTTTGTCAGGTTCTAGTATGAGGCTCCATGCACTATCAACATGGCTTCACCGAACCTCCTTCGGCCTTAATGTCCCTCTATTTCTTTGAGGCCTCGACGTAGGAGGTTGAGGGGGTGACATTTTATAGCATTAGGTTGTTCTGTCAGTTCCCACAGTAGGGCTCGGTCTCCTCTTGGAGTGGATCCCTTTGTTTAGTTATTCTATTTATTTACCCTTTTAGGGGTTGGTTTTTTTTTGCCTCAGGTCTCTACGATGTTGATTGTTTGGGTGGCCTTGTGCCCCAAGCTCTGATTTTTTCAGCTCCCTTTATATTCTAACCTCTTTTATTTTTTATTGAATATAATTGTTGGTTCCAATAAAAATTTTATGTAAAATGAAACTAAATGATTTTTTTTGAAAAACTATGCAAAGTTAGAAATTCAATTTTTCATCAAAAAATGAAAATTTTAATTTTAATTTTTTGAAACTTACATAATTCCTTTTTAGGGTTTTGATTTTTATTTGATGAAACTCTAATGAAAATAAAAATTTTAGGGTAAGAAAAATAAATAACATAAACTGAAATAAAACTGTGCAAAATAGAATGGAACAAAAACAAAGAAATATTACTGTATTGAAAATTCTTAACCTTGAATCTACAGAACTGATTCTCTAAAAATATAATCTAATCTAATTTGATCTGAATTCACACAATAAAAACTAGATTAAGTGCAATCTTCTAAGGAATAAATAATATATTAAATTAATTAGAAAGGCTACCATATGCATGCATAAACCTCACCAAAGAAATCAATATATTAAAGTTTTAAAAAATATATTCAATAAATATTTATTTCAAAAAACCTTGTACTTTGCAGTTACAATAGTGAAACCTTCAATGCAACAATCTAGAGAAATCTTCTTCAACAAACGTTCTTCAACTTTTCCTTACTCTAAAAATATTTCGCTTCAAAATATTTTGACCCTTCTTCTTGGCTTTCAATCTCTATTTATAACTTTGAAATTTTTGTTTGTTTAGTTTTGTGGTAGGTTTTGCAATTGGTTTCATAAATATTTTATATTTCATTTTCCTTTGTAACTTTATTTATCTTCACATATGGAATACATTAAAATATATAAATATTTTATCTTTTGCAAATAGTGAATCCATGAAAGTATATAATGACTTTGTTCTACCATCATTATTTCCCTTAATTTTTTTGTGTTGTAGATATCTGCATTAATATATTTGAGTGGTTATGACATCTAAGAGAAAACAACAAAATCATATGATATGGATTTCAAAAACAATGTTTGTCATCATCCAACAAATCATAAACCAATCCCTGGATTTTCTTGAAAACTTATTTTCGCTCTGAGCTTTAGTATTATTGAGTTATTTAAATATAATTCAGCCATTACTCCATAGCTCTCCTCCAATTTATGGTCAAGGAAGGGGCCCGCTGGAAAAAACATGGGCTTCACTAGAAAACAACATGTAAAGACTCCTTTGCCTCGCACATCAAATCAAAATGTCAAAACAACACCTCCCCCTCGCTTTACATGAATCTAACCCCTTGTCAAAATTAAATATTAGCCAAGGCCTCTACACACATGTAGTTCAATAGAAGGCCTCCAAAAATCATTCGGGCTTACAAATGAAGAGAAATAAGGAGCCTTGATTAACTAAATCAAAAAAGCAGTAATAACATAATCAAAAAAATAAGATCGCAGATTCACACATTACACAATATTTATCCTGAAAACCCTCAACTGGGAAAAAACCAGCACAGTATTATCTTATTATTGCATTAACTTGATCGTCTCCAATACAATAATATTCTTCTTTTGTCTCTCTCCAAACCCTAATGCAAGTGTGATATATATAACAAAGGCACATGCACGTATTTTACAATATCATGGGTGAAAAAGCATGGGTTCAAATATAGTAACCCTAAAAGCTTATATGGGTCTAAAAATAACTTTAAAAACGATGATTATAGGTACAGAGTGTCTAGTACCTTTTAGTGTTAACCCCACCAGAATAAAATGGAAAATATTCAACATATTTCCAACAACAAATCCTTCCAAGAATAACACGGATAAAGTATAAGGAGATGCATCAATAGGATTCGAAACAGCAATGAAATCTATAAAATAAACTATTCTTTGAGACCGACACAAAGCCAATTATCTTTTATTCCTCCTCGTTGCTTCTAAACTTAGGCATAAATGTCTTTCAGGTTTTTAGTGGGCTGAACGAACAATTGTGGTGAAACAGAAGGTGGATACAGCCAACCACCATTGTGGATATTCCTTGAACTTGCACCTCAAATAGGATGGGAAAAATCCTATCTATAGATTCAATGCACAACCAATCGACCATGGCTGCATTCAAAATTTAGAATTTTTCAATCAAACGTGCGTTATAATAGATTTTGGTGAGATGGATCACCCACTGTTTAACTTCTCATTTTGCAAACAAGCTTCGGCAACCTTAGGAGCTTCCTCGTGCAGAATATGTATACACAGCATAAGTTTGCAATCATAATATGGAGTGTGGATTCTACTTATTGTAATGAATACATAGTCGTCTAACATCACAGGTGCACAATATCTCTTCAAGCTTCATTCAACAGTCTCCACTATTCTTTAATCATCGATATTCTAATATTATCTTCCTGAGGAAACAACACAATCACCTTATCACCGTTGGTTCTTTCTTTCTTGTACACCATATTTGAGAGAAATTCTACCTCTCTACCTTGCATTTTATATTGTGCATCCTTCATCTTGCAGTATCCTCACACAAAATCTACATCATGAATATTACGTATGTTGCGTACTTGAGATTGTCTGATTTTTATTTCATCCAATACAACCTCGATCGCTCTATGAAACCACTAAAATATGTACTTCATCAGTAAATTTGGCTACCTCCTATCATATCCCTATGTTCATTCCAGAAAATAAATCAAAAATATTATTTTAATCATTACACATGGTACTCATTGTAATTAGTTGATACAAATCTAAATTCAAAGGTTTTTTATTAATATTATTTTCATCTAAGTGGAACGTCCCACTTCATAGAATATGGATATGGATGTTCTATTGCATAAGTCAATTATATGCACCACAATAATGAAAATCAAAATATGAAAGATTTAAATCAATTTTTTACCACTTAAGGAGGGCTAAGTCCTCGCCACTCAGGAGGGCTTAGTCCTACAAATTCATGCAAATGAATAAATAAATTGAATTATGATGAATCCATAAAACCTATTCTATTCCTATTTATACTAAATAATGAGCAAATAATGATATTCAAATGGTATAGTCAACTAGGCTATTAGGGTTGTAACATGGCTCCCCTCCTCGGAAATATTTGTCCTCAAAGTTGAAAATGATCGAAAAATGCTTTTTGGTTCCCATGTAGCATCTTCTTCAGGTAGGTCCTACCATTTGATGAGGAATTCTTTGATGTGATGGGATCTCAGCATATGTATTCTGCTTTGTAAAATTGCTTCACGTTGGAGATATATACATCCTTCTTCATCAAGTACTGGTAATTCTAATTGAGAATGTACTTTCTATCCGATCACCTTTTTGAGATAGGAAACATGAAATACTGGATGTATACGAGATGAGGGAGGAAGCTCTAGTTGATATGCCACTTCTCCAATGTGACGCACTATTTTTTAAGGACCATAAAATCATGGAGCCAACTTTTGATTGGTCTTGATCTTCAATGACAATTGTTTGTAGGGTTGCAAATGCAGGAACACCATATCACCTGTATTAAATTATCTTTCAAAACGGTGTGTGTCTTGTTGTTGCTTCATGCGATTTTATGCTTGGACCAAGTTGTCTTTGAGAATGTTGAGCATTGACTGTCGGTGTTGGAACCAATCGTCTACTTGGGCCACTTTGGAATACCCTGGCACATAATCCACTATTGTTGGTGGTTTGACTCCATACAATGCTTCAAATGGAGACATCTTGATGGAATAATGGTATGAGGTGTTGTACCACCATTCTGCCAAGGAAAGCCAATGGCTCCATTGATACTTTTTATCTTGAGCAAAACATCTTAGATAAGTACCCAAATATTTGTTAACTATCTCAGTTTGACCATTTGTTTGAGGATGGTATGCAAAAGATATATTTAACTTGGTACCACTAAGATGAAATAATTCTTTCCAAAAATTGCTAGTAAAGATAGGATCACGATCACTTACAATATTTTTTGGCATTCCATGCAATTTGAAAATTGAGTCCATAAATACCTTAGCCACTTTTCTTGCTGAAAATGGATGTTGTAGAGCATTGAAGTGAGCATATTTGGAAAGGCGATCCACTACCACAAAAATTATTGTTTTGCCTTTCGATTTAGGAAGACCTTCAATAAAATCCATTGAAATATGTTCCCATTGGTGATCTGGAATAGGTAGTGGTTGAAGCAATCCAGGAGATTTGACTATTTCACCCTTATTGCGTTGGCATACCTCGCATTCGACCACCCATGTTTTAACCTTGAACTTTAATCCTTTCCAATAAAAGGATTGTTTAACCCGTAAATATATCTTCAAAAATCTTGAATGTCCTGTTGATGGGGAAGCATGTGATTCTTCCAGAATCCTGGATTTGATTGGAGAATTATGTGGAATGAAAATGTGATTCTTTCTTCTCAATATCTTGTCTTCATAGGAGAAAAGAGGATGCTTGGATGATCCTAACATCAATTCCTGAATTATTTGAGCAGTTTCTGTATTGGACAACCATTCCTCTTGGATCTGAGATACCCATGTGGAACATGGACTTGAAATAGCATTGATAACCACTTCATCTTCATATTTACGTGACAATGCATCTGCTGCCACATTTTCTTTCCCTTTCTTATATTCGATAACAAAATCATATCCCAATAGTTTTGTTAACCATTTATTTTGCTCAGGATAAGAAAATTGTTGTTCTAAAAAATGCTTGATACTGCTATGATCTATTTTAATAATAAAACGACTATTGATCAAGTAGTGTCTCCATTTCTCCACTGCATGTAGAATAGCCAATATTTCTTTCTCATATGTGGACCTTCCCAAATTTTTACTCGAAATTTGTTTACTTTCGAATGCCAAGGGATGCCCCTCCTGCATTAGTACTACCCCAATACCTGTTCCTGAAGTATCACATTCAATCACAAATGGTTTGTGAAAATTTGGGGTTGCCAAAATTGGAGTAGTACACATTGCTTCTTTGAGGGCCTCGAATGCTTGAGTGGCTACTTTCGACCAATGAAAAGCATCTTTTTTTGTGAGAGTCGTGAGAGGAGCTGTAATTTTTCCATAGTTACGCACAAACTTGCGATAGTAGCCGATAAGACCCAAAAAACCATGAAGTTTCTTGATGGTTTTAGGTAAGGGCCAATCCTGAATTACCTTAATCTTATTAGGATCCACTTTAACACCTTCATGAGAGACAATATGACCCAAGTACTCAACTTCTTTAACATCAAAGGAGCATTTAGAGTGTTTGACAAATATTTTTTCCTTGTGTAATATGTGAAGAACCTTTCCCACATGCATTAGATGATCCTTCCAAGTTTTACTATATATGAGAATGTCATCAAAAAAGACTAGGACAAATTTGTGAAGGAATGGACGAAACACATGGTTCATGAGACTTTGGAATGTGGATGGGGCATTAGTGAGACCAAAAGGCATGACCAAGAATTCATAGTGACCTTCATGAGTACGAAAAGGTAGTTTTAGGAATATCCTCATCTCTCACTCTAATTTGGTGAAAACCGGAGCGTAGATCCAATTTTGTAAAACAATTTGCACCATGCAATTCGTCTAATAAATCATCAATGACAGGAATAGGGAATTTATCCTTGATGGTGATTTTATTGAGAGGATGAAAATCAGGACACATACACCAAGAATTGTCCTTACGATGGGCTAAAACCACTGGTGAAGAATAAGGACTAGTGCTATGATGAATGACTCCATGTTCTAAAAGTTCTTGGACAATTTTTTCAATTTCTATTTTTTGAGGTTGAGGGTAACGATAAGGATGGACATTAGGAGGAAGACTTCCTAGAACAAGGTGTATGGCATGGTCATGAGATAATTTGGAAGGTAGTCCTTTTGGTTCTTGGAAAACATCATCATAGTTAGCCACAATATCTTGAAGATATTTTGAGTGAATTTTGGGGATATCCTGTGCTTGCTTTTCCAAATAATTTATTTGAGCTATAAATCCATGACTTCCTTTCCTTAATATTTTCTCCATGTTGTGAGAACTCACTATTTTTTATGGAGGAGTTGTAATTCCTTGGAGGTGAATGGTCCTTCCATTTTCTTTCCATTCCACAAAGAGTTTTCTGAAATTAAAACTGACTATGTCCAATTTTTCTAACCATTCAACTCCCAAAATAACCTCTAAATTTCCTAAACTCATAACAAAAAGAGTTCCTTGCCAAGTATAACTTCCCATTTGTATTGAGATTGAAGATGTTCTACCAATACATTGAGCATTTCCTCCATTTGCAACCAAAACTTGAAACTTATCTTGATTAGAGGAGTGAATGAATAAGTTCAATGCCTTTGCAGTTTTTATGTCAATAAAGTTATGAGTACTACCTGAATCTATTAACACATTTATCCTTTTCTATCGAATGAATCTTGGTACCTTGATTGTATGGTGAGTTGTTAATCCCATAAGAGCATATACTAAGATAGCCATAGTGTCTTCATCACATGTTGCTTCATTTTGTTCATTTTGTTCCTCGATCACGAGAGGGTCCTATGGAATGCTATCCTCTTCTACCTCCTCGTCTTCCCTATTATCATATTCTATTTGAAATTTTTTTCTTGGTATACATGCTTGATATTTTGGATGGTGATTGTGACATTTATAGCAATAATATCTTGATGGTTGATCATTTCTATGAAAGGAGTTGTTGCGATATTGAGGATGACTATAGGAGTCTCATCTGACAGATGTTCCATATTGCACCTTTTTCTCTACCAACTTGGCAACCTTTATATAGTCATCTAAAGAGTATGGATCATGCAAGTCAACTTCAATTTGAATATTCTCTTTCAACCCATGTCTAAAAGTTGATACCACCACATTGGATGGTAAGTTTCTTGCATAAGAAAGTAGACTAGTGAATTTTGAAATATACTCTCTTATTGATCCTATTTTTTTAAGTGCCAAAAACCGAACCATATATCAGGAGGAGGATCCTTCATTAAATCTCTTGAGAAAAAGTGTTTTGAATTCATCCCATATGATGGGTCGACTATGCTCACATTTTTGCCAAGCAAACCATTGGTAAGCTTCAGTACCCAATTTGGAAGAAGCATAAGGAACTTTTTCAGATTTGAGGACTCGATATAAGTCTAAAATGCCTTCCATTTTAGCTATCCACCCATGTGGATCATTACCCTCAAAGGTAGGCATATCAGTACATGGAATATTCACACATGTAGGCCATCTTGTTTGGTGATAATCTTCCTCTGTATCCCTATCCTCACTAGCACGTCTTCTATGGTAGTTATGTGGGGAATGAGGGGCTTCTTGGTTTTGTCTTCCTAAAGCTTGTCGTAACATTGTAGTTATGGTGTTCATACTATTTGCTAGTTGGGCCATATTGGTTTGGATATCTTGGTTATTAGCATTGGTGTTTTCCACTTCCTCATTTGTGATATTTTCATGAGATGAGTTGGAAGGAGCCATAGGGTTGATAGTAGGATGGTTGGGATCAAAACTATTAATGCATAAAGGAGAGTTGTATTGTGTACCTTTATTTCTTGGAGGTCTTCTTGGTGATCATGTGGAGTCCTTCATTATTATTATCTAAGCTGGATAATTGTCTTTTTGGTCCTTTAGACCACCTTCCACTCATATACCCACCAATATTCTCTACCTTGAAATTTATTTTAAGATTCAGCAAAAAATTGGTTGATTAAAAAATTTTGTTGTCTGCTAACTTATCACTCCAACTATGATACAGAGTTGAATTTGCTTATACCAACAGCTATTTGGGTTTGAGTTTGAATAACAATGGTTAGTTGATACCAATGGCTACCTTGTAGAGTTCCTAATGGTTAGCTTTCAAGACCCTTAACAGCTATGTACTAACACCATGACTTAACTCTGGACCCTACAGTTCTGACTAACAACCTCTTATACCTTAGGCACAAATGTGGAATGATGATGATCCACTGAGAGATATTGAATCAAGATGACGTTGGACCCCATAGTGCTAACGAACAATCATTTAGATCTTAAACACATATGTGAATTGATGATGACCCCAGCTAGGCGTTGACTCATGATGATTGGAAATGAATCGACGATAGAAGATATGATAGAGACCCAAATGGGTGGAAGATGCTACAACGAATCGAGACACAATGGTAAAAGACAATACGAAGATCCAGATAGGTGGAAGATGCTACAACAAACTGAGACACGATGATAGAAGACAATACAAAGATCCGACCAGGTGGAAGACACAACTTATGGGGACCACACTTAGAACAAAGGAACCGACGGTGGATGGTTACACGTGAGAGGTCAATAAAGGATAGTGTGACCAAAGCCACAAGATGCTTATTGCACATAGCTCACTATAAAGCGCTTTAAGTGGTCTACCCATTGTAAGTGGGATAAATAGAATAGAGCTCCTAAAATTTAAATATCACCAACCTTAGAAAACCATACCAATTATTTTTTAACGATCTTGGACGATGACAGTGATTGGGCGATGGTAATTAGTTTTCTTGGATGAATATGCGATAACGTAGGGCAACAAATTATTTGTGAGTAGGTGATTTTAGGGTTGTGCATAGGCAAATTTAGTGTTTAGGTAAAACAAAAGCTGAATGAAATGATTTATAGCGTACCTGGTGAGTAAATTTGACTGTGCTATGGCCGATTTTCTTGAAACCACCCTCATGATTGTATTTTAGGGTTTAAATAATTTGTGATACGTATAGTTTCACCTAGTGCTATTGTGTGAAGTATTTACCTAACATTGTCAATCGATTAAGCAAATCGGCTTGCACTGCTTCTATCTTCTTCTTAATACTTATGCTAAG
Organism: Wollemia nobilis; assembly: GCA_028583015.1. NCBI lineage: Eukaryota > Viridiplantae > Streptophyta > Pinopsida > Araucariales > Araucariaceae > Wollemia > Wollemia nobilis. Next base: position 4,854,407 of record JAQPPZ010003614.1, on the reverse strand, counting down.
GTGTAGTTTCTCAATGCTTGGGACTAGTTTCACGACTGCATTTGTTACTATTGTTTGGGATTAAATGGATTTTGTTGGTGCATGCTGCTATACGAATGGGTTTCCTGAGACTATGTGTACCAACCGGTACTTCTCTTGGTGCAACTTTTACCTGTGCAAGAGAACAATTACTTCTCCTAGACTGCTAATATGTATATAGTTCCTCGCTATTCTTGGTGTGATGTTCAATGCATGTATATTTTTGGACTATGCAATTGCTTTAAACTTTTTGGATGAATGGATTTACCAAGAGTGCCACCCAAAACCACCACGATAGTAAATTTCACTTGTATTCAACCAGAATCGATTGAATATGATACCACTTGGAACGTCCCACTTCATGGAATACGGATATGGATGTTCTATTACATAAATCAATTAAATGCACCATAATAATGAAAATTGAAATAGGAAATATTAAATCAATTGTTGCCACTTAAGGAGGGCTAAATCCTTGCCACTCAGGAGGGCTTAGTCCTACAAATGTATGCAAATGAATAAATGAATTGAATGACAAATCCATAAACCCTACTCTATTCCTATTTATACTTAATGATGAGAAAATAATGATATTAAAATAGCATATTTGACTAGGCTATTAGGGTTGTAACACTAAGATAAACTTTAATTACCTAGTTACACCCATATTGCAAACAATAGTTTTTTATCAATTGAAATTTGAAGCCCTAATAGTTTATAACTTAGCTTATGGGCTCCATCGCATGTTACTCCGATTAGGTCCAAATATCTCAAGCTAAAATAAATATGAAACTCCTTTTAATTAGTTGATTTTTTATCAAATAATTTATCCAATGATTTACAAAATGATCATATAACAAAGCTTAGATATTATTTATACATGGTTTTAACAGTTTAACTTTGGTCTTTTCCTTAAATATTGAGGAATTTTAACCCTTCGCCTACAAGGATTTAAACTTGAGTCTCCTAAGGCTTTGATATAAATTAACCAATAAAACATTCAAAATTTATTGGTATAGGCTATTAATGCAAACAAAATTTCACATTAACTTTAAAATTTCAAGTGGGTCCCCAAATTGGGGTAAGTTGTGCAACGACAACAACAAATGGCAACTCTACTAGAAAATGCTCTTGAGCATTTTGGATAAAGAACCCAATCTAAAATCAAGAAAATCAAAATCGGTAAAATGTAGATCATCTAATAGCATCCAAGAAGTAAGGGGTTGAATAGTTTTTACTGAAATTAAATACTGATTTTCTTCAACTTAGTGTGTGTTGTGAATTCATTTTTATTTTTGAATCGATCAAAATTTCATCATTTGTTTTGCAATTAGGCTATGAAAGATGTCACTCATAAATATTTACCTCTACATTGCTCCACTGCTAGTCAAGCATCCATAGCTTCGATGATATGACATTGATCTCTTCTAGACCTTGCTCTACTATCATTCAGTTGTCTATAGCCCTCGTAGAGATTATCTAAAACACCTAGGCATATGATTAATTTGCATTTTCTTTCTATTTATTTTTGAATTATTATTAACCTTTAATTACTTTACAAATATCATAGGCACCTCTTGGGCTAGAGATCATCTAAGTCTTAAGATGGAGTATATAAAATTTCACCTAATCAATAAAACAAGATGACCATCCTTCAGGAGTCAAAAATATCCTTTTAAATGTAATGTTACATGTGAAGCTTCAGCAAAATTTAGTATTACTTCAATATCTACTATTCTAATCCACAATCCAAGAATAACTACCAAATAATATAATTTCTCTAACTTCAGTTTCACCAAATTTCTAACAAGCAATTCATCTTCCAATAGAGTAAACATATCCTTCAGAGGGACCAAGAGTCTATTGCAACTACACAATTGTACCACAATCAGAGGAGCAAAACAAAAAACAAAATGAAAAGTGAAATGTAAATAAACACAAAACACCTATCATGAACTTGCATTAATGCAAAGCATAGAAAATAAAGCAAAATAAAATTTTAAAGTCAAAAGATCACAAAACAAGCAACTAAATAAAAACTATGTCTAAACATTGTAAAATAAAATACATGAAAATAAAAAAAAAACTTTGTACAAAGTTATTCACAAGGCAAGACTTGGGATTTCTCATATATAAATTTTTTTAGGATCCCAAAAATGATTACCATAATTTGAGAGATGTCTATAGTGATAAGCATGCTGATTTTGATGGGTATCATCCCCTAGTAACATTAGATTTGAAAGCTCACAGACCTTTATTTTACCTCTATCACCCCCACCAACCCAATTTAATTCTATCCTTTATGTCATACTTAGATTTTTCTCCATTGAACTTAAAATTCCATAATTGATCTTCAATTAATTTATGTTTACTGTGTGAGATGTCTATTATTGAACTTTTATCTTCAATCACATTTTCTCCCAGCATGGTGTGAATTCCCATTTTCAATTTAGTGTTCAAAATACTATCCTCATTGTTATGATTAGACATGAGCTCCTCCAAGATTGACCCTATTTCTAAAAATTTTACTGCCAAACCACTATTCATAGTTTCAAACCAATCATAATTACATAGCAATTTATAGGCATCTAAGATATCCAGCATATGATGATCATTACAATTTTGTATCCCAAGTTCAATAGTCAATTGTTGATAAACTTTATTTAGTACCTCAAAAACATCTACCTCTATCTTGTTCAACATAACAACCTTATTATTGGTGTGAGTAGGAATCAACTCTAATTCTTTGTTAACCACAAATGGTATTTCATTATCAACAACATTTGAATCCAATAGATAATTATGCAAAATTTTACTTGGTGATATTCTCACAATGACACTGAGAGGGTGGGGGTGAATCAATGTAGCTATTTAAATTCAGATCTACAACTCTTTAAAACTTAAGTAGGGAGAACTTAAAAACAAATAAAGCAATTAAACAAGAGAGCATTCCACAACACATGATTTAACGAGGTTCACCAGTTTTGGCTACTCCTCAAAAATTAGACTGCTTGGACTCCCATCCAAATCCAGTCTTTTCAAAGCACCAACTTTACAAACAATTTTCTAGCACCCACAGGAAGGAGCACCAACCCCTTATTTATCTACGACAATGAAAAGGAGCACCAACCCCCTAATGCCAAGCACCAACTTGGACTTTAGTTCTGAATTGTTTCAATGACATAAAAATGCCTTCTCTTCTACAAGACCCTCACTGGTCTAATGCCCTTTAACAAGAACTACATATACTTACAGCTTTGTTATATTTTTCTCTTTTAGCTCTACTATTCTCTCTTACAGCCCTCTCTTCTATATCTTTTTCAGCACTATTTTCCCTTTTCTTTTCACAGCTTCTTTTTCCTTTTATTCGGCAATACACAACACTCATGCCACGTGTAGAGCTCAACCCTAAACCTAACTTACTATACACAAAAACATTCTTTCGGCTCTGCTTACTACACTTTTGATAGCATTAAATGCTTACTTACGGCTCTTACAGCCTTATCTGCCCACTTTACGACTCTGACAGCCTTTTCTATGCTCTGACAGTGTATCCGTCGTTCTGATAGATTTATCTTCTCATTTAAGGCTCTCTGATAGCCTTCTCTGCTCATTTCAGCTCTGACAGCCTTTTCTGTTCTCTTACAGCTCTGACAGTAGAACCGTCACTCTGACAGCCTTTTTGTCTTCTTCTCGGCCTGCATGCACGAAAACACATGTCGCGATATCGCAACACTTTTCACCTCCTTACTCTATCTCTCCTCTTCGGGTCACAAAAACTAGACATGTCACGATATCGTGACACTTTTTCTCCTTGGCACTTTTCTTCCCTTCGGGTCGCAAAACCCGACATGTCGCGATATCGTGACACTTTTTCTTGCAAGCTCTTTCTCTTCGAACCTATCGTGAAATCACAACACATTTTCATCTGTATGCCTCTCTTGCAGATTGTCATAAAATCATGACACTTTTCTTTGCAAGCTCTTTCTTTTTGAACATGTCATGAAATCACGACAGTTTTCTTTGCTTGTGCCTTCTCTCCGAACATGTCATGAAATCATGACAGTTTTCTTTGCTTGCGCCTTCTCTCCGAACATGTCACGAAATCGTGACAGTTTTCTTGCATGTGCCTTCTCATTGAACATGTCACGAAATCACGACAGTTTTTCTTGTAAGCGCTGCTTCTTCAAACATGTCGTGAAATCGTGACAGTTTTCTTACTTGCTTTCTTTGCGTCTAACATGTCACGAAATCATGACAGTTTTTCTTGCGCTTTCTCTCTCTTCCAACATGTCGCGAAATCATGACAGTTTTCCTTGCGCTTTCTATTTCGTCCAACATGTCATGAAATCGTGACATTTTTCCTTCCGCTTTCTCTCTCTTTGAACATGTGAAATCACGACAGTTTTGCCAACATTTTCTCTCTCCTTCGATATGTCGCGATATCGCGACAGTTTTCTTACTTGTCTTTTTCTTTGATCCTTTGAATTTGGGCCACTTTTGTCTTTTTGGAAATTCATTGTACATGCTCTGACTAACCTCTGAACTCTTGTCCACTGCATCATCAATTGATCTATCTATCTGTGTTGACAACAATGACAATATTGTTTCTGCACCTTGCTCAACAATATCCCCCTTTGGAATTGTTGGCAAAACATGTGCAATTTCCAGTAATTCTTCTCCCCCTTTGACAATAATACCAAAGGGCTGCTGCAGACTCCCCTTGAGTCCATGCACAACATTCTCAGGCACACAATATTACAGTTAGCAAAAATTACAAACATGAGCAAACAGGTAATCAAATATATAAATGCTCCCCCTGAGAATGTGTTCCCTATAGCTAGTCAGTTCTTGGGTAGTGTGACCACTCCCAACTTACTGCGAAGGTATTCAAAAACTTCCTTGGGCAACGGTTTAGTGAAGATATCCGCTACTTGCTCTGTAGTTGGAACAAAATCCAATTGAACCTCACCTTTTGCAACTTTATCCTTCAAAAAGTGATACCGGATTGCAATATGTTTGGTGCAAGAATGCATAACCGGATTCTTTGAGATGTTAATAGCACTGGTATTATCACATTTAACTGAAATTGGCTCTTTGAAGTTAATGCCAAGATCTTTTAGGGTTTGTCTCATCCATAAAATCTGTGTACAACATGTTGCTGCAATGTATTATGCCTCTGCTGTGGATAGAGAGATTGATTCTTGTTTCTTGCTGTGCCATGCTACCAACCTGTCTCCAAGATAGAATGCACCTCCACTGGTACTCTTTCCGTCATTTATACATCCTGCCCAATCTGCATCGAATATGCAATAAGAGTGAAGTCCTTACCTTTTGGGTACCATAACCCATACTCCATAGTACCCTTGAGGTACCTAAAAATCCTCTTCACAGTTGTCACATGAGTCTCTTTGGGACTAGCCTAAAATCTTTCTACCATGCATACTGCCTATAAGATATATGGTCTGGTAGCTGTGAAATATAGCAGGCTTCCAATCATAGATCTGTACATGGTTTGATCTATTGCAACATGTTTTCATGGGAGTGCTTACAGGTTTACAATCCTCCATTGTGAACTTTTTTAGCATTTCTTTCACATATTTAACTTGAGAAATAAAAATGCCCTTTTCATTTTGGTTAACTTGCAGTCCAAGGAAATATGAAAGTTCACCAATCATAGACATTTCAAATTCTTTCTGCATTTTATTTGCTATGTCTCTACATGACTCATAATTGCTGCTGCCAAAAATTATATCATCTACATAAACAACAAGGACAATAAGATGGTCATTGTCTGTTTTGACATACAAGTTACTATCCACCATACCTTTCTTGAACCCTTGTTCAGTGAGATAGTTGTCTAGTCTTGCATACCATGCTCCGGGTGCCTGTTTCAAGCCATACAAAGCTTTCTTCAACTTGCAAACAAATTTGGGATTATCACCGAGTTGAAAACCATTTGGATGCTCAATATAAACTTCTTCTTCAAGATTTCCATTCAAAAATGCTGATTTCATGTCCATCTGATAAACTTTGAAATTCCTATGGACTACTAAAGCCAGAAACATTCTGATTGCCTCGAGTCTAGCCACTGGTGCAAAAGTTTCCTCAAAATCAATACCTTCAACTTGAGCATAGCCTTTACAGACCAATCTTGTTTTATTTCTTACAACCTGTCCGTCTTCATTCAATTTGTTTTGAAAGATCCATTTAGTACCGATTATGTTTTTATTTGCAGGCCTTGGTACTAACTCCCAGGTTTTGTTTTTCTCAGTATGATCTAGTTCCTTTTTTATTGCCTTCATCCAACTTTCATCTGTGCTTGCTTCAGCAATATTTTTGGGCTCAATGCTGGATAATAGGGAGTAGTTACTTACTACTCTTCTTCTTGTCTTAACACCAACTATGGGGTCCCCAATAATTTGCTCTCTGGGATGATTTTTTTGCCAGCTTCCTATTTTGAATTTATTGTTTTCTTCTACTTCTGAATCAATACTTAAATCATCTAGGTCAATTTTTTGATTCTCTTCTGTTTCCTTTTCTTCATCTCCTTCAATAACTTCTTCATAAATAGGGTAGTTTTCTTCACAGCTGACTACTCGTTTCCTATCTTCATCAAATTTAACATTGATACTGTCTACAATTTTCTTTAGCCTTTTGTTGTAGCATTTGTAAGCTTTGCTTTTTGATGAATAGCCAACAAAAATACCTTCATCAGCTCTATCTTCAAACTTACCAAGATTATCTTCAATTCTTTTGATGTAACACTTGCTTCCAAAGACTTTGAAGTATTTTTTTGTTGCCTTCTTGTCGAACCATAGCTCATAAGGGGTTTTGCTTTCATGTGTCCTCAACATGCACTTGTTTTGGATATAAACTACAGTATGGACTGCCTCTTTCCAAAATTTGTCTACAATTTTGCTCTCTGTCAACATTGTCCATGCCATTTTCTACACATTTATGTTCTTTCTTTCTACAACACCATTCTGCTGAGGTGTCCTTGCTGCTAAAAACTGTCTTTTGATCCCATATTTTTGACAGTATTCTACAAACTCCTCTAATATGAACTCTCCTCCTCTATATGATCTTAAGCATTTGATCCTCTTTCTTGTTTCATTCTCAACTTGGTTTTTGAAAGTCTTGAACATTTCAAAAGCTTCAGATTTTTGTTTCAAAAAGAATATCCAAGTCATTCTGGAATAGTCATCTATGCACAGCATAAAGTATTTGTCACCATTTATACTTTGTGTTCTCATGGGTCCACATAAATCAGTATGTATTATTTCTAAAGGTTTGCTGGTGAAGTAATCCTTTGATTTAAATGTGGCTCTAGTTTGCTTCCCCTTTTGGCATGAAGCACAAATACTATTTAGTGGTTTGCCAATGGAGGGTATATCTCTTACTGCCCTTTTTGAGCTTATTTTTACCAAATTGTCAAAGCCGATATGACCGAGCCTCTTGTGCCACAGCCAATTTTCATCTTCCTGTCCAATCAAGCATGCTCCTTCCGAAGTCTCTGAGAGAGTATACAGGTTTCCACAAGTCCTTGATCCAGTAGCAATCAACTTCCCACTGTTATCTTTTCTCACTTCACAACCCTGCTTCTTAAAAATTACTTCATGACCTCTATCACAGATTTGACTTACACTAAGCAAGTTATGCTTCAGACTAATCACAAACAAGACTTCTTTTGATTTGATCTTTCCGTCACTAATCTTGACTGATCCTTTGCCAACTATCTTTGCTCCATCATTATTTCCAAATTTCACAGAACCACCTTCGTAATTCTGTAACTTCTCAAATTTTTGCTTGTCACCTGTCATGTGACTGGAGCATCCACTATCAAGTGACTGGAGCATCCACTATCAAGTATCCATGGTGTAGATTTGTTCTGTGCTTTAAAAGCAGTCTGAATAATTAAAGATTCCTTTTCTTCCTGGAGTTTCTCCTTTTCTTTCTGGAGTTTCTCCTTTTCTTTCCATTCTAGTTTGATAGCAGTTTTGGCTACTTGTTTTGCTTTTCCCCTTTCATTAGCTTGTGCCTGTTTTTCAAGAAAATTTTTGTTTTGTTTCAATCCATTTGGTTGAGATTTTCTACCCTAATATTTATTTCCTACAAAAGTGCTTCTACAGTTTCTTGCAATGTGTCCAAAATTATGACAGTTATAACATTCTACTGCATAATCCATCAATGGTGAAAAGACATTTCTACTGGTGAAATTCCTTTGTGCTACATTATAACTACAATCTGAAATCTTATGACCATAAGCATCGCATTTAAAATAATAACCAGAAAAGGAATGATTAAACCTGGGTGAAGGTCTTTGCCATTTTGAAGTAGGAGCCATGAATCTTCTCCTTCTTGGATGTGTGACTTTTGTGAATCCATCTTTGTCAGTACTCCTCTTGAGTTTGGCATTAATGCTTTCTTTGGCATGATTTTTTTTCTTGATCAACCCTGATCTTATCTTCTTTCTTTATGGGTTCTACATTTATGGCCTTTGATCCCTTTGATGATTCTCCTTCATCGAAGCCCAAACCAAATTTGATGCCTGAAGGCCTTTGGTTATTTATAATTTTATCCAACTTTATAGAACTTTCTTCAAACTTATGATAACAACTCAATTTTTGATTCATCTCCTCTAGTTGCATCCTTAACCTAACAATGTCTTCTTCTAGCTTGCTTCACTCTTCTATTTTTATGGTTAATTGTACTTTGATAACTTTAGACATTTTCTTAAATTCTTTTGTCTATACTTTCAAGATATTTATTATTTCATTGGCATCCTCAAGGTTTCTTGAAACCTTTTTATTCTTTTTCCTTTCTATGCTCAGCTCTTTAAGTGCAGCAACCAACTCACCTTCCATATATACTTCAGCCTCATCCTCAAGTTTTTCATTACATTCCCGTTTATCCTCTACTTTTCTTTCTTCAAATGCCATGAACAGATCTTCACCAGCTTCTTCTTTAGAATCCTCACCGAAGCAGTCTTCAGAAGAGCTAACATTATTGGATATGAAACTTTTCTTCTTGAAGTTGCTTTTTCTAAAATGTGGTTTCTTCTTCCAGTTACTTCTTTCTTGGTGTGACCCTTCATCATTTTTGTTTTTCTCATTCATTGGACATTTAGCTACAAAGTGCCCGACGCCTCCACAATTGAAGCACTTAAACAGTAACTTTCCTTTGTACTTTCCTTTTCCCTTAACTAGTTTCCTAACAAAGTTTACTTCTGTTTCATCTGAAGACTCTTCTTCCTCAGATTCTTGTTTAGCTTTTATATTTTTGTGTGCTTTAAAAGTAGCTTCTCTGTCTGAGGGCTTAGTTTGTCCTATTCTCATTTTGTATGCAGTTAAAGAACCATGCATTTCATCCATGGTAAAAGTATTTAGATCTTTAGCTTCTTCTATAGCAGAAACTTTAGAATCAAATATTTTGTGAAGAGTTCTTAGTACCTTTTTCACGATGACCACATCTTCCATTTTCTCGCCGAGTCCTCTAATCACATTAATGATTCCATTGACTCTCAGCATATAGGCCTCTATGTTCTCATCGTCATTCATTTTTAATGCTTCGAACTGAGCTCGATGTGTTTGTAGCTTGGCTTCCTTGATCTTGTCGTCTCCTTCATGAATGCTTTGTAGTTTGTCCCACATGTCTTTTTTCATTTTACAACTCATGGCTATAAATCAAAAGTTCTAATGATCTAATCAAGAGGCTACTAAAAACATGTCATTTCCTCTGAAGAAGTGAAGTACACCGTTTAAAACCCCCTACCTACCAATGATATCACATATCAAAGGAGCAACCGAAAGGTTCGCCCACTTCTCTGCCTGGAATCACCCAATGGCAGGAGTACTATTGACATCCAATCAATAGTCCTACTTAGATAATTAAAACAAATAATTCGTAGCTAATATGCAGCTAGGTATGCAAAAAAAAATTTTTTTTTTTTTTTTTAATGCAATGCAAAGAAAAATGTAATTAAAAATAACTGTTCTTTTCCAGATTACTTAGTTTTTGTTCATTTTAAAGTAATGATCTGAAAAAGAAACAAAATATGGCAGAAAAACCAAAAACGTAAAAAGTACAGCACTTACTTGGAAGCCTACGCTTTTCTGTAAAACTAACTTCAAATGCCCACGGGAGTCTGCACAGGCTGAAACGCACCTCTGCGTTTCGTATTGGACTTCCAGACGCCGCTCTGCATCTGCTGCATTTTTTGCAAACTCAGAAACCCTAGTTCGCTGTAACAGCGAATTTCATGATTTCTGGAACCTGTAAAATAAAATAGAAAATATGAATAGATTAATAAAGCAAGTATTAAAAACATGAAACCCTAGGGGGTCCCACCGTGATCGCCATTTGTAGATTAAAAATACATGCCAAACAAAAATAAATAAAATCACAATAACAGAGTACAGAATAGTTGCACAAAACAAATGATTTCTATTAATCGATGGAGTTTAAAAACTCTTTTTTTGAATACAACTGGGCCTGTAACCCTTTATTTGTGATACAAGATTACAATTCGTGCTAGGGTTCTCCGAAACCCTAGCTGGCACAAATGGTGGCACTTCCGAAGAATGTATCTTCAATCCCAACAGAGTGAGTGGGCTTTGTTGTATCCCTTGCTTGGACCACTCCAACTTAATCAGCTGCCATCAATAAACCGGATCTGCTGTCAAAAACCTGCACACATTAACACTATCAAGGAGTTAGAAATTAATAAGAGGGCTCCACTGTGTGAGCCCTCGAAAACAATCTAAAACCCTAGAAAAATGAAATGTAGGAATTCAATAACAGATCAATAAAAGAAAAGAAGTTACTTGCTTTAAACTAATTTATACATGTTATCTATTAATGCAGCTAGACCAGGAGACACCTGGAAGTAATGTGGCTATCAAATCGGTGGCAGAAGGCGCCCTGGTGCACTCGCTGAACGCCCGCGTGCTTCTGGATTAAGGTTTCAGACGTCGGTCTGAGTCTGTGGCTGTGGGTAAACGCCCACGGGCACTTGGTAAACGCCCGTGGGCACTTGGTAAAGGGGTAAACGCCCATGGGCACTTGCGACAAGAATGGGGGATTCTACAGAATGCTGCAGAAGAGATGGCGGCGAAAGCAGCGAAGGAAGCGGTGATGGATGCGACGATGGATGGGATGAAAAGGTAGCAGAAGAGATATAGAGGGGATCAGAAAAGGAGATAGAAGAAGTCCAGAAGATAGAAAAGATCCAGGATAGAAGTAGAAAAAGATCTAGGGTTTGAGCCATCAAGGTGACTCAATTTATAATCTACTCTTAGGGCACACTTTAGGGTTTTAACGACACTTTGAACGTGTGGCTAAGATTAAAGTGATCTAAGGGTAGAGAATAAATCTAGGTTGTGAAATGGATTAAGATGGATGGACGGATGAGATTAAATGAAGGACGGATGGCTCAGATTAAATCACTTAAACTATTATTTAAATATATATATTAAAATATTAAAATATATATATAAATATTAATTTAAATAAATTTGGGGATGAAAAATGGCGAGAAAGGTGAAATTGGGCCAAATAATGATGGGAAAGTGTGTATTTGGGCCAAATATTGGTTGAAACCCAGGTTGTGACTGTTTTCTGATAATTTCTTTAGTGTAAATTTATCATTCCAGTTTTGCATTCTTCTTTTCTGAATTTGTTTAGATTTATTGCGTTATGGTCTTAACAAGGAATCAATCTAAAATTTTAAATCTAAATAATCAAATGGGTAATTCACAGAACATCCCCACCACCAACATGACCACTTATCCTAGTGAATTTTAGGCAGGTTCGCCTACAAGTCTTTCACGTCCTTCTACTGTCTATCGCATGGCCATGCCCATGGAGGAAGAAAATTCTCGTCATATTACCCACATTGATATGGCCCAAGTGCAAACTCACTTAAGAAATGGCACTGGTTATGTCCTTGAGCCAATCCAAGATTCCCCTATGCAAGATTCTATTTTTCAACAGGATATTGCATCAACCATACCCGCTGGTTTCACTCAGGTCTACACTAACCCTTTTTTTGAGGCTAATGTTGTATCTGTTCAACCAGCTTCATCTCCAACATCTTCCTAGATGCTCAATTGTCCTCCTTTGGAGACAAATGTAGTGTCTTCCCGACCACTTTCTCCTCCATTTACCCGGGTGTACACCAATTCTCTCTATGAGGCTGGTGGAACCTCCTCTAGCCATGACCAATTTCAACCCTCTTCTTCCCAAACCATTTATGGTTTCACCCTACCAGGGCACGATCATCTGTTTCTTCCCGTGTATCGCCTACTTCAACCACCTTCATTGCTCTCGTCGTGCGGTCCCCCGTGACTACCATGGTAGCTCGCCCTCCCAACTTCATCGCCCTCGCTATGCGGTCTTACGTGACTACCATGGCAGCCTGCCCTCCACCTTCATCCAATCATCCCACCTCCCTTGGGTTAGAGATTAATAAGGTTAAGGAGTATCTCGACAAATTGATTTTGCAACAACAGCAACAAAATGCCCAACCACCTGTCATAGTAAATCCTACACCCCAACCAATTTCTACCCAACCAGCTTTTATTAGCTCAGGCCCCACCTGGGTACCCCAATCTTCGATGGTGTCCATTCCTACCCCACCTTTCTCCCAACCTAGTCCAGTTCATCATCTACCCAACCCCTTCTTTCCGGTATCATCCATACCAACAACCTGTCCATTCCACACTGCCTAATTCAGGCAATTTCATCCCATCTCATCAATTTTCCACTCCTCCATTGCATCCTCATAATCATCAAACAAGTCAAAATTTTAATGAAGATCCATGACTCCATGCTATGCAACAACAGATTGACAACCTTATGCTTAACGTGCCTGGATCATTTAGTCAGAAACCTATGCTAAGGTCATTGATCAATCAACCAATTCATCCTTCGGTACCTTCACCACCATATTCGACTGATTTCACATTATTGAAGTTTGACAAATTTCGAGGAACTGAGGATCCTCATGAACATGTGAGCTCATTCATGCATGCTTGCTTTAGAATCCAAAATAATGATGCTCTTATGCTCAAAACTTTTCCTCAGACATTAGGAGGAGATGATGTACAGTGGTACAATCATTTAGCTCACCATAGCATTTATGCTTACGAGCAATTGAGTAATCTATTTTTAGAACGATTCTCCCTGAATGTACAAAAGAGAGTTTCATTGTCCGACTTATACAAGCTCAAGCAACATGACGATGAGACTGTTTATGACTTTGGAAACCGTTGGAGGGCTATCATTAATAAACTGCCATTCTCCCTACCAATGGAGGAGTTAACCAAAATGTTCACCCAGAGTTATTTAAAACCTATCTCTTGGTTACTCCAATTACAACAATACAGGACTTTTGAAGAGGCTTTGGCCCAAGCAAATATCATAGAAGACATTAAAGTCCAAGAGGGTGTTTTAAAACCCCATAGAAAAGAATGGCAACAAAAGGGCCAACAACAAAATAATAATTATGGCCAAAACAAACAAACACAAGCTAGTACAGCCTCAAATGTTAACCAAGTTAATCAAGTGGTGGCGAGCCAGCCCGTAATGGCTCAACAATAACAAGTAATGCAAATTCAACTGCAACCAATTGCTTATCATGCGGTAACCGCCCCTACTCAACCAGCTCCCAATGCTGGGCCAACCATGGAAACTCGACCTTGGCAAAACAATCGTCCCAAGCGACAATTCACACCTTTAGATGAACCATATGCGGTCATATTCAAAAAGTTATATAGCACAAATCAGTTAACTTTACCTGAGTTTAAACCTTTAGACCCATCTAGAAGGGGGAAGTATTACAAAGAGTACTTATTTTGTCCTTATCATAGGCAAAATGGGCACGATATCAATAATTGTATAGCTTTCAAACATGTGATCCAAGATCTTATTGAGATTGGAGCCATTAAATTGGATAGTCCCTTAGCCCAACAAAATCAAAATCTTGGTATATTTCAAACACCCCTTCCACATCGGGAGGAAGCTCCAACAACTTCAGGGGGAGTAACTCGGGTAACTCCTCCTAATCAAGTCAACCATGTACAACAATACCAAGGTTTTGTGGGTACTATTAACGTAGTAACCCGGGGTCAAAGGGCGAACCAACCAAATCGAAGCTGAACCACGACCACCTATACAAACCCCCGATCCACCTCAGGTAATAGTGACCCAACGACATGCTAGTACTTCTCAACAACCGCTAAATCATTCTACTCAACGCCAATGACCCATCATGTCATTGAGTAGCCGATTAACTACCAGTTTAAAAATGGCTTCTGCCAAGTTATCGATTTATGACCTCATTCAACAATCTCCCCCGCATAGAGAGGCATTAATGGAAATTTTGAAGTCAATCGAGCTTCAAACTCAAGATACTAATGCCTTCAACAACTTTGTGGGGAGTATTCAAACATGCATGGAGCCCTCCATCACTTTCTATGATTTTGAAATCAAACCTATGTCAACGAAAGTATAGATCCTCCACTGCATATCATGGCCAAGATCGATAACAAGCCATTCAAGAGAGTCTTAATTGACATCGGTTCCTCAATCAATATCATTACAAAATCGGCGTTGAGTCATCTAAATCTGTCGCCATCCCTTATCATAAAGTCGACTTTTACTCTTAAAGCATTCAATGATGCTTTATCTTCCATGATTGGCACAGTTATCTTGCCCATTGAGGTAGGGGCCCAAACTTTGCATACCTTGTTTCACATCTTGGAAGGGACCATGGCATACAATGTATTGCTTGGACGGCCTTGGCTTAGGGAGATGAGATGTGTCCCTTCTATACTGCATCAATGTCTGAAGTATGTATATGAGGGACAGGTTCATTGTGTACCTGCTGACACGGAACCCTTCAAACATTGCAACTATGTCTCAAATCCTTATGAGATTGTGTTGCCATCCACTCATATTTTCTTGACCCCATCTATTTCTTCTATACCATCTTCTTCTAAAGCTCCCATTCCTTAGGAGCTACCCATCATATCGCAACCATATTCCTCTTCTGCTATTCCATCTCATTCACCACTTTCTTCATCAACTAATCTTCCTTCTTCTTCATCAGTGACCACATGCACATGTGGCCATGACCAATCATCTCTTTCCACGTCATTACCCCCTTCTTCTACACCTTCTTCAACATCACCTATTATTCCTCCATCTTCCCAACCATCACCAGTTGATGTTTCACAAGTTAGTGAAGCATCAACCCAACCAAATCCTTCCAATTCTTCTATCCCACATTCTTCTATTCCATCATCAAGTCCATCTCCCTCCCAAGTCAAGGTCCATCTCACTGATGCATGTATTGGTGAGTATGCCATCCAAGATGTCCACATCACACCGTTCAATGTGCAAACAATTAAAGATTTTGGTCGTCCACATGACCAACATTTATCCATTGGATCGGTTTATAACATGGGTTCTATGCCAAATTCCATTAATTTTGTATATGGGGGAATAGAGTCATATTCTAGTCCTACCACCATACTAGAACCTAAGCATCCAGTCCCTGCCAATATCGAAAGGATGGAGGGTTTTCCCTCTCACTATTTCCACAGACATAATTGGCAGCAATTTGGCCTAGGTCGATACGAGCAAGGGGTAACTGAATGCATCGATATGCCATATCAGAGACCCACTGAGCATTTTGGTCTGGGATACCAACCACTTCCATCCCTTTCTTCTTTTGAACGAGCTTTTCAAAGCATTAATCTTAATTCAGAAGAAGAAATCCTCCACCTCGATGAATCCGAAGATGAAGCCTATGAAGAATTTGACGTCATGTCAAATGGTGATGAATCTGAAGAAGAATCGGCGCCCATTGTTCACCTCACTAAACAAGACGAGTTTTATCTCCAATTGTTTCCTCTCCAAGAGGCCATCCTTTGCTTGCTTCTTCCATAAGAACGAGGTGAACCACCACCCCCGCCACATCCATAAGCCATAATCCAAACCTGTATTATATGTATATACTAAAATAGTGGTTTTCACCACTACCAAAAAAAAAAAATCAGAAAATTTCCAAAAAATAAAAATAAAAATATATAAAAATACTTTATTGCTTTATGTATGTGTGTAATAGTGGTTTTCACCACTACAAAAAAAAAAAATTCAAACTACAAAAAAAAAAAAAAACTCAAAAAAAAAAAAAAAAAAAAAACGAAAAACTATGTTGTTTTGCACTTCAGGTCTTCCGAAGTCTTCACCGGTGTTCCTTTCCATTCCGCCCATCCTTTCTTTCATAAGTCGATAATGAATTTTGAAGACTTATTCACCCCGCTCCATAATCCATATGATCCGGATAAGCCAATCCTGATCAACCCAAGCCTGATTGGCATGGATCGGATTTCATCCCCTCCATCTATTTCAGAGTTCATCCTTTCTGAGGAATTGTTAAGGGCTTCCGCCAACTACATTCCTCCTTCACCTACACATTCACCTTCATCTTCTAAGCCAAAGGTCTTCCAGGCAGACATAGACGAGAGCAAGGCACAGGAGCTTGATGACATTTTAGATGACATAAATTTGATCCCTACTCCCCATCAGCTTGAGGAAGGTTCCCACATGTCTATTGAACAAACTATCGAT
This sequence comes from Wollemia nobilis, assembly GCA_028583015.1. Classification (NCBI taxonomy): domain Eukaryota; kingdom Viridiplantae; phylum Streptophyta; class Pinopsida; order Araucariales; family Araucariaceae; genus Wollemia; species Wollemia nobilis. Next base: position 4,837,751 of record JAQPPZ010003614.1, on the reverse strand, counting down.
GTAGACCTTAGTCCAGACCAATATGGCACCCAAATTGTGAAACTCGCTAAAATTCTATCATCAGAGGAACAAGAGCAAATGATTGCTCTACTCAAGCGGAAGAAGGAGATATTTGCATGGTCTTACAAAGACATGCCAGGCCTAGACCCTAATTTGGTTGTCCATAACCTCACCTTACAAAAAGATGCTAAACCTGTCAAATAGAAACTTAGGAAAATGCATCCTACCATGGCCCTCATAGTTAAATCGGAGATTCAAAAACTTCTGATGTTAAATTTGTCATCCCGATTGATTATCTTGAGTGGCTTTCTAACATGGTACCCGTTCGCAAGCCTAACAGGGGGATACGTGTTTGCACCGATTTTTGAGATCTAAATAAAGCGTGTCCTAAGGATGACTTTCCTCTTCCAAACATTGATACTCTTATCGACACTGCGTCTGGTCATGAAATGCTTTCGTTCATGGATGGATTTTCGGGATACAACCAGATTCGAATAAACCTCGAAGATCAACACAAAATAGCATTTACCACACCTTGGGGAAATTTTTGTTACAGGGTGATGCCCTTTGGCCTTAAGAACGTAGGTGCAACCTATCAACGAGCCATGACTTATATTTTCCATGATTATATGCATAAGATTATCGAATATTATGTGGATGATTTATTGGCAAAATCTAAAACTCGACAAGAGCATTTTGATGTATTGGAAAAAGTTTTTGATAGACTTCTAGAGCATAAAGTAAGGTTGAACCCTAAGAAATGTGTCTTTGGTGTTACCTCAGGCAAACTCCTAGGTTTTATTATCTCTAAACGAGGTATTGAGGTGGACCCAAACAAGGTCAAAGCCATTATGGAAATGTGTCCCCCAACTAATTTGAAGGAGTTGCGTAGTTTACAAGGAAATATTAATTCAATTCGTCGCTTTATTGCACAACTTTTTGATAAATGTAGGCCATTTTGCCACCTACTACAAAAGGGGGTACAATTTTCATGGACAGATGAATGTCAGAAAGCCTTTGATGACATCAAGCAGTACTTAGCATCTCTGCCAGTCTTAGCTCCGCCTCGTCCAGGGGTCCCTTTCAACCTTTATATCTCAGCAACAGAATTTGCCTTAGGGACAATGCTTGCACAAAAGAATGAACAAAATCACGAGCAAGCTATCTATTATATTAGTCGAACATTGGTAAGCTATGAAACCCGATATGCTTATGTGGAAAAGTTGTGCTTAGCAGTGGTTTTTGCCACTAAGAAACTTCGTCATTATATGCTTAGCCATACAACATATGTCATAGCTAGAGAAAACCCTCTGCGTTATATGATGTCTCGCACTTATAATAACACTCATACCGCTAAATGGATAATGTTGCTTATCGAATTCGATCTTGAATTCATTAGCCAAAAATCTGTTAAAGGTCAAGTTATAGTCGATCAACTTGCGGAAGCTCCACTACCTAGTGATCATCCTTTGATTATTGAGCTCCGAGATGATTCGGTATTTGCTATCATCGAACAAGAAGAGGACATCATTCCGGAGGAAGATGTTGACATCATGTTATTCTTTGATGGCTCTAAGTGCGCGAAAGGTCAGGGTCTTGGAGTTGTGTTTCATACACCTCAAGGGATTCCCATCCCTTTATCATTCAAATTAGACTTCCAATGCACCAATAATACAGTAGAGTATGAAGCCTTAATTTTAGGTCTTCAATCAGCCATAACTATGAGAATTAAGCATATTCGGATATTTGGGGATTCTCAACTCGTGGTTAAACAAATTATAGGAGAATACCAAGCCAAAGAACCTACCATTAAGCTTTATCGTGATGTAGCAATGAAGTTGCTCTCTAAGTTTGATTGGTATGAGATCACTATTTTGCCTCATTCGACTAATAGATTTTTGGATTCCATGGCCTCTCTTGGATCATTGATTCCAAAGGACTCCCTTGGAGAGGTACAACCCCTAATCATTTCCACAATCTCTAAGTCTGCAATTGTCCGTGCTGAGTCTAAAGATGAAAAATATGTTTGCTTTATCCATTCGGATCCATATGAGCCTTGGTCTAGTGAGATAGTAGCCTTCCTCAAGTTTGGAACACTTCCACCTGATTTGTCTCGAACTTCCCACCGCTGTTTTAAGCAAAAGGCAGCTCGTTTTGTTCTTTTGGGGGACGTGTTGTATAAACGTGGATATGATGGAGTACTCCTCTGCTGTCTAGAAGCAGGTGAAACATATAGAGCTATTGCTGAAGCCCATGATGGTACTTGTGGTGGTCATTTTAGTGGAATGGCCATTGCGAAGCGTAATTTACGTATGGGGTATTATTGGCCCACTATGGAACAATATTGTTGCAAGTATGTTAAACAATGTAAAAAGTGTCAAGAACACGCTAATTTAACCCATATACCATCACAAGCTTTACAACCCATCCAAAGCCTTTGGCCCTTCTCACAATGAGGTCTCGATTTAATTGGCAATATTTCACCTACCTCTTCAGGACAGCATACTTTCATCATTACAGCCACTGAATACTTCACAAAGTGGGTTGAAGCTATTCCTCTAACCAGTACGATAGGTCCTAGAATTGTGAAGTTTATACTTCACCATATCATTTGTCGTTTTGGTATTCCCTCTAAAATCATTTTTGATAACGGCAAGTCTTTTAAGAATAAGGATGTTCGAGCTCTTTGCGAAAAGTATAATATCCAACATAGTTTCTCAACTCCTTACTACCCACAAGCCAATGGACAAGTGAAGCTTCAAATAAGACCATAATTGCTATTCTTAAGAAACTTGTTAAAGAAAATCATAAAGATTGGCATACACAAATCCCCTTGGCATTATGGGCTTACGGAACAAGCATCAGAACTCCCATTGGGGCAACGCCATTTTCTTTGGTCTATGGAGCTAAAGCAATCATGCCTCTTGAGCTTGAGATCCCTTCCTTGCGAATTTCTTTGCAAGAATTTATCGATGATGATACTGCTATACAAGCACGTCTTGATCAACTCACACTCATAGATGAAAAATGAATCAATGCTTTAGAGCATTTGTGAGTTTATCAAGACCGATTGAAACGTGCTTACAATGCCAAAGTTCATCTAAGAGAATTTCAAGTAGGGGATCTTGTTCTTAAAGAGAATCAACAAAACACCAATGCATTGCCGCATCTTCGAGATAAATTCGCGGCTAATTGGTTAGGTCCATATATGGTCACTGAAAGAGTGGGTAATGGAACTTATAGACTTGCCATTTTAGAGGGAGAGGAAGAACCCGAACCACTTAATATTATACACTTGAGGGAATTTTACGCATAGTTTGAATTTTATATGTACATATATACATGGCTTGTAAAAAAAAAAAAAAACAAATAAAAAAAAAAGAATTTGCATTTCATTGTTAGTTGCATACATTTTATTTTCAACCATAGTTGCATATCATGTTAGAGACCATTCTATCTTTTGGATATAAAATTTGGTCAAGCAAAAGTCATGTTGCCTTAATCAGGGGCACCTTCATAAAATCCATCAAACCGAATTGTCATTCGTACACCCATTTTTCATTTGCACATATTTACATTGCCAAAATGTTTTCGATCACTCAGCCATTCCTAGTTTTTTAAGCAAACTTTGAAATGCATGTCAAAGTTCTCTAGGGCCATATCACAAATTACACTAAATAAAATCTTGAGTATTGGGAAATGATTTCAAAAGTGGTCTTGAACCTATCACATTTTCACATCTTAAAAACATCTTGTGTCAAAGAGAGATAACACCATCTTTGGGTTGTGCCTTGAAGTGAAAAGAGTAATCCTCATTTGTCCTATCATGCAAACATAGTCCATAAAACAGTGGTTCTTACCACTATCACAAGCAATTACAAAATATAAATATAAATAGAGTAGTAAGGATAGGGTAAAATTCTCATCATACTTCGGTTGAGAATCCGATTCCCCAAAGCTCTAAGGAAATGAACATTTTTCACACACCACTGATCCCAAATAAGTTGTAAGTATTGTACTACTTGTCCAGTCAGACGGATAGGTAGTCATCCCCAAGGCTTACAAAGGTCAAAAACAACATGGACTATGGAGTTAACCTTCATCGGGGCTATAGACGCTTGACTGGCAGTGGAGTATACTCATTTGCGTGGCGACATGTCTCTCCTAAAAAAGAGACCTCTGAATGCTCATACGGAAAAACTAGCTTTGGGGTCTTCTCCATAACAGGGTTACCTAATTTGTGCAAGATGAGGTTAATGAACACACTTGCACACACATAGGTTTTTGATTGCCTAGAGTCACTACCATGCTTCTGATTTGGTTAATGAACTCACATGCACACACATTTGGTCCTAGTTGAATTAGGCAATATTAGTAAGTTTTTTTGATACCACTAGCATGTTTGAGTCTTTGTAAAACAGTCTTCCATATCAACCTCCATATCTTCTTCCATATTCATGTCATTCCATACATCATTCATTCATAAGCTACCAAGTTCGGTGCCCCTGATTAAAAAATTATGATAACAGTTGGCTAAATCTAACTATCTAAAAGTATGAGTGCTTCTTAGTGCATATTTCATTTACTTAGTCTCGCATTAATCATCTATAACTTTGCATTCCATTCCATCACATATGCATTAAAACATATAAAACATGCATCACAAAAACATAGGCATTCACACAAAAGAAAGTAAAACACTAAAAATAAAATCCATGTATATATATATAAAGATCAAAATGTACAGTGAATTCCAAAAGGCTACAAAATACAATAGAGCACCAAGGCTCATAAAGAGTGCATCTAAGCACTAAGCTAACCATCAAAAGAGGATCCCTGTGACCTAGTAGGAGCCCTAGACCTAGTGGTGTGCCTAGACTCACTACGCCTAGAGACAGAGGAGGATGGAGGATCAGGCAACACAATGTGATGCCTAAACAATGTGTCCTCCAGAGCCTCAATATAATGAGTCCTAGACCTAAGTCTAGATATATCTATCCCGTGTCGTCGCTCCCGCTCTGCTAGCTCTGCCTGGAGTCTCGTCACCCTGTCATCCTGGGGCACCCTAGTCGCTCCATCCAAGTTCGCCTGCATCTGGGCCATCCTCTCCTCCTGAATAGCTATCAGGGCATCCTGCTCTGCAACCTTGTTGCTCCAGCTCGAGCTATCCTCTCATCCCGGACATGACTAGCATAGCATCGCGCCTGTGCTATCTCATCGCTACAGCTGCGCCAGATCATCCTCGTGCCCGCTAGGGGGTACCTCCCTAGTCTCTCCTATGGCCTCTCCTAGGCCCTCGCCATCATCCTCCTCGTCATCTCCGCTCCTCGATGCCTGCCGCGCCATCTTCCCCTTTCGCCTTCGACTGTCAGATCGAATGCGAGGACCCTTCCTGCGCTTGGGAACCTCTGTGGTTCCCTCGTCCTCTCCAGCTCCAACAGCCACCAATGGTGGCTCCCACCTCGGCTCTGTGGCCATCCATGCTGCATACTCAGCTGTCACCCCGACGTCATCCACGTCGAGGATCTCCATGTCCTAATTGTCCTCTACCGCCTCCCTCCATGGCTCGGCACATGGCAAATCCCCCTCTGATCTGTGCCTCCGATAGCGCACTGGCTCACCGAGGATATCCTGTCTCAATTCGACCTGGCGGAGCACTCGAGACATCTGTATGTACTCCGCCTCACTGTGGCCCCGACCCACTACCCATCTAGCCTGTCGCACCCGTCTCAGATTCTCTCCATCCTCGATCCACCTTGCCTCCTTCCAGGGCCTCCAAATGACTTGGGCATCTGTCAAGTCTACCCATAAACTCTTATACCATTGCCCCGATCTCACGGGGCAGCTCGGCTGTCTCTCCTCCGCCACTAGCCATCTCCTACCATAATCCTGGCTCATGTCCCAGTAAGCACATGGCAACCCCTCTAGTCGGGCCACTCTGAAGTGCTCCTAGCCCCAGCACTGGAGAACCAAACTATAGCCTAGGCCCTTTCGGCCCTATCTCCGAACCTCATACAACTCCCGGTACACCTGCGCCAATAAAGTGGGCGCCCAGGCATACACTACCCTATTAGTGAGCATCTCGCTCACTACACCCATCAGGTTCCATGGAAACCTACACCCGGTGCTATTTTGGGCCACAATGTTGGCCAATACGAACATCATCAGAGCCTCCACCGCTACCAACTCCTTGGTCGTATACATGGCCAAGTAAGGAATCCCCCCGCTCTCCGTTCGAATCTCCCTCCAGTCATCCCCAAACAACTTGGCCATCTTTGTGGCCCTATCTCGTCCAACCTCCACCAGTGCCCCCTCCATGGGCACCTTGAGGATGCGGTATACATCCTCAAGCATCACCGTCATCTCTCCAGTCGGGAGCTGGAACGTCCCCCGATCTGGATCCCACCTCTCAGCCAAAGCCGAGAGGTACCCCTCATCTGCCCAAACTACCTCCAATCGGCCTACCTCCGCTAGCCCTACTGCCTCCAATATCTCCCAGTCTACCTGGGATAATGACCTCCTCATCCCCAAAATGATAGGGGAGAATCGGTGTCGTGCCTCTAACACCCTAAGCTGCAAAACAACAAAACAAAAATTGGTTACAAATTTTTTTCAAAAAAAAAAAAAACAAATAAAAGTACTTGCTTAAATAAACAAATACCTCAGCTGGCTGCACTGGCACGTCCGCTCCCATCTCCGCCATAGCTCCCGCATGCTTCACTCTCCCACACAACCTTTCACTTCACTTCACTTCATTCCACTCCCTCAGACGCACTTCTCTCAAGCTCGAACGCACAAATGAGCGAAATTCTCGCTGAAACTGTTTAAATAGCTGGTTTTGGTGCCCTGAAATGCGATGGGGCATTTCATGGCACATTCGATACTGTGGGGCGTTTCATGATGCATTCAAAAACTGGCGGGCATTTCTGCCACCTCCAAATGCATACCGACGTTTGGTGTCAGTATTGAATAAAAGAACAAAACTTACAAAATTGAAGCTTACCTCCTCCAAATTTCATCAAATTGCATCCATCCATTCTTCTTATCATAATAAAACATTTTGTGAAGGTTACAACAGTTTTGGAAACAAATTTTGTCATTTTGCTCAAAAAGTGCATCATTCATCATTGATTTACAAATTGGGTTAAAAACATTCAAAACCTTCACGAAATTAACAACATTCATCAATTCTTCTGATCTATCGTCAATTTCATTCATTCTTCTTTCATCATGCATATTTTTGCCAAATTAAATTAAAGTAAACCTCGTATCTAGTGGTATATTCTATCCCCTTGGCGATTGCAGCGATTTGCATCCATGCAATTCGGTAAGAGGATTAAACCACCATAAGGACACTTACCATTTATCATCATCAATTATTTCACTGTTTGAAAATTGGAAATCAATTTTGGGTATCCTACTTTTCAAGTGACCTCATACCAAGATTAATTTGCTCAACAGTTGTCATTGATGGCCTAGTTCATGGGGCCTTAAACATGGACAATCTTCAATATCATCATTATTTTGAGTCTTGCTAGAGATTAAGGCTACCTAGGTTGATTGGTTCCGACCCGAGGAATTATCCATACAGTCACTAGGAGCATCTCTGAAGTTCCGGACTCTTTCATATTGCATCTCTGCATATCAATGGCACCAACAAGGCAATTTCATCAACGAGTATGGATTCACCCACAGGAGTTGGGGCATCCGTTATCAATTTTTAATTTTCCTAATAGTAGAATTCATCTTACATGATCATGGAATTTAAAATTTGGCAAAAATCCCTTTCTAACCGTTGGGGCAGAAAACGGTTCATCTTTCACATCACTCATATTGTCTTCAATCATATTATTTTTTGGTTTGTACACCAACCCCTTTTCTGTTGGGACATAAACAGATGGTTCATACACAAACCCCTTTTTCACCGTTGGGGCAAAAACGGTTCATTTTCTTCTGAATTTCTTCCAATTGGCTCGTGAGAACCATTCTCGCTCACCAATTGAGGGGGTAAGCTGATAAATTTTAAATATTCTTTTATTCTTTGGTCTTCAAAGTTGTGCTTTAGTCTTGAGAGAGAGTTGCGTCCGATCCAACTTTTCAGGTGTCCTAAGTTTTTGTGCTGCATTGTGTCTTCACACAAAGCGAGCTCAAAAGGGGCATCTGTAGACACCAAAATCCGACCACTTGCAAGTCATCTATACCTTCCTGTCAACCACGTGTTGGTCATCCACCTTCCCACCATTATTTGGCCCAAATCCACACTTTCCCGCCATTATTTGGCCCAATTTCACCTTTCCCGCCATTTTTCATCCCCAAATTTATTTAAATTAATATTTATATATATATTTTTTAATATTTTAATATATATATTTAAATAATAGTTTAAGTGATTTAATCTGAGTCGTCCGTCCTTCATTTAATCTCATCCGTCCATCCATCTTAATCCATTTCACAACCTAGATTTATTCTCTACCCTTAGATCCACTTTAATCTTAGCCACACGTTCAAAGTGTCGTTAAAACCCTAAAGTGTGCCCTAAGAGTAGATTATAAATTGAGTCACCTTGATGGCTCAAACCCTATGTCTTTTGCTACTTCTATCCTAGATCTTTTCTATCTTCTTAACTTCTTCTATCTCCTTTTTTGATCCCCTCTATCTCTCTTCTGCTACCTTTTCGTCGCATCCATTGCTGCATCCATCGTCGCTTTCGTCGCTGCTTTCGCCGCCATCTCTTCTGCAGCATTCTATAGAATCCCCATTCTTGTCGCAAGTGCCCGCGGGTGTTTACCCCTTTACCAAGTGCCCACGGGAGTTTACCAAGTGCCCATGGGTGTTTACCAAGTGCCCGCGGGCATTTACCCACAGCCACAGACTCAGACCGACGTCTGAAACCTTAATCCAGAAGCACACAGGCATTCAGTGAGTGCACCAGGGCACCTTCCGCAGCCAATTTGACAGCCACATTACTTCCAAGTGTCACCTGGTCTAGCTGCGTTAACAGAGAACAGGTATAAATTAGTTTAAAGTAAGTAACTTCTTTTCTTTTATTGATCTATTGTTGAATTCTTGAATTCTATTTTTCTAGGGTTTTAGATTGTTTCTGAGGGCTCACACAGTGGAGCCCTCTTATTAATTTCTAACTCCTTGATAGTGTTAATGTGTGTAGGTTTTTGACAGTAGATCCGATTTATTGATGGCAGCTGATTAAGTCGGAGTGGTCCAAGCAAGGGATACAACAAAGCCCACTCACTCTGTTGGGATTGAAGATACATTCTTCGAAAGTGCCACCATTTGTGCCAGCTAGGGTTTCGGAGAACCCTAGCATAACTTGTAACTGTGTATCACGAATAAAAGGGTTACAGGCCCTGTTGTACTCAAAAGGAGTTTTTAAACTCCACTAATTAATAATAATCGTTTGTTTTGTGCAACTTTTTTGTATTCCATTATTGTGGTTTTATCTTTTGTTTGGCGTTGTATTTTTAATCTACAATCCTTATCAGTTCACTATCTACTAACCCACACATTATAGCATTCTTTGCTTTAGAGTTATTCTCAAACTTTTTCTTCTCAGCAGCATCTGTTGGAGGAGTAGAGGGTATTGTGTATCCACTGTCTACTGACTCCCAAATGTCATATCCCAAAGCACATAGATATGTCTACATCCTGAGTCTCTAGAAAGAGTAATTAGTTCCATCGAACAAAGGATCTTTGTTGGATGAAAATCCTTCACCATCGACCATTGTGTTTCTTCCAAGATCACCTTAGCTGATTGAGCTTGTTTAGGAACCTTGCTCTGATACCAATTGATATTCTCACAATGACATGGGGGGTTTGAATCAGTGTAGCTATTTAAATTCAGATCTACAACTCTTTAAAACTTAAGCAGGGAGAACTTAAAAACAAATAAAGCAATTAAACAAAAGAGCATTCCACAACACATGATTTAACGAGGTTCACTAGTTTTGGCTACTCCTCAAAAATTAGACTGCTTGGACTCCCATACAAATCTAGCCTTTGCAAAGCACCAACTTTACAAACAATTTTTTAGCACCCACAGGAAGGAGCACCAACCCCTTATTTATCTACAGCAACAGAGGAGCACCAACCCCCTAATGCCAAGCACCAACTTGGACTTCAGTTCTAAACTGTTTTAATGACATAAAAATGCCTTCTCTTCTACAAGACCCTCACTGGTCTAATGCCCTTTAACAAGAACTACATATACTTACAGCTCTATTATATTTTTCTCTTTCAGCTCTGCTATTCTCTCTTACAGCCCTCTCTTCTATATCTTTTTTAGCACTATTTTCCCTTTTCTTTTCACAGCTTCTTTTTTCTTTTATTCGGAAATACACAAAACTCATGCCATGTGTAGAGCTCAACCCTAACCCTAACTTACTGTACATAAAAACATTCTTTCGGCTCTGCTTACTGCACTTTTGATAGCCTTAAATGCTTACTTACGGCTTTGACAGCCTTATCTACCCACTTTACAGCTCTGACAACCTTTTTTGTGCTCTGACAGTGTATTTGCCGTTCTGACAAATTTATCTTCTCATTTACGGCTCTCTTATAGCCTTCTCTGCTCATTTCGACTCTGACAACCTTTTTTGTTCTGTTACAACTCTGACAGTAGAACCGTCACTCTGATAGCCTTTTTGTCTTCTTCTCGGCCTGCATGCACGAAACACATGTCACGATATCATGACACTTTTCACCTCCTTACTCTATCTCTCCTCTTCGGGTCACGAAAACCAGACATGTCGCGATATCGTGACACTTTTTCTCCTTGGCGCTTTTCTTCCCTTCGGGTCACAAAAACCCGACATGTCACGATATCGCGACACTTTTTCTTGCAAGCTCTTTCTCTTCAAACCTGTCATGAAATCGTGACACATTTTTGTCCGTACTACCTCTCTTGTAGATTATCGCGAAATTGTGACACTTTTCTTTGCAAGCTCTTTCTTTTCAAACATGTCACAAAATCGTGATAGTTTTCTTTCCTTGTGCCTTCTCTCCGAACATGTCACGAAATCGTGACAGTTTTCTTTTCTTGCGCCTTCTCTCTGAACATGTCATGAAATTGCGACAATTTTCTTTCATGTGCCTTCTCATCGAACATGTCACGAAATTGCGACAATTTTTCCTGTAAGCGTTGCTTCTTCAAACATGTCACGAAATCGTGACAGTTTTCTTACTTGCCTTCTTTGCTTCCAACATGTCATGAAATCGTGACAGTTTTTCTTGCACTTTCTCTCTCTTCCAACATGTCACGAAATCGTGATAGTTTTCCTTGCGCTTTCTCTTTCGTCCAACATGTCACGAAATCATGACAGTTTTCCTTGCGCTTTCTCTCTCTTCAAACATGTCGCAAAATCACGACAGTTTTGCCAGCATTTTCTTTCTCCTTCGATATGTCGCGATATCGCGACAGAAAACATGTCACGATATCGTGATAGTTTTCTTACTTGTCTTTTTCTTTGATCCTTTGAATCTGGGCCACTTTTGTCTTCTTGGAAATTCATTGTACATGCTCTGACTGACCTCTGAACTCCTGTCCACTGCATCATCAATTGATCTATCTGTCTGTGTTGACAACAATGATAATACTGTTTCTGCACCTTGTTCAACACTTGGCATTTGAATGGTTGAAAAGAAAGGTTGAGATTCTACCTTTTGTACATTTCCATTTACCAAGACTTGATGAGCCTTTGTAATTCCTTATTTTTCCTCATGGTCTTCATCATCATATTGTATCCTTTCATCTTCATCAATTACCTAATTTTTAAAAACACCAAAATTAGTCACAAAATTAAAAATATACCTGTCATTTTCAAACAATAAATCTTGTTGGTAAGGGGATGTTTTAAGTAACAAATATTCCTAATAAACTCCCTAAGTCATCTCAAATAGAGCAACATTTTCCTTTGGGTCCTCAACGATATCAAAACCAAACCATTTATATTCTGGATTTTTCTCTATTTGAGGTAAAGAGAAACTAATTTCTATTTGTGTAGTCATTATAGGATTATTAGGTGGGACAAGGCTTTCAATTTCTTGCACACATTAAATGGGAAAGAAGTGAGTGATTCATATTCTTTATCTTGAATAATATAATCATTATCTTTCTAAAACATTTAGTGATATTCCATATCTTCTTTCATGCCATCTTCAGATTTATCTTCCTCCATTTTTGAAGGTTCATATGTTTCTAAAACTGGATCAATATCTGCATTTTGATTAACTTGATTACCACAATCCTCATTTATGATTAATGACTCTAAAATTTTCCTTTCTTTTTGGTCATTATTTGGAATAAGTTGGATTTCTTGACAATCAATTTTAGCAAGTGCATCTAAATTTATAGAAGCTCCTGGGTTGTCATATGTTTCATTGCTAGTTAGATCTAGGACTCCTCCATTGTCTAAGAGAGTATCCCATTGAGTATCATTGGATTGGACATTGAAATTTGTATCATGAATATGATTTGAAGGATTATCAAGAAGTGTACTTTGAGGCACCTACATCTGTGATTGAACCATGTCTCTATTAATTTGTAGAACTAACCTTTGCAAAATATCTATCTGAGATTTGATATCATTAACCTGAGTTGTAGTAGTCTGGTTCATTGCATCACTAAGAGACATTAGGATATTCTAAAATTGATTGGAACTTGGGAATGATGGTATATTCTAAGTGGTAGATTGATATGAAGAAATAGTAGGGTGGGTAGGGGTGGTAATGATATTAAATGATTGATTATTGTATGATGGTATTTGACTTACATCAAAACCTTGAGAAATTAATTGTTGTTCAAACGTTATTACCTCATTATAGGCCATGGGCAAGGATGTAATTTGAGGAATCCTCTCAAATAAATGGAAATTAATGGATCTAGAGTATTAAAATACATTTGAATGGTTGGTTCTTCTAGAGTAATATAAGGTGCTTCCAGATTTATATATAGATTATGGAACCTCTCAGTGAATAGCTTCAAATATTCATTAGGTTCTCTACGAGCAGAGACAAACTGATAGTATATCTGGTAGGGTACCTAGGAATAGATATTTGGGGATATATTATTATATTGTATAAGGGTTGGCATGGGCCATACATAACCCAAGGTTGATTGTATTATAATATTATATTATATTAGTAGTAGGCTCCCCAAAGTAGAATAAGAAGATGGATATATAAAGAAGAGATATTTTTCATTGTAATCATAATTGAAGAAGAATCTTCTATAATCGTCTATGCCCATGAAGTGGCCTCTCACCTTGGGAGATCTTGTGGAGTTATTCCTTCCTTAAGGATTATTATTGATGTTTTCCTACCTTAAGGGTATTATCTATCTCTCTCATTTTTGGATTGTTATTGTGGATAATGTATTGTGTATGAATGATTTGATATTTCTGCATATTGGTGAATGGTTTATGTTAATAATAATAAAGTTGTGCAACAAGTGGTATTAGAGCAACGATTTTGGCAAAGTGGGGATTTTTGTGTGAAATTGCAGAGAATTCAAAATGAGCGAATTAAAATAAAAGGAGATTGGGAATTTTTCAGGAAACAAAATGAAGACTATAAAAAAGAAATAAAATTACTCAAGGATAAAGAGGAAAAGGTCAAGGAAGATAATGAGAGGAATATAGAAGGCACATCGTTGGATTTACAAAAGCAAGAGCAAAATAAAAAAGGTTTAAATTCAACTAAAAGTTCTATTTTGCAGGTTCATGGAAGCATTCAAAAGGAACATGTTATTATTTCCATTGACCCTGGTAGCAGATATAATTTTATTAATATTTCTTTGGCTAAGAAGTTGTAAGTTCAAGCAACAAAAATTAAGGACATACAACTAGAGGATGAGCATGTTCAGATTTTTGAAAATTTGAAGATCACCATGGATAAATATGTTTTACATTCAAATTTATATGCTATTGAGATGGATGATGAGGATATTATTCTTGGTTATCCTTGGTTATATTCTTTGGGTACTATTAACATTAATGTGCAAAAGAAGTTTATGAAGTTATGATACAGGAAAAAGAAGATAACATTGCAGGATATTTCTTAGCTTAAGGAGCAAGGATCCAAGGAAAATCAGGAAGTAGTTGTGTTGGTCACGAATCTGCCACGAGGAAAGGATTTTAAAATAAATACGCCCTAGACTCGGCCAACATTGAAAGGCCGAGAGAAAGAAATGTCTCCCGGACCAATCTCCAGAGAGGGCTGGTTCCCTTACTAAATTTTATGTTCTTGAAGACTAGAGTTGCAGGAAAGAAATAGGAAATATGCAGAAAGAAATGGGAAATATAGCCATAGGCTGAATTTGTCAGATCTAGGAAAGCTTAGCAGTAGAAAAACACCTCAAGCACATTAACAACATATAGAAAAGACAGTAACATGATCTACTTACAACCTTGCATAGATTGCCTTCAAGATTGCATTCCAACACACTCTTCTTCACCAGCAATATTCAAATTCAGATACAGAATTTAAATTCCCACAGCGGATAAAAGTATGAGCATAAACGAGAAATGCAGTAGACAGAAGGAAACCACATAGAAAGTTGCTCGTAGAATCAGAGGCCAAATATCTTTTATTCATGCAAAGAACTTGAAAAGTTTTTCAGCAAAAGTCTCTCTTTCGATGCCTCTTTCTGAGATATACATTGATATTTATAGAGGTCTTGCCTCTTTGTAGCATTTAAAACATGAAACGGACTTCCTCGAGATCCACAAAATATACAACAAAAATAAGGAAATGATCCCCTTAAACCAGCCTCGGAGAAATCAAAAATTGAATGGAAACAAGGAACCGGTCGTCTTCATTAAATGGTCATTCTCGGAGCATGCTTGGACCGTTAGAAAATCATGAACAAAAGCTTTGAATAATGGAGGCGTCTTCAATTCTAGTGGCTTCAAAAGCTACAGGCCTGAGCACGTTCTTCTATCTTGCACACATTGGAAAGCAGCAAAACATTAAATTCTAGAGAGCTTTTAATCCTTGGAAATCGCAATACTTCATCGGGCCGTTGAACTGCTTTCTGGCGTGAAATCGTGACGGGTCACGAAAATGTGACATGTCACGAAATCGTGACATTTTCCCTCTCCGTACGCTTTTGCCACTTTCGGTCGCGAAAACCAAACATGTCATGAAATCACGACGTATTTGGCTCTTTGTTCTCCTTCGTCACCTTAGGTCGCGAAAATGCGACGCATCGCGAAATCGTGACAATTTCTTGCTCATCATCTTCATTAGCACCTCTAAGTCACGACCCAACATGTCGTGATTTCGTGACGTTTCGTACTATTTTGTTCCTTCCTTGCTTTGCTCCCGTGAAACTATGACATGTCACGATTTCGCGACATTCTTTCCCCATGTTGTCCTTTCGCTGTTTCGAACCGCAAAAATGTGACAAGTCGCGATTTCGCTACATCTTTCTCTCGCTTGGTTTTCTCTTTGCTCCTCATCGCGAAAATGCAACATGTCGCGAAATCATGACATCTTCTACTTTCTGTGTCCTCTCTTCTGTATCCCCGTGAAATCGCAACATGTCACGAAATCATGACAGTTTTCTCTTCCTTGGCCTTCATCCTCTTAAAAGTAGCGAAAATGGAACATGTCACGAAATCGCGACATCTTTCTCTATTTAGCCTTTTCTCCACAATATGTTGCGAAATCGTGACGTTTCCTTGCTTTCTCTAGTGTTGTCGCTTTCTATCGCGATGTCTTCCTCTTGCTTGGCCTCATCTTCAAAAATGTCACGAAATCGCGACGTCTTTCATGCCTTATGCTTTTCTTTCAACCTTACCACGATAATGCGACATGTCACGATATCGCGACGTTTCTACATTTTGCTCCTTGTTCACTTTTCTGTCGCGATATCGCGATGAGGTTCATTGACATTGCCCTTTGCTCAATTATGTCATGATATCGCGACATTTTCTATCACTCTGCTCCATGGCCATCGCAAGTCACGAAAATGCGATAGTTTTACTGCTTTGATTTCGTTGACCACACGATTTTGGAACACGTCATGATATCGCGACATTCTTCGACTTTGGCTTCTCTCTCCTCTAAAAACCCGTGATAGCGCGACATGTCGCGATATCGCGACAGTTTTGAACTCGTGCTCTCCATGCTACTTTTGGTCGCGATATCGTGACAGTTTTGGACTTAGTTGTTTTGGCACCAAAACTCGTAGAGAAACATAGAGGAGTGAGAACTTCAATAGTTTATGCATGAATAAGCAACAATCAAAACAATGTGGCAAAAATGCCAACATTCTTGGCGGCTCACGGGGTATACAGTTTTGCTGTATGCACGAACTCCAGGCCTGAATCCATTGGGCAACAGAGTCAAGAAAACTTGGAGGAATAGAATGCTGACTGATGGGAGACATCTCTGGATTGCTACAATAAACTCTCGTTGATATTTGACACTCAAGTGGATCTACATTGCACCTAGCTCGGTCGAGCTAGGTAATCACTGGGTGTTGTAAAAGGATCTCCATGACAGTGATGAAAGCACCTGGGTTGCAAAAATGAAAATGAACGGAATGAATGGAGTGATGGCCAGCAAATGTGTAGGCCATGGAATGGGAATGGTGAATGATGGAATGGTCGAAGATGGAGGAGTGGAAGCGGTAGATACAACAACTGAAGAGGGAGCTACTGTGTCACCAACTGCGGGGATGGAGGAAAAATGAATAATGGAATGGAAGTAGGTGGGATGACGAAAGCGGTGAGAACCACGGATAAATGCTGAAATGACAATGGATTAGAAGAAAAGGAAAAGGAGAAATGGGAACATCAGAGAGGAGAGAAGAAACAACAGAAGTGGCTGGATTACGGATAGAGGGAGAAGGAATGGAAGGGGAAGGAAATGAAAAATAAGGAAGTGGAAGGAAGAGAGAAAGGAAAGCCACTATCTATTGGGAAGGAAGAGGAAAAAAGAAAGAAATAACGTACCTACGGGCTCGCATACAAAAAGAGCCGAAGTTGACGATTTACGTACATAGAGGAAATTCACAATATTTTTTTTTCTATTTTCTCTTTTTTTTTTCTTTTTTTTTTACAAAAACAAAATAATTGTACAAGGTAACACTGGACTCATACTTCATGGAGTGTAGGCTTTTAGATGAAAGTCGTTCACTGAAATAGGAAGTGGGCTGCCATCCAAATCCTCTAGATGAAATGAATTTGCTGCACCTACGCTGACAATGCGGAATGGACCCTCCCATAGAGCGTCAAACTTCTTGTGCATTCCTGGCTTGGCTTTCCTTTCATTCCATTTCAGGACCAAATCACCCACCTTGAGTGTACGATCAGTGGAATTTTTATGGAACCATTTTGAAACTACCTGCGTATGCTTAGCAAACTCCTCATAGGCCAAAGAACGTTGCTCTTCCAACTGCAACAACTGAGCCAACCGCATATCCATGGAATCCATATCTGCTTCATCATCCTGAAATCCCTGCAACTACTGTAATACTGGCAATTCTAGATGAACAGGCAACCTTGCCTCTTTTCCATATACCAGGGCATATGGTGAAGTCTTGATAGACTTCTTGATTGAAATCCTATCTGCCCATAAGGCTTGATTCAGCAGAAGGTGCCATGATCTCTTGTTATCCCCCAAGGATCTCTTCAAAATCCATAGCAAGTTCTTGTTTGTGGACTCCGCCAAGCCATTCCCCTGAGGGTAATAGTTAGAGGATGTCTTCAGGAAAACACCATACTTGTTTGCAAATTCCGCTAGCTCAGCTCCAACGAATGGAGTTCCGTTATCTATGATAATAGCATCAAGAATGCCAAAATGCGTGATCAGCCCTTCGATGAAAGAGATCACCACATCTTGATTTGCAACCCTGGTTGGAATAGCCTCAGACCATCTTGTGAAATAATCTGTAGCCGTCAAGATATACTTGTGTCCAGCTGAAGAATTTGGATCAATGATCCCAATAAAGTCCAGTCCCCACTGCTGAAAAGGTGCTTCAACCTGAATTGGATGCAGGGGCAATGATGCATTTCTAACCCTTCCTGTATACCTCTGACATCTGTCGCATGCTTGGGCAATCCTGAAAGCATCTATGAACAAAGTTGGCCAATAGTAACCAGCCCAAATAATTTTTAAAGCCATAGGCCTACCTGCATAGTGTCCTCCTGATATGCCAGAATGAAACTCCTCCAGGAGTCTAGCCTTCTCTGATTCCTTGACACACCTTAAAAGAACGCCATCAATATTCTTGAAAAACAATCCTTCGGGCAGCAACACATACCTGAGAGCTTGCAGGCGAAACCTTCTCCGTTGTGAGGCATTTAACTGTGAAGGGCATCTGCCAGTTGTGAAATAGTTAACCAGGTCATCAGCCCAATCTTGTCCTTGTGCTAAGAGGTTCACCAGATTCCTATCTTCAACAAGATCATCCGCTTGATAATCAACTATCCCAGATGTTGCAGTCTTTGCTAAGTGCTGGCATAAGGCCTTACCCCGCACCAGCTTGGTCGGATGAATCTCAACATCAAATTCTTGAATTTTGGTGACCCAACCGACGCGTTTATCACCCATCTCACCCTGAATGATGAAATTCCTTACATCGGGATGTATAACATAGACGATTGTCCTACTCTGAGATATGAAGTGCTTGAATTTCTTAAGAGACTTCATGACAACATATACCCTTTTCAATGAAATTATATCTTGCCTCATGAGGTAAGATAACCTGACTAAGGAAAGCAATGGGCCTTTCATTCCCATCATCTCCTTTCTGTGTGAGTACTGCAGCATAGCTTTCATCTTCTCCAACTGCATACAGAATGAAATCTTTCGAATAATCAGGATTAATTAATACGGGAGCCTGCGCGATTCTGTCTTTAATCTCCTGGAATGCCTCCTTCCTCTGAGTCGTCCACTTAAATTCTGCGTCCTTCTTCAACAACTCAGTCATGGGCTTGACGACTTGGGCAAAGTCAGAAATGAACTTCCTGATAAAATTAATCTGCCCGAAGAAAGACTACAACTCTTTCTTATTGGCAGGGAGCGACAGTTTCTTCAATGCTTCGACTCGAGATGGATCAATTGCCAAACCATCTTCTGAAATGACATGCCCCAAGAGTTTACCTTCCTTCACTACAAAAACCGACTTCTTTGGATTAATGGAAATACCAAACTCTCTACATTTTCCAAAGATTTGCCTCAAATGAGAACAGTGATCTTCCCGTTTATGTGAAAAGACAGTCATATCATCAAGATAAATGACAATAATCTTGTTCAAAAGCTCCTCGAATGCAATGTCCATGGCTCTCTGGAATGTGGCCCCAGCATTGGACAATCCAAAAGGCATGCGCTGATAAGCAAAAGTGCCCCACTTGGTTGTGAATGCGGTCTTGTACTTGGTCCTCATCCCTAACCCAAATCTGGTTATATCCAGAGAAACCATCTAGCAGTGAGAAACGCTGAGCCCCAACAACAACATGGAGTATCTGATCAATGCGAGGCAAGGGATAGTGATCTTTCAGAGATGCACGGTTCAGGTTTCAAAAATCTACACATAGTCGTATGTCTCCATTTTTCTTTCGAACCGGAACCAGATTAGCAACCCAAGTCGAGTGCTTAACCGGATATATAATCTTGGCTTGCAACATTTTCACAAGTTCGGCCCTCATGAGAGTCTCAATATTTGGGTTCATTGGTCGTTGCTTTTGCCTGAAGGGTTTGACTCCTTCTTCCAACTCAATAGTATGTTGAATAATCTGTTTGTCATATCCCCTCAGATCCTCGTAGCTCCAGGCCACGATATCAAAAAATTCTTGACATAGTTGCCTAATCTCTTGTAGTTCATCGGGAGTAGAATCAGTCCCAATCTTAATGACCTTATTGGGTTCCAATTGTATCTCCATATACTCTTTCTTGTCGATCTCAATCCGATGTTTCTTGGACCGATCATGCTGATCAAACAAACTTTCTAGAGTGATAAGACCTTTCGAAATATGATTATTCCGCAACTGAATCAGACCATCGGTTTCTTCGTGCTCCAAGGTTCTTCCTTTGATAGTGGCAGCTTCTTGAATCAAAAAGTTAATGATTTGCTCATCGCTCTCGAAGACTTGCCAGAAAGTGTCCTTGTCTGGGACACTAGGCCTATACACCATCCTTACTATTTTTGGTTTCTTCACTACCTGCTCAATTGGAGAAAAATTTGCTCCAAGAGATGCTAGAAGATCAGCATGCTTATTCAGCTCTCGTGAAATGGCTTGAATACTCAGAGCTGTGAAAGACTCGAACAGGTCCCAAACTTGGTTGCGGTATGCTTTGAGATAATGCTGCTTGGAAATACACCTGTTTGTTACTTGGTTTACAATCAACTCAGAATCACCAAAAATCTGCAACTATTCAATTCCCAATTTTCTTGCCTTTTTCAAGCCTAGGCATAATGCTTCGTACTCGGCAACATTGTTAGTACAATTCCAAGTGAGACGGTATGAATATGTTCTTTGTAAGCCAGAGGGAGAAATCAGAACAATACCTGCTCCTGCACCATTTTTGCATCTTGCCCCATCAAAATACAACTTCCATAATTGATCGGGGATAGAGCTCTGATCATCTTGGTTAAGGAGTACCTTCATTGCGCCATCCTCGGGCTTTGTGATAGAATAACAACCGATTTCGGTCTCCAGCATAGCATTGAAATCAAGCATTGAAAACTCGTCTTCCAACTGAAGCTCATCCAAAACCTCATTCATCAAATCAGAACCTTCTAACTCTTCGGTTAGCATGTTGACAGACTGCATGGTCTTTCCTGCTTCATCCAACCTTTCAATATGAAAAGAGGAAGGTTTTTCATTATGAATCCGGATTCTCTTTCCTTTAAAAGGGATCTCCAAGTGAGAATAATCCAGTGAAAGGTAGCCTCCCAACTTAGCAGTAAATTCTCTTGATAAGCACATACTAAAATACGGTTCTAGATCGACCACAACTATCTCTTGAATGACTGTAATCTGAGGCATACTGTGTAAAACAATCGGGACATCCTTGATTACACCCACCATTTTCATAGGAGTACCATCCAACTGCAAGACTCCAGGGCTACTTCGTGTGTATTCCATACCCATAACTTCGCAAACTGCCTTTGGCATGACAGTTGTAGCGGCACCGGAGTCAATCATGCAGTTATGCACGATCCAACCCTCCATTCGAAGTGACAGATAAAACGGGGGTGGTCTATTCTTGCCAGTGATTGAAGTGGTTAATGCTTGAGCATAAATTGTCTGGGTAGGACTCTTCTCACTATCCTTCACAGATTTCAAGGATTCTTGCAATAAATCTACCTGCCCAGGCAATTGTAATGCATCATAAAGACTAACCTTAGCTGGGATCTTCTTCAATTCTTCGACAATGTTGTATGCAGTCGCAGCAGATTCCTTCTTTTCAATGGGGGGGTCATATCTGCTCCGATACTGCTGAGTGGCTTCTACCCTCAGCCTTTTAGTCAATGATGGGTACTTCAGCTTTTCTCTTGCTTGTTCCTCTATTTTCGATCTTGCCTGTGTAGCTGAGGCTTTTTCTTGTACTCTGTGTGGAACAGGATCTTTCGATAAAATAGGCGCATCTAGCTTTGATACTGACACAGGAGTTTTCACTTGTTTTCTCAAATCAGCTGGCACTTTTAATGGCTCTATCTCAGCAGGATCTACTGTGACAGGCCTCTTTCCAGTCCTCGTGAGAACTGAAACTTGTTCTTCAGATGGAACCATTAAGCTATGACCTACCTCAGAGATCATGTTGACTTGCCCTCCCGAAGAGCTAGCGGCCAATGTCTGCACATAGTTCAAATGAACCATGCAAGTGTCTTCGCCATGTGGATCATTACATGTTGAACACCAATATGTTCTTTCTGCAAGGACTGCATCTTCATTTGCCAAAACAGTCAGGTTCTTCTCGGGTGCTTTGCTTGTTGAAGCAACTTGTTCTCTAGTAATCGACGGAGGCTGAAATCTCCTGGGCTGGAAATCTCGCTCAGCCTGCTTCCTTTCAATAAGTGTGATCTTATTGCCCATTGCTCTTATAGCGGAATTGGCAGATTTTACCTCTTGCAAGAGTGTCGTATAAGGATCAAGATTTACAGGCACAGGAGGTGCTGGTAAGGGCAAAGGTGCTTGGTGGCATCGGTAATGCTGGGAACGAAGTGGAAGCGGGGAATGGCAGAATGCTGGGTGCAGGCAACTAGGGATTTGCTGGAGTAGGGAGGCGAGGAACTGGGATGGGTGCAATCTGAGGTGCACTGGAGCTCCATGATGGAATAGGGTACATGGAAGACATAGATTGCAAAAATGAACTAGGATATAAATGCTGTGGAATATCAGGTAAAATGGGCATTGTTACCTTTGGAGGAAGCCTACCGATTGCAATCAAGTCTGCCTCCACCTTTTGTGCTTGTTCAAATAGTTCTAGGAAGGTCATCACATTGGACTGCCTGATCGCCAAGCCAATGTCTGTGTTGAACGCTCGAAGATAGTAGAACGTAGCTTGCTCATGGGTAGGGCGAAGACCTTCAGGCACTCACTGCCAGCTTCTGGTAAATCGAACATTGAAATCTGCTATCGCCTCCTGTGGGTGCCTCTGAATTGCGTTAAACTGATGCAACAATGAAAATGGATCATCTTGTTCATGAAAATTCTTAATTAACAGTTCTCCTAGCTGATCCCATGATGCAATAGTGCCTGGTTGCAGAGATCGGTACCAATACAACAATTTTCCTCTCAAGGATAATACTAATAACTTTACCATCACATCTTCATCTGTTATATCATGAATGGCTGCCAAAGAAGCTACATCATGAATATGTTCATATGCAGTCTTACCAGTACCATCATAGGTTGGCAAGGCTTTCAAAGCAGCTTGAGGAACTGGATTTTGAGCCTGTAAATTCAAGGCTCCTGAACTATTCCATGCTGAAAATTGCCTGGGTTGAGGATACTGGGCCATTGGGACTAGTGTATGTGACTGAGAAGATGGAAAACTAGTAACAATACCAAGGATTTGTGTGGATATGGCAGATGATGCAAGTGATGGGGAAACCAACCTAGAGTGTTCACCTATTTTTGTCTTTGTCAAGTTCAAAAACTCAACAAGATTTTCAACTTTTTTGGACTTTGATCTCGTGATCATGAAGTACAGCTTTCACTGTATCCATGTTCAGAGATTTTTGGGTACTACAGAGTCACCAAATGTTCTCACTATATGGCATGAAGGCGAACATTAAACCCTCAATACTATGGGATCTCTCTGAGACAGAAACAGTCTGTCCCACCGGGCGTGCCAAAAATTGTTGGTCACGAATCTGCCATAGGAAAGGATTTTAAAATAAATACGCCCTAGACTCGGCCAACATTGAAAGGCCGAGAGAAAGAAATGTCTCCCGGACCAATCTCCAGAGAGGGCTGGTTCCCTTACTAAATTTTATGTTCTTGAAGACTAGAGTTGCAGGAAAGAAATAGGAAATATGCAAAAAGAAATGGGAAATATAGCCACAGGCTGAATTTGTCAGATCTAGGAAAGCTTAGCAGCAGAAAAACACCTCAAGCACATTAACAACATATAGAAAAGACAGTAACATGATCTACTTACAACCTTGCACAGATTGCCTTCAAGATTGCATTCCAACACACTCTTCTTCACCAGCAATATTCAAATTCAGATACAGAATTTAAATCCCCACAGCGGATAAAAGTATGAGCATAAACGAGAAATGCATGAGACAGAAGGAAACCACATGAAAAATTGCTCGTAGAATCAGAGGCCAAATATCTTTTATTCATGCAAAGAACTTGAAAAGTTTTTTAGCAAAAGTCTCTCTCTCGATGCCTCTTTCTGAGATATACATTGATATTTATAGAGGTCTTGCCTCTTTGTAGCATTTAAAACATGAAACGGACTTCCTCGAGATCCACAAAATATACAACAGAAATAAGGAAATGATCCCCTTAAACCAGCCTCGGAGAAATCAAAAATTGAATGGAAACAAGGAACCGGTCGTCTTCATTAAATGGTCGTTCTCGGAGCATGCTTGGACCGTTAGAAAATCATGAACAGAAGCTTTGAATAATGGAGGCGTCTTCAATTCTGGTGGCTTCGAAAGCTACAGGCCTGAGCACGTTCTTCTATCTTGCACACATTGGAAAGCAACAAAACATTAAATTCTGGAGAGCTTTTAATCCTTGGAAATCGCAATACTTCATCGGGCCGTTGAACTGCTTTCTGGCGTGAAATCGTGATGGGTCACGAAAATATGACATGTCGCAAAATCGTGACATTTTCCCTCTCCGTACGCTTTTGCCACTTTGGGTCGCGAAAACCAAACATGTCACGAAATCGCGACGTATTTGGCTCTTTGTTCTCCTTCGTCACCTTAGGTCGCGAAAACGCGACGCATCGTGAAATCGCGACAATTTCTTGCTCATCATCTTCATTATCACCTCTAAGTCATGAAAACCCAACATGTCATGATTTCGCGACGTTCCGTACTATTCTGCTCCTTCCTTGCTTTGCTCCCGTGAAACTATGACATGTCGCGATTTCGCGACGTTCTTTCCCCATGTTGTCCTTTCACTGTTTCGAACCGCGAAAACGCGACAAGTCACGAAACTGTGACATTTTTCTCTTGCTTGGTTTTCTCTTTGCTCCTCGTCGTGAAAATGCAACATGTCGCGAAATCGCGACATCTTCTACTTTCTGTGTCCTTCTCTTCTGTATCCCGCGAAACTGCAACATGTCGCGAAATCGCGACAGTTTTCTCTTCCTTGGCCTTCATCCTCTTGCAAGTAGCGAAAACGGAACATGTCGCGAAATCGCGACATCTTTCTCTATTTAGCCTTTTCTCCACAATATGTTGCGAAATCGCGACGTTTCCTTGCTTTCTCTAGTGTTGCCGCTTTCTGTCGCGATATCGCGACGTCTTCCTCTTGCTTGGCCTCATCTTCAAAAATGTCGCGAAATCGCGACGTCTTTCATGCCTTATGCTTTTCTTTCAACCTTACCGCGATAATGCGACATGTCGCGATATCGCGACATTTCTACATTTTGCTCCTTGTTCACTTTTCTGTCGCGATATCGCGATGAGGTTCATTGACATTGCCCTTTGCTCAATTATGTCGTGATATCGCGACATTTTCTATCACTCTGCTCCATGGCCATCGCAAGTCGCGAAAATGCGACATGTCGCGATATCGCGACAGTTTTACTGCTTTGCTTCCGTTGACCACTTTGACCGTGATTTTGGAACACGTCGCGATATCGCGACATTCTCCGACTTTGGCTTCTCTCTCCTCTAAAAACCCGCGATAGCGTGACATGTCGCGATATCGCGACAGTTTTGAACCCGTGCTCTCCATGCTGCTTTTGGTCGCGATATCGCGACAATTTTTGGACTTAGCTGTTTTGGCACCAAAACTCGTAGAGAAACACAGAGGAGTGAGAACTTCAACAGTTTATGCATGAATAAGCAACAATCAAAACAATGTGGCAAAAATGCCAACAAGTTGTAAAGAAACAAATTGAAGAACCAAAAACAAAATCCAAGAAGGCAGGCAACAATAGAGTCCATGGAAGAAGTAGCAACAAGGGAGTCCATGGAAATAATAGTAATAGAGTCCAAGGAAGCTTTGATAGAAAAGCACAAGGACACACCAAACAAAGAGAACATGAAAGAACAATGTGTAGAAGAATTTAAAACAATGCAACCAAATTTTAAGAAGTCAAAGAAGGTAGAACATCAAGTTAAGGTTACACCATATCACCATCCACACCACCATGAGTGGCAAAAATCTTGGGGATATGGTTCAAGGAAATTTTATTATTGTTCTACATGGAATCATAAGGGCACCAACTATAGCAGTGTTTGGCAGAGAAAGCATAGTGATCATGGTTTTCATAGTGGTTCATCAGCATCAAGGAACAAGTGGACCCATCATTCAAGTTATCAAAATACAACAGCAGAAGCATGGAGCCAATGAAGAAGATTTGGATACTCAAGTAACAAAATGGCATACCATCATCAACGTATTTCACTTGGATGGATAGATGATCGAGATTGGTACCAGTTGCTAACATTGCTTAGCAAGTCATATTATCATGTTTCTTCATATGTTTCAAGGACGAAACATTTGTAAGGAGGGTGGCATGATAGGGTACCTAAGAATAGATATTTGGGGATATATTATTATATTGTATAAGGGTTGGCATGGGCTATACATAACCTAAGGTTGATTGTATTATAATATTTTCTTATATTATAATATAATATTATATTAGTAGGAGGCTCCCCAAATTAGAATAAGGAGATGGAAATATAAAGAAGAGATATTTGTCATTGTAATCATCATTGAAGAAGAATCTTATGTAATCGTCTATGCCCACAAAGTGGCCTCTCACCTTGGGAGATCTTGTGGAGTTATTCCTTCCATAAGGATTATTATTGATGTTTCCCCACCTTAAGGGTATTATTTATCTCTCTCTCTCATTTGTAGATTGTTATTGTAGATAATGTATTGTGGATGAATGATTTGATATTTTTGCATATTGGTGAATAGTTTATGTTAATAATAATAAAGTTATGCAACAAGTGGTATTAGAGCAATGATTTTGGCAAAGTGGGGATTTTTGTGTGAAATTGCAGAGAATTCAAAATGAGCGAAATAAAATAAAAGGAGATTGGGAAGTTTTCAGGAAACAGAATGAAGACTATGAAAAAGAAATAAAATTACTCAAGGAGAAAGAGGAAAAGGTCAGGGAAGATAATGAGAGGAATATAGAAGGCACATCGTTGGATTTACAAAAGCAAGAGCAAAATAAAAAAGGTTTAAATTCAGCTAAAAGTTCTATTTTGCAGGTTCATGGAAGCATTCAAAAGGAACAGGTTATTATTTCCATTGACCTTGGTAGAAGATATAATTTTATTAATATTGCTTTGGCTAAGAAGTTGCAAGTTCAAGCAACAAAAGTTAAGGACATACAACTAGAGGATGAGCATGTTAAGATTTTTAAAAATTTGAAGATCACCATGGATAAATATGTTTTACATTCAGATTTATATGCTATTGAGATGGATGATGAGGATATTATTCTTGGTTATCCTTGGTTAGATTCTTTGGGTACTATTAACATTAATGTGCAAAAGAATTTTATGAAGTTATGGTACAAGAAAAAGAAGATAACATTGCAGGATATTTCTCAACTTAAGGAGCAAGGATCCAAGGAAAATCAGGAAATGGTTGTAGAGAAACAAATTGAAGAATCGAAAACAAAATCCAAGAAGGCAAGCAGCAATAGAGTCCATGGAAGAAGTAGTAGCAAGGGAGTCCATGGAAATAATAGTAATAGAGTCCAAGGAAGCTTTGATAGAAGAGCACAAGGACACACCAAACAAAGAGAACATGAAAGAACAATGTGTAGAGGAATTTAAAACAATGGAGCCAAATGTTGAGAAGTCAAAGAAGGTAGAACATCAAGTTAAGGTTACACCATATCACCATCCACACCACCATGAGTGGCAAAAATCTTGGGGGTATGGTTCAAGGAAATAATATTATGGTTCTACATGGAATCATAAGGGCACCAACTATGGCAGTGTTTGGCAGAGAAATCATAGTGGTTTTCAGAGTGGTTCATCAACATCAAGGAACAAGTGGACCCATCATTCAAGTTATCAAAATACAATAACAAAAGCATGGAGCCAACGAAGCAGATTTCGATACTCAAGTAACAAAATGGCATACCAACATCAAAGTGTTTCACTTGGATGGATGGATGATCGAGATTGGTACCAGTTGCTAACATTGCTTAGCAAATCATATTATCATGTTTCTTCATATGTTTCGAGGACAAAACATTTGTAAGGAGGGTGGCATGGTAGGGTACCTAGGAATAGATATTTGGGGATATATTATTATATTGTATAAGGGTTGGCATGGGCCACACATAACCCAAGGTTGATTGTATTATAATATTATATTATATTATAATATAATATTATATTAGTAGTAGGCTCCCCAAAGTAGAATAAGAATATGGATATATAAAGAAGAGATATTTGTCATTGTAATCATCATTGAAGAAGAATCTTATGTAATCGTCTATGCCCACGAAGTGGCTTCTCACCTTGGGAGATCTTGTGGAGTTATTCCTTCCTTAAGGATTATTATTGGTGTTTCCCTACCTTAAGGGTATTATCTATCTCTCTCTCATTTGTGGATTGTTATTGTGGATAATGTATTGTGGATGAATGATTTGATATTTCTATATATTGGTGAATGGTTTATGTTAATAATAATAAATTTATGCAACAAGTGGTATCAGAGCAACGATTTTGGCAAAGTGGGGATTTTTGTGTGAAATTGCAGAATTAGGGCAATTTTTTTTTGGAAAAACATCTCATCTTTCAGGAGCCATATCTCTGCGAAAGTTTATCCGATTCAGGCGATTCTTGGATCAGTTGGTGCAGAATTTGAAGAGCTTTAAAATGAGTGGTCATATGAAGGAATCCGAGTAGTATTGAGGGAGATACGACCTTTTGAATTTAGTCATCCAAAACAAGGATAGTGACGAATTTCGTAGATTTTTTTTGGAAAAACGTCTCATCTTTTAGAAGCCATATCTCTGTGAAAGTTTATCCGATTTAGGCGATTCTTGGATCAGTTTGTGCAGAATTTGAAGAGCTTTAAAATGAGTGGTCATATGAAGGAATTCGAGTAGTATTGAGGGAGATACGACCTTCTAAAGTCAGCCATATGGAACAAGGGTAGTGACAAATTTTCAAGTCGCAAATTTTTCAAAAGATGAAATTTGTTTAGTTCGGGTAAGCAAATCAGTTGCACTTTATTTTTTTTGGAAGAAAAATTGCAGATCTAGTTGTCTATGTGGATTTTTAGCTTCAACTCAGTGGGAAGATATTTATTTCCATAAAACCCTAGTTTGCATTAGGGCATGATATATATTATCAAAAAACCCTAGTTGCATTAGGGCATGAACAATGACACTCCAAATTTTTTGGAGAAGATGATATTGATGTTAGGGATTGGTGGAAAAATTTTAAATCCTTGTTTCATCATGATCCTATTTGGAAATATTGGCTTTCTGGTTATCTTGGAGGAGAAGTTGTGATTTGGTATCGTAGAATTCCTCATAAAGATGAACTAACTTGGGAAACAATGGAGCATGAATTCTTGAGTAGATGGGACCCATATTATATAGATAGCCTAATGGATGTCATCAAAGACCTTGAAAAGAAACTACAGGGAATTCAAAATGAGCGGAATGAAATAAAAGGAGAATGGGAAGTTTTCAAGAAACAGAATGAAGACTATGAAAAAGAAATAAAATTACTCAAGGAGAAAGAGGAAAAGGTTAAGGAAGATAATGAGAGGAATATATAAGGCACATCGTTGGATTTACAAAAGCAAGAGCAGAATAAAAAAAGTTTAAATTCAGCTAAAAGTTCTATTTTGCAGGTTCATGGAAGCATTCAAAAGGAACAGGTTATTATTTCCATTGACCCTGGTAGCAGATATAATTTTATTAATATTGCTTTGGCTAAGAAGTTGCAAGTTCAAGCAACAAAAGTTAAGGACATACAGCTAGAGGGTGAGCATGTTCAGATTTTTGAATATTTGAAGATCACCATGGATAAATATGTTTTACATTCAGATTTCTATGCTATTGAGATGGATGATGAGGATATTGTTCTTGGTTATCCTTGGTTAGATTCTTTGGGTACTGTTAACATTAATGTGCAAAAGAAGTTTATGAAGTTATGGTACAGGAAAAAGAAGATAACATTGCAGGATATTTCTCAGCTTAAGGAGCAAGGATCCAAGGAAAATCAAGAAGTGGTTGTAGAGAAACAAATTGAAGAACCTAAAACAGAATCCAAGAAGGCAATAGCAGCAACAAAGTCCATGGAAGAAGTAGCAACAACTGAGTCCATGGAAATAACAATAATAGAGTCCAAGGAAGCTTTGATAGAAGAGCACAAGGACACACCAAACAAAGAGAACATGAAAGAACAATGTGTAGAGGAATTTAAAACAATGGAGCCAAATGTTGAGAAGTCAAAGAAGGTAGAACATCAAGTTAAGGTTGCACCATATCACCATCCACACCACCATGAGCAGCAACAATATTGGGGGTATGGTTCAAGGCAACAATATTATGGTTCTACATGGAATCATAAGGGCACCAACTATGGCAGTTTTTGGAAGAGAAAGCATAGTGATCATGGTTTTCAGAGTGGTTCATCAACATCAAGGAACAAGTGGACCCATCATTCAAGTTATCAAAATACAACAACAGAAGCATGGAGCCAACGAAGCATATTTGGATACTCAAGTAACAAAATGGCATACCAACATCAACGTGTTTCACTTGGATGGATGGATGATCGAGATTGGTACCAGTTGCTAACATTGCTTAGCAAATCATATTATCATGTTTCTTCATATGTTTCGAGGATGAAACATTTGTAAGGAGGGTGGCATGGTAGGGTACCTAGGAATAGATATTTGGGGATATATTATTATATTGTATAAGGGTTGGCATGGGCCACACATAACCCAAGGTTGATTGTATTATAATATTATATTATATTATAATATTATATTATATTATATTAGTAGTAGGCTCCCCAAAGTAGAATAAGAATATGGATATATAAAGAAGAGATATTTGTCATTGTAATCATCATTGAAGAAGAATCTTATGTAATCGTCTATGCCCACGAAGTGGCTCTCTCACCTTGGGAGATCTTGTGGAGTTATTCCTTCCTTAAGGATTATTATTGGTGTTTCCCTACCTTAAGGGTATTATCTATCTCTCTCTCATTTGTGGATTGTTATTGTGGATAATGTATTGTGGATGAATGATTTGATATTTTTGCATATTGGTGAATGGTTTATGTTAATAATAATAAAGTTATGCAATAATATCATAACTAGGTCAACTAATTTTCTAAAATTACTGAGAAATGTTACCTCTAGTTGAGCCAAGAGGTAATAGAACCTAAAGGTAAGTTGATATACCAATCATTTGCAAGCTCATCTAATGCGTATAGAAATATTTCACAGGCAACATCTTCAGGTATGATTTGTAAATGAATTGTGGTATTTTTGTATACCTGAATATGTTCTTTAGCCAATCTCATCCCATCATGCCTAAACTAGGGAAGATATCTCTCAATAGGCATATCATGTGCAGGCCCAGGTATGCTCAAAGGGCTACTACCTACCATCCACGGAGCAAAAACTGCCATTAGTGGACCTTAAATAATATAACTTTTGGTACCAATTTTGCTAGTCAAAGAAATATATCTTGCAAATATGTGTGAAATGACTAACAATTTTCAAATGTTTAACGAATAAATCATCATGTTCATCAATTATAATGCATCAATTAAATCATAACCATAAGGACCATTCTTAAATTTTTTTAAAAGTAGAATCAATGCATCATAGATTAGAGAATTTCCAAAATTAAATGTGAACAACGTAAAATTTTATGAATCAAATTAATTACCTGTGAGCCCTCCTTCTAGCACCAATTCTATTGAGTGATATTTTTGTCCAATCACAAGAATATACTCACAATCAGGATTCTACCCGGATATCCTCTCTTGCAAGGAAATATTTGTGATTTTCCCAAGGTTCTGTTTAATGTGTTTATCTGCTTGCAATGCTTAGTGAAAAATGTGAAATACCAAAAGTTAGTTGGATACCTCAATGTTGCATATATCTGTTAATAAGGGGCTTGTTTTGGTTGATCATATTTGCAATTATTTTGTTGTTCATGGAATTTGTGAGAAAATGTGAAATTATTGATCAAATACTTACTTTGAAATAACAACCTTTGAAATTTAATAAATATTTGATTTTAACCTTTGAAAATTTGATTTTAATTGATTTTATCTCAAATTGTTAAGGTTTGCTTTTGATTTTATTTGAGAAATAATTAAATTTAAACTTTGCAATGTTAAAACTTTGGATTATTTAATCATTCACCGTAATGAAAATTTGAAATTTATTGAAATAACAATTTTTACGTAAAATGAAACTAAATCATTTTTTTTTTTAAACTATGAAAAGTTAGAAATTCAAATTTTCATCAAAAATGTAAATTTACATAATAATAAAAATTTAATTTTAATTTATTGAAACTTACGTAATTTATTTTTAGGGTTTTGATTTTTATTTGAAGAATTTTTAATCAAAACTATATTAAGTGTAATCTTCTAAGGAATAAATAATATATTAAATTAATTAGAAAGGCTAACATCCGCATGCATAAACCTTACTAAAGAAATCAATATATTAAAGTTTTAAAAATATATATTTAATAAAGCTTTATTTCATGAAACCTTACACTCTGCAGTTACAATGGTGAAACCTTCAATGCAGCAATCTAGAGAAATCTTCTTCAACAAATGTACTTCAACTTTTCCTTACTCCAAAAATCTTCCGCTCCAAATTCTTCTGACCCTTCTTCTTGGCTTTCAATCTCTATATATAATTTTGAAATTTTCGTTTGTTCAGCTTCGTGACAAGTTTCGCAATTGGTTTCATAATTCTTTCATATTTCATTCTCCTTTGTATCTTTCTTTATCTTCACATATGGAATACATTAAAATATATAAAGATTTTATCTTTTGCAAATAGCAAATCCATGAAAGTATATAATGACTCTGTTCCACTATCATTATTTCCCTTAATTTTTTTTGTGTTATTGTAGATTTCTGCATTAATATATTTGAGTGGCTATGACGTCTAAGATAAAACAGCAAAATCATATGACATGGATTTCGAAAACAATGCTTGTCATCATCCAAAAAATCATGAACCAATCTCTGCATTTTTCCTAAAAACTCCTTTTTGCTTTGAGCTTCGGTATTATTGAGTCATTTAAATATAATTCGGCCATTACTCCATAGCTCTCTTCCAATTTTTGTTCGAGGAAGGGGCCTGTTGGAAAAAACATAGGCTTCACCAGCACACATGTATAGACTCCTTTGCCTCGCACATTAAATAAAATTACCGAAACGGCACCTCCCCCTCGCTTTACACGAATCCAATCCCTTGTCAAAAATAAATATTATCCAAGGCCTCTCCACATGCGTAGTTCAATAGAAGGCCTCCAAAAATCGTTCAGGCTTACAAATCCTTCCAATAATTACACAGATAAAGTATAAGGAGATGCATCAATAGGATTCGAAACAACAATGAAATCTACAAAATAAACTATTCTTTGAGATCGACACAAAGCCAATTATCTTTTGTTCTTCCTCATCACTTCCAAAATCAAACACAAATATCTTTTAGTATTTCAGTGGGCTCAACGAACAACTGCGGTGGAATAGAAGGCAGATACGGCCAAACACCATTGTGGATATTCCTTGAATTTGCACCTCAAATGGGACAAGAATGGTCCTATTTTTGGATCCAATGCACAACAAATCGACCACGGTTGCATTCAAAATTTAGAATTTTTCAACCAAACCTATGTTATATTAGATTTTGGTGAGATGGGTCACCCACTGTTTAACTTCTTGTTTTGCAAACAAGCTTTGGTAACCTTAGGAGCTTCCTCGTGTAGAATATGTATACGCAGCATAAGTTTACAATCATAATATAGATTATGGATTATACCTATCGCAATGAATGCATATCCATCTAGCATCACAAGTGCATAACATGTCTCCAAGCTTCGTTCAACAGTCTCCACTATTCTTTAATCATCAGTATTTCAAGCTTCTCTTCCTTGGAAAACAGTACAATCACCTTATCACCGTTGGTTCTTTCTTTCTCGCACACCATCTCTGAGATAAATTCTACCTCTCTACCTTGCATTTTAAATTACACATAAGCCCCTTCATATTGCATCCTCCTCACACAAAATCTTCATCATGAATATTATGTACATCGCCTACTCGGGATCATCTAATTTTGATTTCATCTAATACGATCTTGACCACTCCATGAAACCACTAAAATGTGTGCTTCATCAGTAAAGTTTGCTGCCTCATGTCATACCCCTGTGTTCATTCCAGAAAATAAATCAAAAATATTATTTTAATCATTACACATGGTACTCATTGTAATTAATTGATACAAATCTAAATTCAAAGGTTTTTTATTAATATTATTGCCATCTAAGATAAACTTCAATTACCCACTTATACCTATTTTGCAAACAAGGTCTTTTGATTGTTTGAAATTTGAAGCGCTAATCATTTATAACTTATCTTATTGGTTCCATCACATGTTACTTTGACTAGGTCCAAATATATCAGGCTAAAATCAATATGAAACTCCTTTTAATTAGTTGATATTTTATCAAATACTTTGTCCAATGATTTAAAAAATAATCATATAACAAAGCTTAGATATTATTTATGCATGGTTTGACAGCTTAACTTTGGTATTTTCCTTAAATATTGAGGAAATTTTAACCCTTCTCCTACAAGGATTTAAACGTGAGTCTCCTAAGGATTTGATATAAATTAACCAAAAAAACATTTAAAATTTATTGGTATAGGCTAATAATTCAAACAAAATTCTACATTAACTTAAAAATTTCAAGTGGGTCCCCAAATTGGGGTAAGTTGTGCAATGACAACAACAGTTTCTCTTTTGGTCATAAGAGTTGGAGGGGCATGGGGTTCCCTTCCCTCCTTGTTGCCCCTGTG
The DNA here is from genome assembly GCA_028583015.1 of Wollemia nobilis. NCBI lineage: Eukaryota > Viridiplantae > Streptophyta > Pinopsida > Araucariales > Araucariaceae > Wollemia > Wollemia nobilis. The sequence goes on along the minus strand of JAQPPZ010003614.1, from coordinate 4,803,022 downwards.
TCTATCAAAGTGTCAGGATCCTTCGTCATTAGGAGCATTTGGAAATCTTGGGAGAGTGTTTAGACTTGGCTTAGATGGAATGGGCTAGAGCTTCTAGCATAGCCTCTCCATCAATAGGATAAATGTTTGGTGGTCACCTATTATCATCTACCAGGATTTCCTACTTGCACAGGTTCCCTAGGTTCATGCGCTTAGATTATTTTGCAAAGGTGTGCAAGGCATCACTAATTTCTTTTATTGTCCTACCAGGTATTGACTCCCTTGGAATGACTTCAAAGCCAAATTTAGACTTAGTCACTCTGATGGGGATACTTTTGAGGCTATCAAGGTTGCTTTCCCTAACTCCATGTTGCACAATATTTTTGTGCTTTTGCAACGAAATTGGTGGAAGGACTAGAAGTGGTATCTAGAAACTCCACTATGAAACTATGTCTTGATTTGGGTATGGATGGCTATATCCTTGCCTCCCCATGATTTATAAGCTCAATCAACTATGGAAGGTCTCCTACCCTCAGCCTGTTTGGATGCGTAGGTTCCAAACTACTTGGGCTCCTTTCTTGGAGTCCAAACTTTCTTGTTTTTCCTAGAGTCTTTTGCACCAAGGGGTTCCTGATGGGGAGTGTATCCAGCATTTAGGCATACTTAACCCTTCTTGCCCTTTTTGTCTTCAATATGAAGACTTTGTCCATCTTTTTTGGATTTGTGCTCATGCTCATTCCCTTTGGGGGTGGTTTTTTTCTTTTTTAAACCTTATTCCTTCACCATGTTTGAGTGAAACATATCATTTTTGGATACCCCCTACCCTTGATGGCTATTTTCTTTGAAGTGTGGCACTTGTTTCGTATGGCGACCATGTTCAACATATGTAGATCTAGAAATAATTATATCTTTTGTAAGTGTTCTTCCTCTTTTCACATCTCTACTTTTTAAAAGTCTAATTTTATTTATTTTATGTATTTTTATATTACGGTTCAATCCAATAAGGTGGCCATGAAGCTCACTCATCTTTAGGAGATTATTTATTAGTGGGGTAATGCATTGTGCACATACAATCAGGTTTCTCTTGACCAGGATATTCCTCGAAGTCGGTCCAGGTCTAGACAACAGTGTCACTCGCTCTCAAATTGTACTCATATCCCAGCTCAAGGTCCTTATAGAGATGGTCATGGCTACTTGACTATTCCTCTCTCCCCCTAACTCCTCGACTTAACACCTAGGATATTTTGGAGCTTCGATGATTACTGCCAACCAAGAGCCATTTGTTTATAGTTGGGAGGATGTTCCTAGCACTTCTAGATAGGGGAGGGATTCAGTACCAAAGTCTCTTGATGATATAATTAGGTGGGAATCAGTCCCAAGGGTGGTTAAACCCATATAATGGAGCCTCGTCATTATGTATTCAGTTAGTTTTGTTCACCACCAGTTCTATAAGGCAGTGTTGATTAGTTGTAAATTATTTGCTTAGGTTCTCACTCTATTTTTATGGGTATGATTTTTTGGTTGATGGTGTTAGCCACGTGGCGTGTTTATCTGCCTCTTTTTTATTTGTAAAAATGTATTTTGTTAATTTTTTAATATAATATATTTTTTACATCAAAATAAAAACCTTGAAAAACTCAATCCTAAAACTAGATCATCCATCTGATTAAGAAAATAAAAAAGCAATATTGAGTGCTAGTGAGAGAAAAAAATTAAAATTTTAAGTGAATATTTCTCCTAGATCAAATTTTTTGATTCCAGTGAGATCCTCATGACCCAAGTCCACTAGGATTGTCTATTAAAAACCCTTCAAGTTACACTTAGCTTCAAAAAAATATTCTCCATCAAGCCTCTTTGAAAAACAATCTCAAGAGAATATGGAAGAGAAATCTACCATAGACAAGCAAATGAATAATGAAGATTTATATCCACTGTGGTACCATGTTAGACTTTATAGTAGTTTCTAGAAACTAATGGAATCAAACATTACCTAATATTGCTTGTCAAAATAAATACATAGTATATAGAAAATATAGCATATATGATGGGGTGTCTATAGACACCAAAATATTTTTACTAAAAGAGAATTCAAATTATACTCAAATCAATAATAAAATGATCGATGAGGAAGGGTATTTATACCAAATTACATGTTTCCTTTAGGTCAAGATTATGATACTAACCCTCAAAAATAAAATTTATAAAAAAAATTATAAAAATACCTTTTTCAAGGTTTATATAGGCCCAAAGGGTAAACATAACAAAAAATTGGTCTTGACCTCAAGAGAATCTTAACCACCACATATTTCAACACACTTTACCTATATGACAAACCACCTTTTAGATCCCATAAAATCAAGGAGTCAAATTCTAACTAGACTTGGCCTTCAAGGATAATTTCTTATAGAGTTATAGGCACAAAAAGAATATATTTCCTTTTTTAAATTATCTTTAAGAAAAGTGTGAATCCTGCTACTACTTCATGTAGTTTTGGGCTTGATTCAAATTATATTTAATAAGCTAAAGCACAAGACATTTGTTGCTACAATAAATCATCTACCTAGGCCACCTTAAAGGATCCTGAACATAGTCTAAAATTGTTAGAGGTTTTTGACCATACAACACCTTAAGTGGATACATCTTGAGGGAATAATGGTAAGAGCCAATTAACCTAGTGTTATTGCTTATCTTTAGCAAAATAATGAAGGTAAGCACCTCAACATTTATTTACAATATTTGTCTAATCGTTCAATTAAGGTGATAAGAAGAAGAAGAGGACATACTCAACTTATTATGACTAAGATGAAACAATTCCTTCTAAAAATTATTTATGAAGATAGGATTAGGATCATTGACAATGGACTTAGGCATACCATGCAATTTAAAAATAGAATCGAGTAATACTTTGGCCATATTAATTTTTTAATAGGAATGTTGCAATGCACAAAAATGAGCATACTTAAAATGTGATCCACTACCACAAAGATCATTATTTTTCTCTCAGATTTGGAAAGGCCCTCAATGAAATCTATGGATATCTGTT